>JACATO010002103.1:0-1200000 GCA_018389105.1 Nautilus pompilius
ACGAGAGAGAGAGACGTCAGTCCAGAGAGAGAAGAGGAGAGAGAGAGAGAGAGAGAGAGAGAGAGAGATGGAGAGAGAGAGAGAGAGATAGAGAGGAGTCCTGGAAATCTCGGGTGGCTGGTAGGTTTAAATCTAAAATAAAGTAAACGAAATCACTGCCAGCCAAATAATTATTTCCTTCTGCTCTCTATACGTACAGCCCCCGACCCAAGGTTATGCAGCGTCCTGGTAATGGCAATAGCAAAATCTGTCTCGACACCGACTGTCCGCGTGACCCCTCCTTCTGTGTGTCTGGATTACTTCTAGCCGAGTCCCCCCCCCCGGCCACGTGACGTCGTCGCCATTTATAAGGTCTTCTCGGAAATCACGTGTTTGCCTGTTAGATTTCAGACCGTCGCATTTCACAATCTCAGTCACTCTCGCCATTATGGGCGGAAAACTACAAAGCGGCGCGCGACGTTATTATGCAAATTAAACACGAGGTTTAATTTCGTTGCTTTATTTCTCACGGTTCCATAGTAAACTTTAAAAAATAATAATAATAATAATAATAATAATTTGAAGCCGTTTACTTCTTAAAATTCATCGTCATAGGAGGTCCCTCAATAAACTGGTTAAACGCCATTCATTGGTAAATAGTCTGAAGTAGAGATGATTAAAAAAAATCAAATCTCTTCGCCCCTTTTATAAGTTTTCATCACCTTTACGGTTACTTTCTCCCCTTTTCTTCGTCCCACTTCTGTCTATTGGGGATGAGCGTTACACACAGAGTGAGGAGAACGGTTAGCATGCCGACCAAGCAGCGTATCAAATTCAACGTCAGCTTTCTCCACATATATAAAATGGTGTTAAATACTGTTTATTCTCGTTCTGAAGAACCCTCGGTATCGAGCTCGATTACAGAGCCTGCGGATTATTCATCCGATTGAGCAGTTACTGCTGTCTGTATCATAATCCGGGCAAACGAATAAAGCAAACATTTACCTAAATAGCGGTTGGTTAACTGTTTACAAATAATCTCCTGAATGGTTTACTAATGCGCACCTTCGCATATATATATATATACTTAATTTTCTTGCACGTGTGCAGAATAAAAAAGGGGGGGTTACCCTATCTAATCGTACAACCTTAAATTTCGGATGCGAGCGCTAACAGTCTAAAATGTGGATTATGATATTCTTCTCTGCTTATTCATTTGTAAATAAATGCGAGACGAAATTTATTTAAATTAAAGTTTCCAGACGTACGCTTGTCGCTCTGTTTATAAACAGACGCGGAGAGACGGGGAAATTCTACGGTTAACATCTCGAGGCTGTCCTCAGCCTTTTCTAAATTTAAATTCCGATTTTCCGGAAACCGTGCGAGTTTATGATACTTAGCTCTCTTCGACGGATCTTCGCTTGCTTCTTTTCTCTTATACGATCATCTTTTGGACTTTCTTTTTTAATGCCTAACAGACGACGCCTCCTTCATCCTTGCCCCGACGCTCAAGTTCCATCCCAAGTTTCTGACAAAAGTTCGGTTTTGGAACTCGTGGCTCACGACGACAAGTAACCCGACCGAGCCTTCATTTCTCTTTTGACGCCCACAGGTTCGTTCAGATCGGCGGCAGCTCCGATTTAGCATCTCGGCCGCAGCCTCTTCATCCAGCGCCCAGAGGCGATTCAGCATCAGTCGCTAATTGGCGGAAACTTGTTACTTTGACCCATTGTCCCGCCGTATCAATACACTAGTTCATTAACTATTTAAAAAAAAAAAACAGTTAAAGTTTTTGAATCGTAACAAGAGAACCATGAAATGGAAAAACAAGGTGTGTGCATCTCTCGTTTTTAGTTTTCCTTTCTTCTTTTATTATTATTATTATTATTATCATCATCATCATCATTAATCCACGTACATCATTTTCTGTATTGTTCTTTGTTATTTACATTTCGCGGTAGCAAACCAGAAGAGAATAAAACGCCAGTCACCTGTCCAAGTCCTAATTGAACAGGTATCTTACGAGAAACTGATGTGAAATTATTTAAGATTCATCTTAATTTACCGTAATCACCGACAGTTTCTTAAGTAGGGGACTTGAAACGTTTGACTTCGGTTTCGTAACGCAAAGGAAAAGGAAGACAATACAAAACATGTACAACTATTATAATATTTTAAGAAAAAAAAATATATTTTTAAAAATAATATTAAACAGGAGAGAAAATGTAGATTACAGAGGAGATTCATCACGACACTGTTTCAGTTTGTAGCCAGCATGTTTCCTAAACTTTCCTTATGATATACATTTGATTTTCCTAGCTTCTCTTACTTTATCTTTTGATACTGTGAGAGTTAAAGCGACACTTACCCGAATAAACTGGAAAAAAAGAGATTTGTTAATGTACCGAAGATTTTCATTTTTAATGATACTATTATTATTATTATTATTATATTTTATTATTATTATTATTATTAGTATTATTATTATTATTATTATTATTATTATTATATTATTATTATTTATTATTATTATTATTATTATTATTATTATTATTATTATTATTATTATTATTATTATTATTATTATTATATTTTCAAAGGCCATATTGTTTTAACAGTTTACGAAGGCTGTGAATAATATATATATATCCTGCTTAAAACTGGTAATATTCAAATTCTTAATTAATGTATTACTAGTTTTCTGATTTCAAAATCAGTCAGCTTTCAAATCTAGCTACTAATCTCTTACAAGTCTTCGCAGATGTTCGACTTTCCCGCTGGAGAAAGCGTTTCTCTGCTAACCACGAACAGCTTTTGTCGCCTACGAAAGGAATGCAAATTTTACTTTCACTTTTGTTATGTCTCCACGATGCCGTATCCAGCTCAGCGCGAACATCAAGTCGTCGTCATAAGGCGCACCTTTGTAAAAGAAAAATGGACATTAGAAAAATAACTTTGTTACACGTTAAAGATAAAATTACTTCAATATGTGGGTTACCGGAATTTTTGCTAGATTTTATGCTTTTGAGAGCATTCGTAAAACAGTCTAGAAGGGCGAATGGCCGTTTTCGAAGACCTCCCCCCCCCCTGCCTTTGTTCTTTCCGAGAGATGGATTTTTGTACTGGGGCAGCAGCTAAGGAAGAACAGCAGATAGTTTGTATTCCGAGGTCGGTACCCCGCTTGTTTGTTCTAGAAAGTAATAAAATCAATACCGTTTCCATTTTAATCAACCGATTAGTTAGAACTGAGCAATCGTTTATCTATTACCTGTGTACTTTTCCGTGTTTTTAATGAAAATATGATGCTGGGTTAAATATTCTATAGGTGAGCACAAAGGTAGTGTGATGAGTGGGGCAGATTTTGTTTTAAAATTTATGAGCGATTAGAATCGATGGACTTAGAGTTAAAACGGAGGGGCAGGGCAAAGTTGTTCTGTCGTACTTCGCTGCAGGTGACTGGTGAGGCGAACACGTTGGTGCTGGAAGACGACATAATGGAGCGGTAGATGTGCAGAAGGGAAAAGAGAAGGTTTATAATACTGACGAAGCCGGCGACAGCGGTCGCGAAAGCTTGCACAGCATCTTCGATCGAATTTTCCACGGTCCAGACAGTGTTGCTGTCGGATAGACTAGGCCGATACTCCAGGATTGCTCTCGCAAATATGTGAATCGGGATTAGCGGAACAGCAGCTAGGTCCGTCGTAAATGAAGGAGCGAAGAGTTGGGGGGGGGGCAAAGAGATTGGTGAGTGGTTGGGGGTGGGGATGGGGATAAAGCGACGGAAAGTGGGCGCCAGACTCGACCGGCTTTTGATGGATTCATGAAGCAACTGGAATCTACGGGCAAAAAAAAGGAGTCTCTCTCTCTCTCTCTCTCTCTCATCTCCTCTCTCTCTCTCTCTCTCATCTCTCTCTCTCTCTCTCTCTCTCTCTCTCTCTTCTAGTAAGGACTTCCGTTGGATTCATTCCTGGAATAACACCCAGCGTAAAAGATCACGGTATCACGGAATTCCACCGTCTATTTTGGATCATGAATAGTGATCCAAGATTGTCGACCCCCGACTCGGAGATAGCAGATAGTGATGATGATGATAATTTGTAATATATATATATATATATATATATATATGAAGGAAACTTTGCCAATTACACTGTTAAAGACAATTTTAGCAAAATCAAAATTCCAGACATTAACGCTTTAACTTCCACGTTCTGCAAATCGAAAAAATCGGAAAGAAATGAACGCACCAAAGTTAATCAACAAATCAGATCGCAGTGAACGTATTACTAACTTTAATCTAAGAAAATGTTAGTCTAAATACGATTTTAACAAAATAAATATTTGAAAAAATAAATTTAAAAAATACGAAATTATTTTAAAAAAGGAAAGTCGATAAATTTCAGTAATAGATCGAGTAATAACAGTCTGAAAGTTACGAACGATTTTCATGTTTTAAAAGATAAATAAATAAATGCTGTTATATGATGGTGATAAACCTCATCTGTAGTCGTAAACTGGAGACCGTTACCATAATAACACATCCTAATTTTATTTAACCCTTTAGTTACGACATTATGCGATGCTACATCAAGTCAATAACTCTAAACCAGCGCATTTGACTACATAAATTATAGTACTATAGAAGCTCGTTCAGTAGTACTAAATAGTACTTCCACTACCGGCAACAATTTCTTATCAGAGTAAAACAATACGGTTTATAACTTTGTGACTGGTACGCGATGCTTTGTCAAATGGAGTAAATAAATAAGTACATGGGCAGACAGGAGCGCCGCCCAGCTTTCAGCTCGAAAGGACGGAGAGAACAGCAGTACAGATGCGAAGAGACCAGACAGTCAGTTGCGTCTCTAATCGGTGAGACGTCATTCTTGCCCCCGGTGAAATATTAAAGGCGGAATGGTAATTAAGAACGCAGACACGTTTGTGGGTAATAGAACATTATCCTTCATGAAATGATTCCTTATTACTACTCATCTGTCACCGACAAACACTATGTTCATCGCCTGCCCTCGAGGCGCAGGCGTAATATCTCAGTGTATACAGTTCCTCTCCAGCAGATATGGCGGCCGGGAGGGGAGGGGGAGAGAACTGTTGTCTCAGAAAAAGCTCGAAGCACTCCTCCTCCTCCCCCCCTTCCTTCCAAGATGTTTACCTGTTTGTTTATTCCTTTAATCAGGCGCGGAGGTAAAACAGCCGGCACGTTCGTCGTATTTACTGTAATCGGTCTGGACGAAGTGTCCGCCTTTATTTCAGCTTTAACGGAAACGTGGAGCCGGCCGAAAGTGGGCTCGTGTTTGCGCGGGATCTGCGTCACGTTTACTTTAAATTTAAAAAAAAAGAAAGAGAGAAGTTGTAAATGGCGCTTAAAGGTCGTCTTTTGGTTCCCCTGTCGGTCATTAAACGTGAGTTAGAGGACAACTTCTCTCGATTCGATGGCGGATCAATAGAACGAGCTCGGATTTTCGCTGTTCTCTCCGTGCCGAGATATCGAGTACCGACCGAAACGGGTCTGCTACCCCGAAGCCGATTCTAATCTCTTTACAAATTAATATTTCACTTTCTCGAAAAACTCTTTTTTAAAATGTCTAAACTACAGTGCGACGGTATACGCCATGGCGATTCCCCCCCACTACCGCTTACAACATGGAAAAATAATCTACGAAAGGGACAGCTTCCGGATCCCGATCGGCCGTGGCCATCGTATCGAAAGTTAAAGCGATTGATAATTTAATAAATCTCTCTCTCTCTCTCTCTCTCTCTCTCTCTCGCTCTCTCTCTCTCTCTCTTCTTTCTCTCCTCATTCTCCTCTCTCTCTCTCTCTCTCTCATTCTCACTTCTTCTCTCCTCTCTGCTCTCTCTCTCTCTCTCTCTCTCATTCTCTCTTCTTCTCTCTCTCTCTCATTCTCTCTTCTTCTCTCTCTCTCTCTCTCATTCTCTCTCTTCTCTCTCTCTCTCATTCTCTCTTCTTCTCTCTCCTCTCTCTCATTCTCTCTTCTTCTTCTCTCTCTCGCATTCTCTCTTCTTCTTCTCTCTCTCTCTCATTCTCTCTTCTTCTCTGTCTCTCTCTCATTCTCTCTTCTTCTCTCTTCTCTTCTTCTTCTCTCTCTTCTTCTCTCTCTCTCTCTCTCCTCCTCTATTTTAAAAAATGGATTTTACTTAAAACAGCGAATTTTGTTGTTGTTGTTGTTGTTCTTTTAATTTCTTTTATCGAATAAGCAACAGTTTACTAAAACAGCAAAAATCGAAGATCGAATCAAAACCGTATTGCGGTGCCTCAGTCACAACAATAAAAAAAAAACGTCACAGAAAAGGTATCGAGTTTGCATAATTGGAATTTACATTTCGTTGAGTGCGTGTGAATGGTTGGCATTATCTTCGCCTTTAGCCACACATATAGTATTTGCTCTTTAAAGCGGTTACGTTGCTTTGAAGCAAATAAAGCCCGATTACAAATACATTAGCAAGAGTGAAAGTGACAGCGAGACTTTTTCTTTGTCTTAATTCGGGTAAAGATTTTCATCTTAGATTATAATCAGTCTGAGGTTGTTTTCGTTAGTTTCTGTTCACCAATGAATCAGGGTCGGTACTAAAACTTACGGCAAAGAACAAAAGTGGATGTAATAGAAAACGTAATTCAAATGATGATGTAAAGCGAAGCTCATCCATAACCCTTCTACTCCGTATTCATGTCCGACTGTCTCTTATTTTCCTCTTCATGTTACAAATATGCAAAATTATTACGTGTATCTTATTTTGTGTGCGTGCCTGGTCAGCACTCCGTTAGTTTAATTATTGTATTTCTGGTATTTTCATACACAATGATAGAGATAAATCTCTCTCTCTCTCTCTCTCTCTCTCGTTTCTCTCTCATATCTCTCTCTCACACACACACACACCTGTCTACAATCTAGGAAAACTCAAGATGTTATAGTTAACTACAATTGTAAAATTTATTAGTTTTTGAATTAATAGCAGAAAAACGCAGACTGTCGCGTAAGGTGTTGACCCTGACATTTTGAAATTAGATGATTACTAGATTATATATACATATATATATATATGTGTGTGTGTGCAGAAATATTCGCTTTAAATGATTTGCATTCGTTTTGCTGTTATTTTCGGTCACTGTTCTCCGACAGCGGTTTTGATTGCACCCTGCATGCAGCGCCGCCTCGTCGACTGTGGCCCGATGGTGGGTATACTGAGCTGCCACCGGGCCCAAGTATGAGTCCTGGTCTGGACCGCCTCAATGCCTCTCTAGGACCGGTTCTTTTCGTTAATTTTCTATACCAACCGTCTGGTTCTGTTCTCCCCCCCCCCCACCCCACCTAACCCCACACATCTGGGAAAAAAAAGAATTCCGGTAGGGATCTCTTCCTACCCTAGTTGGCTCCTTTCCCCCCCAGAGTAGTAGTAGTAGTAGCCTCCCCTTTTTGAGTGCATCACGGGAACGGTCGGACACAGGAACGCGCCTGCCAGGAAATGCTCGCATGGTTCTTCTTCCTGATCGGATGGCAGGCTGGCAGACGCGAGGAACAAACTGGCGGGGCCCACACGGAAGGTTAAAAGAACGCGACCTGTACACCATCGGCTATGACGTTACTCTAGGTTTTTAACCCTATCCAGACCGCGACAATCGAGGGATCCGTCGTGCTGAAACTCGCAAGATCCTGCTGGGCTGTAGACTCATTTTTTTTTCTTTTTTTTCCTTTTTTTTAACGGGGAGAGCGTCTGTTCAATATGTTCAATAATCTGACCGTCGGAGGGTTAACCCGACCCCCCCCCCCCGCGCGCCGCCGTCGTCTCCATTCAAAAATAAAGAGAAAGAAAAACAAATCGGCCGACGTGTGACGAGTGAGTCGCGGAGGCCATTCGAGCCGACAGAAAACTGCTAGGTGATAAAGCGGTTCGTAAAGCTTAGACTGGGGTTTTTTTTATCCTAGAGAATCCTCGGGGCGGTAGATTTCAGGTGATCCATAAGTGACAGGTGCTCGTTGGCTCCTGTCCCTAAGAAATGGTACCTGGCGGTATATACCCGCCGTCTTTACTCCAACTCATCTGTCTAGGTCAAGATCTTATAATTCTATATCTTTATTTAAAATTCTGACTGACCGAAATACAGACTGTAATAACCCTGGCATTTAACGGAAAGTTCTTACAACTTTCTTTTCCCATTCTGGGTGTACCCGTACAAAAATCATTTTCACACACACAAACACACTGATTCTATCCGTAAAATAATTTGCATTTATTTTTATATTCAATTTTAGATATCACGTAATCACACGACAATAATTGACCGACAGTAGAAGAACTTAGGGTAGAAGACCGGGTGTTAGATTTTAAACTTTTTTAAAGAACGACAAAGACGAAATCTACTTATCTCGACACCATTCCAAACACTATTTGGTGTCCCATCCGTCATCCTGTTCAATGTGCATCAATTACTGCTTCAATCTCTGAGAGATACCTGAATTCTAATTATGTAAACTCAATACCTTTTCTGCCATAGAATTTTTAAAACCTAAAAATTGCTTAATATACAATTTGAAAAAAAAAAACTCCAACTTTACACAACATACAATTAATTATTTATTTGATTGTTTGTTTATTACCATTGATAACTTTAATTTTGTCTACTTTATACTTGATAATTAGTGACTATTAATCGCTTGCGGCTTTGAACAAAACTACGAAGGAAAAAGTCTACCACTTTCAGTCTTTACTTATGTAACTTAATCTCTCTTTGAAGGTGTGCGTACAGATAGCAATTAATTACCTATTTCTGTCCTTTTCATTTCTGAAAGATTTAACGAGACGAGTATTTTAAATCCACATATCAAGCCAGGGAAATAAAAAAGTAAACACAACTTCCTGTTCAAGGCGGTAGCGGGTGATTTCAAATTTGTATTTTAGCTCTCTCTCTCGCTGTAATCTCTTCCCTCGCCTCTCTCTCTCTCTCTCTCTCCTCTCCTGTATCTCTCTCTCTCTCTCTCTCTCTCTTTCTCTATCTCTCTCTCTCCCATTCTCCTCTCCTCTCTCTCTCTCTCTCTCTCTCTCTCTCTCTCTCTCTCTCTCTCTCGCTCTCTCTCGCTCTCTCTCTCTCTCTTTCTCTCTCCGTCTCTCTCCCCATCTCTCTCTCTCTCGCTATCTCTCTCTCTCTCTCTCTCTCTCTCTCTCTCTCTCTCTCTCTCCTCTCTCTCTCCTCTCTTCTCTCTCTCAATCTCTTCTTCATTTCTCTCTCTCTCTCGTTCTCCATCTCTCTCCTTTCTCTCCATTTCTCTCTCTCTGTATCTCTCTCCCTCTCCATCTCTCTCTCTCTCTCTCTCTCTCTCTCTCTCTCTCTCTCTCTCTCTCTCTCTCTCTGTTTTCTTTCGTTTAGTCCTTTATTTTTACTGGCAAGAAAAAAGAAAAAATTTTGTATCTTCTTTCTATTTGTTTTTGTTTTTGGTGCTATAGTGACGTCAAACGGTTTTGTGTTAGGTTTCGGCTATAAGTGTGGTCGGCCACTCGTATCCGTGATATTAGATTCGCTGAAAGTCAAACCCTTAAGGACCCCTACCTCTTGTGCGCAAACGTTAAAATATCCAAAGCATCATCAACGACAAAGCCAAAAGGAAACAGATCGCTTTTCGGACCCTGGTCCTGAGGAGCCAGTTACCTGAGCACGGGTTTTGGGGTGGGGTTCGGATGGTCAGGGTGCGGGCCAGTCAAGAATTACTTGTGGAGGCCCGGAAGAAAACAGATTTGCACGTGTAGAAGACATATTACTGCGAATGGGCGACGTTCGACGTTTTACAAAATTCACAACCATCTGGTTTGGAATATTATTTCATTTTCGTGTCTGTCAATTCTGCAATCTCGAACGTCCGCGTAAAATACGTCCTTCCTGTCAGCGAATACCAAACCCCACGAAGGAAGGTAAACTGCATCATGCCCGTTTGTTAAAGTCGGAAAATCCTTTCGTTCTTTTCTGAAATCGCCTGGAAGGATTGTAAGGGAACCAAAAGATAAGTAGGAATTCGATAAAGCAGTTACAAGTAAACGCCTCTCAGACCCTCAAAAGGCGCTGTTGACGGATTCCTAAGCTGGCTGCCAGATTGAGGACCTAGCAGGGGCCGGTCGGACACTCCCTCAGCTTACCCACCAGCTCCCCAACTCCGTGCTCGCCCTTCTGAGCCATCTACCTCGACTGCCCCTTTCGGAAAACTCTCCGCTCTTCAGAGGAAACCGACGGTCTTCAGTATTTCCTCCACTGATCTTCCTGGTAGTTCTTTGGCCCCTACGTCTACCGGGACCCCCCAAACAGCTTCCCGCCTTTTCAATCTGATTTCTCGGCGCAAGTCCTCGAAACTTTGGTCAAAGCGCGGATAATGATAAAAGGCTCTAAATTGTTTCTGATCGAACCCATAACGACTTAGACAGCCATTGCAGATTCTCTGAAATCATGTCGACAATCAACCATGCACTAAGATGTCCTCTAGATTCTGTGTTTAGTCTGTAGTTTCTTCGAAATACCTTCCATCATTTCTCTACTTCCATTCTTAAAGGGTTTTCAATGGGAATTTTATTCGGTATGCTTGAAATAAAATAATTATTTAAATTCTACTTTATTATAGACGCCTAAAAATGGCGATTTCTTTTTTTTAAATATTAATTGATCACGTGCGTCTGTGTGCGATTGCCTTGTAAATTTCTATTCTTCCAAAGCCTAAAGTCAGTCATATGCCAAATGTAAACGTATTTGCTCATTTTTGTATTATATTTTTGCTTTACCGCATTTGTCATGAGAAGTCTACGTCCTGTTTCTGATCTCCTTATCATTAGATCCGTGATTGAACTATTTCTTTCTTTTTATATCTTTGCTTAAAATCGAACTGTGATCGATGCCTTAATTTTTGCACGCGCCACTGACAGCTATCGCTTCTCTACACTTGTTTGCTTCATCTCAAAACCCTCCCAGGCGAATCGGTTGTACTTGGCAGAAACCCCTGTTGGGCAACAGCAATAATCTACAACAGATCGGTAATTATTACCTATACGCCTATAACGTTTGGAGGGCGAAGTTAAAGTTCCATTAAACCGTTCCCAAGTTAGTGTTATTTATAACTAGTATATTTATGAAATGTAGTTTGTTTGCTTCTTTTTTTTTTTTTACTGTTTAATTATTTCTTTTTGGTATTTCAAGAAGTCCAGTTTTAGAAGGTGATCTGGTTGGGCTTAGATTATCATGAAAACACGAGCAGGAAATCTTTCTTTCACACCTGTATGACAACGAGAACATCGACCACAGATTATTCCATTACATAGAAGATTATGTACAGCATCACAACACTAACCCATGTTATTAAGAGAAGTAAGGTGAGGAATCGCTCAAAGATGTGTGGTAGACTATATAAAATATTATATACACCGTTAGCGAAAATAAAGCGCCTACTATTTTTTTGGAAACCAATATTTAAACAAACTTGGAGGTCAGCGTATTGTGTATGTAGAGTAAACTAACGTTAGGCTCTCTCCATACAGATGGATTTTATTGAAGCCCCCTTTTCCACGAATGTCAATATTTTAACAAAGTTAGATAATGGGGCGAGCCGAGGCTGCGATATCCAGACGCTTTACGGTGTAATGTCGGTATCAGATGCAAGGATCAACAAACAGGGGTTTAAATAATTCCTACATGCGCCCCGAATAAGCTTGTTGGGCCAGCACTTGGGTGTATGTGTGGGAGGAGGAGGTCTGCAAGCGAAAACAAAGCAGAAGACAAGTGATAGATAACCTTGTCTAAGTCTTTTTTGCAACAGTCAAAAGTATGGTCAGGCATTTACTATTTACCTACCCTGTAATGTACGATGATGATAAATAAATATGAAGATCCCTTAATATTGTTTTGTTTGTTTGTTTTTTTTTTTTACCGAGTCCTTAATCAGGAGCAGACAAATATAAACAAAAAATTGAAAATTGTCATCGGGTCGGAGAGAACCACACAGTCCCGGTTTTGCTATCAGTATTAACATCGATGAAACGTCTGCGAGCCTAAGCTTTGGTCGATACCGTTAGAGCACCTTAAGAACTTGCTTCCATTAATCCCCTATCCAGGTAATGTAGGGATTGGCATGAATCCCTCTGAAGATCTGGTCGATGACACAAATATGGGTCGAGTTGTTGGCAACAGGAGCAGAAGACCAGTGGCCACTTACTTCCGTGCTTTACTGCTGATTGTTCCGCAACAAATCTGGACTAATTTTACTCTCTCTCTCTCTCTGTGATGACATTATCCTCTCTCTCTCTGATGACATTATCCTCTCTCTCTCTTTGATGACGTCATCCCCCTCTCTCTGTGATGACATTATCCTCTCTCTCTCTCTCTGATGACGTCATCCCCCTCTTTCTGTGATGACATTATCCTCTCTCTCTCTGATGACGTCATCCCCCTCTCTCTGTGATGACATTATCCTCTCTCTCTCTCTCTGATGACGTCATCCCCCTCTCTCTGTGATGACATTATCCTCTCTCTCTCTGATGACATTATCCTCTCTCTCTCTTTGATGACGTCATCCCCCTCTCTGGATGACATTATCCTCTCTCTCTCTCTCTCTGATGACGTCATCCCCCTCTTTCTGTGATGACATTATCCTCTCTCTGATGACATTATCCTCTCTCTCTCTCTGATGACATTATCCTCTCTTTCTCTCTCTCTCTCTCTGATGACATCATCCCCCTCTCTGATGACCTCTCGCTCTCATCATCCTCTCTCTCTCTCTCTGATGCTCTCCTGTGAACATCCTCCTCTCTCTCTCTCTCTGATGACCTCTCTCCTCTCTCTCTCTCTCTCTCTCTCTCTCTCTCTCTCTCTCTCTCTCTCTGATGACATTACCCTCTCTCTCTCTCTCTGATGACGCTCTTCTCTCTCTCTCTCTCTGATGACGTCATCCCCCCTCTCTCTCTCTTATCTCAACAGCATCCCTCTGTTACCGCGTTTTTTTATCGGAGAATCTCTCTCAGAAGATGGCTTTGAAAATGTATTTATTTTTCAATGCAGCTAAGGGAATACAATTACGCTATCGTTTGAAAGGTCGCGAAAGGTCGCGCAGATTTAACATGTGCGTTAAGTTTACTAATCACAAATAACCAGACGCGTATAAAGTTAGTAAATAAAGGTTTCCATGGCGACACTTCGGAACCGGCCGTGTTGGTTAATTCTGCTCGTTCGAGAGAGAGAGAGAGAGAGAGAGAGAGAGAGAGAGAGAGAGAGAGAGAGAGAGAGAGAGAGAGAGAGAGAGAGACGCGGTATCCATCCGGACGCAGTAAAAACCACACGGGGCGCGATTATGACGTGCGTAAAGTTGTTTGTAGTCTTCTCAGCAGGAGAGCTCCGGCGTTTCACCCTAGCATCTTGGAAACCCCTTTAGAGTGATAACGAATGCGAGTTATTACGAAAGTCATGGAGTGGACCACGTAAGTATTTGTCGGCAGAGAGAGAGAGAGTTTTAACGCCAAAATATACTCGTTCTGCCGCAGAAGCTTGGTGCACATAATCGTTATATCAGTTGTCTTCTCTTTATGTTATCTATTTTTTTTTTTGTAAAAAAATAATAACCCAAGAAATAAACTCGTGGTTTGACTGTTGTCATTAAAAAAAAAAAAATTCAACCTATTTTTAATGCAAAAGTTTTACAATCTCTTATATATTTTTTTAAAATAAACGAAAGTACATTTTATTACCTGTGGTAGAACAAATGCATTGTTATAATTAAAAACCGAAGAGTGTATTTATAATACGCATTGGATTTCAAAAATCTGAAATTTTAAACTAAATTTTATAGTTTGCGGGAATTATTATTATCTGACATTCATCCTATCTAAATAACATTTTTTTTCTTCCTGTTTTAATCCTGAATCTCTAAGAATTATTAACGTGATAAAAATTATTTTAGGTGATAAGGTGTGGCTTTCATCTTGCTGTCAGATGACACCATAGTCAAACAACAGTAGGCGCCCTGGTGTAAAATGTGCCACTACCTTTATTTGCCGCAGTGTGCATTAAGTTGAAAGCAGACCTATAGAGTTTTTCTTTTGTTGAAATCTTTTTCTAATTTGTATTATTTTTTTGTTGTAAAATTATGAGAGTCATTACTTCGTCAAAACCAATATAACAAATGTAAAGAAATTGTAATTTTTTAGTAAAAATCCGAATATATAATACTGTATTATTTTCTCTTTTTACTTTTCTGTAAAAAAAAAAATTCATTGTAAAATTAACGAATGGAAAGTAAAGGGAAACAAAAATATTAATTCTAAAAGTTTGCAGCATTTAAACTCTGGTTTCTTTTTTTAAAACTTACCTTAATACTAAAAAAAAATATTTTTTTTTATGGAAATAGGCTGGTCCTTTTCAGGCAGTTAGGGCTTACCTTAAGTAAAGTTCCAGAGGTTAGAAGTTAAGTTATTAAAGCAATCGAAGAAGAAGAATGCGCCTAATGTCTCTCGACGTATGCGTATGGACTTTAAAGCAGTCCACACACACACACACACACAAACAACAAAGCCCTTCTCATCACCGATTCTGACTACTAAAGATTTTCAAACGTAGGGTCTATTAACTGTTTTCGCTACTACTAACAGTGCATATTAATCCCGCGAGTAGCCAATAACGTAGGCATTTAAAGCGGAAAAATAATCAGCTCTTCCCTGGTGTTCTCTCTTTCCCGTCTAAATACTTTTAATTAGCTCTTGATTTGCTTCCCGTTGATGCTTCTTCTTCTTCTTTTTTAACGGCTTCTCGCGACGTCTCAGAGAACTTCACGCGAGAAGTTTCATCCTAACGATACCTGGGAGAAAGATGTCGCTATCGAATCTGAACGAAGAATTTCTAAACAGAATGTTGCTAACTTAAACTCTCATTATACACGGTAAAAAAGAAACGTTGTTTAATGTAGTGTGCGTGTTATCTTTGTGTTGTGTGTTTTTGTTTTTTTTTTCTTTTCTCGAATCAGGTAAAGATGAATTTGTGTAATCTTCAGCTACCAGGTGCCAAGATCGACCGACGGCTTGGAATCAATCAATCGCGAGCCTTCTCGATGAGCGCTCTCCGGTCAATAAAGCCGACAAAAGGCGCGCTGACCTGTCCCTTCTAGAAGTGACGTCACAAATGCCAACATAACCAATCGCGTTGTAGCTAAGTTCTGTTCTAAGCCGATCAAGGGCAACTACTGTCTTCCGTTCTTGGATCGGCGGATGGTGTACGGTTCCTGTTAGGAAATAGCAGCGGAGTGTAAAATTTAAAAACAGAAGTTTTGTGAACGGTCTGTCGGAAAAAATTAGGTCGTGATAGGTCGTCCGTGACATGGCGATCGGGAAGTCAAACGATAAATAAATTTACTATCCGTTTGTTGCCGAAAAGACAATATTTAGCATCACTCTGCCCACAGAGGGAATGTTATTTCTCGTTCGGTCATAGTCGAAATGCTAGTCTCGTCGGTGCTTCTCGAGTTGTTACAGCGGGAATCTGCCTGCCAGATATTACAGCGGGCGCGATGACGGTTCGAAACAGGTCATGTTTGGCAAACAGACGTCGCCCGTTTACCTGTGGACAGGCTTTTGACCGTATTATTGTGGACTGCATTCCACATTTTCCATTATTATCTCAGGTTTTTGTATAGTTTCATCGTTCGTTTTGAAGACGTGGAAATATGCGTTCCCTCTTATTCCGGTTCGCAACTACGTTAGCAGATTTAAAAAGACTGGATGGAGCCTTCCTCATCTTTAGATTGTGAAACTTTTGATGAATTAAAGATGCATTATAAGATTAAAATGAACATTATGACATACTTTGGAAACATTTCGATTCTAGAATCCTTTACCGTGTTTAAACATTTTATTTTGCAATTTTATTATTATTATTATTATTATTATTATTATTTTATTATTATTATTATTATTATTATTATATTATTATTATTATTATTATTATTATTATGGCTTTTACCATGCAGAAGATTAAAAGCAGTTAGTCGTTGCACTATTTTAGCCGAGCCTAGACGTTCGAGAGTAAGTTTAAAGGTGTAGAATTGCTGCGCAGTCTTCCGAGGCGAGAAAGAATTGTAACTGAGCAGAATACATCATCAGTGGTACCTTTAAGAAAAAAAGCTGTTACTCTGAAGCTCTTGTGTAAAACGGAATAGCATTCTGCCTCCTAGTATTTCCAAGAGAGAAGCCTATCTTTGGTCAGTACACACAGAAGGAAAAGCATATCTCATATTTTTCTAATTGGTAATTTCATAGCTTTGACGTAACGCAATCTCCGAGGAGCAGCAACAAGAAAGGTGGGCAGGCGAACGAATCTCCGACGGCATGGAGCAAATTCTCACAACAACACCAACAACAGTTTTACGCCAAGTCCATCAGAATAATTAACGGTTTGCGAACCCTTCCCTAGTTCCCCAAGATGATGACGTTCGGGGTCTTGTTTCAGCTTTCAGTTGCGGCTTTTCCCGGTTGTAAAATTATCAGAAAGTTCGACCGCCTGAAAGCTGAGATGGCGGAAGGGTTAATGGATTTTTTTTTCCCCAGTCGAATTCCGAACCCCCCCTCTTTTTTTTTGGCAAAAACGACGTCTGAATTTATTTCTAGATTCCAACGGGGAAAAAAAAATAAATAAATAAACATTTTTTTTTTTTTTAATTTAAAGTTTTATTGCATTTGGCGGCCGCGATAGCGGACCAGCTCGGTTTTTTGAGGCGGTGTGTCTATTTATGGTCCAGACCGCAGAGTTCGTCTGAAAACCGCAAACGTAGTCCGTCCACCCAGTTTCTTGGTCGTTAACCCTCCGCCCACCAAACAAACGTGGGGTTAAAGAGAAATTTACGAAGCGCTTTTACTTCACGCGCCCTGAAGATTATAAGAAAAACAATAGCTGATGAGACAGCAAGGACAGAATAAATACGGGAAACAAACGAGTGCGTGTCGAAGTACTCTGGTCTATGGCCTACAGATAACTCGCGTTCTGTTAATACGCCTTGAAACCTCTCTTCCATGTCCGTTGCTTGTTGTCATGTACCGGTGCCCATCCCTGCTTGGAGAGCGTAGTGATGCGGTTCTCCGCTAGGAAGCGTTACCAGTTTCACGCCACAAAAGCTCAAGAAACATGTTGAATTATGTCTAGCTCGCCGCAGCCAGTTGCCAATACTATTTTGGAAAGCAGATTATTATTAATATTAGTTTCTGTAGTAATCACCAGTCATCCGATTCCTTTCCGTATCTGCTGACGAGAAATCTGCGTCCTTAAGAATACACCACTATTCTGTGTAGTGGAAAACCAGAAAAAAACGAAGACGGAGGCCCGGTCTTTTGATACAATATCTTGGTATTATATATATATTTGTTTTTAAATATTATCCAGATTTTTTGACTTTGTCATTACCTTTACACAGTGTATTCTTGCCTTCAAATTCTTTTGTCTGTAGACAGTCAAACCACAGAGTTGCTGAGGTACAATTTCTTATCGTTTCTCGTCGGATGAATCAGTGGCACACAAACAAAAATAGCACCGACGTTCATATAAAGACTGCCAGCCCAGAGTCTACGTGCGCATAAGTAATTCCACTTTTAATTTCTTTACTACCAAAAAATAATTAATTAATAATTTAAACCATGTGTTCCTTATGTCAGACAGGGCGTTTACATCGTTTGTGTAAAAGTACACTTGGGGAGGGGCAACGACATCACAGCTACTTGGCAAAAATACTGTTTTATAGGGGGAAAGTTTCGGAACTTGCTCCAGTTTACTCCCAGTAACTCGTGAAAGTTCGAAGTAGATATCACACTTTTTTCCCTAAAGTTTGCGGGCTTGAGATTTTCCACACGAGAAAAAGAACAATATATTTTTTGTTTTGTTCTCATATAAATCTGAAAGCGCAAATGAATATTACGAACGGGACAGTTAGGGGAGATACTCTTCACGGCATAATAGACAATTTTGAGTCTCTAATCGAGCTGTAGGATGGGCCCTTGATCACGAAGAACGCGGGAAGACACGGATGACGAAATCCGATTTCCTGTTTGTCGCCGAGAAAGTGGATCAAGAAGGAGGAAGTATAGGTAGCGGTTTCGAAGGCGAGTGTCTCATCCTCTCCCTCCCCCGCTTCCAAACCAGTTATTCTGGCGCCAAGATATTAGCCGCGCCCCTAAATCAGCCAGTTCACATTGAGTGGTAATCTGTCCTTCCTGCTCTCACAGAGACAAGCGACTACGAGGCTCGTGTCTGCGAATAGAAGAGGCCGCCGTCGGCCAGTTGTTGAATTTCCGGGGTTGGCGGACTTGCCGAGGAAATATCGTTAAAGGAGAGCGAAACCGAGTGTCCAACTCTTCCTGGTATTCGCTGAATCCCTGATGGTACAGGAAACTCGGGCTACCTTCGGATTTCCGTAATGTAGAAACGACCTTAGCATTGGTCGAATTCGTTTCTTGACAACACCACGAGAAACCGCTGCCTCCACTTGGGTTTCTTTTGGTCGAAAGAAATCGACTCTCATTTGAAAATTCGCGTGTTATATTTCCTTCACAAGAAATTTCGAGAGATAATAGTTAATTCTCACTCAGGGCATGGTTACAATGTGTCTACATTTCAATGGTCCAGTCGCTAAATATACAGAGACGGCAGAGCGGGGGTTATAATTCATAATGAAACGTATAGATGAGGGCTACAATCAGTATATTTTAGCTTTCGATTATAGCCTCTAATTTAATTAGGAATTTAGCAAAATGTCCTCGGTCTGTTTGCCTCTCTACTATTCTTAGAGTAAGATAACGGAGTCAAATCACCTAAATATGGTTCTGTAGTAAGGTCGTTGAAAGAGAATTAAAAATTACCTTTCCAAGAGTTCCGAAAGCCTGAAAGACCGAAATGTATTTTTTTTAAATGCAAACTCATACTTGTTCTGATTATATAATGACACCGACTGTATTAACTTGCGCTGTGGAAACCATGGACGGATGCTTACCATCCGAGCTGTAACGATGCCGTGATGACTCATTGTCGGTTAATTTGATAATCTTCATCCGTAAATGTTTTCAAGGCAAATAGGTCTGCGCAGAGAACAGAAGAGCAAGGACGGTTGGTGAGCATGGAAATCGAAAGACTGTAAATCAGTTGGAGCAATAGCTCTCTTGGTTTAAGAAGGTATCAGGTTTCGTCTTCAGATGGTAATGAATCGAGCTATTAACTTTTTGTTCCTTCTTACTCGTTACAAATAAGTCTTGCGTGAATTGCTATGCTTTACAGAGAGACGGTTTAGTAGATGTGCGTGCGTGACAATCTCCGTGGATTTTCTCTGTGGTTTGCGTGGATATTGATTTTCATCATACAACCTGTTGCTTCCCATAAGATTACTGGAGAGAAAAAAAAAATGCACATGTTTCGTACGTATACATATTTATTTATATTAAAAACAATTGAAATAGAGCATTGGAGAAGCTAATTAACATACTAAGCCTCTCCAGGCAATCGAGAGAAAAAGGAAAGCAACGCGCGTCCCCTAGCGGTAAGAGTTACTGGACGTTGTAGTTACGCTACATGTCTTGTCGTCGGATTCAACCTAGTAAAATACACAAATATATCGCGAAGATACTCCAGCTGCTCTGAGGTAAATTACATTCTTATTGTGTCGCGCGCCAACTTTGGTGGGAGTATAGTACGGCGTTTGTTCGCTAGGAAGCGCTGCCAGTCTCGCGGCCCCCGACACTTCCAAATTTCGGCAGGGGAAAGCTTCATTAAAATTTTTCAGGTTTTAGATGCAAAGGGGAAACCGTAGTGTCCGGAAACTCCCCACTCACGCGGCCGACCGGTGATGGAGAACGAGAATAAACCATGCCAGAAAAGCAGAACGCCAAACCGAGCCATCTCCAACCGGGATTCGAACCCAACCCCTCAACCAGTCTAACCACCGAATCACCGTTGACGTTAAGAGCGCAGATTTCTTTCTTTAGATAACAGACCGCTTTCTAAAATTCGGTCACCGCACCAAGTGTTACGACGTTTTAGCCAATAGCTATGTAGCTCAGCTGAACTTTCAGCATAATGACATTTATAATTCATAACCACTGCATCTCAAAATGCCCATGATTCCATCATTAAATTTGCTTTTAGTTCAGACAATTTTCGGAGCAGCTTCAAGGGTACGTCAGAACTTATTCTGCGGATACAAGACATGGCTTTCAATCATGCAGCTTAAAATAGATCGCTTAATACTTATTCACAGAGAGAGAGAGAGGGAACGATAAGTAAATTGCTTTGTACTTTGCTGTATTGTTGTTAACTATATCTTTCTTATTTATTTATTTCAGCTGTCTGCCAATACACACACACACATATATATAATATATATCCTTTTTTCCCCCTATATTAGTGTCGTTACTGCGATACTGAACGTAATTTTTCGGGATTCACCATCTAAAAATCCGATCACTTTTTAAATCAACGCTTCGGAAAACTTTCCTGTCGGTGTCTTGAGGACAGTCGGAGGACGATATTCGCTAGAGCATCGATAATAAGCTATGAATCAGCGTTCTTAATATCAGAATATATAAGTTACAGCTGAAGCATAGGGGATGCGCAGTAAGCTTTCAGTGGAATTAGATGCGAAGCACTGACAGATTTTCCTTCGTATTAGCCCCCCCAAAGTAAATCGTTGCAGTAGTAAAAACACTTTCATGGTTGAGCGAATCGGTGTGTGAGCTTTCTCTGTATTACTCGCGCGCTTCACGGTCCAACCAAGAGCATAAACTCGGCGAGTTGTGCCTAACCGTGACGCTGCATACGAATGGCAAGAAGTCGGTACACAGGACTCCAGAGATGGCAGACAGTTTTGATGAGAAGGAAGGGAGATGCTGAGCTCTTCTGCTCTTCTGCAGAGCTGTAGGGAGAGGCAACTTGACGTGCAAGGTTGTCAGGCTGATATATGTAAGTTGGAATTAATTGGGCCAACCACCGTTTCTGGCGTAATTTGAGGACACGGAGGAAGGTACACATTCCACTTTGTGTATTCAAAGCTGATGCGTGTGGAAGCAGATAGACATCTTTAGCTGCCAAAAGCGAAGTGATTCTCGCCGTAAAACTACGCAAATAACACCTGACACAAAATGTTTTATAAACAAAATCCTGTTACTTTCTTCTTGGGTGGGTGTTCCCTCTATTATTTTTCCCCCATCCGAGAAGGCAGGCTTGCTTACGTACGTGTCATCGGCTTCTGTGTTGACTGATGGTGTTGAACTGGTATTTCTGGATGTGGATCGACAGCAACCGGACGCTCGGTACCGCACTCAGTGATGACCACTATTACTTACTACGACGACTTTTTCAGCAGTTTTCAAGCGTTTGTTCAAATCTCCTCTGCACCGGTGAGTTTGGAGCGCTGTATGAGGTGTTCGTTGACCAAGTCCTCACTTTTAACACGGGTCACTGCTGTTCATGATCCGGTCTCAGATGCAAATAGATAAAAGATAATGAATTGCCTGTATCGATTTTTTTGGATTTTTTTTTTCTTTGCCGGGTTCCCCACCTCGCGTTTTTAGCCATTCTCTCTTATTTTGAGTGTGTACCGAATGACTGACGTCAGTACATCGCACCGACTCGCCCAACCGTGACGTACAACCAAGCACCGTGACGCGTTCATTTCCGAAATGTTTTTAGCTATAAAGGTTTGTATCAAAAAGACGGGGCAAGGTTCTATTTAATATACACTGATATTACAAGGTTATACTAAAATACCAGAAAAACAACAAGAGAACTGTCTTCGGAGTACGGGTTAGAATGAGTTCGGTCTGGGAATTAATGGACTTTAGGAAGATCGGTCGAGAGCGACGAGAAGAAGAGCAGCCGCCGCCAGTCGGTCGGTACGTGGTTAATACTCTCGGCGACCTCGTTTTACGGTGCGAGCCACTAACGATCTTCTCAGAGGGGAGGCGGTAGCGAACAGCGCTTCCGACCAGAGCACGGGCGATTTATCGATTCGTCGGAGTATCGATGAGCCCGAATCTACTTCTAATACGCGGCGTGTAGAAGCGGATGAGGCTCGATCTTCGACGCGGCATTTAAACGACGTTTTAAGTGTTGCATAAAGTAAATGCCGTGCAGATGCGACGCGAAAATGGCCGAGGGTTACCCTCTCGTCCAGCTCATTATCCCTAACCCTGTTAGGAAATGTAGCACGCCCGTGAATAGCCTCGATTTTAAGTGAACGGATTAGCGCTGGAATGCTGTGGCCATCACAGAAACACGCATCAAAGGCGGAACAGAGATCTCACCACAGGCTAAAGGTCTCCGTAACTAGAGGAAGAAACAACGGTACGGTCGCTTTAAAATCTGCAGGATTCCCTTTCGAAAGTCTCTGGTCTTCTCGACGGGACACCTGCGGAAAAATAAGGAACTCTTTAACGTTTACTGAAATCGCCTTTCAAGGTGCGACATAGGTAAGAGTCACATGGAATTGCTTTGTTGTTTCTGGTTAGAAAGCCATTTAAAGTGCATATCAGCCGTTTACCTGTAGTATTAGAGGGACTGCGGGCAACCAGCTGTTCCAGGGCGGACCTTAGTGCAGTCTGCACGCCTCAGTCAACATCTGTATCAACTCCCTTCTCTACAGAAAATGCTAAATAACAACAAAAGCGTTTGAATTATGTTTTTTTTTTCCTTTCCTTTCCACGACACATTATTTACCGTAATGAGCCAAATATAAAATAAACTTCTTTTTTTTTTTAAAAAAAAGAAAAAAAAAAGTGCGTTGATACAAACTGTAATGAAGCTAAACAGCTGAAACCAATTTCTATCCGGTTCTCTTGTCAACCGAACTCTGTTAACTGATGGACAGATCTACTGATTGCCGCTTAATCTGGTTTGGTCCGTTCACACGACTCGCCATCTCATAGCAGCGTTATCTTGTGCAGAGATTTCAGCTCGAGAGAACAACACCAGGAACAAAAAAGTTGATGAGAATATTGAATGCAAATGAGGTAAATATTTGCGAACTTCTTTTTCCTTGATCGTCTCTACACCGTAATTAGGAGAAGCTGCTTCTTTCCGGTCCGTTATACACGACCACGATAAACAAACGTCATAGGCTTGGAGAGGGAAGGTTTCGCCGAGGGAAGATGTGAGATAGATTAAAAAAAAGACAACACACGTGCGCAACCGTCTTTGATTGGATTGTACCTAAAATTAAATTATCTGTGGGTGAAGACAAATAAACGGGTGGGGAGAGAGATTCTATGAGTTGCTCTTTGAGCTAGCGAGCCCAACACAGCATGTTGTAAATAATAAATAATAATAATAATAATAAATAATAATAATAATAATAATAATAAATAATAATAATAAAATAATAATAATAATAATAATAATAATAATAATAATAATAATAATAATAATAATAATAATAATAAAATAATAATAATAACCCTTAACGAACTGATTGTCATCGGTAATCTAGTCTGACGCTTTTACAGCAGTTTAATCATAAAACTTGAACACTTGATTATCCTACAGTTTCTAATGTGCTTCCGTTTCTTCTCTTTCCTTAGAATCTATAGTCATTCCGGTTTCTCTCTCTCCTTCCGGGTAAATCGAGACAAAGTTTGGTTTTCTAGTAAAGCCTGGCTCGGCTTTCTCGTCTTGCTGCTGCTGCTGCTGCTGCTGCTGCTGTCGTCGGGTGTGTGGGTGTGTGGGGGGGGGGATAATCGGGGACACGTGTTTCTCATAATGTGAAGTTCAAGCCCCACTCCTTTCTAAACATTATTGTACAAATTGTACAAGCGAAAATATTAAATAGCGGGCGGATTTTTGGGGGCGAGTAAGTAAACCCAGAACAGCAGCAGTAATAAAGAAACAGGTTTTGTTCGTAAAATGAATTTCTGGAAATAAAGTATAGACAGCGATGCAACTCCCATTAATAATTAACACAGTCAGAATAAATGTTCTTCAAGGAAAACAGCGAACAACGGAAGCTGATATCAGACACCTTGCACTCGTTTGGGGCCGTCCCTCAGGGTCCAGGGGGTGGCCACACTGGTGGCTCCTTTGTTGTGCCCCAGCGTCGCAGCGTGCATAATCTACTGATTCTGATTAAAAGATTTGACGCAGTTATTTGGCGAAGGGTGGATGGGCAGGAAGGATGGCCCGGGTAACGGGTGGTGTCACCGAATAAATGGGCTCTGAATGAACAGCATCGAACAGGACCCAAAGATGGAATCCGGACTGAAATCATCCGTGAAGCAAAACTCGTCAGATGCTAACGAGAGAAATATATATATATATATAAATAAAACAAGATTAACTAAAAAACAAACAACAACAACAACAAAATATTTATCCTGCTAATCGGCTAAAATGTTCTGAAAAGGGGAGATTAACTGAAAGCTAATCCCACGGTAGACAGTCTTAGGAAAGCGAACCAATTACCGATGTCATTTCAAGAGACTAACACAAAAGGCTATAATAATTATTTTAGAAATAACATCGTTACAGACTTCCTGCCCAATTATTCGATGACGACCTTACAAATTACTCGGCTTTTTTTTTCCAGTTTATCTAAACCAGACCGGGTTTATTTCCAATAATAATAATAATAATAATAATAATAATAATAATAATATAATAATATAATAATAATGATAATGATGATGATGATGATGATGATGATGATGATGATGATGATGATAATAATAATAATAATAATAATAATAAAAATAATAATAATAATAATAATAATAATAAATAATAATAATAATAATAATAATAATAATAATAGTGAAGGGAAGACACATCGCGGTAAAAGAAACAGAAAGCGATTACACTTTCAGCTGGGAGGTTTGTTACCCATCTATCCTCTGAAAGCTGTACCCTTTCTAATTTGACTGTACAATATCGCCTACACACCGCACCTATTATTATTCTTTCTGAAACAGCAAAGAGCGTCAGGGGAAAATGTTTATGCAAAAATTTTAAAATTTAAATAATCGGAATTCTGGTCAGCGCCTTTTGAGAGTCTGCTAGATCTTCAAGCGCTGTTCATATGACGGTCAGCGAAAATCATAACGAAGGAAGGAAAACAGACAGATATACGGAAGCCTGGTTAATGTAGAGTAACATGAAAGAATACGTTATATCAAAATGAAAATTAGAAATCGATGTATTCAAACAAATTCGATCGGTATTTAAAAACCAAACAAAGCGAGCAGGCAAACGAATTTTATTCTGATGCACCAAAATCCGAGTTTAATAGATGCTGATGAATTCACAATTAGAGCGAACAAGTTTTCTGTCTTCCTGATTGATTCGCTATGACGAGAAGCAGAAGAACCGACGGATGCCGCGTCATGGAATTGTTCGATTTTTAATTCTAATCAGTAAATATTTAAGAGACCGTTGTACACAGGGTTACCTCGCCGTACAACAACCTGGCTTCTCCCGTATTGCAGCCCGACCCCAGCGATCCGTCGCATGTAGGTCTTGCAAATGAATAAACATTGTGTTCTCTTAGATTCGTGCATTACAGCATCCGTCCTTCAGCTGAACGCCATCCTTACGTCATACCGGATACTACTGTCCGCCATTACTACTGTCCGCCATTATCGAGTAAGCTCTACTGCCTGGAGAGACACGATCACTACATACTTAATTCTATGGAATGAATAGTAGTTTACGATCGGTGCTTTTTTTGTTTTTTTAACGTTATAAATACAAGATGTTGGAAGTTAACTCCCTTAGGCTCTGATTGGCAAATTTCTGATAAGAAAACAACAACAACAAACAGGGGCGATAAATCTTCCGCTAATACCCGGCGTCCCGGCTTAAACGCAAAGGCTTCACGACGAACTATCAGTGAAAGCGACTGCGGCTGTTTTTTTAAAACCGAACTCGCCTTCAGGCTTCTGTGACCAAGAACAGGTATTTTAAAAAAAAGGGAGGGGTTGCTAAGGGAGCAGTGATCTGGGGAATGGAAGGAACAACAAGGCGGTAACATCAGACCACCAAGTCACTTGCTGAACGGATATCTCCGCACTGGCAACAAATAATCTATCTATATTTATTGGTTATAATAATAATAATATTAAATAATAATAATAATAGTTGTGCTATCCGTCTACGCGGCTCTGAAGGGACCCGCAACCATGAGAGTCTAAGATATCCGCAGACCAGTGGAGATAAATAAAAAAAGAAAGGGGAGACAGAGAGAAGAGAGAGAGAGAGAGAGGAGAGAGAGAGAGAGAGAGGGGAGGAGAGAACAAGAAAACTACAAGTAGATAAAAGTATATTCTTTCTTTACTGTTCATATATTTCATAGTCTTTATGCCGCGTGTTCTCTTTAATTATCAGCCCTAAGATGGAAATCTTCCACACATGGAATGGGCGAGAAGGAATCTCTTTAAAATGAAACTTTTGCAGCGCGATGTTTTTTCTAGCCGAAAATAAAACTGTAAAATTGCGACACTTACCAAGGTTTTGTTCACAATAGGAATTCAAAGCTGCAGTTGTGACACGTCACGTGTTTTAATTGATGCAACCACTATATATTATATTATATAAAATTCGAAAATAGACAATCTTTCCGCAATGATTAGGAGTGTACTGTAATTGCAGGTTTTAAAAGCAAATATCTTTTATTTTACACGAAATAAATAATAACCAAAAAAATTGGTAACAAATTTTTTTTATAAAGGGTTAACAATATGCTGTCGGCCTTTTCTCGCTCAGTCGAGGGTTGGAAACAAGGTGGCAAACCTTCAAGGCTTTTTTTGCTTTCTTTATTCTTATTCTCACTTATTTCTCAATATTTTTTTTTTTTGTAGACGTACCAAGTTACGAAAAACTTTGAAACATTTCTGTCTCCAAAGGGGGAGGGAAAAAAATTGAAGACATTTTCCATCAAAACAGTTTTTTGTTGCTAGGACTCACGTTTAAAGTGCTTACGAAGATGTTTTTTCGCGTGACGTATCAAAAAGGAATTTAATGCCTGACCTTTTCTTTGAATCAGGGAGTTAACTGTTCCGCCAAGAAGAGTGAGGCTGTGGCTGTGTATGTATGCGCAGATTTTAGCGTATACACTGTAGGAAGAGCCTGTCGCTTCATAGTCAGTGAGCGAAGTGTGACGTTTCTTTCGTCTTCAAGTAATCGACATGAAATCCGGAATTCCATCTTTCTTTGATAACTTATAAAAACATTGAAAACGCGATGTGGTGACTCTCATGCAAATTCCGAGAAAGATGACTCCGTCGAGCGAGTCCACAAGGGAAACAACCCTGGCAGAGGAGCGTAGTGCCGTGGTTTTCCGCTAGGAAACTCATATACACAAAATGATTATGGGATGATTTCTTCAAATGAGACATGCAGCTTTCAGTTATGTTCCAGAAGTTTTATGAAGCCGGAAAACCACAGCAATATTTATTACAACGACGCACGTATTCGCATAATAGACTTAAACCGTAATGGACACTAGAGCCTTTTACTGTATAACCACACAAATTTTAATATTTAAAAGAAAATTTTTAGACTGTATCAAGAATTTTAAAAAAAAATAACTAATATATCGGTGTTGGCAGAATCTTTTATTTGAATCCACAAATTGGTGAAGAGATGCACAAGAAAAATAAATAATTACACGGAAAAATCTGTCAGAAAACCATAGTAGGGAACACCTTTGGTGTTGTAGAACTCAAAACAGACTGTCTTGCAGTTAGAATTGCTTCTTTGACAAAATACTAATCCAACGCAGGTATCTATATATGGCTTAATACGGAAAAAAGAGGAATCCCTCTATATTTTGGCCAGTCTTCGTTTAAAGAGAGAACAGAATAGAGATATGGCTTTCGGATCGCTTGCTTTAGCTTCATCTTTAATAACAGATATGAGAAACCTGAACTTTAGGTCGACGTGGTATTTAAAATATTACAGTTGTAGTAAATTTGGCGGAAATATCGAGTCAAGATAGCCTTTTGGTTTTATACGTCAGTCATGAAAGATGAAGAAAGTGTTTTATTTTTTCTTCCGTGTCCGGTATGTGAGCGAGGTGACAAGAAATCGCCGAATTTTTTGTGAAGGAGATGGGGAAAATGGACGACGAATAGCTTTGCAGAATGTCGTAGAATAGCGCGAAGTCTCGTTTTCCCAACAAGCAGTTGTCGTGTAGAACTCTATGCTCTTTCGGGTAATACATCTTCGAGTTTTGTTGGATTACGTACTGATATCGCTACCAGGTAATCAGTAATTAATTCCGACGGTGTGATGAACGCCACCTGGCGACAATGTGGGAGTTTACGTCATAGAATGGCGAGGCTGGAGACTCTGCTGTCGCAAAGAAATTTAAACTTAAATAAAAACATGTAATTAAATGAATAAATACTTAAAAAAAAAGAAAAATCAGTCAGTGAATGAGCAGGTAAATTGTACTGAAAAAATTCATCCTATAAATACAAAAATTAAAGGTTTAAAATTATATTTATATGTGGGTGATCGTGTAACTGTCGTGACAAAAGTAGCTTCACGTGAAAAGAAGGGATAACAGTGTTTACTACGATGTCAAGCGTGAATAATTTACGCTGTCGTAACTCTTTTGAAGGGTGTCCGTCCAACGATTTGCCCCCGAGGGAGGGGAGTCTATCCCCCACCGTGAGAACAGCCGCGGTCTGCTAAACGCTATCGTTTAGATGCTTCCATAATACTGCAGGCGTCTTCATTGTCGCTTACACAGCCCGCGCACAAAATACTGCAGAGAGAGAGAGAGAGAGAGAGAGAGAGAGAGAGAGGGGGGGACGGCGGCTGGCTTTGGTTGGAATCGATTTCCGAGGTGTCACATTTCATCAGAGAAACGTCTGCCATCGACAGACGAGCGATGCAAACCTTATTAAGCATAAAACTACTCGAAACGTTAGTGGGCGAGTACCCAAGCAGTTTGAAAACCCGAAAAGAATCGTCTCTTCTGTCAGACGTTTTAACGCCGAACAAAAAAGTGAGAAGTTGGTTGCGGGGTGGCAGGGAGGAGGGGAGAGGAGGGAATAGCGGAATTGATCATCTATCCCCTACTTCACACGTGTCGGATGAGATTTTATTTTTTTTTTTAAAAAAAAAGAAAAGAAGTTAGAACATACGTAGAAACACTTGAAGGCTATCGATTTCTGGTTGTAATTATCTCTAGAAGTGTTGCGATTTGTCACAATAGAATTATGGGGGAATCGATAAGCCCTTTATTTCTCGATAATTGATGTGCTTCTCCGCCGAGCATTAGCGACCATTCTTACAGACACACGGAACGGACTGAGCTTTTAATTGGTCTCTTCCCTCGCACTGCTTTCCTGAATGCATTAAATTTAATAAGGAAATTTTGACCATTGTCTCAAAATATTTCTGATGTTATCTATAAACTTTTTTTTAACAATAAAAAAGAGAGAATTTTTTCGAAATATTTTTTATCCTTTCCAACAAAAAAATAATAATTTTCCAAGATAACCAGGCCCCCCCCTTTTTGTTGTTGTTAAGTTAATGTGTTATGTTATTGTACACTAGTCCGAACAACGAAGGTAACCTTAGTTTGGGGTGAGGGTGGGAGAGCGTAGTACCGCGGTTATCCGCTAGAAGGCGCCACAAGAAGCCCCAGCACTTCCGACTTCGATGGGAACATCCCAACTAGAAATCGTCATTGTTAGATGAGGGAAGAAACCCTGCCAGAAAGGTTCGACAGACCGAGTCGACTTCGATCGAGAATCGAACTCCGGTTTGGGGGCGGGCGGGGGGGGGGGGCCCTCAACCTTGGCAAGCTAACCACTGGACCACCGACCGCCTGTTAGGTACAGAGATTTTTATAGATTTTTTTTTTTTTTTTTAAATGGTAAATTCCTGGCTTTATTAATACAATTTCGCTTAACTCGACAAGCATGTTGTTCATTTATAACACGCGACGAAACGACACATAGATCAAGAGCAAAACTATATCACGTGACTGGATTCGTTTTAATGGAGTCAGCACCGGCAGAATGCAATATTACCGTATGTTCCAGCATGCGCGACTGCAACTTTGCCTTAAAAATTAATGGAACAATTACGACCGCGAGAGAAAAAAAATACATTAAATAATTATAAGTTTCATAATCGCGCAAATCGACTGCTGGGTAGGGTCACCGGGGTCGTGCGATAAACAGAGGACCGAGAGAAGTCTCGTCGATTGTAACGGACGACGCGAACACGTGGAAAGTGGCGCTGTAACGTGACAGCAGACTACGTCATGTGACGACAGCAGCTTATTGTCGTCGTTGTTCATTTTCCGTTTAATGGGCTGTTTTCATGTGGAATACGAAACGTGTGCGCCATTGGAGTCGAGTATGGCGATAAACATCTCATCGGGACCGATTTTAAACGGATTCCTGCTGCGGGTACTAACTACATTCTTCGCCTCCAGTTCGTCTTGACCATCGATAATCCTGGGCCTCAACAACAGCAACCGTTTTCTTCTTATTATCGAACCGCACCCCAGATCTCTCTCTTTTTGTCGGCCGAAAGCTTTCATTCGTTTGCGGCTGAAACATTTCGAGTCCAACCCCGGGTAATTCTAATAACTTTAGTCGTCTGATGGGTCTGTCTCTCCGCCCGTGCAACGCGAGGCCTCGTATAAGAGTGCAAAAGATTTTACTTTCTATTTGCGTTTCCTGTTTCACGTAAATAATCCAAAACATGGGAAACAAAATTATGATGATGCGATTCCGTTTACCTTTCTAAGTAGAAGTTAAATCGTCATTTCTTCTTTAGTTGTGTATTCAATTTTAAAAAATAAATAAATAAATATCAAACTTGGTGTTGGACTGAATCTTATTACACCAAAGTCGAGTTTTCTGGGTTCAATTAGAAAATAAAAGTTGAATTTTTAGAACTTTTTTTTTTTTCTCCTTGGTCAAAATCCGTAAATTGTTCAACAACATAAATGTCTCGGTACTCTAAAAAAAATACCGTACTTTTACATGTTTATTGGCTTAAAAATATACCCCTTGTATTTATCCCAAAACCGCTTATTATTTACTCCCTCGAATAGAACGATTATAGAGGAAAGTAGGATAGAAACAAACTTTCTTTGTTCAATATTAAGGCAAATGTTTCTTAACGGCAAAAGCCAAGCGCTTCACAGACTGTCGGGTGAGGAAGGCGCTGAACGCGGGTCGATCCACTGACCGGCCTGTAAAGGCTGGCACTTCTCTGGTCTGTCTGTTTACAGAGAAACTCTTTTTAAAAAATATCAACAACATCGTCAACTGTTGCGCCGCCGAAGTAGTCCGCCATCCACTGTTTGTTTTACCGCTCTTCTGGTTAAAATGATAGCTTTATTTCCTGCTTTAACACTCAAAACTCCACTCCTAGCAGAGAAGGATGTAAGACTCTACCCACCCAACCCTCGGAGAGGGGGGGGGCCTTCAGCCAGCGCTGTTCCTTCACAAATTACGTGTAATATTATTAAAGGTTTGATATCTGGCGCTGTGATCTCTCGCTCTCTCTCTCCCCCATCTCTCTCCACTCTCTCTCTCTCTCTCTCTCTCTCTCTCATCTCTCTCTCTCCATCTCTCTCCATCTCTCTTCTCTCTCTCTCTCTCTCTTCATCTCTCTCTCTCCATCTCTCTCCAATCTCTCTATCTCCTCCTCTCTCTCTACTCTCTCTCCTCTTCCTCCTCTCTCTCTCTCTCTCTCCCTCTCTCTCTCTCTCTCTCTCTCGCTCTCCTCTCCTCTCGTCCTCTCTCTCTCTCTCCTCGCTCTTTCTCTCAGATAGAGAGATACAGATACATATACATCTTGCACGTACTGTTATTTTTCCAAAGTAGATTTTAATGCCTGAACTGAATCGAAATCCGTTATACACTGTTTAATTGAAGAGCGAAACGCTCAATTTTTTTATTATTAAGAAAAATAACAGATTTTTAAGAAAATGCTTTTTTTTTCTAAAAAGAAGATAAAATTTAAACCTGGTAAAAATAAATAAATCTTAGTAATATTCTAAATGCCCTGTATTTTATTAAGTTTCTGCCCCGATCGCCGTTTTAAGGTACATGCCTCCACTACATAACTTGGAAGCCATTCAGGTGCTATTCGTTCTGTCGCGATTTCCTGATGGACGTTAAGTTTTCCGAAAAGTGAAATATCCCAACTTCAAAAATGTATCCGAATTTTCCCAAATCTCGTATTAGAAACAGCAATTGATTCTTCAAACAATATATATATAAAAACAAACAAACAAACAAACGCAATGTAATCAAAAAGCATCGATTTTCCTCGGACTTCACCCTGAATCTGCAGTAACGTCAATATATTTTTACTTCCAATTACTCTCAGCCCAAACGTCTCTGACGACGATGTACTCCCTCGGAACTACTTTCGTTTTAAACGCCAATGGCGCTAATATATTCTTCCCATGCTTACTCCTAGTTCAAACGTCTCTGACGACGATGTATTCTTCTCTAATTGCTACCAGTTCACACGTCAGTAGGGAGGAATTCGTGACATTCTTGCACCGAAGATTCTCAGTAAAGAGATTAGGAAGTCTGCATGCACCACAAGCGCTCGTCTTCTACTGTTACCTCTACTTCCAACCGTTTTTCTCGTTAATCTCACCGGCTTATTGTACTCTTATTTCAATACTGATATTTTTATTTGAAAAGGCGTGCCGCATTGTCACGAGTGGATTTCCGATTCGTTTGTACTGTTTATCGACTCGTTTATAACACACACACACACACACACACCACACACACACACACACACACACGTGTATATATATACAATTCTGAAATGAATTAGGGTCAGTTCAAGTATTTTCACTTAACTTAATATTTTGCTTTGGTTAACCACCATTTTAAAATTGCGTTTTAAATATTGTATATCATTCAAAATTCACAAAGTAAATTGTATTAGCAATCTGGATGTAGTATTATGTATGTAATATGGGTGTCTATGCGTGTATACGTAGATGTATGTCTCTGTATATATAACGTGCAGTAGTTATACTTAGATACATCAGAGACACGAGTCCAGGCACATACACGTGTGTTTGTTGTATACATTTCTAATTTCTGATATATAACAAAGTATTAGATCTACGTTTATAAAAGATCTCAGTGTTGCAGGTTAGCCAGTGCACTTTTAAAGCCATTGGAAATATGATAAACAACAACAGAAAAACGAAGGATCGCCGACAAATGGAATATGAACATATATACACAAAGTACATACGCATGTACCACTACCAACCACCCCATCCCTGCCTCGACACGGTGAGTTTTCAGGACCTGGGTAGCCTCGACATCAAAGTCTGTTGTCGCCGTGGCATAGAAACTAACACCGTCACAGCAGACGCACGACGCCGTAGAAGAACTGCAAAGCTCACAGACAACTGTGCGAATACGACTCGTGTTCTAACTGCGAGGTCTTTTTAATTAAGTTATAAATTCTCCATTGGCTCTCATGAATTATTAATTTCCTAGAACAGCACGCGGTTTATTTATTTATTTAGATATTCACTCAGCAGCTTCTCCCTGACTTGCGGTTTACGACGTTCAGAGGTCCCTAATTATTCGCTTGTTATACCACGATCGGGGTATCTCGCAGCCCGACGATGCGCGGGTTAGGGAGCGGTGGAAGGGGGGGGGAGAGAAAAGTCTATAATTGGGGTTTTATAGAGATGTTCATAGAAGGTATCGTTCGGTTTAGTTATCCTCGATAAGTATTAATGAGTGACGACGATTTAAAAATTGATTTTTCTTCAATAGGAAGTAATGACGAGCAAATTAGAAAGGAAGGAACCGAGACAAACGAGGAGCGATTGACTTTACGCTGCAGCTAAAGACAATTTTAATTATGGTGCGGAAAGTTTTTTCCTTTCAATTCCCCGAAAATCTCTCTTTCGGGGCCCTCGTAGTTAATAACTTATAATGGCGCCTGTCGCAATGAGAAAGGTCGGCCTCGTCTCGTTCTTAATACCCCCCTCCCTAACCTCCGGACATCACCACCAGAACGACTCCTAGTCTTCTTAACTCACCTGGGAATAATGTGGAACGAAAGCATTTCCCAGCTATACATCGACGGTAAGGAAACCTCTGGTCGTTTGTGTCTTACCGTTTGCAGCTTGAATTCTGGGTGAGCACGAGCCAATTAAAGGCTAAAGGTACCAGTCTTAGTCGTTCTGCAACATCCTCTGGAGATTTCGATCGAGAGCCAAACAAAAAAAAGCAGTGTTACAGATTTAAGATGGTAACTATTTTTATCTATATGTAGAGATCATTATACTTCTTTTAATAATAATAATAAATAATAATAATAATAATAATAATAATATAATAATAATAATAATAATAATAATAATATAATAATAATAATAATATAATAATGATGATGATGATGATATGATGATGATGATGATGATAATAATAATAATAATAATAAGAAAGAAGAAGAAGAAAGAAGAAGAAGAAGAAGAAGAAGAATATATATATAACACCAATAGATTAATGGAATGGCACATGAGAGATAATACTTGGTACCTATATTTAAAAAGTGAATAAATAAGTAAATTTAGTAATTAAGTAAACACCAACTCTTCATGGCAGTCTGTCTCACTTGTTTTCGTTATTACTCTTTTCTTCTTGACTATTATCGTGAACCCTGTAAGGACTTTGTTAACGAGGTATCGACTTGTACTCTCCTGGTTTACTTATCTATTATTAATTAGTTTACCTGATTCAATGACGGAAGAGGCATCGGGCAATCAACCGGCTCTCCAGCTCTTTCATCGTTATAATTTCCTTATATATATATTTAATAGTCCCTCAAAAACGGGAAGGGATTATAATGGTCCCTGATCTAAATGTGATGCTTAACATTGTGGAAATCTACGCTGGGTCGGAGTCTGTCGCCCGAGAACTTCTGCAGCGGTGTATCCGTTAATTATGTCATTGTCGGTCTTTGCGGGTTCCCTCTTGGCTTGCGAAAGGCGCCTGTGAAGTCCGGGCAACTGGTGCTGTGTCTGCCTCCCAGGGTCAGTCAACACTGATCGACTCGGATGATCCGCAACCCGCGGCTTTTTAATCTCTCTTCCGTGTAAACCTCAAACTTATCCCTCTTTCTCAACCCCCCCCCCTTGTTCACAGCCCCGTGCCTTTAAGCTATTGCATATAAATGCGATATAGATCTTCTTTTCTGAAACATCGATGTTTTATAACAAGCATCTGGATGTTGCTTTCACCTATTTAATTATCATTGTTATAGTAAATAAGTTACGTATAAAATAACCGATTCCGATAACCAAACAGATATAATGACGTTGCCGGATGTTCCCTTAAAAAAAAAAAATGGACGCGTTTCCATTTCCGGATAAAGTACGAAACTACGGCAGCTCCGTAAGGTTTCGGTGCCGCTTATGTTCAGCCTCGAGACGTGGCGGACAATTTAAATTTATTTTCAAAAAAAAAGCCAAGTTCTTTCGTCGCTGAACCATTTAAATACCATTCACACACACACACACACACCACACACACCACACCGGCTGCCGGTTTGTTTTTCTATATTTGTTATTTATTGGGAGAGAAAAAGTTTCGCCAGCTCATCTCTTTCTCTTATATCCATTAATTAATATGGTCGGCACGACGTTCACTGCTTTCTTATTTTCTATAATACGATTGTAATACACTTAAGACAACCAGCAGATCTTCAACCGGATTTAAATGACTGATCGTGAAGTTGCTTTTCCCCTCCCCAGAAGTAAATAGGAATCTATATCTCCTTAAGCTTTCTTGATGCGGCAAAAGAAGTTAAGAACAAATATATATATATATAGATATTTTTTTAAATTTTGTTTGTTTTGGTTTTAAACTAAAACCCAGCTTTAATTCTGCTTTTTATGTTGTTTTCTTTTCTTAAAATAAATACTGGACAGGAACATATATCAAAATATTAAAAGAACCAGGAGACCTACTTTCCAGCTTATCGGTATTGAACATAAGCCTGTATAAACTAAATTAAAATACACTTTTTTCCCTGATTTTTTTCGATTTATTTCTGCAAAAACAGAGAATGGAAGAAAAAAAAGAAAAAAGAAGATTTTTGTTTTTTAAATTCAAACTTCTATCTCTTTACGTGGAGTATCAGTAATATTTACTTACATATGGAACTGGAAAACATTCATCTGCACTTAATCTCTGTCTGGACTAACTAATTAATAGATAATCATTAAATGCATACTTTTTAATATTTTCTTTCATTACGAAAAAACATTTTTGGTAGATTGATATACTTACTTATTATATCAAAACTAATTTGTATGCGCCTTTTGACAATTCACTTGTTAATATTTTATAAAATACATTTTATTCTGAGCTTCATTTTGTCAAAATGCACTAAATTGTAGTATGTTACATCTAAACAAATTCGCATCAAAGCTGGTAAAAAAAATAATAGAAGAACATATATGAGGAATAAAAAAAATATTCTGGCAAACTTAAGTGAAGGGTGTCCAAGCTTTTCCTTTTTCATTTACTTATTTCATTTATTTATCCATAGAGTCCAAGTTTTCTTAGTATACAACTAGCCTGGTCATCACGTGGCGCTTCTGGTTCAGTAATTGTAAATAGAATTTTTAACTAAAATTTCTCTTTTTTTGCTGCTAACCTATACAGGAGAAGTATTATACTTGTTTATCTTTTCTTAAACTCTCTCTCTCTCTATTTATTTATTTATTATGACTGACCTGACCTTCTGGTGACTCATGTTAGTTAAATATATGTTATTTAACATGTTTCATCATCGGAGCATAATGTAATTTTAAGATAAAAACAAAAACAAAACTTGGTTCTGTTCTTTACCACCATAACAAGAAAATAGGTAAACAACATTATTGAAAAGTAAAAAAATAAATAGTGTTGGTAATAATAATAATAATAATAATAATAAGAATAATAATAATAATAATAATAATAGATAATAATAATAATAATAATAATAATAATAACAACAACAACACAACAACAACAACAACACAAAAATAATAATAATAATAATAATAATAATAATAATAATATAAAATAATAATAATAATAATAATAATAATAATAATAATAATATATTTAAATGGTCTGTCATGAGCAAAACAAGAAAAAAATAAATTTATATTAATTACCATCCACTTGGAAATTAATTAAACACGCTAAAAAATGAACACTAACAAAATTTTCAACAGCTAACAACAGAATACATATACATTCTATAGATGCGGTTATTCCTTTGTACATATATTCCACAAATTAATATCTATCATTGTTTAATATGACTTTTATTTCTTTTTAAAGTTATTTTTAGTATTATTAGTTATTAATTTATAAATTTATATTTTAGATAAGCGGTTGATTGAGGATAATTTGTGTAACCCAGATGGTGATATTTCCTGTGTAACTATAACAATTAGTTCCATACAGTAGGACTGTAAGTTATATAAATAATAGCGAACATGGGATATCCACGGCGCCTAGTAAAATCAAAATGTATTTGGATTTGTAAAACCTCTCTCTCTCTCTCTCTCTCTCTCCTCTCTCTCTCTCTCTCTCTCTTCCTCTCTCTCTCTCTCTCTTGTTTGTACCGTTTTTTTCTTCCCTTTGTCTATCCGTATGTTGTTGTCAATTTTCTCCCCTCTCCTCGTCTTTCGCTCACCTTTCATTTACGCTTTTCATCTTTTATTTTTCTCTCTTTTTATTGGATATGGTACTGTTCGTAAAACATGCAGGCAAACCCAATTGTGTTAAGTCAGCCTGATCTCTCGATCTTTCCACTTCGATACTTTTCATTAGAATTGTACTGCTAAAAAACAACAGCAAAAATAACTGTCTGTCTCTTGGACTAGACACTAAAAATGAAATAAATACATGAATAAATATAAGTAGTAAAAAACAAATATCAGAATATTAGCAGCACTGTTTCTATTTCCTCCTGTCGGGTAAGAAAGTCATGTCTGGATTTACCTGAGAATGATTAGATTAAGAAGGCTGGAAGAAGATTCAAAGCTCCATCTCTCTCTCTCTCTCTCTCTCTCTCTCTCTCTCTCTCTCTCTCTCTCTCTCTCTTCTCTCTCGATCTCTCTCTCTTCTCTTTCTCTCTCTCTCTCTCTCTCTCTCTCTCTCTCTTCTCGTCTCCTCTCTGTCTCTCTCTCTTCTTGGTTTCTTAGTTTTCCTATGCTCGGTTGTGACACAAACCGAGCGACGACAGCTTGGGATGAAGAAAGGGGAGACAAGAGATCCGACTTTCTCTTCTGCGAATGGCTATGTGGTCGAACTGTTACTCCGAGCGAAGGGCTGCGCGTATGTTACTTAAACGGGGCGGAGATGTTTAACGAAGATGCATTCCCGAGATACACGTTGTGCAAACAGCCCAGGTGGCTGGCTTCACCCTCCGCCTACCACTACAACAACCAATTTAGTGTGGCGTTAGTACCAATTTGTCATAAGGGAAACATTGACAAGTTGCTCGAGTGCAGTCCTAACTGGCCAGCTCTCGGGCCTCGCTCTTCTAACAACTCGGATCCCGCCTCGTTTGTTATTCAGATTAAAAAAAAAACCTTTTTTAGAAAAAAATAAAATGGTCCTTAATAAATATATTTTGTTCACATTATTATTATTATTATTATTATTATTATTATTATAGAGAGAGAGATCGAGAGCGAGAGATGAGAGAGAGAGAGAGAGATGAGAGAGAGAGAGAGAGATGGAGATGGAGAGAGAGAGTGAGAAGCAATTCTAGAAATTGTTCAATTATAACCTCAACAAACACAATCCTTTAATTTTGCCCAACGTGATACCGTCGTCAGTATTAACCCTTTTTTACCAAACGTTACTTCGGTTTAAAACGGAAACCCCTGGTTTAAAATGCTTAGATTAAATTTTCACCGATAAATGCATATTTTTGTTCCTCTTACCATCACTTAGAGTACGATCTCGTTCATTATTCTCTGCCATTAATACATTTTTAAAAAAAAAAGATACACGCAAGCTATATATTTTCTTGTCTATGCATATCAGCCAAGTCATAGGTCAATGGTTTAAAATCAGCAACATCACTGATTGGTGAAGTATCATCAATACGTTTACCAGTAAACGTTCACTGTTTCCACGTAAAAACATTTTTACTGAGTAATGTTATCTTTGATCATTTGCAAGTACCGTGAGTCCCCTAAACTTTTACTAATTTGCGAGTTATATGCAGAGAATAAGTATTTTGAAACTTATTCAAACGATTTCCCTTTAATGCTATCTAATTAAAGTAAACACGTGTTTTAGAAATAAACCAACAGATTAAAAAAAGCAGCAGCTACTGAAAACTTGCCACCATTTTTCATCAACTCGTCTGCCCGGAGTTTAAGATGCATAATGGAGAACAAAGTTTGTATTTGTTTTTAATTTTTTTAATTATGTAAATCATAATAACATTAGATGTAGACGTTTATGGCACTTTTTTTAGCATCACGCGTTCTAGTAATATATACTGTGCGCAACAGTGAATATTGTGAATTTTTTTTAAAATGCAAAAAAGAGTACAGTTGTCCCCCGGTATTCGCGGGGGTTACGTCCCTTGAGCACCCATCCGCGAATATTGGACGTGGTCCATAAAAATGCCTATAAACGTCAAAATATAACGTAAATTTAATTAAAAATATATAAGTAAATATATAATAATAATTTAATAAAAAATACAACACTCAGAGAAACACTCGAGATAGCAACACGCGGAAAACTGGGCTGATGCTGGGCTGCATCTGCCTGAGACAGCGCCTCATGGGCAGCAGCCAATCAGCAGCGAGGAGAAATGAATAACGCTCTCGGATTGGCTACTTTCAAACCTCCAGCCAATACCGTTTATTTTATATCGATATTTTGCTGAATTTATATTACAAAATTAGTAAATTATATTGTTATTAATAATTTAGCGTTAAAAAGCGTGAAAAAAATATATATTGCCACAAAAAAGCCATAAAAAATCGCGGAAGATATTTGCGATTCCGCGAATATGCGGGGGTTTCCACGAACAATTATTAGTTAGGTTCTAAGAAAAATTCCGCGAATAACCGGAGCCGCGATTACGCGGGGGTCGACTGTACTTTGAAATTTCATTAATTAAAATATTTAGTGTGCTCATTAGTGACACCAAAGGTATGTTGTTGTTCCACCATCGCAGTACATATCCAAAATCACACGCGCTTTAATGACATGTCGAGCCCCAGTGTCTCGTGCCATCTGGCTGACGCCCTGTTGGGCGTTCGTTCGATGACTGGCCTCAATGATCTTCCATCATTTATGGACAATTTGCATTAAAGGTACGTGCCATTTTCCAGTTCACTTCCACATATTTTTCCGTCCTTCAAGTCAAGAAGGAACCTTGACGTGTCAGTGAATATTAAACTGGTCTGCGTGAACTACCTGCAAGTTAAGCATACGAGAGAGAGTTGTATCCGTGTATCGCGTCAGCACAGCTTTAAGAGGAACGTTGGCGTCTGCCATCCTGACGACCCACTGTTTAGCGTCATTCGCTTCATGGCCTGTCTTGGGTTCTGGTACCGCTGTCATTGGCTGACCGTATAGCCCCGTCTCAAACGTACCGACTGCACGTTCGCCTTCCGCCACGTGTCGAGGACCCGGGAAGTGGTTCACGAAGTCGGCCGGCGCACCCCCAGACGGACGGTGGCGCGGGGCTCAGCTCCCCCAGGGTTCTTTGACTCTGAACGGGTTACAGAGACTGGTGCGACTGTGATACGACGAAGACCACTCATCCCTGATTTTGGCGTGAGGTGTTATTACTAATAAGGCGGCATTTGCTACTCTAAGAATGACTGAGTACATGAACGAGGCGACGCCGCAGCCCAGCAGCAGCCTGTCAAGACCCGAGTTCGATTCCCGTGGGGGCCCGCAGGCCCCGTGGCTTTCTCACACATCTCAAGATGAAGAGCTTTGGTAGGAACCCACCCACCCATTCTGCACGACTGCCTAAGTGATCTGTGGTGGGATGCGATCTGCACGACTGCTGTAAGGGATAAAGTTCCGCCTCCCCCTTCACTGCTCTCCTGATGTCTGCCAAATATAAAAGGTTTTTAGAGGCCACTGCGAAAATGCGCGACTCTTACCTGGAGGAAGTCAGGTGCGACGTAGAAGCCGACTGGATTCCAACTATATATGTATATTACAGCATCAGTGACTGCGGTTTGTGACGAGTCTCCTCCAACAGTTGAAGAGAAAGAAAAACGAACGAATATCATCGTCAACCTGATAGAAGCAATTTCTTAAAAAAAGAATAAATGCAAACGAAAAAAAGTTGAATCAGTGGAGGCGCGGAAATACAGCACGTGCTATATAATAAGAGTTTAAAACGCAGGCCAAATATGTATTAATTCTCTCTCTGTAGTTAACAGATAAGCCAACCAGAGTTTCCTCCCCTCCGTCATAAGGTTATTATCTGCGAGTACTTTTCAAAATGCAGCCTAGTTACGGAAGTCTATTATTACTTTGTTTTTCTTCTTAACAAAAAATCGTCTCATGTTCTCATCTTCGCTGAGTCAGGACCGGTAATTTATGCTCTGCGATCATCGGAAAGAAGGGTAAAAAAAAGGGGGAGAAAAATTATGTAGCTTTTTAGTCGTATAAGTTGCTTTTGAAAGTCATTTTCAATGACATTTTGCGACCGTTTGACATCCTGTAGTACCTCTCTTAAATCGGCAAAGCAAAAAAAAAAAGAAAAAGTAAATGAAAAACAACAACAAATCCTTAAAAATCAAAAAAAAAAAAGCTTTTAATAATTGTTTATTTTTTCTTGCTGCACACAGACTCGACAACCGAGTGGCTGGGGTTCTCTCTTTTGATGTCTGGTTCACAAACGTCGGTCTCGTCGATATGGCGAAGCCGTCCGCGCAAAGTCAATAAAAGGAAAGCGATATAGCTAATCTTTAAGATTTAAGAAGCAGAGGTTCTATTTTCGTTTTCAGGAATATTAGTGAAGGCGCGATAGATATTCTGTACGGTCACGCCAGCGATCTTGATAACATCTCCATCCAGCTTCCTTCCACAGGCGCACTGATACGTCCACAGATTTATCGCACTATATTTGTTGTGTAGGAGATAAATATGTATATATACACATAAATTCCGCATCATCTATAAGGTTTACCGCATACAAGGCGAATGTTGCTCTTTAAGTAAACGCCTCCTTGCGAGCAAAGAAAAGTGGTTATCAATCAGGAAAGTAACTCGTCGTCCGGCCAAGTCAGCTAATTAAAGCTGATGTCTCTACTTAAACACAATCCTACTTCAAGTAGCTGAAAAATAAATATTTCTAAACAAAATCGCCGCGAATTAATACCGTAATGTATTTATGTTGTATTTATTCTTTTTGTTTTAAAAAGAAAAGAAAAAAAAGGTTGTATTAAGTTGCTGAAGAAACGCATTAGACGACTGGTTTCTGAATGGTTTTAGCTTATGGTCTGATAAGCTAGATTAAGGTAGTATAAGTCATTAGAAAGGAGATGGGCTGGTTTTCCACCGTCGTTAATTATTTTGACAACGTTATGTCTTTGCTCAAACTGCCCGCCCCGCCTGGGAAAAAAAGCGACTGTGTGTACAACAGCGCCGCCTCTGGCCGAAAAGGGAGAGAACGTTGTCCCGAATGTATTATCAACGGAGACACGATAAGACAGGGTTGTTGTTTCTTCCTTCTTTTATTAAAGGTGCGCTGAAGTCCTCATAGTTTCAAATCTTTTACTGCCATTTATGAACAGCTTTAGTGCTAACATTATTAATAACAACTTATTAAATGTATGTAGAAAATGGTTAAATATTCCCATGGCTTTGGAAGCTGCTATCTTCTTGTCGTTGTTTTTTTTTTTTTTTTAAATAGCTTTTCTGAATCGAGAGTAAATGAAAAAGAAAAAAAAGGAGTGACGAATACTTTTGACATCCAGACAGTTTTATGTTTCCTTGGACCAGGGCAAGACCTCGGCTTTGCGCTATCGGCCGCCTGCTGCCCTTTGGACCGCTGAAAACATCTGTCGTCAAGAAGGGTGAGGAATCACAAACTCGAGCCCCGCGAGTATTCGGAGGTTTCGGTTACCTGGCCATGAAAACTTCTTGGAAACCTCAGGAAGACCCAGCAATGTTATCATTAAAAATCCTCCAGCGCTAAACGTAATAAAATACAACGTCTTGTGTGCACTAAAAATGATGACGTCATTGCACAAATTTTCGTTACTTTCTGGCATCTATGACCAGTGCGGTTTATACACAAAAAAAGTGGGGGGGGGTCTAGTCGGGAAAATTCGTATAAAGAAAGCAAAACATCACAAGAACCTGATTGATGATGGTCGCTGCTCGCGTTCAAATTCTAATTACTTGAAAAAACCAGCAGTAGACTCTCAGGAGTCCACACAGTCGGGTGTGCGCCACTGCTGTTTATCACTCATAGATACGATTACCTGACGCATATAAGAGATAATCAAATCCGATACCGCGGCAAACACATGTTAAACACTAACGATTAAAAACAACAACAACAACAACAAAAAAACCTTTAATTTTTTTGAAAATATTGCAAACTGTTTCGCGATTACTGGATATCGAGCACCGGTGTCGAATCTCGCGAGTATTTTTTTTTTTTTTTTTAGACTTTTCGTAAACTCTACAGTACAGTAACAGAATATTTTCCAAAAGAAATAGAAATTCCAAGAGATTTATATTTCAGATCTCTCTTACAAAGGTAGTTCTGTCCCATATCGCCTTTACGATAGTAGCAGGACGGGCTGTAACGGAAAATCGAATAAATTTATATTTTAACGAAGCTGCAGTTAAATAAGATTCGTCTCGAAAGGTTCACAGCACAAGCTGTTTGTTGTTTAGTTGGGATAGAACGGATAGTCGCAGCGACGGCGACCTTTCTTTGCTATAGAAACAACAACGCTCCATATGCAACTATCCTTTGTCCGTCCGATTCAAGGTTTACCCATAATCCAGTTCATGCAGAAAATTCTTCACTAACCGACCAAGACCGGAATGTGTACAGGAGTTACCGTTCGCTGACGATGCCCCATCATTGCTGTCTATACCGCTGTTTTCATACTTCTCTGGTAGCTAACAAATCGCGTCGTTCCAGAGGCAACATGTGCACTTAGCAAAGAAAATGCAAGTTGTTTTAAAGAAGTATCTGGCGACAATAAGAACTTGACACTCCCCTCCCTGGGACAAACGATTTCTCAAATAAAGATAATATTTAGAAGTTTATTTCTATTTTCCTTCGTTTTCAATATGTAATTAATAGACTACTTTTTTCCCAATCGTTTTAAATGCTGTCACTTCTGTACTGTGTAGAGATACATGCAGATAAATTGATACCACGGTCCGCTAACCGCTACTACTGTCGTTATAACTGTAAGTCGCTACGTCAAACTGGATAATTCCGGGCGAATACACCACGCACGCCCTCTAGCAGAATGATCTGTACTACAACTACATCATTTCCTAGAATACTTACACCACTCCAATTTACCGCAAAGATGAAACTTCGTGTGGTTTGTTCGAACTTCAAATTAACACAAATTTCTAATCGTACACTTTATTTTGTCGGAAAAAATTCTTTATAAAATTTTGATTTAAAATATTCAATTAAATTTGTTTTATTTCAGCGCTCTCTGGATTTCACACTGAAGTTTAACCACGGTGTGGAATTTGGAATCCATCTTAAATACTTGCTGATTTCTACATCTTTTTTTGTTTGTTTACGTCGCTAAATTTACATTCTTACTCAAGTTTCCTCCAATTTTGTGATAAAAAACCTGTCTCTAATCTCTTTTATTTACTCATCTATTCTTAAATCTTTTATTAAGAAATAATAATGAAGTAGAAAATTTTAGATGATGACGCAGGTGATCCGGAGAGAGTGTTGTACTAAAATTTCTCCCTAAACGTTAACAGGGTTCCCTATCATGTTTCTCCTTGTGCTCCTGCCGCTTCGGTGTCGGTTCGTTCACGCCCTCCTGCAGCTCTTCCTGAAGACGTCGGTCTGCCGGAGGTAACCTGAGCCACACCCCGCTCCATGCCCAGAAGTAGCCAGTCCGCCGCCGGCATTTTGTTGATGCGGCTTAAAAAACCAATTATTGTTGTATTAATGCCTTGCGTCACCGCAACTTCAACGGGGAAAAAAAGAGACTGAATATGCGAAAACGAATAAACACTGTACATCCGAGGGTCGGGGCTGGGTGCTTAGAATTAAAGCGGTGTTATCTTGAATAGAGAAAGATGGGAGAAGTCATTACAATACTTGGGAAATGCAACCACGGGCGACGGTCTTATGTATATGCGCGTGTAAGAGAGAGAGAGAGAGAGAGAGAGAGAGAGAGAGAGAGATGTATGGCGTCTACTAGCACTCACCGAACATCACAAACTCCAAAAGTTAGTCTTGTATAATTATTTCTTGTCCAAAGTGACTCAGTAAGGTTCATTTTCCAGTTTTCCAGAATCCATCGCTGTGCACAAAAAAAAAAAATTTTAAAAATCGGACGCTGCCCAAATTTTCATTTCTTTTTTTAAAAAAATCTCCAGAGAATGAAGAGAGCTGATAATTATTGCGATTTCTGTAGCTTAATGGATCTTTAACAAATCTGCTTGTACTATTATGGCGCGTGACAAGTATTTGTGCTGGGTGTAAATACATACATAATTAAACATTTAAAAACTAAAACCTGAAATTATCCTTGTTATTTCTGGTCTTGGTCACACACACACACACACACACACACACACACACACACACACACAAAGGGGAGAGAACCGGAGCAATGGAGCAAATAAGTTGTGGCAGCACCAGTATTTCCTAATTAAACGTAAAGATAAGCTACAATCGACGTCATATGTTTGACCGTCATGGCTTACATACACGCTTAATTATGGCTTAGTGCTGCTGCTAAAGCTTTTTTGTAACAATCTGCCCCGGTTGTCTCCTTCCCTGATTATTTTTATCATTGCTTCTTTCTTTTTCACATTTTATCCATCGTTTGGCGATTGCAGACTATTTCTCACAAACTGCCCTTTAAATGAACATTACGTTTGTTTCTTATTACTCTATTTTTAACGTAACCAGTGCAACAGGAAGTCGCCGCAGATTATAGTTAAGCCGAGTCCTTTGCAGAGACTACTTATTCACGAATTAACTAACGTTGGCGGTTAATGACATTTCCTTGAAACTTATTTTATGCATCAACAAACATCTGCACAGACCGTTTCCTAATATTTTCTCCGCCCTTCTTTCTTACTCCACGCCCGCCCGCCCCCCCGTGGTTATTAACCCTTTCCTGACCTCCGAACCGGTTGTACGGAGGCACCTGTCATTAGACACTGCACGGTATTCACTCTTTTCAGTTTCGATTTGAAACTACGCAGAATCAAAGAAAAAAACAATTTTTGGTGCTATTGTCACCAGACCCTTTCTCAGCAGAAGAACTGTTAGCCCGCAGGTGAATATCAAGCAGTACGTGTAGTGGACATTCGAAATAAGACAGAAGACAACAGATTTCTCAACCAACCAAGCGACCAGAGGGGCCATATCCAGAGCAGCTTCGACTGTCGGCAACTTCAGATAAGTTTTTGTATTGGCCAACCCTATTTATTGTATTGCAGCTGTGGATTGAGTTTAGTTACCTGTGAGTAACATATATCTGGATTTAACTGTATTAACTGTCCGTGATAGGATTGTAATAATATCACTGCTGGGTATAATATATTTTTTGGAAGTTAAGAGATTAATATTTGTTGTTTTTTGGTTTCACTCTCGCTGTTGCGTAACGTAGTTCCTTTAAGGGGTACGCATCGCAACACTATTAACTCTAGTTAGTTTACCATTATTTATTTGTGTACACCATTTACCCTCAGAACAAGCCAATCGTAGTTCTCCTAAGCCAAGGCCACTGTTAACCAAACTACTGTATACCCGTATATACTGTTTCAATATATATGTATAATATGTTTCAACTTGTTCATTCTTATGAAAAATTCTGGAGATATAATCGAATTCTAAATTGATAATTGATTTTTACAGAAATAGTCGACTGAGACTCGCAGAGCGCTTTCAGCTCCGAGATGATGCACATGGAGACAAAATGGTCGGTAATCGAAGCACATTCCTTGGTCATATTAACTTAAAAACAAAAGCAAAAATATTACATCATTTGTTGCCCTAATTCTAAAATACGGAGCCAGGGTAAATCGCATTGGTTTCTAAAATTTGTTCCTATGTTGTAAGGGCTGTAGCTTTCAGTAAATTTTGGTCCGGCGCTGCTTTTGTTCTTCAGCAGTTACAGAAGTTGGAGCAATCCTATCGTGAAGGGGGGTGTGTGTTCGGTTTTAGAGAAGATCACTACCATCAAACTGACAGAAACTAAACACAAAAACAGTAACAAAACAAAAGAGCTGTAAGAGATCTAAAAGATCGAAATCTGCCCGTCGTGTGTGTGTGTGTGCGCGCGCACGTCGGACAAACAAACAAGAATTCTGCTTGCTTTCCTCTGATTAAGAAACTCATTCTCGGGAGACGGTTTTGATGATTATAGAGAATATCAGAGGCCATTCGCCAAGGAGGCGGACGTTGAGATCGGTGAAAAGACCACGATGTCTGTGTCGAGTTTTTCAAAGTAGAACAGTTTGTTTGCTCGTGCAGAGAGCCATCTTAAGACGTTAGCCGCTACCCCTGAAGAATGGCTGTTTAGGAGGAAGGCACCCGACTTCAAAGCTCCAGTCTCTATTCTTCCGGTCACGAATCCGCCTAAAACAGTCAACATCCGTTTAACTCAGTCCCGACCTCTACTTTTTTAAAAATTTTACTCCCTTCTAACATTTGCATTTCTTTGTACGGTAGCAGCCTCTCTGAGCCGAACACGCCACTTTAACAACTGACTCCACCAGGTAACGACAAAGAGGGGTCACCGAGGGCAGAGCCAAGCTACATAATCTTTCGGGTGTGACAAGACTGGACGGCGTGGTCGGCGACCACACAGGATGGCTGAACACTGGCGTGGGGGTGTTCATCTCGGGACCAACACTAAAAAACGCCGAAAATGATCAGTATAACCTTTAGCCAGCCACACGCACATTCTGATAGACAAAGGAAGATAACTGTGTACAAACTGTATCAAGAAAGTGAAGTCAGTCATAATTAAAAAAAAACAACAAACAAACAAACAAAAAAACCGTCGACAATGGAAATAGCTATTTAAAATCAATTGTTTCAGAATGTTATTACACCTATGTTGTAGTTCTACTGTAACGCACAGGCTGTATTACCCAAATTAGAGGGTTTATTCAGACATAAACCGAGGCATACAAGTTATAGCGACCACCATGATGAATAATCATCAGATCCGTGCAGTGTCGCTTACAACAAGCACAAAAGCACAAATGTCGCTTACAACACTACTACAATCTATGACAACATACGGGCCGATGTGACTTCCTGTTAGAGAAGATGTACTGGTCTGGTCGACTCGCTTGTTTATTATGTCGGCTTCAATTGGTGCACCACGACAGGGAGTCGTCTGGCGCAAATAAGCAAAACCATTGAAAATGCAACAACAGCAACAGAAAAGGAAACGTGAAGACTTTTGACAGGCGTCTGACAGATTGTACTGTATTTATTTACGGTCTTATCTTTATAGAACCTACAGGGAATATTCTCGCAAATGATTTGTTCGTATTTTTATTTTCTCAAGGACGCAGATTAAAGTCTCTCTATCCCATTTATATACTGATGCTCACGTTATCAAGTCGTCACGAATGAATTCGTAATAAAACGGACACATCCTTAAAGCGCCCATTTTTTTTTCTTATCAGCTTTTAAAAAAAAAGACATTCCGACTCCCTCGCCGCTGTCACGCCCTCTTTCGGCTTTGACGACAAGCGTAGTGATGAATTTCGAAAAACTCGTAAATTTTAGATCTGACTCTCACTTTATAAAGTTCTTCATTTATGAAAAGCGAAAAGAAAGATGGAATATTCATAATTACTGAAACAATCGATATCATCTTTGGAAAGTCGTGTGCATGAGATCACGAGAGAGAGAGAATATCTGGATCTCTTTCGATATTTGTTCCTGATGCTTTTATGTATGACCCACCTGAAAATAATTATCAAGAACAAATTTATGCTGCTGACGTATACATTCACTGATTAGACACTGTTAAAAAAGATTAACAATTTCAAATTTAAACAAAAGTTATTATGCCACATTTTAATTATTTATTCTTTTTTCTTTTGCCTTTAACGCAGTTAATTTGTCAAAGTTCTAACGTATTTCTACTATTTCTCATTTGCTTTCAATACAAAAAATACTAAGTACGAATTATAAAATGCATATAAGAATTACTTAATTAAATATTCTTGTATCCATACTTTAGAGATTGCATTTTGGGTGTCTAACACTATTATAGAGAAATTAGAAAAAAAGTGACATCAGAGTCCATCAAAGCTCATATAGCATTACACAGCTGGAAGTTGTTTGCACTCTTCTTAACAGAAGACTTACAGTGCCAGCAACATTTGAAAAGTATCTAAATTTATTGGAATTTCTACAAAATTAATGATGCAGGTAGCTGTTTTGAAAAAAAGTTTTAAATTTAGAATGAATCAAGTCCTTTTGCTAAATATATTCTAGTTTCTCCATATACCACATTATTTCACTATAAAATCAGAGATTTTATTTTTTAAAAAAGAAGAGAATCATAGTAAACTGAATCTTCTCTTTTGTACATAATTTTACTAGCCCTAAAGGCTTACTTAAGAAAAAACCAAATGCTTGCTGGTTGAAGAAATCAACTACATGACAGGTTTATTTAGGATTTATTCCAATTAAAAATGCTTCATGCTTTTGGAAAAGTGCATGTGTGCTCTGACCAAAATTATTTGTCTTAGCATATTAAAGGGAAGATTTTAAATAAACCATAAAAATGCTTCTTATTTCATGAATTTCAATATTGAGTAAATTCTTTGATGTATTCGAACAGAATGGAATGAATAGGATTGAATGAAGAAACAACCAGTAGAATAACATCAGGAAAAATTGCTTGCTTAGTTATGGGTGTGTCAAGGCTAGGATTGCTCCCTAAATAGCTTTTCTCTTTTTTGCGTGGCAGTCACTGTATTGCTATTTCTTTTGGAACCACTCTTATATCAAGTCATTTTTATGTCATCCTGCAGAATCTGCCTTTTAAATTCCATGCTAAATTAAATAAAAGGGTGTTGTTAGTCTTTGGACCAGTATTTATTGATGGCAAAAAAATAGAAGAAAGAACTAAAATATTTGTGTACTTTTGGGTATCTATACTGAAAAGGGAGCGAGTACTCTCTAGCTATTGTATGGTTTTCTATTGACAGCAGTTAGCTGACAAGCTCAATTACCTTGATAAATTGTTTGTTTTGCACCTGTCAGGTGGGGATACTACATTGAAATGTGATAATAACAATGTGCCATTCCATTATTACATTCACACACCATCAATAAAGAAAATGTTGGACAAGAGTTATAGCTAGAAATAACATTCCAGTAGTGGCACACACATGAGGATAATTATTATACATAGTCCTTTATATGTGAAACCATATTTGTTATTTTGCATTTGTATTATATATTATATATATTATAATGTATAATTTTTATTATGAATTATGGTAATATACACTTTATGGTAAATTAGTTGCTTTCATGTATTCTGTATAACTGAGTGCAATAATGATAGTTGCCTCATTTCTGTAAGCAAAGTCAACATTTTTACTGAATTTATAAAGGTTAAGTTTATAAACAAAATCTGATGTATACCTGACCATCATTAAGTATGTACATAATATGGGGATTATGGTTCTTAAAGAAATAATTAGGGTAAAAAGTGAAAAGAAAAAAAGAAAAAGATTTTAACTACTTTTTAATAAAAAGGTACGATTTTACATTTAAAAACATTTTATATAATTCGCCACAAATAGATATATTGCAAATGGTTTTTTTTCTTCTGCTTCTCTTAATGTAAGCAAGCTTTTTTTATGACACTTAAATACTCACAGATGTTGCATAGTTTTATTTATTTGAAGATTATTTACATTTTAGTATTCCAGGTGGTAATCATTTCTTTGCAGTACTTACTTGCTGAAATCTTTATGTGATCTCGCAATATCAATATTACTAGCAGTGATCCAGAGGTTCTTATCCAGGAGAGGGAATAGATTTAATCCAAATTGTATGAATGGAACAAAGCCTAATCACATAGAAAAGGGAAATAAAACTTGTGTCTATATGCTGCTGAGAAATTTCATCAAAGATTATGAAGAAAACTTTAAAATAAAATTACTTTTTAATTTACTATTATTTTGAAGGGTATTATTTAACAAGATGTTCCGCAAAGTTCTTAATTTTTTATTATGCAAAATATTTGAGAAGAGTCAGAAAACACCATATAAAGTGAATGCATATAGTAAAATAGGGGAAATACCTCCCCTATGTATTTCAGGTATGCAGGAAAGAGAACTAACTATAGTACCTGTAAATTTACTGTGTTAACATTAAACCTAGTTTCAACAACAAAATTACAATAAAATATGGAGACCATAGCCTGTTATTCCTGTCCCCGATGTTGGTGAATAAAGGCTAGAGACATTCCTGCTATCACTCATCTAGAACCACCAGATAGAGAAACTTACTGGTATTTATTGATATTAGTTGCATTTTGAATAACAAATTCTCTTGTTGTTGCTGGAATTAACACTCATTTTAGAAATATATATATATATATACAGGTAAGCTTTTCAGGTTTAAAATTAATGGAAGTACTGTAATTATATGAAATTGTAACTGTATATTTTCATACCTCTTACGACTGTTACCAGTGCATTATTTCAAATTTAATTGCTGCATTCCTTTTGTGGTTGTCAAGTTAAATATTTTTTTTAAAAAAAAAAAAAAGGCATAGAGACAGACGACGGCTGATGAGGTAACTTGATGGTGAAGAAAGAATGCTACAAAATGGCCGCCGTCGTCGTCGTCGTCGTTCTAATTACAGAGGAATTTATGTGATGTCTTGCATCCAGTGTCGGTTATTTCTCGACGTCTTTCGGCGACACAGACAATTAATTGTTAGTTTTACTCAATCATACTCATGGGATTTCGTCTGGAATCGAGAAAAAGAGTGCCCCGTGAGAGACGCGGTCGGGAATGTATTTGCCAGGATGATTCGGTCGGCTCACAGTAACTATGCGAATAGCCAGGCTACTTGATTTTTTTTTTAGAGTTTACGACGAATTGCAAGTGTTAAGCGATGCACAGAGGTCCAGCAGAGCAGATCAGTACCGGAAATAGAGTGATTACCGCCGGTTATTCTGTCCGCCAACAGCAGCTGCCCACATGTTATACAACAGGGGTCTGTCAGGAAACTTGTAAACTAAATAAATAGAGTTTTATTTATTTATTTATTTATTTTTTTTTTTTACATTAACCGAAATTCTTCGTACATTTAGTGGCTCAACATATTATTTATTAATTATTTTTTTGGATACGACAGTTAAAAATGAAGGGAAAAAAAACAAACAGAGGTTTTGCTACTAAGTCGCCGTCGCCTCGATGCATTTGTGTGTGGGGGGGGGGGGTCATCATTTTTTCCCCACAATGCACAGCGCGGTCGCCATCTTAACAACATGAGGCGAGCAGACGACTTACGCAGCAACTCCGACAGAGAACTTGTTACTTGTATTTTCTGTAGTTTAGAACTGGATGGCGGGGAGGGAGAGATATGGTTTGGTTAATTCTTTGATAGTGGTTACTAAATGATGCAGCGAATATCGGGAGACGGCTGGCTGGCTCTACCGCCATCGCTGCCCCGACTCTTACCAGTAACAAGCCGTGTGTGATAAATACTCGATTTCCCGCCACCCTTTCCCGCCAGGAGAACTGGATCCTTCGCGGTGGTACCGACCGGTTTTGACCTCCTCCTCGGCGGTGGTGCAGTAAGTAGTGACATTTATTACCTGTTCTAACTAAATTTCAAGCTACTCCGTTTCCTGCTGGAGCTTTTCGCTATTTTTTTTTTTTTTTTGGATTATGGGGGAGGGAAACCCACCCGACTGACTGATGAATGGAGAGAAGAAACCGTATCCACGGGGAGGCAGGTGTAGGGCTGCCGACCGGGATCCGCCACCACAAGAACGGGCGCCCCAACCAACCAACCATCCATCCATTGCCGGCTATCGTCGTCTAACCACCGGTGGGTTGGGGGTCCGGCGCCAAAAAAACGGGGCTTACTAAACGATTCTATCCATTTATCCGTTCATTAGCCTAATGAGCTTAATTAGGAGCGTCTGTTAACAACTAAATGAAGCCAACTTTTCTGTGTAACAAACCTTCGCTAATGTTCAGTTGACGAGTTTACGCCCGGTGTTCGACAGAAAACCTTATTTACATAACCATATTAAGAATATAATAATAATAATAATAATAATAATAAAAAACAACAACAACAGCGCTCATTAAATAATGCTGGATGATATAACACCTAAACTTATCCATTACTTATAGGCAGGTACATCATATTTACAAAGGAGGATGGCGCTGTGTCTGCATCACTTTCAGATCTCCTCCTCACTGGGTTTGTTCGATAATTTAAAATATTAAAAAAGCCGGTATGACTTCCTGCACATAAATAGAGTTATACACAAAATATACAACATAAGGAAAACGAGTGGGAATTTTTTCGAGGGCCCCTACCCCTAAGGCCCTCTCTCATTGGGCCTGGTTGTCTCTGTTATTGAGCAGTTGAAGCAGCGACTCTTCCATTTCTTTGGAAACTTGTTACAGTTACTGTGTGGATGTAAAAGAGTAAGATAATGGACATCAAATGTGCCTGATGGTTGTCTCAGGATTACATTTTAGGACCTTTCTTTATTTACATAAATAATGTCTGTAACATGAAAATTGAAGAAACAGCTATAGTTTTTTTGGATATGACACTGTGAACGATTGTCTATAAAATAAATGTTATTTGAAAACTGGAACAAACGGACAGCTTTCCTCCATGTCCAAGGCTTGGCCTATGTTGAAGCTTGGCAGGGTAGCAATGTGTTTACTTACCTGTTACAGCTTTCCTCCATGTCCAAGCTTGGCCTATGTGAAGCTTGGTAACAATGTGTTTACTTACCTGTTACAGCTTTCCTCCATGTCCAAGGCTTGGCCTATGTTGAAGCTTGGCAGGGTAGCAATGTGTTTACTTACCTGTTACAGCTTTCCTCCATGTCCAAGGCTTGGCCTATGTTGAAGCTTGGCAGGGTAGCAATGTGTTTACTTACCTGTTACAGCTTTCCTCCATGTCCAAGGCTTGGCCTATGTTGAAGCTTGGCAGGGTAGCAATGTGTTTACTTACCTGTTACAGCTTTCCTCCATGTCCAAGGCTTGGCCTATGTTGAAGCTTGGCAGGGTAGCAATGTGTTTACTTACCTGTTACAGAGCTACAGGAAGCACCAGAGCTGACAAATACATTTGTCATCTAAGAAAATGCTATTCGACAGCAACTCAGTGAGCCAATGACTTGAGGAACAAGGAACTCAAGATAGATCAAGGCGTGTAATCATCAACATTAGGATGCTAAGACTGGCCATCCTGACTGAATGGCACCATCACACACCATTTTGTCCAGCTTTATCAATGCAAATGTTTTACTAATGTCATTTTCTCAGATAAGTTATGCTTCAATTTTCCATATGCTGGTGACAGGATTTGGATTTATTGCTTCACATGAATAGGTTGCAAGTTATTGCAACAGCAACATCATGGCCATCCAGATTTTTGATTTAACTCTATTGAAGTATGTCTGGGATAAGCTTTAGACTTTGCCTTCATCAGTAGTAGAACAACAACATTCCTGCAGACGGGATACAATACTATCTATGCCAGGTATTGAGTTGTTAGAACCTTGGTGTTATATGATGTTGTGCCAAATGATAAACTCTGTTCTCATGAATGTTCAAAGTCCATTTTTAGCCATTTTTGCATTTCAACAGTAATACATAAAAACAGCTGTATTTTTGGGGTTATGAGCTGCACATTTTTACATTGGGAGTCAGAACTGCAGTTTGTGTGTGTATGAAAGTAAAAAAAAAAAATAAAAAGAAAACCCTTAGAGCAGAAATTGTTTTTTTTTTCTGCAAAATTCATTTGTTGCCAGCTTGAATTTACTGGCTGACAATCTGCTGAGAGTTTCTCAGTTGGTTTTAAGTGTTGGTATCACTTAAATATATCATCATAAAACTGACATAAAAACAGTGTTTATAATTGTTTTAATTATACCTTTGATATAGTTCCCAACCATTAATGAATGAACTGAAGTACTAAACATGAATAGCCTAGAATTTTTGTAATAAGCATGTTACAGCATTGGCTGGAGCTTACATTGGACTGTTTCATTCTGGGATGTATAGATTACAGGATCACAAATGTTTAATTTAAAAAATCAACCTTCAACAATGACATCACATTTTTTATTATATAATTTTATATTATTAATTTTGTACTTTTTGTTGTTGTTCTACATTGTTGTTGTTGCACTCAAATGCATTCAATCTCTGCAGATGCTGCCTTCAGTGAAACTTTCAAATCTTTATCATTTGTGACTGAATGGAGCTGTTTGTGTTCTTATCTGTGTCACAATCACCAGATAGTTCAGAAATGAGTTCCATGATTTTCCCTTTATGAAACCCATTGGTGATGCATGATGGAGAAACATTTTCCCAGGACTTCAAGATCCAGTAAACAACATCAGTCAGGGTGGCCCTTCTCATTTGTCCAGTTTTGGTGAAACAATGTTTGGTGTTAATCATTCAGTTCTCCCAAAGTAGCCAGATGCCTGTCTTGAAGGTCATGTTCATGCTGATATCAATTGGTTGCAGTAGAAGTTCCCAAAAGGTCGCATCATTGTCAAAGTCAACCCCCCGGATGATGGCTGGAATGATGTTAATCTTCTGAAGATGTGTCATTAATTCTTTGCTATGTGGTCAATAACTATCATTGATTTCTGAATGTGGAAAAAGTTGTCTGGTTGTTGTTTGTAACAATGGTCTATGCAGATCTTCATCTCATTGTCCATCCATCCCCTGGGGTTGACTTTGACAATGATGCCACCTTTTGGGAACTTCTCTAGGCATTTTTCCTTTTTTTTGAAGATCACCATGGGTGGTAGTTTCTTGCCATATGCTGTGATCCAAAGTACACATGTAAAGTGTGCTTTCTCATGTCTAGTCATCCCGATGGATATGGTTCTAGTTCCTTTGCTCTCAACAGTCTTGTCCATAGGTGTGCCAAAACAAAGTGGTACTTCATCCATATCAATGACTTGTCCCCTGCAACATCATGTTTACCTTTCTTTATTTAAGTGAACTCCATGAAGTTGGACAGCTTCTCTTCAATCTGCTGATAACTTCTGTGATACTGTTGTGCAGCTATGAATAGTTGCTTCTTCTGCCTTATAAATCAAATGCATCAAGAGGGTCAACCTTTGAATTCTGCTATATCATTCTCCTGGGTGATGTTCCTATGCTTTCAGGAAAATGTGAATGGTGCTGACACCATGACAGGCTGATCTCTGCTCCACCCTACCAGTGAGCTTGGAATTCTTAGTTTTCTTCATTTGTAGAGAATCATCTAGTTTTCTCCAATCTCAAAACTGCTTCTCATTAAGTATTGGCATCTAGCAGCCCAGTTACCATTCTCATTGGCATAGCTAAGCAGGTAAATTGATGGGTTGTAGATTTTCTCCTTTCAGCTCAAGTGAAAACAACTTTAATTACATCTACAGTTTTTAAAAAACACAAACAATACCAGCAGCTAAAACTTTTTAAAATAAAAATTAACAGCAGTGTTAAGTCCTTGTTCATGTTTTCTCAAATATTCTCTTTAACAGTAGAGTTTTACAAGCTATTGGCACATCACACCAGAGAAAACATGAACAAAACAATAACTTGTAAACTTAATGTTGTTTTCAAATTATTAGCTGGAAATTAATGCAGCATCTTTTTGAAGACTAATATAAAATATTACAGAAGGATAAAAAGAAACTATTGATAAGAATTCAGTTTGTATAAAATAATGAGAATGCACAATATTATAAATATTTATGTATGGTACACATTCTTTTGAAAATTTACCAATGGGAGCTCCAAATGAGACCTGTGCAAAGTGATTGGTGAGCATTTGACATGGTAAGATACAATTTGTTCACTAAAACTTCATTTGTACAATTTTTCTAATGTTTGAGTTAAAAACTTTTAAAAGTATTTTGTCACTTCAAATAACTACATTGAAAAGGGGAATTCCAAACTACAATCAATGGAATGTCTACCATCTTTTTTTATTGAAGCAGGATACTCAGCTGTAATCTAACTGATGTGATATATTGACAAATTCATAAAAATCTAAAAAAAAAAAATCAGCTCTGTGTCTTACATACTGGTGCAACACATTGAAAATACAGCAGTAATGTTGGTTCACTGTTTTTAAGTCTGTATTAAAAAATAGAAATTCAGATAGCTTCAGTTAACCTTTAAAAAATTTCATTCCTCCTAGTTAAGTAGAAAAAACTAAGTAAACTTTAATTCTCTAATATTCAAACTGTTAGTTTTTTGTAAGCATTAAAATAAAATTTGATAGTTTCTACTATCTTAAATTTTTATTTATTTTTCTTGTGTTGCCTTTTCAAGCAAGCATCTTGAAGAGTTACAACTACTCAGATGCCAATGTTTGGTTAACAACAAACAATAAATATATATAGAATGTGGAAATTTAGCCTGAATATATATATATATTATCAAATGGTGCAGTTTTTAAAACAAATACTTTTATATTATACATGAATTTTGAAATTTGTAGGTCAGTATCAAGAGTCATTGAAGTCCATATATCTCAGACACTTAAATTATGGCTAGAGACAGACAAGGCTAGTAGAATATGTCTGGCTGCACAAGTTTTTCAAATAGTTTTGTAGAAAATTCTCATAATTGCACATGCTACAAAAAAACCAGGCTTGCACATCTGCTTTGCTGCATATTTTTTTAATGAGCAGTCTGTATTCAGAAAAAAAAAACAAACAGATAAAAAACATCTGTTTTGTTCAGGTTGTATGTAAGGTAATGTCTTCTTTCTGGAACCTTTCAAAACTTCATAATAGCAAGTGAGTTTGTGGAAATCCTGTAGTTCTATCCCATGAAAACTTAATTTAAAATGCAGAAAAATCATTCATTTAAAATAGTTTCTGCAGAAAGGAAATTTAATAATATTTACGAGAGCCAGCAGCCAGTTTGAATTTCAGCATAGTATTTAGCCAAGGTGAATGAATGCTCTCTAGAGTCTGACATTAAATACCAGTGGCGCTTTTGCTTGTTTAAAGAGATTACCTGGATCTGCTAAAGCAGTGTCAGTTAACCAAATAGATTTTTTTGTGGTTCACCAGGCCTTTGCAGTATCTTTTACATTTGTTTTAGTTTAATCCAACTCAATTACATAATTTGCTGATTTCATACCTTGTGCTAGTAATCAGATGTGTTAAAATTAAAAAAAAAAAAAAAAGTTGATGTTGACCATTGCAAAGGTAATTTAATAATTTTTTTATTTTTTACATCAGGCTGTTGACATCTAAGCAGCACTTGTCTGGATGAACACTCACCTAAAGTGGAGGACCACAAATTGCAAGTATAGGTGGCCAATTTTAAGCAGAAGTTTTGAAAATCTTACTAAAAAGCGAATGGCAAAGTGTGTGTTTGTACAGCTATAGTGGCTACAAGTTTTGCATCATCCTAGAAATAACAAAATGTATCTTTAAATCATAGCTTGGCACCATAGCCATGACTACTATTTTTGAATAACTTCAATCAAATCACACGTGTCTTCATGATTTAGCCCCTGGCCTGTGGATTACATGATTCCTAGCCATCACCACGTGTGCAAAAAAAACATTAATTTTTGAGGTTTTTCAAATTCATTTTTTTTTACACAAAATCTAAGTTATATTATAAGAGAAAATATAATTGTGTAAAGAAATAATTTACTTACTCTTTCTTAGTGTTGAGGTGTCTAGAAGTCGATGCAAAGGGTGACTGACTGAGAGAGCAGTGTGAGGTTGTTCAATGGACGAAAGCTTCAATGAATGCTATACATTCTACTTTGCTGATACTTATGACAAACATAAATATATATTAGTATATATAACTATGTGTAATAATAATAATACGCATAAATATAGCATTAGTTTATATAATTTAATATCTTTCTCAATTTTCTACACACAGCTGGACTTGCGTACCAGTTATGTGTAGAGAACATTGTCCTTCCCTATATACTTGGCCATCATTATTTGTTTCATGATGGCACCAAAAACACCATGAAGGTCATTTGAAGGAATGTCGACATCAGTGCCACTAGATGATGATTCAAGTGCAATACCTGTAAGGAAATCACAGATCATGAAGATCTTTATCCCAAAACTATGGCACTTGGATGGAATGTACTGCTTGAAGACTAGTTGCCATTTGAATAAGACCAGCAACTCGTCCATCTTACGAAAAGGATAGTAAAAATTCCAGTATCTATCCTTTAGCATTTTACACACTTATCTTCAAAAGATGATCAATTTTATCAGGTTGTTTGTCAGCAAAGCAAAAGGAATCTGTCTCTTGGCATATGTTTGCTGAAAACTGGTGTACCATTAAGGGTGTGGTTCTTCCAGTAGTCAGTGAGTACATTTTTTTATATATGAAACATCAGCAATGCATAAAACATGTACATTTTGGCAACAGTTGTCCTGACTCACCAATGAGCACATGATTGTGGTGAGAGGACAGAGTTGTTCACCAAAACACGATATTGGTCTCACTCATGATGTAAGTCATGATATCCTTGTCAAAGAATGCCATAAAATAGTCTTATTTTCTTCCCATTACTATCAACGGGGAAATCATGACTAATTCCAAATATTCCTTGCTCAAAATCATTGCCCTCTGACCAAACAAAGGCAGAAAGCCTGGCTTTGTAGGGAGACTGAGATGTAGGAGGCAGTTCGGTATGAGCCTTTACTCACTTGTTTCTTCTCCCACTATATCAAAGTCAGTCACTAACAGACTCTTCAGAAGATAACATCACTTATGTCTAACATTCCACGTATCTTTGGAGGGGTTAGGTTCTCATGAAATGTATCCTTTGAAGCAGCAGAAACACTGCAAGACCTGGGCTATTGATGATGGCAAAAGTGCAACTGGTGAGATGAGTGCATGGGTGGACACAAGTGACCAGATCATTTCTAGACAAGAGAAGCAAACCTAAAAGTAGCCAATCCCTTTGGCGAGTCATTGGAAAATAGTGGGTATATGTATGCAATCTGCAGCCTAGGGGCTAAAAGTCTTTTCAGAAATCATGTATTTGCATACTTGATCAAACTTGAAAAATGTGACAATTAGAAATCTTTTTCCCATTAAGTGCGTGGAAAACTACAAAGTGGTACACACTTCAATACGTTAACATACCATAATGCAAATTAGAAAATTCTAGAGAAATGCAAAAAGTTTGGCCATGATTATTTAAATCCTTAGAAAAACATCTAGTAATCATTGTTGTTACTCTATTAATCTGTTTACAGGCTTCAGTGCTCCTTTAATAATCAGATACTTAATTCAATATATTTGGAATAACTTTAACCATATCAATAATTTCAAATTTAAACTTACAACAATTCAATGAACACTATAGCTCTCCTATTAAGACCACAAAACTTCATTTATTATAGTTGTGATCAGTACTGCAAGATGTCAGGTTCTATGGTTATATATTTATAACCATATATGGGATCTGACAAAACAAAAAACTGTCAACATGATATAATTTTGGCTTTGGAATAAATCATAAATAGTAAAAATGTGTATTTTAAATCTGGAAACCAAGAAAGGATCTAAAGTTATTTTACTGAAAGAATAATCTTGGTTTGGAATAATACTCTGAAATGAACAATGAAAGAAACAGTTTAATTTTGAAAAAGTCACTATAGAAAATTCATTTTGATGCCCATTTTTTGAATATATTCTTTAATTTTGCATTCCATAGAGTTTCATTGGTTTTTAAATTAATTCATTTACTCACATACTCCCACATATACTTTTTTTAAAAAAAAATTATTAAAAAGTTTTTTTTTGCATAAAATTTAATTAAGTGGCTAAGTTTATGCTTCAGTCTAAGATAGCCTGGAGAACCAAGAGCAGTACTTTAATTTCTCTTAAGCTGCTGCTACAGATTAAAAAAAAAAATTATACTTAGTTTCACAGGCTACATGTTTTCATGTGACCCACTGGACCTTTTTAAGTTGTGAAATTTCACATCAATTATAAGGAACATGATAGTTAGCATCCATACAACCAGCTTGTTTGAACATGATCTATCAAGACTGCTTTTCCCAAACATTTAAGGGACACCATCAGTGTTTGAATATACAAAAGTGTACACTGTGCAAGTATCACGACTGGTTATGAATGAGCTACAGTAGACAAGCTATTTGTTTTCTGCTCAGTCAATGAAATCATATTGGTGTATTTAGCTTTGTTTTCCTGGTATTATTCTACAATTTGGAATAAATCACTAAATCCATATCCAACTTATACTTTATGAATTAATGTTCTAATAACTCCCCATTTCCTCAAGCACATACACAAATAAAAAATCAATGCAGTAACAGTATTTTATAGTTTTATTTAAAAATACAATGTATCATGTGTACATTTCTGTAGTTTTTTTCTGATGTTAGAAGCCAAGCTAAAGAACAGTCAGTCAGATCAGGTCACCTATGTGGAAATTAGTGGTCAAAATGATGAGACACAAATATTGTTTCAGTTTTCAGAGTGAGCAGAACATTTAAACTTTTTTTTAGAAAAAAAAAGAAGTGGTGTGCGCACATCATAACATAACGGTGTGGAGGATGGAATGATTATCGAATGATATATAACACTAAAAAATGCATACAAAATTCATAAAGGTGAATAATCCAAATAACTGCTTATCACCAGTCAAGCTAAAGCCAGTAGCAGCTCACTGACCAACCAACCAGTTAGTTCTTTGCCAAAATGAAAACTTGCAAATGACTGTGCACAAGTAATAAAAAGAGGTTTTCTTATTAACCTGACAGAGTAACAGAATAGGGTAATGTCCTTTAATTAACACACCCACATGCATGCACACACACACACAGAAATAATTCACTTTAGATCTACTATAATGATAATAATAATATAGAACTGCATTGTAAGAATAAATATCTTAACAATTTAACATCAACAAGTTGGCAAAGTCACAGCTTTAAAAAACAGAATTTGAAAAAAAAAAACAATCTTGAATATTTAGCCTTTTTTCTTTTTTTCTCCATGTTCATCTTGTTTTGTTCTTGATTCAGGGAATGTATATATTTTATAAAAACCCATGCAATGGTTTAGGTTTGTAAAATCAACAAAATTAATGCTTCATTGAATTTATGTACCAAACAACTATAAAAATACCAATAAAGAATTATAGTCAGTTAATAATAATAATAATATAATAATATAAATCTCAAAATGTCATGAACTCTCTTGCTGGTGTTGCTTAAGAATAATATGATTCACTTCAGCTTTCATTGTTGACTGTAACAAACTTGATCATAAAATTACATTTCTAATTAAAAAATCTCAACAGTTTAAAAGTAAAATTATAAAACAAACTACACAAAGACAGATGGAAGCTTGAAACAGACTAGCTCGGAGAGAGAGAGAGATAATACAAAGCAAGGGAGTTAAATTTGTTGAGAAACTACCTCATTGTATTTTGGAAGTGACAGAAGCTCATAGGTTTTCAGTTACAAACACTAACCACAAAGGAACTAGTAAATTTTGTTTTTTTTTAACATTCTGGTAAGCAATGTATCCATTTTATTAGTTTAACCACCTACACCTATATTCTGTTAAAAAGAAATGTATTAATTTAGACAAAAACTGGCTTTATATAATGTGGTGTTCCTTGTACTAAGATTTTTAAAAAAATTAGGGAATGGTCTTGATAAAGATTAAAATTACCTAAAATGCAACTAATCAACATCACAGTGCCATATAAAGCAAAAAAGAAAAAAAGAGAGAAAAACTCAGATATGCCACAAATGCACAAAATATTGCTTGACCACGGAAATGATCCACATGTATCATTCAATATCATTAATGTTAACGTTTCTGTTCAAATGTCTATTTACACCATATACAGGATTTGTACAGCAATTGTAAAAAGTAAAAAATACTTCTTAAATAAGTTTCTAGTGAACAAAACTGGTTTGTTTTAACTTAGAAGGTTTGAATAAAATATAGTCTCTTTTTTCTTCTGCCAGTAACAATTCCTAGCTTGTACTCTGGACACGATCTGGTGTGTGGTTGTCCATTTGTTTGGTTTTAGCCACATTGTTCTTGCTGTTCCACTCCAGGATCCATCAAAGAATAGTGGTGGTGGTCTTTTTACAGAAAAGCACCCCGATCTACAAAAAAGATTCAAGTAAATCAGTTGTATGGAACAATGTGTTACCTGAGCTATACAAGAAAAATATATCAAGTATAAAACAAGAACTTGCACACACTTTCATTAGCTGTCTTTATCAAACCCCCAATATTCATTTGAGTAAATACTATCTCCATAGCTTCTTAGAAGGGATTTCATGCATGAAGGAAGATTATCTTGCACCGTTAGTTTCTAGGTAATCTGGTAAACTCCAATTAAAAAATTCATTCTTACCTTTTTAAAAGTATATAACATCACCATCTTTAGGGTCCTCCTTCTGAGTGTAGTTTTGACTTGGATGACTATGTAGCCGTCCTCGCTGATTTGGTTCAGCAAGTTTCATCAGCTGTGACATGCCCGATGAGTGGCTGCCCGCTGTTGCGGCAGGCCAATTTTGAATTGTTTGCCCGTGGCTGTGCTTGCTTACACCTGCCTGGACAGACATTGGACCAGATGACCTAACTGGTCCACCTTGAATTCCAGATGTTGATGCACTAGAAGATGAAAGTTTCAAAGGCAATTGTTGTACCTTAATGTCACCAACTTTCTGTTTGTTTGTGGCACTTAAAAGATGCAGAGGCAATTTGTTTCCTTTTACATTCTGAAGGCTGTTAAGCGAACTATGTTGTTTTGGGTCTGCATTTTTGCTGCCAGAGAAATTCTTGAGTCCTTTACATCCTGCCATAGCCTCTTCATAAGGCATTCCCACAGAGGCTGAGGCTGAGCGTCTATGATAGATCTGCTGCTTTTCCTCGTTCCTGTCTGAATTTGTCATTTCAGTAGGTAAAATTCGATCAAGTGCCCTTTCAGTTTTATAATTATGAATTATATGATCTGCAGGGAACTTTCCATGTTCCCTGAGCAAGTCTAGTTGTCGCTGGAAAACTTCTCGCTGACGTTGAAGTTCCTCTTTATGGATTTTGAGATCAACCTGTAATGAAAACAAGAAACAGGTAAATGAGAAATGTTGTTTTACATTCTGTATTGCATTATCCAAACAACTAATATTAAAAAATGAATCAGTTAAGATTATTGCAGAAATTTTGTGCTCTCATTTATTAACTTTCCATAGTCAGTAACAGGTCAGACACGGGCATGTTGGAACAAAGAATAATTCTCCATTTTTTATTATTCCTTTCCAATAGCTGAAGGTATTTACTACAGTTTATAACTGCTACACTTGGTAGAAGTATGGAAAGTATGTCAATCTTTTCTCATTTATTAATTCTATTTTGACAGAAATGCTAGCAGAAAAAGCAAAAACAAAAATGGCTTGTATGAACATATGATAAGAGTCAAGCCCTGACTGACTTACCCACTGTTTTTCTATTTCCTCTTGCTGTTTATCAAATTCACTCTTTGTGCGTAATTTCTCCTCTTGCAACTCCTGACGCTGCCTTGTGATGTCCTCCTGAATCATCATAAAAAAAACAAAGAGCACTTCACATGCAAACCATCAGAACACCACAAAAACAATCCATGTTATAAATGTATAGAAAACTAACTTTTATTTAAAAATAAATAAAAGGTCGAAATTTCTAAGTTGTTTAATAGAATCACTATAAAAACGAACATGTACACAGAAAAACATGAAAATTTGATTTACAAGGGCCAGCAAATAAAGAGTATAGATACTATATTTAGAAAATTTTTGTTGTTTTTATAACCCTCTCTCAAACAAACATTACTCCCAAAATTTGTTTGACTATTGTATTAGGTGGCCTCTCACTGCTCATTCAGATAAAGATGCACATATCTACCACCTGTTAAACATGGAGTACCTTGAGATTCCTAAGCTCTTCCAGTTGGTTGTGTTTATATACATCACTGCGTTCATGTAGGCCAAGTGAAAGTTTGTTTATCTTTTCATTTGCCTCAGCCAGCTGGGCTTGCAAACTACAAGAAAGATCATCAAAAGAAATGCGTTTGGAATCCAAATTCTTCTCTCATCAGCACAAAGAGAAAATTAAAGTTTACTAACTTATGAGTTAAACGAGTTGCTAAGAAAAAATTGTCATTAGAATTTGTGCATGATTTTTTTAAAGAAATCATCTAAATATTACAGTAGCTCTCATTCTCTGATAATTTACTATAATAAATGAAACAGATGCTTATATTTAAGTATTTTCTTCTGATGCTTGCAAATCAAAATTAGACAATCTTCAATCTTGCAGTCACTCAACTTTATTTCATAGTATACAATTTAATGAACCATTAAAACAAGAAAATGCTCACTTTTTGTTTGCCGTGTTCTGTTGAACTGAAAGTTGCTGCAACAGAAAAAAAGATTAAACATTTTTTTTACTACTTAGTTTTATTATCTGACACTGAAAAGAAACATTTCAAATATACAGAGATTTCTAGTGTAAAAACATACATAGATGTCTTCAAAAAATTTAATACATGAAATGGCTAGATTATAAAGAAATTCATCTGTCTTTAATAATAGAAATCTCTACATAAGTATTTCTGTGCAATAAAATTCTGTCAACATTGTATTGTACACATGGAAATGATTAAAAAAAATGAATTAAGGTTTTAGTAATCAATGAAATCAATAATACTCATATGAAAGTTGACAATTTTTTGCTACGTGACATCAAACCCACCTGAAGCATTCAAGCTGTTACAGATTAGGAGATATTTATCAGTGCTGCCACTTTCTAGTTGAATGGTAAGATAGATGAGGATAGAATTCAAGAAGTTTCTCAGATTTCCTTAACACATACAGAAAATTAAAATAAACACTGGTGATTTTGATTTATAGACAGTTTGTAAATAGCCACACATTTTTCCAATATGTTCACATTAATGTTGATAACAGATACTATTTTAGTTATCAAATTTTGTATGTAGTAAAATATTGGCATCTCTTACCTTAAAGCAAAAATCTTAATTTATTTCTTTAACTATCACCATTATTATTATTATTAAATATTTAATTTTCTTTCTGACTATTGAGTTGTGTTTATAAAAACACAATAAGAGGGAGAAAAAGAGCAAACTCCAAAAGTCTGACTTGATATCTACATTTTGAAAAATGCTACTAACATGGACAAAACTTCAGTGGAACAAAATACTTATGTCTGTAGTTATGTTTAAGTATTTCTCCAGGGCTGATTAAAATTTAAAAATTCAGACAGCATCACACATTTGTCAGGTAAAAAATACTAATTGAGTGAATTTTGGAAGTGACATCATATTCCAAAATATTACAGAAAATAAGCACGTGAAATACAAAGTTTTATGGATACCATCACTTATTAATTAACAATGTCATTGTCTAATAGAATAATATAAAACTTGTACAACAGTGCCCTGCCATAATAATTTGGCAACCAGTTATTAAAATGTTAGTTTGTTGCAAAAAAAATGGCAAATAAAGGACAAGAAATAAATCAAGATTCTGTAACATAATCTGATGCAGATTCCTTCATATCCTTGTGAGAGTTTTCTTTATATTGGCAAGATGTGGACAAGTTGCTCTTAGCTGATGATTCAGATGCTCCCACAGGGCTCGATTCCTTTTTCAATCTGTGATCACATGAGAAGTGTATATACTGTCATACTTCTGAAGAACATAGGAATCAAATCTTATCATGCCTAGTTGGTACAAATGAGAGTATTGATATTCTTTAACATTACTTTGTTAAGTCTTCTCCAAATCCATGTGCAAGTAGCAGATGTGAACTGTTGAAACCTGGACCCATTTGAGAAGAGTACACACCTCCAATACTTGAGGACCTTGCCAGATATTTGAAAGAATTGTATTCCTACTATTGGACAGAAAAGACTTATTATGGCTATACTTCTACTTCCTCTGCAGCCAAATTGGTGATGATGTTGAAATGTATGAGTAATGCTTGCAAGAGAATCTTGACTAAGTGTGTACATGGTGAATAATGGTATGTTGTTCTTGTTGTGGTGTCACTGTTAAAAACCTTCCAGGTCACTTTTCTACAGCAGTATCTTGAAGAATCTCTCAATAATAGACACAGATCCACAAAAATCATTGAGATCTTTAGACTACACTCTGAAAGGGTTGTACATGACTGGGTAAATGGAGAAATATTATGGGATCTGTTTATTTGGCATAGTGATTACCACACATTGATTATTTGACAACTAACACATACCACACTGAAATATGTAAATTTTAGTTAGATATATTTTTTGGTGGGAGTGGCAAAAATAATATGGCAGGGCACTGTCTTCCATTTACTTTTAAGCCTACTTAGCAAGTAACTGATGTCTGCACAGTATAACACTTTATAAAATTCATTATATGCACATGATAATAATAATAAAACAATAATGTGGGTGACAATGAATAAAAGATACAAAGGTCTTTTATCTTAATTTTAATCTAAGATTGTTATTTTTTGGCATATTCTAAAGAAACTGACCATCAATGAACAAAACCAAATTGGTTTAAAAAACATTTTTACTTAGCACCAGCAATAGTGCTTCCTGTTTACACTAAGGAAACTGCTTATGTCTTAGAAAACAAGTCTTGTGCAGCCTGGCTCCTTGGTAGTAAACAAACTTCACTTAGCTTACAAGTGTGTATACTTTATGTACGTTACATCATCCACAGGCCTCCCAGTCTTTGGTAACCCCTTTAAGTTGTATGGCAGCTAATTCTCCTGACTGCATGTTACTAATTATGGTGCATTCCACAAAAACCAATCAGAATCCTTGCTGGTAATTCAGTTTATATGCCTGCTCAAAATCCAACTAACATATGAACACACTTTTAAAAAAACACAATTGAGATTAACTTTTCAAACAATGACTGTTTTAAATCCTCAGATTGTCTAAAAACAAAGTGAATTCAAACCATGAAAAACTAACAGTAAACTGATAAAATTTGTGGTTAAAATAAAAAATAAGTTGCTTATTTGTTTTTAAAAATTAATGTTTAGTTTAAAAAGTATTCACTACTGAGATGAAAACTGCAACTAGGAAAAGCAATATTAACTTCATTTTTTGCTGAAGATTTTCATCACAGTCCTACACTAACTTTCCATTGAAATTTAATTTTGTGTTTTGGAGAAGGGGGATTGTATATGCAAATGTCACAGTTTATAAATACTATTTCAGCAGTAGTATGATTTAAAGGCAACACTACTACATTTTTGTGATTTCTCAATTTCATGACAACTAAGAAACGAATACTGCTCATCAAAGAATGAACCTAAATAAAACTAAACCATCTTTTGCAACAAAAAAGGTTTTCTGAAGCTTGCATAAATTTTAGGCAAATGGAATGTTTTCAGAAGGTTAACATTTATCCTACCATGCATTGTGTGGCTTCCATCTTGAATGTTCATTTTAGATTTCTGCAAAAAAAAAACCTATTTTCATTAATTGATAGTTGACTAGCATCAGGGTGCATTGCTTTGCAACATTAGTTGATGCAAAGGCCAGGTATCTTAAAGCAAAACTTAACTCTTATACCATTCAGATATGATTAACTATTGGTCTTCAATCTAATATCCTGCCCCCTTTCCACCATGGATGACTACACACATTTTAAGAACTTGGATGCTTCTACTAATTTATGAGTGACTTTGCTCATGACCTACTAGTATACATTAATAACAGTGGTCAGAAGCCTGTACCCATGGTGGGACTGGTAGACATCAGGAGAGCAAGAGTGCTAGTGACTGCTCCTACAGCACCTCATGTAGATCATAGGAATTGCTGAGTTCCACCACAGAGCACTAGTGTAGTTGTGCGGGACTAGAACTCTTGATTTTTTTTAGATATAGGAGGAAATCCACAGCTGGCTGAAGAGCAGGAAGCTATGCCAAACAGCTGATTTCCATGGAAATCAAATTGAGGTCTTGTCTTGACTATAGCAGTTCAGTAGTCTACCATTAGACCACTGTGCTGGCCACACATTCTGAAGGAAAGAGAAATTAGCATTTTGCTATTTCAGCACCATCTTGGAAGAATAGTGATGATGGAAAACCTCTAAATATAAAAGCCACAGTAAACAGCCTTAAAAAAGGTGTTTTAAATTAACTCTTAAATCAACATCATATTGATAAAAACGTTTAAGAGTCATAGTCATTAATGTGGTCCTATCATGTAATTAAGGATTGTAGGTAATAGAATAAAAAAATAGTTTAGAGCTAAAGGATATTTTCAGAAATTGAAATATTGGAAAAAAATAAAGACAATTACAGTAAATAAGTCTAAAGTTATGTTCTTATCAGCAAGAAAAACATTACTCTAAAAGGATGCAGTTTACTACACTGTTACAAGGTTGCTGCCATCTGTTCAAAAAAGTGTATTTTTGGTTTTTATGCTTTCCCCCTTGTATGATCACTCTGAAAACCCTTTGAACTTTCATGGGAAGCTTAACTGATAGATACAGACCAAATGTTTATAAGACAGGATCTGTAAAAAAAATTCACTGATAGAAAGAAAAAGCTGAAAAAAATTTTGTTACAAGTGTTGAGATTTGAAGGGAAATCAGTGATGTGTAATCTTTTCTTCCTACAATGGAAGTTATTGAACCAGAAAACTGTGCTCCCAGCAGCTTCTTGTAATCAGGGTAAATTGGGTTCAATCATCAAAGCAAGTTGGGGCCAAGGCTGTTTATACTAATATAAAACCCCAAAGTTGAAAATTGGTTTTCCATAGCATCACACAGAAGCTAAGGTAATTTTATGTAAAGGAGCAGCTTAATAAAACAAACCAACAACAACAATAAAGCAGCTCACTGGAACTAGAGAGGAACATAACTATACAAAAGACAATCACTAACCCCATGCAGAAGTTTTTCTTTCCTCGCTATTTCTAAAGTGGTTTAGAAAAACTGGTACCTTAACACATTTAGCAATATTTCCAACCAGTCTATATCTTGTTGGTTCTACTTTTTAAAGTTTAAACTTTCTATGCTAAATAGCAAAGTATTAATCTGTGTATTAGCTAAATTTAACTAACAAGCCACCAGAACACAAATTGTGGATGCAGGCTAAGTATATGAGAATAATATAAATTATTTCTATTTCATAAAGAGTTAAAAAATTTTCCCAAAATTTTTTCTTTATTAAGTTTATTGTTTGCATGTTTTTGGTCTATTTCTATTGTTAAAGTTAGAACAGTTGGTACAGAATTAACTTCCATAAGAGTGATTCACTTCCTTTTTTCAGTTAAAAATGTTACTATATATTTTTCAAAAATATTTTATATAAAATTAAATGTTTTATAACTAATTCTCTGAGAGGCCTGTTATAAGAGTTGAGGCTATCCACACAAACAGGGGTCAGAGGAAGCAAGTTTACAAGGTTAGCTTAAATAATGAGCCATGAACTGAACATCAATCAATTTATGACGATTCCAGAATCCCCCCATAATTGCTATACATCAGTAATGCTATGTAAGAAACAAGCAGGGCAACAAGTAAATCTTTAGTACATGTGAGTTTGTCCTGACATTGTTCTTTAAAACACCAATGAATTATAGCAGCAGATTATTATTACATTTGAAAAGAAAAAAAATCCTGAATAGATGTGAGAAAAGGTTTCCTTGGCCAGACTCCAATATCATTCAGATGAAAAGACCAACCAGAATGCATCATCCTCACATCTAAGGAAGAGAGTGAATGATCAGCCTCTACAAATTCAGAAGTGTTTAGCCTTATGGAATTTTATTGCATATACAGCAATGATTTATAGGGAGGGAGAACATTTTAAAATGAAAAATAGTTTTTCAAAACAAATTTCGCAGAAAAACATATCTGTAAACCCAACTGCAACAAACAGAACTTAGCTAATTTGCTTTTTAAGGAGAATAAAAATGATGTTATAATAAAAAAGTAGTGTTTTATTAGCAAGTTAGGAACAAGACCAGCTTTATGTCATCTGTCTGAAGTAGAGTAGATTTTTTCTCACTTGAAGGGGACCCCTTTTTATATAGTAGGGAAAAAAAATTTTGTCCAATAAAGTAGATTTTCCATAAATACAAACTTGTGCTTACAACCAATGAGGAATAACAAGATTACCTTTGGGCTGAAATGTTTAGCCCAACTTTAATTAAAAAGAAACTAGTAATAAATATAAAAAAACAACAACAACAAAGATTGCTAAAGTATTTTCTGTCCAAAATAACAAATTTTCCTTAATGAAACAAAAAATATTCACCAAGATTTTATAACATTCTCCACTAGAGACACTCCATTTGATCATCAATGTTTAGTTTTTAGAAAGTTATCAAAGTAAGGCCAAGGTTATGTTAAACATGTCAACTCCTGATTATGAAAATTAAAGATTCAAGAAAGTTATTCATTTTTTTTTTATCTGACCACTAGAGCTAGAGAGATTGGTTTCTGTGCTGTATAGGAGGTTGCAGAATACCAGGCTTACCAAAAAATTGAGTAAAAATGCAGATAACTGTGCTAATGGCAGCACCTGCTCCTTGGTGAGATCACCAGGTGGAGCTCTTGGAGACAATTCTCCATAGGAATCTCTCTCCGATGATTTCCCATCAACATCAATGTGATCAGCATGTGGTTTAGGAAGAACGTTCTGTAGAAAAGCAGAGCTCATTCTTTTTGGTTGTTCCTGGGGGGAAAAGAGAGCTGATAAATAATATCCATAAAATTGTCATCTTGATATGTCAAAACTAGCAAATCAAACTCTTTCTCAGTAGATCCTAGCACAGGGTAGTAAACTAAAAAAAATACAGCAGAGCAACTAAAGGTGAAGATAAAACAACAAAAGGGGGGCAAATTCTCTACAAAACTTGAATATTTCAGAGAGAGGAAAAAAAAATTCACCAATGAGTGAAGAAAATGTCCCAAATCTCCCCTTTAAAATTCAACAGTTTCCTACAAAAAGTGAATAAAATTGACTTCTACACATTTGTACATTTAAAGTTGAAATTTATAGCAAAAATTCATCCAAGAGCATAAATTTAACAGAAAACTTGCTGAGATATTTGGGACTATTCACTAGCTACCCCAACTATTGATACTGCAAAAAAAGAAAAACTACATTCATAATATAAACAAGGCTTATTTTTTGGGCCTGTGATTTTCATTTTTGGTTTTAAAAGGTTCAGATGCATAAATAAAAGTTTATTAGCAGCTGAGTAATTTTTCCTGATAACTTTCCTGGTATTTTAAAACTTAATTTGTAATGTTCATTAAAAAAGATTTTAAATATCAAAAAATTTTCTATCTAAAATCAGAGCCTTCTAGAAACCTCTCTAAATATGATAAAATCATGAAAAATTAATTATTTCTCATTATTAGTGGTTGAAAATAATATAAAACAGCTGGTAGAGATAAGAACATGAAGTTCTTGGAATGAGCTTTTTTATTGGAGCTATTACATGAGAAAGGCTCTTTCAGTCACTAGCTTAATTCTAGTTTGAAAATGGAATGTGATGACAAAATGTGTCGTATATGGTAAAACAGCCACATTTCCTTTCATCAGAATTCTCCATATTAAATGACAGAAAAGGTTGCCAGAAACATCAAAATGGTTTAATGTTAGTTTGTGAAACCATATACAACATTAAGTTTATCTAACCTAGGAGTGACACTTTTATAAAAGACCAATTCTAAAGTTCAGTGTTTTTTTTAAACAGTTTATTTGTAGACATTAGATTTACTCACTACTGAATCCATATAAATAACATGAGTGTATATCAGAAATCATTAAAGAGAGAAGGGTAGGACAAATATTTAGTTGTGGGGGTCAGGGAATGAACAATCAAAACAGCACCAGATTCTGATCAGTGAAGATAAAGCAGAGCACAGCTGCCTCAAATCTCATACAGAAGCTTCACATTATGCTGAGTCTAAATAATGTGTAGCCAGTGGAAATTTAGTTGACATTGATAAACTTTTATCTCTGAAAAATATAACATAACTGTTTTATAGACTACTTTTTTCATCAAGATCTCAGAGAACAGTTAATGCACAATGTAAAAAATTCAACTTTTGTTTATTAACTGTCATAAAAATAAGGGAGGCAAATGACAATTTACCAGTTATGATGTAAGCAAAAATACACACTACTTTAAAAGTCAGGAATCATTCAGAACTGTTACTATAACCAGCTGGACAAACAAGTGAAGTAGAAATATAGAATTACTATAATTCTGGTTCTCCAGAAATGTTAGTGCCCTCTTTGTCCCTCTAGAAATAAAATTAACATAAAAATATAGATAACCTTAATTTTAACAATTGAGTTATCTTTCCTTTCCTTATCAACAAAGAAATAATGAAGCTGTTGGAGAGCTCAAGTAAAATCTCTTGTCTAAGATTAGTGTTTAAAAGTAACATCAGCTACTGCTTACTTGGCCATTCTTTGATAGCAAAACACCAACCAAGATCAATATGGGTAAACTGTTTTTTTCATGGTACACACACCAGAGTTTGAGAGTTTTTAAGGTTACATTGTTCTATATTTCTGCCTTATTTTCTGAGATGTATTTCGCAGAGAAGACAAAGCCAGCCAAATCAAATCAGAATAAATCTGATTGTACAGTACCACCTTAATTTATCATGAATCCTGACCTACATTATGACTCTCAACCTTTTTTTTCCCAAATGATTTTATCTGTTTTTCAAAAACAACTACAACTTTAATGCTTAAAAACATTAATATTTTCTTGGCATTCAAAAATTTGTCAGGGTACTGTTACCATTCCGTCATTTTTGTATTAAAAGGCAGATTTATCAATCAGTCACGAACATTATTTAAAGAAATATATATACTTAAGTTCTTCATGTCAGTCCTATTATTCATTCTTTATTCATAACTACTGCATAAATATATTTAGCTACAAAATATTGAATCATTTTTTGGTAATTAACCACGATAAATGCAGTGCATATGTATTGAGATCCACCCTCCAGGACTTTATATACTTCATGCTCATAGGAAAAATTATGAAAATACATCAGAATAGCAACAAGAACAAGAATAAAAACTGAATCCAAACAAAGCCACATTTATTATTTTTTTGTCGGTCATGTAGTAAGCCACTGATGGCCAACATAAAGAGTGGCTTTTGTTTGAATTAAAATTATAGCAAAATAATTGTTTAACAACTTTGTTGGCAGCTGTGATGGAATCCTTACCCAGAGGGACAGATCAGGTGGAGTTAGGTTCCTCATGACCAACAGCAGCAATGGTCTTGGAACAGACATTAATAACTACAGACTACCTTTTAGCTGGACCACACATTATCTAACAAAACCAGATGGGTGGGTTTATCCTACTGACCTGTATATCAATAGAGAGGATCTTTCCCTCATTTCTCAAGTCAGTAAGTAACATAATTCTATTACACTGTCAATAACACCACAATATACAGTGGAGAGATAAGAAAGCAAGTAACATGAATTGAAAATATCTAGTGACTAATGGATTCTTTTTTTTTTAGCACTCTAATTTTCTTGTTTATCACCACATCAATCTGACCTCACACTAAGGACATTTTAAAAAAATCCTAGGAAGGTCTTTGTCTCCCAGCCTCCTTCAATTCTAACCCTAACATTATCCATCAATCCACTTCTGTGACGCTCACACTCAGATGACCAAAATTTATGAATGCAACTTACATGCACCATTTGATTTTCATATTTAGTTTCAATTTCAAACCATCATAGCTTTCTTTTTCCACATTAAGCTGCCATAACAGTAATGGAAGTGATTATATCAGAAATAAATTGAATAGCAAAGGACCCAACAGATGCACAGATGTGTTGAAAAATAATATCAAGAGTGAAAAATGCCCTTTGTTTCTTTTAGTCTCTCATCTTACAAATAAACAAACAAAACCAGATAGTCTCGTTGCAAAAACTTTAAAAAGAAAAAAAAAATTTTTTTTCTAAGTAAAATTAAATACTGTCCCAAAAGTAAGTGGAAAAAATGTAGGAAACAATTGTTAATGAAATAAGCAGTATTCACCGCTTGCTGGTTGCAGTTAGATGTAGTGCTGCTAGTAAAATGATTAAAAATCAAAGAACATCAGGGAGGACAAAAAAATAAACAGATGAGTGGAAAGGTCCACACCGCCTCAACTACTGTGGTTCTCAATGTCAAATTAAAGAAACGCAATTCTGAAGAAATTTTCAGGTAGCTGGGAGTCTACAGATGTGGCAATGATTAATGTGGGTGCTTAGCAATGAGTAAAAAGATTTTTGTAAAATGTCCATTTCCAACAAACATTTTACAGTAAGTTTCCAAATTTTTTATTTATTAAAAACCTACAAACTCTACACCATCAACAGAAACCTTTGAACAAAAATGAATTTGTGATAATGAAGCTACATTATTTTTAAAACAATTTTATGAAAAGTTGGCTGTTAACAGCTCAGTAGCTGAAGAGGCTCCTAAACCTTCAGTATCTTTTAACCAAAAATAAAATGCTACTAGGGATATTCAGATAAAACCTGAATGAAATAGAATCACTGTAATCACATCTGGCTGGGTTTTAATAGAACCACCCTTATAATTAGATTTTAATATCTAATAATATTTTCAAACCTGCACATGGTGTAAAATTTCAGTGATTTGACTAGAATTAAACTTGTGCAGTAACATAATAAACTAAAACAGATTTTACCATTTAACCAAAAAAGCAGAATGAAACAATTAGCCTCAGCATACAAGTTCTTAGCTGATTTAAAATATGTGCACCCTCTAGCAATAATTTACACAAAGGACAGTGTATGATGATGCCACCTTAATGTTTAACAATTACTGTTTGCAATGCAGGGCATTCAAACCACGAACAGCAGAATTACACTGAGAAGAGACTATGAGTGAATTCTTATTCTGAGCGGCACCATGCTTTACCACTATTATTTTGCACTTTTTGAGCAATAGCATTTGTGTCTTATTACTAACAAGTAAAGGGCTAGAACTCCCGTGGCGTCAACTGACCTTTAGGCAAGATGCTGGCAGGTGTGGAAAGCCTTCAGATTCACGCAGATTAAACATGCTGCTGCTGCGGCCATCTGGATGAGCTGGAAAATGCCTTTTCAGCAGACCCTCTGCCATGATAAAAACAGAACTCTCTTAAATTAAGCCCAGACAGAACAAGGTTCACCACTTCACAACCAACAGTGATGTTTCATGGTTAGCATCACAGATCCAATTTGCCTCCAAAATTGACAAGAAATCCCTATATTGTTTAAGAGAGATATATTATGAGTTTTCTCTTCTTGAAAAGACTATAATTTTATAATGTAATGACATTAATTAAACAGTATACAAACAATGATTACTTCTCACTTTATCAGCACAGGATCAATATCCTACAATTCACTAAATCAGAAACTGAGGAGTTTCTGTTAATTCACTTTGTAAGTTATTTTTTCTGCTCAACCACCTTAATAGCTTACTGTTTCATTTGTGTGCTGTTGCAAAGTGGATGTAAAAACCTCATACATAAACACTTGTATTTACTATACTGAATCCCTTACAAAAAAAAAAACTTTTGCTATATTTTCCCAGGTAGCTAGACTATCTGAATTTAATTCAGGTTCACACCAAAGCTAATAGTAAAGAAAGGGATTTTAGGAAAAAAACAAACTATCCTTATCCAGAGGTTACATTGCATCTTTAACACATTCAGCTCTTATAAGAATAAAAGTAAGAGCTTTGGTTTAATTGACTAAAATTGCAAGTCACAACCAGGCAGCCAATGAACAATTGCTTCAGATAGTATAAAGTATGGTTACAGCTGGGGTAAATCATGATAGAGGGTTACAGAGACCTGTCCTGTATTGAGGACTTGCTGCAAGGCTGAATGAGTTAAGATATAATTTTAAAAAGACTGGAAAGTGCACAGCATCTTAACCTCTCCAAGTATTTTCTGTAATTTCCCCATTTGATCAGGATAAAATGTTGTTCTCTGCATGTGTAATTGTCAAGTTTATTGCAGTAACAAACCAGCTAATAAAGCAAAGGTACTGTACATTCTTATTCTTTTTATCAATAAAGTACATAATTAAAAGAGTGAGTAAATGCCAACAGAATGGAAATTTACCTCTATGCGAGTCCACAATGTTATCAAACCCAGCAAATGTCTCTGCTCGTTTAGGAACAGAATGACTGTTGGTGCTGATCACTAATTGCTCACCAGAACTTTCTCCGAAAGCTCTTGTACTGAGATTGCTGTGTTCCATGAAAACAGCTGTCAGTCGACGAACTGGAAGAGAATCAGATGAACATTAATTTTTCCTATGCATGTTGTTAGTAGTTTTTGCTTAAACAAGTTGGGTTAAAATTATCAGCTGTTCTGCAGAAATAGTCATTCTTAATAATATTTCAGGAAAAATCTTATGTACAGAAGCATCATGGAAGTTGTCAGTAGAGCTACCATCACATTTGGCAGACTGTGACATTAACAGAAATAGTAGCAGAGCTGTTTGAGTTGAATAACTCCGCCCCTAATAAATCAGACTGGGCTGAACAAGAAAATTGCAGCCAGTGGGCAAAAAACTCTTTTTCAAATGAAAATGATGTGAAATTCTAAAGGCTTCCATTAAAAAAAAATCTTCATGGAGGTTATTTAAATTATATATAGTAAAGTATCTATCAACTGAAAATCTACAAAATAATCTATTTTACCAAAGATTTGAGCATTCTAAATCCCCATTCTGTGGTTGCCCATGCTCACCCACAGTGGGTCTGGCATCAGTCTCCAAGAGTCTTGGTTCCTACTGGGCATATGGTGTACTTTTTGCTCAATATCAATTTTATTTGCCCCCCTCAAACAAATGCAAAAGTAACAGTGCTAAAAGGAAATGTAAAGTGCTATAAAAAAGATAAGGTGGAAATTCTGCAAAAACTGGACCAAGGACAGTCAGTGAATAAAATGCATGACCAGTTCGGCTTAGGAACCATAACAGTGTAAGACTTAAAGATTCAGCAAAAGAAAATATTGAAATTTTAGGCAGATAGCAAGTCACAGGAATCTATGACTAAAAAAATCTCAGCGAACCTAAGTGCATTAACTTAGATAAAGTGCTATACGAATGGTTCAAGCAATGAAGGAACAAAAGAATTGGCATTTCTGGACCAATGCTCTGTGATAAAGCTAAGGAGTTTGATGAGGAACTGTGTGAAGAGTTTTACCAAGTTCTGAGCCCTGAACAAATCTACAATGCTGACAAGACTGTTTTTTTCTGGCAGTGTACACCAAGATACATGAGGACAAATGCATTGTACCAGGAGTGAAGAAAATTAAAGACAGTGTGACTTTGCTAGTATGTGGGAATACAGCAGGCACACACAAGTGTAAACCGATGATGATAGGCAAGTGTTCATTCATCCTTGTGCCCTTAAGTGGGTGAAAGTAGTGTTACTCCTGAATTACATAAGTAATAAACAATGCTGGATTATTTGGGATATTATAACAAACTGGTTTTTGCAGAATTTTACCAAGACAGCCAGGAAGCATTGCATGGAGAAGGGGCTTCCTGAAGATTGCAAGATTCTTCTTTTGCTGGATAACTACTATGCACAATCAGATGCTGAATCGCTGGCAAAGGATAATATAATTGTTATGTACATTCCCCTTAACTGTATATCCCTTATCCAGAGCCTAAGGATCAGAAAGTAATTTGCAGTTTAAAGTGTAACTACAAGAAAAAAATTTATGGAGAAAATGCTAAATTGTGATACATCTGAAGGCAGTAGAGACTCATTTAGAAAGCATTTGACCATCAAGGACTGCTTTAACACATGCCAGAGAGAATGTAACACCATTGACACTACAAAATTTGTGGCATAACATCTGGCCTCTCAAAAGATTTAATGATGCTAAGCCACTCAAAGATTTTGAAGGCTTTTGTGTGTTGACTAAGATAGCAGCAGCAGAGCTCCTGCAATATGCAGAAGGACAGAGCAGTGAAGTAGCAAACAAAATGAGTGCAGAAGAATGACTAAATTGTGACAAAGATGCACCAATACTACTCAGATGATGGATGATGAAAGTGTAAATACATGTACAGTCATGAACCTGGAAGATGAAGAGGAAGAGTGTGACAGTGAAGAAATCCAGGAAAGATTATCCATAGAAGAAATAATCAATGGGGGGAGCAGTACTACATACAGGCCCTTGAGCAGAGAAACTTCTTCACACACCAACAAATCATGAACATCTATCTCAGAGAGCTTCAGGTGCATTGGAAACTCTATGACAATCCCATCGTCTACAGTCAGCAACTCAGAGCCAGAGCTACGATGCTTACACCCCCAACAATGATGGTGCCATTCACACCAAACCTGACATTGCACGAACTGAACAGCCTGCTAAACCTCTTCGATGTTTCTGATAATAGTCCAAACACTTCGCTATCCATTTCATTAATAGCAGGTAAACAAAAAAACTAAACAAAGATTAAATACTGAATGATAAACTATTTTTCTGTATGGATTTTATCTATTTTTTCTCCATGTCAGTTATTAACATAATTTTCATTTGGAATTTCACTTTCTAATTTCTTGACATTTTGAAAAATATGCACTGCATTCATTTATTTTTGAATGTTTATTTAACAGGAGGCACAAAATGTTTGTACACCAGTCACCATTCCTGCCCAGATGCTACCAGTGCCACCAGCCAGCTGTTTCATCTTCTCTCATGTGCTGTCAGCAGTCTCCACTTTCTTTTACAACTCTACACCTTTATTGTACATAATTAGCATATGAAATTAAAGAATATAGAATAATTTTTTCAAATTTAATTTTCTACATATTACTGAGAGTAAATGAGAAATGGAACGATAAGGCAACTGGCTGACTGACTGTGAACATGGTGCTGAATGATGAGTTTACTAGTCCTCACATGAGTTTTAGTAGTAAGTTATATGGTGATTGTAGGATGATGATGATACACATTGAAAGCTTATTTGTAGTCTTAATAACATTGCAAGTGTTAGAGAATAATGAAGTAAGTTAGTATACAAGTATTTGCAGAAATTAATAATATAACCAAACTGTTGCAAGTACTCTGCTTTATCACACGCTCTCCTTGGACAGATGTTCATGACAGTATTGAGTTTATGTAATTATCCATTTCACAGAGGTTTCTTGGTTCCAAACTTTTCAGTTGACAAATACTGTACATATTTAGCAGAAAAGTAATGAAATAAAACAGTGTAGCTACTAACCAACCAACTGCAACACTCCGAAAGTGATACTGGAAATCTCCAATTAATTAGCAGTAATTTAAAAAAAAAATAAACTCAAAATAACTTGAAAATCTGAAACTCTTAAATGCAATAATTAAAAAGAAAATTTTTTTATAGGTGGTATCCCAAATTAAGAGTAAAATAGAATTTGAAAGTATTTATAATATCTTCCAAACTAAAGCATGATTTTAGAAAGTCAGTACAAAACAAAACAGCCACATTGAAGAAACAAACTGTTTAAAATCTGTTGCTATGTATGGTATTAGCTTCTTATTAGAAAATCTGATGTTACTCAACACTTTTTAAAATTAAAATCTCTGAAATAAATAATAAAAAAAAAACAAAATATTTATGGGTTTTTTTTTGGTTTGTGTGTAATTATACCATGATTAATGCAACATTAATGATTTATCATTTAAAACAAACTTCTTTAATCCAAACAAAATTGCAAAGTGAAGTTTACCAATTTACCATCCTATAGTTCAAGTGTTTTAGTACAGAGACCCAAGAATATTGGGGCTTCATCTTAAAAATACAGCTTTACATCATAACTCACAAAATGAACACTGAATATTCTTTTTGAAGACAAGGTGATGTAATAATGATGCCGATTCAGAAGTCTGAACAGTTACTTAACTGTAACTTAATAAATTGTAGTCACATTTGTCAATGTAATATAATATCTACATGAATCTTTAGAAAAGCATCAAAAAATCAGATACTGCATAATGCATATATTTATTTAACTGTTTTACTGCTAAGTTATCTCAATGCATAGCACATAATCGTAGTTGTTTTCTTCATATTACACTAAAAATTGCTATTAACGAATCAAAGCGGCTGTTTTACAACAAGTATAGCAGGCCACAATGCTGAGCCTACTGCAGTTTTCAATGATGTCATCCTGGCCACAATGTGTGGCCTGCCGCAGCAAAACAATTAAAGTTCTTTATGGTGGAAACTTACTTTCTTCAATCGCTGACTTAAGCAAAAACTGCTGATCCAAGTTGTCCCTGCCCTGAGCCTTCCCCTAGCAAAGAGAAGTGAGAACATGAAAGCAACAGGCCTTGTATATATAAACTGCCACAAAGTGTCAATAAAAACAATGAATTTATTATTTCTTGTATGTAATTGATAATTATGATCAGTAATTTTAACAACAAAACTAAATCATTAATAGCAGTAATGTGTGGTATTCCTTTAAGCCCATGGAAAACTTATATGTAACATTTAATGTTTCCCACCCCTCATATTAACCAATCTAAACTTGCTTAAAAAAAAAGAAGTAAACCAAGGAAAACATCAAATGTGCTTATCATTGTACTAACCACTGATGATGAGTCTTCTTGCCCGCAACTATACAACTCTGCCAAGTCATTCAGCAAACGTTTCTTTTCAGCACAGCAGTTGACAATTTCATTATCTTTCTTTACCATAGATTCTGTTAAAACAAAACAATCAATTCATCAGTGTGAAATATACCGGATTCAAAAGATCACAAAAGTGAGGTAATTCTCTACTGGCTTCATGATAATAAGAAAATAGTATTTTCCACATTTCTTTTCAAATTATACCTTTTGAAAAGGAAAAAAAAAAAAGTTTTACTTATAGATTATTATATCTTAGGATTCCTCCTTGAACTCAAACAACCATGTAAGCTGATCTGTGTTGGTAAACATTTTCTAAACATGGAGGTGTGGAATCAAAGAAGCAAATATTATGGTTTTCATTCCGTTTAGTATTAGCAGATCTAATCTAATCTATAAAACCTTCAGTGCATACACAACCAACTGTTTTCATACATGCTTTACTGACATAAATAAAAAGGTAGTATAGCGCTATTGTTTATTTTAAAGCTTTTCTACAAATTACATTATTGGATTTTATTCCTTCATTATTTAAAAATCAGTAATATTTACTGGCACTAATCAACACACCTGTAAAACAGGTATGGAATAAAAGTCACTTCTCAGTAGAACTAAAGACATGCTATTTATTCTCAAAAAAAAAAAAAAAGGTTTGTGATAATCTAAGTTCATGTAAATTAAGTAGCACAAAGACTAACATAATTTAGAAAACTAAGTTATAACAAAGCCAAAATTATTTTCTATTTTATGACACCCTGTGGTAAAGTTTTATTGTCAGATAAAACAAGGATCCATGTGCTATACCAACCTACAGATAACTATGAGCACAAATACCAATGCAGATTTATTTATCAAGTTAATGCATGACGACTTTATGTTCTGCTAACCAAGTATTCAAAACTCTCCTCATATGACTGCACATGAACAAAGGCCAGTCCCCACCTACTCGGTTTCTACTGAAGTTGGACACTCATTTTAAAGGCTGGCAAGTTAAACTGCAGCTGAAAATTTTTTTGAGAAACCAAACCAAGCACTTGAGATGCTGCCAATTGTTCATCAGAATCAATGCACTCCAAATAAATGAAATATTTACAGTACAACATTTTTTGAGTGGTAAAAGAATGGACCACCAACTAAGAACTGACATAATTAAACAGAGAATCCAAAATCCTCAGCTTTTCAATGCAACTGAAATGAAACTATTTACCAGTAATTTCATGAACTTTGATCCATTGAGAGTCTTGTTTTTCTACTTCAATTTCCGATGACAAAGCTAAATCTAAAAAAACAAAACAAAACAGAAAAGTGGAAATAAATTACATATCTGAATAAATTTAATTCAGAATTTAAACTAGTTTAAGCATAATATTTTACTGATAGTCTCAAAATAGTAACCGTTTATTTACTTATCTATTATAGAACTTATCTGATCTTTCCTGTCAATGGCAGTTCCCAAGCTCCAGTTCTATCAACCACTTGTAGTCCACCAGCTAGCAGATAAACAAGAGACGTCAATGAACACACGACCTTTGTACTTTCTGTGATATTTTTTTTAACACAAACTTGATATATCACTAATATTGTATGCACTGATTCCTAAGATAGGGGCTCCAAAATGAGCTTTAGTAATGATATTTCAGTTAGTTTACCCCCCACCCCCCAAAAAAAGGTCAGCCTGTATAAAAAAGTAAATGCTGCTGCCTGAAGAGAGACTGCGGAAGTTATTTGAGAGAGACAGGGGAGGGGGCTAAAATAGCATGCCAATCACATGTCTAGACAGAGAGTAATCATGTAGAAATAAAAATTTCTCTGACATTTCAAGTTCAAGGGATGAAATCATCAACTCCTGCAACCATTTTGCACTCAGATTATACAGGAATCCATATTCACAACTTTTGTTCCTTACAATTAAATAGTAAGTAGTGTACTAGCTCATTATGGTTGCAGCTGAGGCTTCAGCCCTCTACATATTTGATGTCCAGTTTCTCCTCTATACCTTCATTCCACAGAGTCTTTGGCTAATCAAGAGAGTTGTAGCAGTAGTTTAAATGGAGCATTCTCTATCCAAGACATGCCATTGTGATATCCTATACAATATCAAGGTCATCAGATCAGTGTATTTGGTGTCCATCTAGCCATGGTGTGATTTCTGTATCAGCTTGTTCTGTGGGTCTTCCTCCAATTTGTTGTCAAGCTGCTGGTCATTTTCAGAAAATTTACATCAAGTTTATCAGTCCAGAAGACGTAGACAACTTTCTAAAGATGACAAATTTTTAAATTCATTTCATTTGTGATCCCAAAAACACACCTATCTGAACTGCTGATTTTTTTGCCCTAAAGACAAATTTTCCCATTTACTTTGAACAAATTGGCTAGCAATGGTGAAAACTGAGAGCTGGCAATGTTACTTCACAGCTGCTGACAGTATAAGGACAACTGACTTACTGTCAGTCAGTCAGTCAATCAATCTTCCATGCTGCACTCGTTGCTACAGTTATCCCATATTTTTAGAAAATCAAAAAAATAAAGTGTATTCTCCAAAAATAAACAAAACAGACACCAACCCCATTTGGGAGACCACTAACCAATCAAGAATGACTTACATTATTCATTCATCCTACTACTACAGATTTAATACAAAAATAAAGTTTTAGAAAAATGAAGATTCATTTAACTGTGTACGCATGTGTAATTAATTTTCTTTTTTAAAACTTAAAGATAGGAAGACCTGAGGTGGAGTGGTCATGTATTAAACAAATCTCTTTTATAATACAAGTGTCTTGTGGAGATTCAACTGATTAACTGAACATATTTTGTACTGTTTCAGGAGAGTGAAAAACTAATGTCATCCTGAATTTCAGAGACCTGACAAAAAACTTTAGAGTGAAAACAAAAGTTTTTCATTTTTTGTTAATTAAAAAAAATGTTTGCCCCTTCCTTTTTTTTCCTGTTTTGTACAATAATATTTTTCAGTAAACAAAAATTAAAAAACTCTGAAGTAGTGAATATCTTCCAGTTAAAAATCTCTAAAATGTGGCCTGATTACCTTCTACTGGACACTCCTCTACTGCTGACCGCAGTAGCTTGATCCAGCCCTGCCGTTCCTGCGTGGTTTTGCACACTAGCTCGTACATTTCAGGTGCTCTCCTACTCTGGCTGATCAGGTAGATGCCCTTGGTTTCCTTCGTGTCCCCCTTCTCTCTCACCAGCAGCTTGAACAGCGGGATGACACTTGACTGAAGACAAAGGACAAAGAGGTCAGTTCAGAACAAAACTAGAACTTTTAGATATGCTGGTAATTACACAGTTCCTTCAAATTCTTACAACCAAAATTTATTATGAATAAACTGAAAGCATAAAGAACAAACAAAAAGTTGCATGTATACAAGAAAGAAAAGCAAACATACAAAAGAAATTTTAAAATAAATTATTATATGTGACTAATATTATTCTTAGTTTGTTTTTATCAACTATGACCTTTTTGCTTTAAATACAATTTGAACATAGTTATCTCCCTTATTAATTTGTCAATATATGCACTAGCCAAGGGTTTGAATTTCTTGGAGAAAAATTTTATATGGTCAATAAGTTAAGGTATAAAAAAGTGTGTGGCACAGGTCTTAGGGATGTCAGCAGAAAGTAGCATCACGGGACAGTCTGGCAGGGAAGTAAGTGTGGGTGTTATGATGTGACCAAGCTGGTGAGCCAGCCAGGCATCACCGGAGGAGGAGTTACTAGAGTAAGAAACAGTTGCTGCAGGTTACAGGTATGAAGCAAAGCTGCTGCCATCCATTCACCTTGTTATCTTGCACGCAAAATGTGTACTTCTGATTGTTTTCCTGCAGCAGGATGAGAATGTCTGTGAGGATGATTGCTATGACCTCTGGAACAAAAGAAGAAAATTGTAAAATGTCAAAGAAACTTCATTTCACAGTAGAATTAACTGTAACTAATGCTAGGTTTGTTTAGCTCCACCATTTTTACCACCAGCAGAATTTCAATAATGATATCAATGTACATATGGTCAGAGAAGGGATAAAAATTTGACCCCTTTACCTTAAAAAGCACAGCTAGCAGAACCTTAATATTACTTCCACACAGAAGGTTCTAGATAGAATTGTTCTTTGAGATAGTTAAGGTACAAGGTTAAAAAAGAATTACTGCATCCAAAACCACAAGTTTTAATTTTCTTGGACTTTCATCTCTGATTTCCAATACTTTTAAATACAACACAACAATCAGCATCTACTTTCAAGACTGCAAAACCCTGTGAAGTGGCTTTCATCGACTCACCTGTAACTTTTCCTCTTGCATTCTTCCAACTAATCATCCCTTCATAGCGCAGTTCTCGGTCATTGCTAAGTAAGGTTGATTTCTGAAATTAAAAATCTTGTATCAGCAATAAAAACTGTAGTTTATTTGACAATTCATGAAGTTATGAAAAGAGGAGATAAGTGAAAAAATTTGATAATTTCTAACTGAAGTTCAAAAGCTCAGCTGATCAGTATAAAACCACAGTGTTTATTGAATGTCTGTGTTTTACAATTACAATTCTTTTCAGGCAGAGACTTAAAATATTACTAAAAATAAGTTTTACCTTGAATTTCATGCCTCTGAAAGTAGTAGTAGACCGAATGTCCAACCTGTTGTAGATATCTATCAGCCTCAATTTCATTTGATGCTTTTTCACTTGAGCATCCACATTCTGCAAGATTTCTTTGCAATAAGTCAATGCTTTACTGAGATTTTCCCTTTCTTTCTTATCTGCAGCAAAAAAAATAGATTATCATGAAATCACTTAATGTAGAGAATTTTCCAGAACAGTCACCAAAAAGGGTTCCACATTTATTATAGGTGCATGAATGAGCTAGACTGAAAACTCGCGTTTATTGTTTTTCACCATTATGCTGTAGTCTCACTTTATTCTTTTCGTCTAATTTTCACAATTTTAAAAGGAAAATAAATGAATTAAGTTTTCCCCAGTAACTGTATGAAGCCAAGTAAAATCATCATTAAGATCATCATCCAGAGCCTAAAAAAGCAGCTGAAGAACAATGCCCCAACAAATAGTCACAGCAGCAGCAGTCAGGTGCATAGGTTTTTCTTAACTCAGAGGAACGGTTAAACCCACTCACCTTTGGTGTTTTTCAGAATGGCTTCAATCAAGGTTGGATACTTGGTCAGCCTTATTGTGACCAGCAGGATAAAATCAGGCACCTCTCGTTTCTCGCACAACTTCTTGTTAGCACAACGCTAGAGGACAGAGAAAACAAGACAGAATTAATGCTCCTTGTCTGACCAGATACTGCTTTCTAACTTGTTTTTCTTTATCAAGCTCTTACTATATGACAGATTCCAAAATACTAACTACTACAACAATAAACCTGCGCTTGTAAATTACCTCTGAGATATATAAAATAAATTCAGCTAAAAATTGAAACACAAGGCATGTTTAATTAGAACAACAGTACAGGTAAATAATGTTGCTTTTTTTTTTTATTAAAAGCAAAAGTGTACATATGAAATTGAAGCTTGATTTTCCTAGTTTTTGTTTGGGAGCTAAGCTCATCTGACCACATGAAAGCCAAATTAAGTATCTTGGTTTTAACTTAAGAGTGCTCCGAAAAACTACATGCTGCTGCTGCTGCTTATAATATGTCAGCTGCAAACCTTGATAAAATTATGAAATTTTCTTTCTGTCTTCTTGAAGTCTTTATAAACCTCCACAGCTTCTTTGTGATGGCTACAAAAGTAACCATAAGTATCCTTTATCTGACTTGCATTGTTTCCATTAAACTGAAAAACAAAATGACAAACAATGAAACACCGAAAACAGACACACAAACATTGACTTTTTGTCACATATATCAATGATCATTTCTTTTCAATTGTGAAAAGAAAAAAATATATAATTCCACTCAGCACAAGAGTCAATTTACTCTTTATGAATTATAACAGAAAATCTGTTGTTCCAGATACAGAACAAGGCATCTATAGAGATTTTATTGACAAGCCTGAGAATATCATTCAAAGCTAAAACTGACCAATATACTCCAATCAACAAAATTCAATATTTTGAAGAATTAATTTTCATCCACATGCAAAACGTTTTTCCAACATTCTGTTATGATTTTTGAAAATTATATACAATACATTAGCAAAGTTGGACAATCTAATTAATATTTTCTTTCTTTGACTGTCAAATGTCTTATGTAAGAAACAACTACTAGCCACCATCAAAACAATAAAGGAGTTAATTACTAATGCAATTATCTTAGATTTATAAAAGCACATAACTTCGTTTGAAATCTAGTCCCTTGTGCCACTGAATTGGTTCTGAGAAAAAAAATGTACAAAAATGCACTTTTAGTAAATTTAATTTATACAGATGATAAAACTAAGAGATCTCATGCGTGTAACATCATCGATCATTAAATATTTAAAAAAGATAATTATATTGAAAAATTGGTATATTCATGCAGAAAAGATAAAATAATTTTTATTTGCAGTTTCTGAAAAATTTAGTAATAAGAATTTTACTTCATACTACTACTCATTTTAAAGTGTTGTTATCAAAGATGCACACAGATGTAATAGTATCTCTGAACAAGTCAATCAAGTCCAGTAATAGCATCATCATCTATAATCTGGCCTGACCAATGGTGTAACCAACCAAACTCTTATCATCTTCTGATTATACAAGAAATAACAGTAGCATGACAGTTATAACAAAATTAATTAAACATGTGCGCTTTCAAATGGTTAATGTTAACTTAAAAAAATTGTACATTTTATAAAAACAACAAAAACAAACACCAAGTTTATTTATCCCAGTTGGCAGCTATCAACAAATTAATAGTTGTATTAAAATGTAAAATGGCTATTTTGCACACATCATGTTTTTCAATGCCCCAGTTACTGACATGCAAGATGAAGTGTCACACATCACTGAACTAAAAGGTTAAAAAAAAAAATTAATAAAATAAAATATTAAGATATAGAAAGACGACTAAATCCAAACAAGCCAAGTTATTATTAACATATTACAACATGGCTTTTATTCTGTAGACAAAGTGTCCTTATATGGGGGGGAGGGATGAATATTCTTTGTTTTTGTTTTGCAAAGATGGCTTTAAATTAATTTTTGAAGTGTATTTATACCATATAGCTAATGCACTGTTTAAGTAATTGTTTTGGTTCTGATTTATTTATGAATTTATTTTATTAAAACATTATTCATTAGTCACATTGCTGAGTGTGTAAAGTTTATCACTTTACATCTCCACTACATAAAGGATGTTTCATAGAAACCTATGAACATGAAAACAATTGGCTTTGTTCTCTTAAACATGTGAGCAACATAAACAATAAAAACTTATAATGTTCTGTTTAAAAAGATAGGATGATGCAATATTTTGGCCACTGCTATAGGTGAGCTTCATTTTTGTTTTGCTTTCACATCACTTTTCTTCAGACATTATTTCTCTCAGCTCTAATTAGGTAAAACATATTTGAATAAAATATTTTGTTATAATAAAATTAGATAAAATTTTTGAGTTTTTGCTGCATTTTCCTAAAATGTTATTTTTAACTAAAAGAATCTACTTCAGATATCCATCTATCAATGCAGTTTCTTCCTTAAATATTATTTATAAATTAAATAAAAATAGTTTTTAGTCAATCCCTTTCAAGGTTTTTTCACCTTTTTGTGGCAGATCTAGAACATTTATTTTCACCTAAAACACTCCAAACTTAGGATTATTTTCTCTACAACACAAAGAACATATAACCATAAGATTTTTTTTTTGCTTAAGGTCCAACATTCTGTTTTTTTGGGTGGCAAATTGGTGACATATGCATTAAACTAATATTTTTTTTAAAATCCAGGTCAAACAAAGGTATGATCCTTCTGTATTTAAGTCAGAAGTCCCCCCCCCTCAACCAATTAAAGGTTAGCTGCCCTTGGATTTTCCAGATGCTAGATACAAATAGTCTGACAGTAAAAAGATCAATAGCTCATCCTCTTCATACTCTCTAATATGCTGCAACAGAAGCAAATTAACCAAACAACTCACAAGAACTGCACTTTACAGGTGATTGGTTACCTGCTCAATGAGTGTCTTTCCAATTTCATCCACAATCCTGTCTTTGTGCCGGCTCTGCAGCTCTTGGAGGTTGCTCAGGAATGTCAAGTGAATATCTAGCAGATCATCAAGGCAAGGAAAGATTTTCTCAACTTCATCATGGGGGAATCCAACTTCGTTAAGCATGCCATTAAAAAACAGCTAAGAAATAAATAATAACAGTGTTAATGTTCTTGAGCACTGATAATTTATAAACCAAGGTATTTTATGTATATTAATTTAGAAACTGGTTGACCTACCAAATCAAAATATTACCATACTGACAAGTTAACTTAATAAAAACCACAATATCTTGACCCTAAATTACACAAATTGCAGTTATCAGTTACTGAAAATAAAAAGTGAAAGTCTGCTTTATATCAGAAAATACCAAACCAATCTTTGACTAAAAACCTGTTTTTATTGGAACTTATCCTATCTCTTGAATAGTATATTTAGATAAGGACTCATGATGAAAGAGACAACAGAGGTTACCAAATTGTTGATTATTGCACTCTCTAACAGGCCAAACTTTTTTAAAAATTCCATTGAAATATTCATGGCTATTATTACCTTCTGCATGATGCGCAGAGTCCGACAGTAACCTTTTTCCTTTTGTATTAGTTCTAAAAAAGAAAACAGAAATGTTATGTAGTTTCACAGAGAGTCAGTTCTGGAAAAATTAATGGACATCAATACTTGCTGCTTGCTTCAAACATCAAGCTTTGACAAATTGAAAAAAATAGTGAGGCAATGCTTTTCTAAGGGTGTGTTTTACTTCTAAGGAGATAAGATAACCAAAAATTCAAAATATATATAGAACTAGAAAGACTATTTAATTTTTTTCTCCATTCCTGGCCTGGGAACTCATCCTAATCACAAGACATTGCCAAGCCAAACATACAACCTACCCACAATCCTTTGGTATAAAGATCCAATCAGAGCATAACAGATCATTTTGTAGATGTGGCATGCCGAAGAAAGCTGAAACATAGTTTTGTGTAAAGAGTGAAATATTCTATGTAAATAGGGTTTAAGGTTGTTTACAAAGTGAGCAATAGATTACCAGAGACCTTGGTCTATCATAATGTGTGTGTAACATCATTAAGTTAATGCTAATTGACAATGGGCTAGAAAGCCATCCACGGTCACACAACACTCAACAAACTGTTCAAAGCAACATCCGTAACTCCTCTCATGAATGCAGTCAGGCATCATATATGCTACAAGTTTAAGCAAAAAAACAATGCAATGCATTCTTTATAAACTTGAGCACTATGAGTAAATGATTTGATGGAAAAGCAAGCTGATGAAAAAGACTGTACAATGCAGAAAGGAATGGACAAGGAAATGAGAAACAATTCTTTTCAGTACTGATGGCCCATTCTGTTCTCCAATGATCCTAAATTCCAATAATTGGCCTCTAGTAAATGCAGCTAGGGTGGGACAGGCTTGAAGATGCACCAGGCCATATTACAACCACCAGTTACATAAACATGGAGGATACAATGTGCTGGTGTGGATTGCAATTTTGTACACTGGCATCAGTAAGAAAAAATCTCCTTTTAATACCATTGAAAGCAGCTCCCTCCTTCTGTCTTTAGACACACTTTGATGTGAAGTCTCACTTTATTGTGTGAGTGTGTGCATGTCTCTCTCTACATCTAAAAGAACTAAACCAGTACTCACCCCAGATTGTATCCTGCCTTTTGATTTCTTTAGAGTTTAATTTTTTCAATATCTAGAAAATTAACAAGCAATTTTTCAGCAAACAAATACTAATATTACTTTTAAATATTTAAAATTAAGATTTTAATAATTGTCTTAGTTAAAATTAAAGAATTTGGCAAATCTTAAAATCTTAGAATTAAATTAATTCACTAGTCTCTAACTAAACAAATTCGTCTTCAAGAAATCTTAGTTTTTTTAAAAAAATTTTTGAATCTTCAGGTTCCATTGCAATTCTCTAGCATGGCACAAACATAATTCCTGGTTCCTGGCTATAAGTTTTTTTGTGTCAAAGTGATTCAGTATATTAAAAGAAAAAAAGTTAAATAACCTTCAAGAATATGGCTATCTGTAAATCAATTAAGATAACATCTGACAAACTTTAGTTAGTGAAGACATCTGAAACTGAGAATTATCAAGTATTCTTTGTTTCTGTGTGGATGCACGTCAGCAGTCATTAGCTTGTTCGTTCTTAAACATCCCCAGATTAGTGTGATTCTCTGAAGTAAAAAATCTCTCACCTTTTTCTCCACAGTAATACTCCAAGCTTCAGGTTCATCAACATCAATTCTCAGTAAGGGATCATCCTCAATCAGAGATGCATCAACCCCACCTAAAAAAGCAAAGTTAAATTATCAGTGTTTTTGTTTGTTTGTCTTTTGCACACAAAATTTGACTCCACAATTTATTTACAAGAAATATTTTTCTGTTACTAAAACTACTGCAGCAAGACATCAAAATACAAACACTTGGGTTTGAATTCTCTGATCCAACTAACTAGAAACATTTCAATGGCTGAACTTTCTTTGTTATTTGATCTTGGAACTATTCAGGGAAAGAATAGAAAATTAAAAAAAGAAAATGAATATGGGAGCATCCACTGAGATAAACTATTTGCATATTTCCCTCCACCCACAGTCTTGTGATAGAAGCAAGTTTCTATGCCTATGTTGCTGCAAGCTTTCTGTGAATATTGCTGTCATTATCTTCAAAGTTGTTTCTTTTTAAAACAGATAATAGTTGTGAAGTTGATAATCATTTGTATCAACCAACCTTCACAACCTCTACATCCACACTTTCTATCTCATAGAGATGATGTTTGCACAGTGTGTGATGAATACCTAGTGAAGAGATTCGTTTAAGGGAGATAATCACATCTTTCAGCTTTGTATATAGACATGTTTACTAAACTTCAATTAAATTCCACAACCAATACCATTAAAAAAAAAACAAAAAAACTGCTCATAAATACAAAGAGGAGATAAGCTAATACTGAAATTTTGTTAGAAAACATTGTTATTTAGAATCTTAAAATAGATTAAATAAAAATATTAAAAAAAAAACACACAAATTCACCAATGAAGTTATCTACTGTCTACACACTATTGCAGCAGCAGCTGAATAAATGGGGACCAGAAAATGTTTTTTTTGTGAACAGAAGCATAACATAAAATCAAAGAAAATCAGTTAAAATAGCACGAAAAATAAAAACTAACTGAAAAAATCTTAAATAAATAAATTACATTTGGGATTTTTATCAAAATAAGGGTTTACACATTAGGGAAGTATCTTCCTAAATAACAAACTTACTCTCTTCCAGCGATTCCAGAGATTCACTGATGGTCTCATTTATACTGAAAAACAAGCAAAACATTTTAAGCCAACAAATGACAACTGACTCAGAATCATAAATGAACAGTGAACAATCAGTATTTTTATATTTAACAATAAAATAAACAAGGCGAAAGAACAAACATGATTTCTGATGGAATGACTTAATACATACAGTAGAAAATGTGAAACACAAACTAGTTGCAATGGAAAACTAACAAACAGTGACATACACATTCATATCTTGTTGACCACAGTCCCCACAGCTCAAGAGAAAAAAAGAGTTTAAACAATGCACACAGGGGATAACATCATCAATCTGTAACCCCCCCATAAAAAAAAAACAGTCTGTAGGTATACTCACTCTGTGTATCCAGAGTCCTGCTGCCCAGAAACTACCAGATCACGTTCATTTTCTTCAGTGATCACCCTGCTGAAATGCATCAAAGATGACGACAAATCAAGCTTCAGAAAATAACTTTTAAAAGAGTGAATCTGGCCTTACTTCATGGTACAGAGCAGAATACAAAACCTAGCTGATAAACGCTGTTTGGATGTGGCAGATTGACTGCTCATCTTAATAAGCAAGTGGTTAAGTTAAAACTTAGGCTCAAAATGAACAAAGAATCAATACTTCAGTTTTTAGCAGATATTATTTTTCCTTTACTTGCATCTGGACTCTTCTACCACAGAGAACAACCAATAATCATCCTCACTAAGCTAGGTACTGCAGATTTATGGTATATTTCAAACAGAAGTATTTTCCTGCTGAATGGGCAGGCAGACACACACACACACAATTATTAGAGTATGCATATATTTGTGAGAAGTATCTGTAAAGCAAAGCAATGTACAAACAGTGTCAGATCTCTACTGATCATGGAAGTAGAGGTAGATTTAAAATATTTCAGTGCTAAGGCAAGCAGATCAAACCGACGACTTGGAACAATATGAATAATGAAGAATGTTAGTAAATAACTTATGTACTGACAAATGATGAGGTTATCTAGAAATAAAACAATCACAGATTGTACATTAATCATTAATGGAGAATAATTAAATATAGTAGATTACGAAAATAAAATATTCCATGTTTTAATTAATTTTTTGTCAACTTTATATTCGAATCATTCATGAGGAAACTGCACAACTGAAATGGCACAGGTTGTATTAATATAGTAGACAACAATCTGTCCATCACAGTAATATACTTTCGAATTTATTTAGTCAAATTACCCCTTTTCTATTTTGTGAGGTGGATATTAGAATTTTCTCCTAATAAGCATCAATATATGCAATTTTTTTTGTGCTGATTTTAATTTTCTTGTTCAAATCTCATCTACCAGAAAAAACAAACAAAACAACAAAAGAATGCAGGCTGGGTGTGGTTGTCTCCACATGTCTACAGGGCATTCATTGCAGAGACCCGAAAACCATAACTTTCACCGACCCTTTTCCAGAACTTAGAGGAAGTGCGAAGGTAAAAGAAAAAAAAAATTGTTTAATTGGAAAAGGTTTTAGGGTTAACTGATAATGTGAAACAGTACTTTAATTACCATGGTTCCAAATCCTCCAAGACCAGTAAAGAGAAAAAGAACAGAAATAGCAATAAAAGTAAAGTTCAGAACAAGTTCTTTTTTTAGACAGAGCTGGCTCACCACGAATCTCTTTTCCACAGGTATAAATAATAATAATCATTTGGTACAACAGTGTCACGCTATTCCATAGACTGTTAATAAAAAAAAAACTGTTACCTAGACAATACCTGGTAAAAAATGTTCTCAACGCCCGATCTTTGCAAAGCTTGTGAGACATATGCACACAACTGTGACTGCTAGATATCTGATGCCAGGCAGTTTTATAAACTAGCAGAGTGAATAACCAAGGCCATGGGATGGGCCCTGGCTTTGATCTTTTTATACGTCTCTTTCACATGGATACTTTACTGGAGAGAACCAAAAGACAAAATGTATTCATTATAAAATGTCTTTATTAAAGCGTTTGCTATGAAAGAAGCATATGCATATATAAGTAGCATTTTAGGTAAAATAAATTGGACATTTTAGCATTTTGTGCACTTTTTTCATAGTGAAGTTATAAATTACTTTACTAAAATCAACTTGTGCCACTCCATGTTTGATACTCAAAAGGGAAAAGTCACTTAATCTCTCCTGAGTCTCTGTGCTGCACAAGATGTTTTTGATGAGCTTGAGTCTTCTGAATGATTGGTCAACTGATGCAACTATGAATGGCAGCATACAAAATATTCAGCAATATACATACATTGTAGAAAATTCCTTCAAACTTGAAGTTGTACCATTTTGTTCAGAAGATGTGATGAGCTAAGAATGTGCTCAAAATCGACAACACACAATCTCCAGATGGTGCATTTCTTCATTCAACTCATAGAAAACATATCCTTCTTTACTCAGTTGCAAAATTACTACAAGTGCTTCAGATATCTCTGGGCCCTTTGAATGTTCCTAAAGCCCCACAATAACACTGGCCCAGCAGCAGCAGCCCACCCAAGCTCAGCATTGTTGAGAACATACACAAACAAACATAATAGGAGCTTGGAGGCTCCAATTTACTGGTCACCGGCTTACCATAAGATAATCAAACATAAACAAAACATTCCATGTACAAATTTCCTGAACAGACTATGTTATAATAAGTTTATTGTCCATGAAACCTTTACATATGAATGGTTTTATATACAATTAAAAAGAACTTAAGCAGAATGTGCTGTAGACTCACAGTAAAAAGGTCAATGGGAGATCTTGTTTTATTACAGCAGTATAACAGAAAAAAAGACATTAATAATTAATAAATTGCCAGGTTTGTAAAAAGACTGAAGGATTCAGAGTTCTGTGTAATCTGCAAGTCACAAAGCAAGCCAGCATGCTAAACAGGTAAATGTGTGTTTGTTTGTTTTTAATAATTTAAGCATGAATGCCAGTGATATATATATCCACAGTGTGCAGGTAAGCAATGTTCTGGGTAGTCAAGATGATGATAAGTTAAATGGAGAAGGAAGTTAAGCTGGGTGAGAAGGGCAGGGAAAGGTGGGGACATGCTTCAACAGAAGTTTTACAACTAATGGATAGATGCTCAATATTCCGTTTCAAATACAGTACTTCTACAGAATGTATTTTTTTTTTCCAGTTGTGATACACAATCATTTCAAAAGTGTACAGTTATAACACAATCTGCTCCTGGACTTGACATCCCCTGACTCCCCCCTAAAACAATCTACATGGTTGCTTTTCTTCTAAAATAAAGGATCAAGTACAAATTAATACAATGTTAAATTATGCATACTAAATGTTTTATGCTAGTATTACAAAATGTTGAATTTCTAGATGACTTATCAACAATTTGATTTCAAATTGTATACAAATTACCATGCAAATTTTAAGAAAAGCTAGGCCACAGATAGTGTTATTAAAATGAAAAATATGCCAATGAGAAAAGTAGTAAATTAAACAATGCAGATAAAAATTAATTTGATGTCTACAAAAACCTATTTCATATGTATATATGTGATTTTCATAGGTTTGTATGTCAAATGAAATTTTATCACACCATGGTTTTATATTTGGTGGAAGTCATGCTACAGACTGCTGACTAATTTTGTACAGGAAACAGGAGAAAAGCACTTTGGAGTAATTCTATATATATTTTTACAGATGTGATCTCCAACTGTATATTTATTTTCTTTTTGTTAAATTATGCATGCAGAAAGCAGCATTTCCATGTTTAGGTTCTGAAATGTTAGAGTAAAGTTTTTGTCCAAGTCTCTCTGCAAAGTCTATTATTTAGAATCTTTGCAGCATCAGCAGCAGAGAAATTCTATGAAAGTTATACATCACATTTCTTTTTAAAAAAGTCTGAACACACTAAGACTGATGAACCAACCAAGTTCTGTTTTAAAAACAAAAGCTTGATCCTCTTCCCTTGACTGACTTAAACCAATGACTATTGAATTAAAGAGTGATCAAGAAAATAGCCAGCAATTTAGATGTTTCTGTTGAAGCAACAAAATTGTGGTGTTAATCCTGCTTTACCTTTTAAATTCTTGGACTGGATCTGTAAAAACTGGTCACTGATATTTAATCCAGTAAACACCAAACTTCTGACCTATAAAAAACACTGATTGAGAGGGAAGCATCTGTTGGTTGGTTTTCCAAGGCAAGAAGACTGAAGTGTAGTGATGACTTTGCAACTTAGAGGACAAACTATAATACCCAGCTAAACTGTCATACATTTCAGCATTAACACTGTCTGCTCTAATGTAACTTTGTCACAGATTCGGGACAAGTAAAGGTGTTGATGTAAATGATTTCAGTACCATGTATGGTAAAAGAGGTAGGAAGTTTCCAGACAAAAGTAGATTTTCATACAAGCAACACTGTACTGCTAAAAAATTTGTAATCTCTGCAAATGGAAAAAGGAATTCAGACCATAAACCCAATTATTTAATCACTCAAAATGACCCCACCAGGAGAGTAGGTAGCTAACTATTAAGAAAGTACAATGATAAGTTTCACTGTTGTCAACTTCTTCAAACAGAATAAAAATGGCAAAAAAAAAATAACAGGAAGAAAATCTTCAATATTGCAAAAAACTGTTAAATGTTAAATAAATAAGTAAATGTGGTGGTATATGTAGGGTCAGACTAAGGGTCAGGCAACAAATTATAGAGGCTGACTAGATAAGATAGACAGTTTGAAGGACAGAGTTTAGTTACATACAACTTATTAGACCTAATCTGAAAGTGTAAAGATCCTTTGTTGGGACTATTTTCACTCATAGGAGAATTACAATATAACTACTGTTGTGTGTGAAAACTTCAGATTTTAAAAGCCTAACAAATCAATCTCTATTTTCATTTTGAGGGAAGGGAGATAACCTGCATGTAAAATGATAGTTTATTAGCAGAGTGCTCAATGTAATATTCTGGAAATGATTGCTGCTCTGAGTAGTTGGCAAGAAATAACTAATAAACATTGATAATGTGCCTTTATTTTTTAGTTTTGTACTATGATGATAATGCTTTCACCATCATAGGGCAAGCCATCTACCATCAATTATACCAGGCTAATAGAAACCAAGCACAAAGTGAAAATTTCACAATCCTATCTTTTTCGAAATAAAAGCTTTCAAGAAGATTGGTTAACAAAAAAAGACAAACAGAACAAACAGCAATATTTCTAAAGGACATGATAATTACTGAAAAACAGGTTAACAAAGTGCTGATGATATCATACAGAGCATTAAGTAGTACAATAACACCACCCAGCCAATTTGTTACAGTTATGTATTGTGTTGTGTTTCAGGATTGCTGATAGTTAGGGAAAACTGTACTGCATATATGTGACCTACGGTAACTTCATGCTTGGTGTTCTTGTAGCAAAATATTGCAAGAGGTCACAATACTTTGAGCTACTGCATAAATTAATTAGACAACCATTACAAATTATAAATATTTATTTTTAAGTTCTAATAAATGTTTTACTTTAGATTAGTACACAGCAAAAATTATCATAAGAAAACTAGTCACCCAGCTTTACCAAGACTGCAGATTTTATTTAAAAAAAAAAAAACACCCAACCTAATACTGATTCTTTCTTTGTCCTTCCTCTTCAGTTTTGTTATTCCAAGGTTTTTATTAACAGTACAAATGACAATCATCTGTAAACTCTCCACCACAGTAGAAACATGACTTATATTCAACTACATGAGAATAGATATGTGGGGTAGATATAACCTTTGCTACAAAGTTTAAAAAGAAATTTATTTTAAGAGGAAATCTGGCCATTCTGGATTTCACATCCACGAAGAAAGCAAATGATTAGATGTTCAAAAAATTTCATATATTTCAAACAAATATTAGAATTACACCAATGATTTGCTCATTCCTCTCTTGAATATATCTTGTAAATATGGGAAAACCTTTCCTATTACTTAAAAAAAAGCAATTTATGAAACCTTATCAACAGAAATATTAGCATTATCATATTTACCAAATATGGCTGATATCAACATGAAAAAATATGGTTTATCCATTATTTTGCTATACCAAACATTATTCAGAGAGTCCCATGACACTACATTAACCTAATAAAACTGATGCTGGTACAAATTACACATTCAACAGGTGTTTCATTCACTAAAACTGCTGTTGCTGCTGAGTTTTTACTAAACAATACACCAGTTAATCTAATTTTGCCTCTAGAAGCAATACTCCTGAAAAAATCATTTGAATTTAATTTTTAATGTGTTATGAAATTTAAAACATTAGCATATATCAAGAAAAATTTTAAATAAAATTTCATAATTTAAAATTTTTATTCAAGTAACTAAGTTTATTTGTCAACAGTGAAATCCCCCACAAAACAATGGTTTTATGTTCACAGAAATAGAACTGCTGTTTATACAGAGCTAAGGACTAGTCTTATAGAAAGAAAGATACATTTTCATGTGGATTAGAGATATTAAACATTTTTAAAAAATGTCGTAAAGTCTTTATTGTGAAAATTATGGTAATTGCATAGAAGAAAAGTGAGAATAAGAAAATATTATCATACTTTGAAGTTATCCTCTACTAACAGTAATCTACTTAAATATGCCATTTACAACATAGTGCAAGTATGTAAAGTTCATTCACGTGACAATACCCTATTTCAGTTTTCGTTTGTTCCATTTAAAGTAGTCTTTAATTAAGCCATGCAATTACTTCAATGTATTCTTTCATTAGACTTAAAGTTCCATTTTTAACATTTAATAGAACTGATTCACTCTACTGTATTCCTCTTTGGGACAGACTGAAAAAAACTGGTTACTTAGTTCAATGTCAGTTATGTGAGGCTACCTACACAAACAAAACCATCTGGTGCATCCAAGAGATTCATACCACATCTGTCCAGCAGAAAGAATTCAGTTCTTTTGAAACATATTTTTCTTAATTTAGATCAAAAAATGTCTGGCTACTGGCCACGTATTATTCAGATTCAAAAATGCAAATCCAAAAATCTTCATTTATCAAATGAATGAAACTTATTTTGAATGATGACAGTTTTGTCATCCTTAAATCAGAATTTGCATTGTTTTCTTTTCTAACTTCCTCTCTGCACATCAGATTATTTTCCATTTTTACAGTACCTGAGTTGAGATTTTATTAGTTGAAGATAAACTAAGGTATAGTTTGAAATATATTCTATTTATTTATTATTTGTATAATTATTCTGCACACTGAGGGCAGCCATAACTTTGGACTTGCCAATGAAATAAATTAACAGCTGAAAGGCATTTAGATAAATTGCCTTCTGCAGCAAAAGTTCAAAAATACACTTTTTTGCATGTACATATTTTCTAACATCATATACTAATGTACATGCAGCTATATACTCTAATAAACTAATTATATAAAAAATATTAGAGATATTTCGTTAGTGAGTCTATGATTTTGGCCACCAGTGTGTGTGTGTGTGTGTGTGTGTGTGTGTGTGTGTGTGTGTGTGTGTGTGTGTGTATTTAACATAAACTTGGATGCAGGATTGCTAACCATAACAAATTAACTATTTAGCTAAGTCAATAGGTTTCAAAGCCAGCAAGTAAAAAGTTCAGGATGTTTTGTCACTGTTTTCTCAAATGATTACTTTTCAAAATCTATGTACATAAAAAGCATTTCTGTTTTGCCATGAACAGAGAGATCACAACTGTAATGAAACAAAGTAAGTGAACCAAAATGTGACCCATCCCAACAAGCTGCCCACAGCAGGGACGTAGGAATCAAGTAGTCAACTTACTCGACACCCATCTTTATGGCAATTCTCCGCCATTGTAAGTAGCCGCGGCTTGCATGTGTCAGAAATGTACTCGTGTTAGTAAAAGAAAAAGCCAAACACACACATGTTGAGTTTAGAGGGACATTTACAACATCCATAATCATCTTGAATATTATTTAGAGTTTCATATCAGTAACAAGCATGTAAGTCCATTTATTATTTCAATGTAATAATTCCACAAAAATATTGGTATTTGCTGCAGCAAGGAGATAATTGCCCAAAGATGTTTGGGCAGGAGAAAAGAAAAAATTTGTGGGAAACTCCAGCCATACACAATATACTCAACATGTCTGTATCTGTTGCTTCTATATATACAGGAAAATACAGTTTGAATTTAAACATTAAAAAGAACAAAAGCAGTTTTTCTTTAAAATAAATATAAACAATTTTAATAAAAGTATGACTACTAAAAACCAGATTAACATTTTAAAATAAAGAGTACCTGGTTATTATCTCCATAATTAATTTTAAAAATAAAAACATTAAAATATACATCTCTCAAAATTAAATCATGTGAACATTTTACTAACTTGTTTGTTCTAAACTAAAACATAATGCAATCAAATCTAGTTGTTATTTTCAAATATTACCGTGATCCGATCATTAAAACAGATGGAAAAAAATGATGAATAAGTTTTGTTGTTTAAATTTAGAAAGGAAATTTGTTAGCACTTCTTAGGGCCAGTTGGTTTTCCATTTCTCTCTCCATTAAATTAGCTAAAGCAGCATCTCATCTTTGACAATTTACTAAATAAGCTTGCAGCAACATACCCTGCTTTAAAAAAAAATAATATAGATTTAGTGTAAGTCCATTTATCTGAACACAGAACACCTAATTATCTGAATTTGCTCATATATTACCAATAAGTTGTAAACCAAAACATTTGAATGAACCAAAAGTGTTTGGATCCACAATTCAAATGCTTATATTTTCTGCTACAGTTTTTATTTTTAATCACCTGCTGTCCTGCTTCCAAAGTTATTGCTGCTTGCATTTCCTCTGCTTAAGTACAGCTACTCTGTTACCATGGCCTCAACAGGCATCATGTAGTGTACTTAATATACAATAAAAGCTAAATATTATTCACCAAGTAGAGCGTAGTGAGTCTCGCAAACATATAAAAAATGAATTAAATACTGTGCACGATGTTCTGACACAGAGAATCAGCATAGAAGTTAAACAATTTATAAGATAAATAAAAGAGTAATAAAAAGAAAGACACCATCCAATGCAAACAAGAAGTTCATGTCCAGACATCCAAAGTTGGATAGGTCCCAAGTAATTCGGATAAATGGACTTTTACTGTAATAATATATTAAGTTCTGGAAAAGAGAGAAATGCAAAGATTAAGAAAATATTATTTATTTTTTCTTTTACAATTTGAATGTGTATAAGTTTCTTCAACATGTTTTATTTTCTTTGATGGAGACTTTAGCAAGAAAACAAAATAAAAGAAATTAATTTCCATAAACTTACTTGGGCAGACTATATCGTTGATTTGCAAAGTTTGTTGAGTGTTGTATCTGTAAATGAAAAAAAAAAAAATTAAATTACAAAGACAAAATGCGCATTTTAAATCATTTAACCTGGTGCCACTTGAATGCAGACTAAAATGAAAGCAAGAACTTAGATGAAATCACATGTCTCCATCAACAACAATGACAGCCAATAAGTAGGTGTTCAATAATGTTTGATTGTATGACAGATGGGATCTACCACAAGTAAATGCTAAATTAAGAAACTTTTAAGTTCTAGTTTTATCTTTTTAAATTCAGACATGCAATCAGCTAAATAGGTTTTTGTGAAATCAAAGTGTTATCAATACTACGTTATCTTCACAGCCACAGTAAAAAGAAAATCCCACAATTCCCTCCCCCAAGGATATGACTATTTATCCCTTAACATTAATAAACCTTTCATTGCTTTAGAAACTTGAAGAAAAATAATTCAAAGGTATCAATATCAATCGATAATCTTCAACATTTATAATCACATGCTAAAGTGTTATTTTCTTTTGATGCACAGATGTATCCCTACCAATAATGATTACAAAGCACTGGGGTTACATTTCTTCAACAGTATTCTTCTTTCTCATCCTCTTTTCTCTTCCATTCTATTGATCACAAACAGCAACGTGTCAAACTTAGCTTTTGAATCAAACAAAGACTAATGAACAAGTATCAACATTATTATTATTTACCTGTGGTCGGACTGGAACTGATGCTGATCTTTTCATTGGATCCAAAGCTTTCGCAATAACTGGAGCTGCAATTAAAACAATAATAGTATAGCTTCATCATTTTGTTAGTATAAGGAGCCTGAAAGGTCTGGGCTCAGCTGATAAAAAGCCATACCAAAATTTTTTTTAAATGAAAGAACCCAAAAAATAATGAAAGATGCTGCTGAATATGACACTGCAATAACATTTTTCCTCTTTTAAACCTGTTTCATCTGCATACCATTTCTGAGTTTTTAAATTAAATAAAAGGTATAATTTTTTTTTAAATTAGAGTCAGCCAATCATTTCCTTTACAATTTTACCTTTAGTCCTTTTGTTTCTTGTCTTAATTCCCCACTAAATGCCTTCCTGGATTCTTTTTTCTCATACCAGAGACTAAAGCCAGATACCCTTACATGTATGGTATTTAACCACATTGCATTGTATTTGGGTTCTTCAGAATAATTATAAAGGTCATCCCCCAACTAATGCAAAACTATACAAATAAATGGATAAAGCAAACTCAACTTGAAAGGCCAGCAAAAAAAAAAAAAAAAAATTCTACTTTTGCTTAAGGTTAGTAAATTTTAAAATTATAATGTCAGTATATTTCTATCTAACTGAAGTCATGCTAGGTAGAGCTGTGTGTTAGCTATCTGAATAAGAATTTCTGTGTAATACATGCAATAAAACAATTTTAATCCCCTTTTACAAGTCTTTAGTTCATTTACATCTCAAATAAGCTGTTCAAGGAACCATCATCATGTAAGAAAAGACATGGAATTAGAAAAAGTTCAGCAGAAATTTCCCAAATATTGCATAACTTTAAAATCGTGAAATAAGCTGAAACAACTAAAGAGATTAAATTGATTTTATTTGAGTTACTGATGTTAAGCAATAAACTGATCAAGGAATTAAAAATAATTAAATATTTTAAGTGTAAATTAATTCTAATACCATACTGATAGATATGATTCTTTTCCCTGAGAGCCTTGTATGTGACAAGAGTGTCCTCATTCCATTTGTCGCTTTGCACATGGTTATTATCAAACACTGAGACATTACCAAAACAAGACCTCTTAGATGGTCTCTGATCAGGATATTTTATGGTGAGCAGATTAGATTAGTTCATAGCTCAGGAATTTCCCATCACCTGCATAAGTACAGCTTTTATTTAAGAAAAAATACGGAAATATTAATAGTAATTCAGGATAGCTTCATTTGAATGCTTCAGGGTTTTAAAGGATGCATGTGCTGAATGACTAACAGGGTTTTTGTTTTGTTTTTATTAAAGTGGTCAAATGCCCACCAGGCACACTTAAAAAAAAAAATCTCTCATTTTATGTAACACTGTGAAGTTTTGTTTTACCCCCCCCCCCAAAAAAAAAAAAAAAAAAAAAAAACACAAGTGAATTTGCAAGTATGGCCATGCTGTCATTGTTGTCCAGTCTGAGAGAGAGAGAGTTATTCTATCAATGAGGAATCTATCATGACAACCATGAAATAAAGTCTGGGACAGAGAGCCCGAAGGCAGCCATATATGTTGAGTACACCCCAGACAGCCACACATGTTGAGTAAACCCCAGACATCCCGAAGGAAGCCATCATGTGTTGAGTATACCACAGACAGCCCAAAGGCAGCCACACATGTTGAGTACACCCCAGACAGCCCAAAGGCAGCCACACGTGTTGAGTACACCGAAGGCAACCCCACGTGTTGAGTACACCCCAGACAGCCCGAAGGCAGCCATCACATGTTGAGTACACCCCAGACAGCCCGAAGGCAGCCCCACGTGTTGAGTACACCCCAGACAGCCCGAAGGCAGCCCCACGTGTTGAGTACACCCCAGACAGCCCTAAAGGCAGCCACACGTTGAGTACACCCCAGACAGCCCAAAGGCAGCCACACATGTTGAGTACACCCCAGAGAGCCCACAGGCAACCACACATGTTGAGTACACCCTAGAGAGCCCGAAGGTAGCCACACGTGTTGAGTACATCCCAGAGAGCCCGAAGGTAGCCACAAGTGCTTTCCACACACAGATAATCCGCCAGGGAAACTTTTCAACACATGGTGTGAATTTGTGAGGTGTTTTTTTTTTTTGCCAACATTCTAGCAAATGCCAACACCATGTTTAAAGATACCCCACCCAAAACAGGCTAGACCAAAAAAAACTAAAAGATACATCTGTCTGGTTTTTATCTGATTAAGAACAACCATGAACAATGATCCTTCATCACCCCTAATTTTCTAAAAAAAAAAAAAAAAACAACTGGCAATTAATTCATTGCAATAAGGTCATGTATTAAGAAAAATAAAAGGTTTTTCTCAAATGAACTGATTTGCTTTCAGTTGTAAATGATCAGTGATAAGACTGGGTTGTTCCTTGCTTGTTTATTCTCTTATTCAAGATCTCCGTCTTATTCTCCTAGGTGTGTGGCATCTTAGATTTGCTACCGATACCACATCTAATCTTCTCCATGTGCCCAATCATAAAAAAAAAAAAATCTCTCTGAATGCCTATTTATCTGCCTCAGCATTTCCCAAACTACTAAATTCTGGAAAAATCACTAAATCATTCCTCTTTATTTCAATATGACCTGAGGCTGGTCACCATTCACTCTCTCTCTCTCACTCACTCACTCACTCACTATTCTAGAACTATGTACTGCTGTCTGCCTTGAAACATCCTCTAACTGGAATTCTGGGCAAAGAAAGGGCTTACCTTATTGGCTGGAAAGGAGACCTGACGAATTAGGCATGTACATATGCACTACGACTACAACCGTAACAACATAGCAGGATAATCTCTCCAGTCAATAGGGCTACTGCTGCAGATCCTATACCCAATAACACTACTGGTCTGGAGAGAGGGCATGAAGAGGAGGGGAGAAGCTTAATTGCAGCCAAATTTGTTGACATTGCTTATGGCAAATATCTTCCTCTACCCATACATGCAAGGAAGTCCAGGCCCTCACCCTTGTAAAGCCCAATATAAAAAAAAAAAAATCTATCAATCACCGTGTGTATTCAGTAATTTTTTAAAATAGACCCCTAATAAAATTTCTGTTGAAATTCTTTAAGGAGTCAAATATTTAAATTAACTTTTGTCCAGTTTTTACTTATTTCATATAGTCTAGAGTTTCCTTAAACTTACACACATCAGCCTCGATAAAACAACTGAAGACACTATCTCCCTACAGCTTTTCACCAACTGCTACAATTGTTTTTAATTCTATCCTATTTTCACAATAAGTTTTTATTTTTTCAGTTGCAAACATATAATTTAAAAATGAACATCATGCACAAGTGATTTTAAAGCCAGAAATAACCTTCCAATCAGTATTTTCTTTACATAGAATTTAATCATAGTTTACAACAGTTTCCATAACTTTACATTTTCAGAATGGTTCATTGTGAGAATTCAAAAAAGAAAGTACTAACAATTTTAATACAAAAAAAAAATTAAATTAGATTTTTTTTTCATTTGAAATAACTTTGCTACATACTGCATTACTACATCTTCTATCATTACTTTAGATTAACTATTTAACACCAATTATGTAACAACAACAATAACTAAAGCTGATATTAAACACTTGTAAAAAAATGACAAAAACATGCTATCTTTAAAAATAAAAATTCAAGAATGCTGATTCAGTATTTTAGCAAATGAAAAGAATGTGAATGGTTGAGTTTAGCTGAGGTGATCAATAAACTGAATGAGAAAATCAATATTGCAGCACAGAGCTTCAGACAGCTTTCATAGCTAAATAGCCAGACAGTACCTGTACAACTATGTAGACTGAAATCAATGGACTACTTTAGAATATTGATTGGCTCTCATATTTTAAAACATATTAGAATATAGCAATGAGTAAGAGAGGGAAAGAGATTTAAAATATAAACTGAAATTCTTTCCAAGTTTAACATACTTAAAGGTGTCCAGTGAGTTCTTACTGGGATAATGCAGCCAAAGTGTAGGTACACACTTCTTTAATGGGCCTATTAAAAACAATGAAATTATAAGATAACAGTTGGAATCTCAAAGCATTTTCCCAGATATCCAGTAAAATACTATTAAAAAAAAATTTTTTTTTATATTGACAGAAGCAAGATATATTTTTAATATATTATACACAGTGGTAGTCTAACAATTGTCTTTGTTTCAAATACCTTTTATATCAATCATAACTTAAGATGCTTCAGGTTAGTACCAAGAACCATTTTGGGGAATTTGATTAATATATTTGACCTAAATGAGGCACAACTTCTAAGTGAAATAAATTATGCAGAAGAAAGGGTCTGTAATATCTGATAATCCAATTATGATTTGTTTAACCAGCTTCTACCAACAAGGGTTGGTGGGGTGGATATTAGAAAGCAGCTAGAGAAAATTGAAAGTAAACATTGCCCTAAAAGGTGATGAGCTAAAGTATAACTGAAGTGACCAACCACTTACCTGGCAGACTTGTAAACTGCTTTTCCCTGAAGGCTTGTGTGCTGACCTGACTCTGTCCACTGCCACCATCATGTAACACCTTAATAAAGTCAGAGAGAGCCATGATCAGCAACTTTCCCATCCTCTGAAATCACCACCATCTTTAGCCTGCACTGGTCAACAGGGCCAGCTGACCAAACAGTCCACCACCACTGAAGGATATACCACTGACCACACACTGCTGCATTGTGGTGTGGGCAAAACAAACCACAAGTTTTTAATTATTGAGAGACTTCTAAACGTTGTACTCCAGTAATTCTGGCATCTCACATTTTAAACTTGACCACCAAAAGTAGAATCAGCTAAAAAATAACTACCATCACCTGTGACAGAGAATTAATCATTCTATAAGCCAAGAAATTTGTGATTGCAGTAGATCTTATCCCTCACAAGTGGGGGGGGGAGACACATCCCCAAAGGTATTTCTACTGCCTCTTGTCACTTAGCCAGGCAAAATCATCATCATCATCTCCATTAGCAGCAAAGTTAAATAGCCAACAAACACAGGACTCTTCCCATCCACTATAAACCTCTTGCTAAAACGCACCACTAAATACATGTGTCGCCAGCCTCTTGTCAGATATGTTAATATTTATAAAACGTAAGGCCTCCACTTATTGCCATGACAACCTGCAGCAGCCAGTCAGAAGTGTTGTAGCACTATATGACCTTGCCCTTGTGGGATTGATCACCAACTATATGCTGCCAGATATTATGTGGCACAAATATGTTTTCATTTACAACTGATCAATTATTTAATTGGGGGAAGTGGGAGGAATGTGTCTGTACTGGTAATATAGGGCAATAATGAAATAAATAAAGCCTGCTATTAGGAGACTCTTCACGATAACATCATTGAAGAGAACATGAATCCTTTTTCCTGAGCTAATAAATTATAGATACAAAGATGGAAATTTGTATGGATCACTAAATGTAGCCTAGCATAGAGGAAAAATTTAAAAGCCACAGAGAACTGGTACTCGTCCTAAGATGAATTTTCAGTCTTAAAAATAAACTTAAGCCCATTTACAACAATATAAAAAACAAAATTCAAATTTCTCTGTCATGTCAGTCCATTACAAAAGAAGTTATATAGGGTAAAAGCCAAAAAAAAATAAAGCAGCAAGTTCATGTACAATATACTCTATAAATTTTAAAAATCAATGAGAATTTTTCTGAAATTCACCATACTCAAAATATCAACATAAATCTATATTATAAATCTCTAAGATATTTTTGAAAAACTATTGCCATTATTAGTGATGTTTTTAGGACATTAAATAAAAGGGAAGTTTAATATAAAATTTGCAAGGATGTATCATCATGAAAAAGCAAATACAAAAAAGGACCAAGTTTAAACTAAATCCTTAAACAAACCAAACAATATACTTCTGCCTAAGTGAAATAACAGAGTAAAATTCCTTTAGTCTAAGCTTCCTTCCACACAAAAATACCAAAAAATAAAATGCAAAAAAAATTATCTAATGTATTTTTCAGATTTGGCTGTAAAAATGTAAATAAAATGAAAATGTCTGGCAACAGGTAAAATGAAAAAAAAAATTTTAAAAAGCAACAAGAAATAATGAGCTTAATTTTGATAGAAATGCACGATGTTTGTTGATGAACCTCGGGTTGCGGAGAGTTAAAAAAAAAAGATCAATGCTAGCCATAAAAAAAACAATCAGTTAGACAACAGGAAAGCTAGGAAATTGTTGTTGTTTACTCGTGAAAGATAGAAGAACCGTTCTTGATTGTGTTGGCAAGTTAGGCAGCTAATGCCAAAGTTTGTTAATCACTATGGTATATAATCATTGTTTTATGAAGTCTGCAGTAACAATAAAATATTTACTAATTTATGCACATTATTTTGTGATGTTTTGCTAAATTAATGTTTCACAAAACAGCACTAATAATTTAAGTTACAAATTAAAAAAAAAAAAAAGCAATAACAGAATAATTGTTCAGTGTTCAATCCAGAAACCACCATTCCTTGATTTTCAAACCAAGGGAGGTGCCTACAAATGTCTACCAAGTACACACTAAAGAATAACTGACTCAGCATAAATATACAGTGAGAATATTAAATAATAATGATTAAAATACACACTGATATCTCGTACATTTTGATAACTTAAGGAATTTTAACATTTTGTTCTCTTCATCTAAATCAAGTAATCCCTATTAGTTTGAACTTTTTTTTAGTAGTAAGTAAATGCAATCTGCTTTCTTAGTAATAAACACATCTGCTATAAACAGTGATAAAATTTTTACTAACATACAGACAGACAATATTTAATTTTGCACCTTGCCCATAGATTGCTACTCATTTATACACACACATATCCATTTATCAATTTAAAAGTATACTTTAATTATGTTCAATTTCATAGATCTTACATAGCAAGTCTAATCTGCTGAGATGAAAACATGAAACAGACAGAGATACATAGTTTAGTTGAAGCAATGCTGAAATTATATTCAGAACAAAACAGATACCAAGTGATTAGAATTTTATAGCTATATAGTTAAAATTTACAAAAAACTTTAGTATAAAAGAATTGCACTAAAACAGAAAATGACTTAGAAAATAAAATATTACTATGGCTTTGCTTCAACAATAGATGCAATTTTATTTAAGTTTCTTAGTTATACCAAAATGCAAAAATATCTGACATCAAATTAGCTATCCATCTTGCCTCCTCTTAACATCTTATTAGTTATTCTGTTTGTTTTAGGCTAAGCATTGCCATTGTGCATGCAGGGTTTATAAGTGACAAAACAATGTTTAAAAATAAAACAAAATGCGTGATACAATGCTGCTAAATTTCAGCATCTCCCATCTCTGCAGCAGTTTGTGTAAGAATGGGATCAATTGGGTCTACAAGGTCAGGTTTATCCAGGAGATTAACTAACTGTCATCATTCATCAAAGGAAAGAACACAGATCTATCTGTACAGCAACCTAACCTTAGCATTCATTGTGTTACCAGTTTATTTATTCTTGCATATTATTTTTTAAAAAAATTATCAACAGGCAAGATGTTAGGAATTTCTTTTGGGTCTTACCCAAACTGATTAAAGTAAACTTCCTGTACATTTTTACCTAGCTTGTTAACATCAGTGAGTGCCATTACAAGAGGATGGTTGCTGTCATGCCTAAATGTTTCAAATGTCGCAAACATAAACAACAACAAAGCAAAATTAATTTTCTATTTTATTAAAAATTCTTAATAAATGCTTTTCAAGGTAAAATTTCCAATTTACAATTGTACTGCTCCATAACTCTTGTTGTGATCCAAATAACTTCACTATATTTACATTAAAAAGAGTGATAAATTAATCTGCTGGTTTATCATGGTTTCTTGCATGATCCTGTACCAGTCCTTTGTACCGCTGACCTCCTCCTAATGAGAAGGCTTCTGCTAGGGCTTTCCTAGACGCCTTTCATTAGCCAAGACACACCAATGGCATTCTGCAAGTGCTTCTCATTGCCATGTACATTTTGTTTTATGGAAGGTTTCTCTTTGTTATTGGTGTTTCTTTATATTACTGACAGAACTTATCTTACAAAAAGTCCATCACTTTGTATTTTATCACAAGATATATAGATACTTCAAATATGCAACTGTATAACAAGTTAGGTTTTTTTTTTTTAAACTAAAGGGAGATAATCATTTCAGCAGTTAAAGGGTCTCATGTGCAAACAACAACAAAAGTTATTATTTACATTTATTTTTTAAAATTTAATTGTAAAGTATAGAATTTATAATATAAATTTCTTTTATAGCATCTTCACATTTCCCTGAATTTTTACTGTTATGACAAAATCTGTAAGCATGCCATGTTAAAAAAAGAAATATTTCAGTTTGAGGCTTCAGTGGCAATGACAGTCTACAAGATTTATCAAGGAATGAATGAAAAAATGTGTTTTTACACCAGAAGAAGAATGAAAAGTTGAGGCTAGACTACCAAATTTAACCAACACTCTAATCCAGTTGAGCAATAGCTATGTTCAGGCAACAGTAGCAGAAAAAAACCAATTGAGATTCAGACTCAATTTTTGAGATTCAGACCCAATTTTTCTTTATCATGTGCATAAAAGAAAGGGGGAAGCAGTTGAGAATAAAATAAAATAGCAAATTCCATCTGCTACTTATAAAACCTCTGTAAAACCAGTGTAAACTCTCAAAAGGGCCTTATTCATTTTCACATGACACTGCTCCTTTAAAATTTTAACTTCAATTTAACCTTTTTTAAAAAAGCTACATGGAGTTAACTTTATAATTCACTGTTTTTACATCTTTTTAAGTTGGTAATTTCCATGTAAAAAAAAACAACTAATAATATAACCTTATAGATTTAAAACATCAAAAAAATTGAGCCAGTCTGATAAGAAAGCTAAAGAAAAAAAATTTTTTTATGGTGGTGGTACCTGTGTGAAAGTATGCTTTTGGGTATGTGAGAGAGATTGCTTTTGGAGGAGTGAGTTCCAAAACCATAATACAGTTTCAAAGGTGGAGCATAAGCCTTGAGTGGTTGCCTGAAGAAAGTCATATGGCCAACGACTCCAGGCCAAGAACAATGCTGATAATCACTTCCTCAGCTATGGAGTCTGCAACATAAGTCCCCAAGCAGTTGGGCCCATTGGATCTGCAATGCTGATTCATTGAAACCATGACACTAGGGCAAGAAATCAAGCAAACCTGGTTACAGACCAGAGCACACCTTGATTAATCCAAACCATTTGGTTATTTTAAGCAGCACTAGTTCAGTGTAAAAAAATAAAAACACCTATTCCAAATTAATGTTATTATGAATAAAGTCTTTAATACTAAAAGCTAATGATGCAAAAAGGAAAGATATCGGAAATGTCAGTTCATTATTTAGTTAAGTTATCACCAATAAGGTGATGGAAAGTCCCAAAATAATCCCTATACTTTAACCTGACCAATAAATGACCATTCTTAAGTATAAAAAAGGTATGTTGTTTCAGAGCATTTTTTTTTCATAATCTAACCGCTGAGACACAGGATAAGATCAAAACAAAATAGCCTTTGAAACTTGGCACTACTAATATATCAGAGTGGCTAAATAACAAAAACCTGCATCATCTCAGAGAAAATGATGGCTAAATCAAACCAAAAAAAAAGAAGAAAAAAAAAGTTGAATTAGAAATATTTTCATCCACATTTTTTCACTCTTGCAAGTTTCCAGATACATTTTCAATCCTTGCATCTAAATCAACTATACAAACAAACACAGATTAGAGCTACAAAGTTGAAAAAAAAAACAGTAGATAAAAAACAAAATTGATGGTAGCTTTAAATGAGGAGTTGAATACTACAGCAAATGGTCAAAACATGAAAGTATAATCTTATACAAACTTTTGCATCAATCAGCAAGATAAAAAACAACAAATAAACATATTTTCAAAAGCTTATTTAAGCATAATGTAAATTTTAAATTTCCCAATAAACTGCAGATTTTGGAAGAGAATGAAAATCAATATTTATAAGTATTAAACAGAAGGCTGAAAACAACAGCAGCAGATCAAGATTCTTCTGAGTTAAAAAATGTATTATTAATCAGAACAAATTTTATATATTAAGAGTATATACTGCTTATTTTGTGAATTTAAATAGAAATGCTGTGAAAATACCTTGGGTTGCTTTTGTTGCTTTGCACAGGGATTTACTTGATCTTTACAAGAATTCTCATGCACCATAATGAGGCAGTCTGGAAGAAAAAAACAGAAGTCATCAACACAAAAACCTGCATGCAACATTTGTTTTCATTATCTATTAGTACATCTTGTAGACTAAATATTTAAAATATTGGTGCCAAAGTCCATCCTGATGTGTGTGGTGGAAACTAGCTAGACAGTTTTATACAAATGCAAAAGTCTTACAGGAACCCAAAGAAGCCAAATTCCAATGTCCACATATTTGAGTTTGGCCTATAACAATAAACCACATAATTTTTGGAGCTTACAGTGCTAACTAAGCCAGAGAGAGCAGAGAAAAGCTATGGATAGTAGCAGGAACAATAATGTAAGAATTCTGGATTATTGTGAAACTTAAGGAGGTTGAGAATTTTGTTTTTATGAAATTATTTTGGTTCTTAATATCCCAACAAAAGCAAATTCTTGTTTTTAAGATAAGTATTGTGAAACAAAATTAGGATTAAGGCCATTGACCATATTGATCTTCAGCCATCACAGATTCTAAATGCTTTCAGGCAAAGTAATGCTGTTTGCATATTCCCTATCACCTACATTGAATTGCAACTGTTCCATAAAGTAAGGTCTCAAATATCATTTCAGTATTTCTAAAAATAAAATTTAGGTAGGCTGCTTGTCTTGGTAAACTATAATAGTTGATTATTATCATAATCTTCCAGTGAAATCAACTATACCATAAAAAATTTACATGTAATTTATGACTTGTTGCATGTACATTATGGAATAAGATATACAAAAGCATTCTACATCTTTTAAAACAATGGTAAGTATTTTGTTAACCATCAGATTCATGAGAAGATGAATTAGTGCTTCAAGTCAACAAGAGACAGATGAAAAGACATAAGACAGAAACTTGGCAGGTTTCTGAGTTAATTAGCAGTTAAAAAAAAAAAAAAAACAACACTACTGGTGCAGTTTGGTCAGTGTCTAAAATCTCTGAAAAATACAAAAATTCCTACTATTTGAGTCATGCTTCCTTGCAAGTCATTTTTCAAAGTTTACAATATTTATGAATCTTAAATGCAAACATAAAAACACTAAATGTTGCTCTCATTTAAAAAGTTTACATTTGTAAATATATTTTAAACAAGCAAACAGTAGAGAGGAACTCACTTTCGCACTGTACAGATGATTTGTTGGCCATGCTCCGACCACACACATTACACAAGGAGGAGTTGCTGATGGATATTGACACAAACTGGTGGGTGGTGCTCTTGTGCTTGTTTTCTTTCCCATCCTTAACCTGGAAATGTTTTCAGACAGCATAGATCAGTTTGGCAGGATACCTATTATCACAGTGTAAATTAAAATTCAAAATGCTTTTATTCTCTAGACTTGCTTATTATTATTTTTTTTTTAAAAAAAAAAAGAAAAGGGGAACAGCATGTTTGCAGAAATATCCACCATCAGAAAAAAACTCAGTAATTTTGAACCATGGAATGATAAAACTCCCCTGAAGTGTAAATGTGCTATTTGAAAGTGAAAGCGCCCTATTCTCTTTCCAGAACAAGTCTACAATGGACCGACATCTAACATCAACAGTCTTTAGGGAGATTAAAGGTGAACAGGGTGATTATTAATTGTTTCACTACTAAGTTTTCTCAATATATAGAATATAAAAGTAGTAGTCTTTTTACATCACATTACACTGTAAAATGACCATTTAACAAATCAAAGTCTTCATGTTACAAGTTTGCCAGGCTGCAGGGCCAGCACTGCAGCAGTGAAATGATTAACCTGCTGTAAAACAAACAATACAAATTTAAAAATAAAGTTTCTAAAATAGATACACATGGACAATGCTATAGATTAATAGAAGAATTTCAAATAAAAAAAAAACAATTTATTTAATTTAATGAAAAAAAAAACATAACAGATATGTTTTTGATACACAAATTCTCTGAATTGGAAAAATGTTGAAATTAAAACAGAAAAATGAAAAAGAAATAATGATACAATTAGCAGCAAGAGCCATCAATGGAGTTAACTTTCAAGAAAATTTATTTCAGTATTATTTTCTCTTACATGAACAAAACTATCAAATCTTATCTTTATTCTAATTCATTAATTAGAGATGTGATTGAATGTACACACTTGGTACCAAGTCAACAACAGACAAGGGAGTTATAGTATAATTGCCATTTATCTTCATACAGTACAGATTTCAAAATGATGTTAATTTTCAAGGCGTTCTACTACTACAATGGAGTAATTTAATGAGATGAAAGTCATTCTCTTGCTCATCCAGAGTCCATTATGACTAATATGCTACTGCTAATTGGTTTAATGCCCTACTCATGCAATTGTGGCTAAAAAAACCAAATTCATGTTAAACAGTCTTCTCTTCAGTGACTGCTATGTCTGCCCAACCTTTGTCTGGTCATCTTTAGGCTAGGATCAATTCTTTTCTAATTTTTACCCTAAGACTTAAAAAAAAAAAAACCCAGCACAAACCAGATAAACACAAATAACCCTAACATTTCTATCTGATAAATATAACAAGCATTCCTACAGTGTAAGACAAAAGAAGAGAAAAAAAGTAAACTTTTCTTATCTCGATTCTTCTACAATCATACGGCATAAGTTTATAAGCATTTTAATTTCCAAGGAAGGTTATTTTTTGTAGTTTATTTTTATTTATTTCTTAACTCACTCATTTTTATTTTTCCTACCTTCCAACCAACAGTGATAAGGAATAACTGGGAATCAGTCAACCATTAAACAAAATTGTAGTAAGCAGACTCCAACCACTGATGACTTTAAGTCATTAAATGTCTCCTGAGGAGCAACACTGAAATATAATTACAAACAACCAGTTGGTGTTTTCTTTTTAAATGACTTTAATCTAATTCCATTAGAATTTTTCTTACAGCTTATCAGATCTGAATTAGACATTTTCTTTAGCAATTTCAACAAACATCTAATTTCCAAATATCTGATATTTTCAGTGCTTCACAATGTAGATTTTTTGTTTATCACGCAGCATGAACAAAAACCTAATTCAATTTATTTAACTTCTCCATCCACTATTACTGGAATGCATCCAAATGAAAAGGAAGTTATTAAAGCCTTCATTCTAAATCACTGTTAAATTTTTATAATTAAAACATTAACTACTTTCAGTCATTTCCTATGTATGCATAGCACAGAACCAGGATTCTCTTTCTCATTAAGAGAGAAATAATAAAAATCAATAGCTAGAGTTTAGATTTGTTTCTCATAGAATCATCTTAACAGAACAAATGAGTACAATTACTTCACCTGTCAATAAGCATGCAGAGAGGTATGTATTCAGTTACATTTATAAAATACAAAAAAAAAAACACTGCCAAAGGTAGATAATTCACTGTTTAAAGCAAATCAACTATGATTAGTTTCTAATTAAATATAAATGTTCTTTATAGTTATTTTTCTTGAATTAGAGATAAAGTTAGAATATGTGTGTATAGTAAATCATACTGAGTACATATACCTGAGTGATAAGACAAGAGAAACAAGAATTATGCTACTACTTTATCAAATAAAGCCTTAACATTAGTGATTAATTTATTTAGTTATACAATCAATACAACAGCAAAATAGTCATGAAAACAAGCAAAATGAGAATAGAACACAACATAAAGAGCTGCAGACTAAAATGCTACTTAAATTAACTGTACTTGTATCTCAAACAGACAAAGAAATGACAGCCACCAGCATTATATTGGAATTTTGATTATCTCATAGCAACTTTGAAGTATGAATGGTCTTTTCCAGTCAAATTTAGATTTTTTAAAATTAAATTTTACAATAAAAACATTTTTAAAAACTAACATAAAACTGGATCATTTGCTTTCACCTTTCAAGCATCTCTGCATAGTTTGGAAATGTTATTAATTCCATCTGGTTATTATAATAGTAGACAGTCTGTGGCAGCTAAGAAAATGCTTGTTTTCACTGAATACAACCTAGCCTTAATTGTTAGACTGCTAGTGCATTAATCAAACCTAACTTTCTTTTGCAACATCAATCACTATTAATCACCAAAGTGCTTCATTTATTCTACCTAAGCTCGTATTAATTTAGTTTGCCTATCATCTGTGCACACAAACTATTTTATTAGAATGTTATTTTCCAGAGCCCATAGACTGTGTCATGACCAGTCAGACAACATCACTATAAACAATGTTTGAGCTGCTTTGCAGGATAAGATAGGTGTTTCAGGGTAATCATAACAAACTACCTGCTGTTTTCAATCTTATCAAGCATTCACATAACAATAACTATTGTCAGAGACTAAAGAGCAAACTCAACTAAAAAATAACTATTTTTATATCCATCAATACATAATACCACCATAATATAGTTTAAAACATTAGAAAATTAAAAACTTACTTTTAAAGGTTTATATCCAAAAATGAATACACACAAAAACGCCATTTAAAACTGGAGAGAGTAATGGTAGACCAGAAATTTTAAAATTAAGGCCTGGCAAATATTTTTTCAGTTATGTAAATAGTGGAGTTTTAAAAAAGAAAATAGAAAAAGCAAGTAAGTAAATATCATTCTCTGCTTTCCCCACAAAATTTCATGTTGCATCACCAACAAACTTGGCAGTGAGGCTTCACAATCGCTGGCAAGTCATAACTGGTCAGCCTCCTATCAATACCCTCCACTTAAGGCCAGTAACAATGAGAACTAGATGAACAGGCCTCTATGGAAGTCAGATCATTCATCAGTAAGTTACCTAACAATGTAAACACAAGAAGCATAGTCAACAGATTTCTACCAACCTTCAAGAATTTCAAGCATTTCAATCTTGTAAGACCTTGTATCAGCTAAAAAAAAAGAATATGTGGAAGAGCAAGCCTGCCTGCTGGAATTATTAAAACCAGCAAAGTTCACTAAACTTAAGACAAAACAATGAACAATTTCAGATTTAATTCAAATTTTCGGGTAAAGGTTCACCACACATTTGTTGTTTTTTTATCTAAAATATAAATCAACCACTTTCCAGTGATAAAAAAAACCAAAAACAACAACAACAACAAAACACTTTAGACCCAATTACCTTCTCTTCAAATTAAGATGGTACAAAAAAAAACAAACAATATGTTTGTTTGTTTGTTGTATCTTGAAAATTCTGTGAAGTCTGTCCTGAGAATCTAACAGAACAAACTCCTATGTTCTCTGGCTGGCAGTGGTTCAAGGTATGAATGTAAATGCACACACATACATTTAAAAAAATAACATTTTTCATAGGTCTGTTTTTTAAATCTTTTTGACAATTTTAGGTGGTTTGTAAAAGTTTTGAATCAAATCAATCATGCATCACTTGGTTATAAAAGAACTTTAAATATAATTTTTGTGGTTGTTGGAGATATTAAAAATGAAAAAGTTGCCCAGTTTTTATTTCAGAGAAAATATGTAATTCATTTTATTGAAGTTTGAGACAAAGATAAAATTAATTAACTAATTCTTTGTTAACAGAATGGCTATCTTTTTAAAAGACACAAATGCTTTTTATTCTACATATATTAACTTTTAAAAACAAGCTGTTTAAAAAAATAACTATAGCAATAGTTTGCAGAGTAGTTACATGGGCATAACAATCAATTATTCTTTTTCAATAAATTTTTCTAAAAAATGTTTTAAATATTTGTTAGAGAGAGATATTACTGTTAGGAGTTTTAACAAACCATCCTTGAGAAAATGTAATTAAAGTGTTCAGCATAGTTTTCAAAATCTGTTGTTTTGGGGAGAGGGTAAAAGAAAAAGAAAATTATTTGGGATTTGGAAGTTTGTCTGTAGAAAAATTTTTATAATAAATTTGGATAAATAAAACAAGTTGATTACACTATCTAAAGCTGAAAATACCCTCCTCTCAATTTTGTTATCATTAAAGTTGAAATCCATTATCTTAAAACAAATCCAAAATAATAAAAAAAAATATTCCAAAAAACCTAGCAAGTAGTTTCCATAACCTAGGCAATCAGCCACAAAGGTTTTCTTTGGTATTGTTGACTAATCTTAATGCTTCAATTATCAAACCACCTCAGTAGTTCTAAATAGTATTCTGCAGAACAACTTGGAAGATTATCCAGGCTCTGGTGGAATATGAGTCAACAGACAGTGATATCAGATGTAACTCAACTTAAAAGCAAAATAACACACTTATTTGGATTCACACAAGAAAACAGGAGACTGATATCATGATAATTATTCATAAAAGCTTACTTCATGGTCAAAAGGCAATCAGATGAACTGAAACTAATAGTTTTCATTCACTCCATATTTATGGTCTTCAGCTCTGAACAGCAATCACAGGATCACAAATATAGTCCAAAGTGCAAATAGAGTTAAGTCTTGTTTCCATGTTACATCAAGATGTACAATGACTAACCCCCAATCCCTGAGTTACAATGATTTCAAGTTAGAATTGAAAGCAATTTGTATTATAAAGAAAACAAACCAGTTCACATCACACTTGGCAATAAAGACATAAGAAATAGTGCTAATTAGTATATCCAACAAAAGCATCTCTCAGGACAAAGAAAACATTTCCTGATAGAAATTTACAACAATCTCTCCTCCTACTTTTTTCTTTAATTTGTTTAAATACTCCAGAGAAAGTAATTGTGATGATATACAGATAAAAAATACAGTTTGTAAAACAAGATAATTTTTCTTGTTTTTTCAAATGCAGTCAGAATCTAGAAGGAACTAAATTTCATATGCTCTATGCTTAATCGGAGGACATGCATTTTACAAATTCTAAAACAGCCACATATAACTTTCAGAAACCTCAAATACCAATTTCCTGCATCCAAAAAAAGGAGCATTCTTCTAAATATGACTAATCTTCCTTGTTAAATATTTTCAGTGCAAACAAATGTTACATTATCTCTCTATAGGTGTTGTATTAGCTTTAAAATAAGAATATTATTTTCTTTAACAATACAGACCAAGATTAGCTCATTTACAGTGTAATGACCATGAAAAAAAATCATTGTCCATCACTGCTGTAGCTGCTGGTAAAGCATTCACCTGAGACATCATATACGAGGTTTGTCCAAAAAGAAACTGAACTTTTTAAAAAACAAATTTATTGCTTTACTTACAATTTAATCAAACTTGTCTCCTTCAAAATAGTTCCCTCCACTGTTGATACACCGCTCCCAACATTTTTTCCAGTTTTGGAACGCGTCCTGGAACATGTTTTCAGGGATGGTGCGCAGTTCTCGTAGTGAATTTTCTTCGATCTCTTCTATCATCTGAAATAGGTGACCTTTCAGGGTGGATTTCAACTTTAAGAACAAAAAAAAAGTCCGCATGGGCCAAATCCAGAGAGTAGGGCAGCTGGGGAACAAGAATCGTCTTGCGTTTTGCCAAAAAGTCACAGATAAGCAGTGACTCATGAACAGGTGCATTTTCATGGTGCAGCAGCCAGGTTTTGTTTTTCCATGCCTCAGGCCGCCTCCTTCGCACTGCCTCTCTCAACTGCCTCAGGACATCCAAGTAAAACTCTTTATTGATTGTCTGACCACGTGGAACAAATTCATGATGAATGATGCCCTTCCAATCAGAAAATATGATCAACATCACCATAACATTTGAGCAACTCTGACGTGCTTTTTTTGGTCGCGACGATGATGATCCAACCCACTGCGACGACTGCCTTTTTGTTTCGACATCGTGGCCGTACACCCACATTTCATCACTTGTTATGACACTTTTCAGAAAGTTTTCATCAGCATTCGAATGATCAAAGAGCTCCTGACTGACTAAGTTGGTTCTCTTTTTGTTCATCTGTCAGCAGACATGAGACAAATTTTGCGGCTACACGATGCATGTTAAATTTTTCTTTTAAAATCATGCGGCATGAATTTTTTCAGATGCCTATTTCTTTGGAAACTTCACGAACAGTCAGGCGATGATTTCCATGGATCACAGCACGCACTTTCTCAATGTGATCGTTGTCCATTGTCGTGGAAGGTCATCCAGATTTGGGATTGTCTTTGGTGGATGTTCTTCCTGATTTGAAACGCTGGTACTACTCATGACATTGTGTACGGCTCAAACAATCCTCCCCATAGGCGTGTTGCAACATTAGAAAAGTCTCCATAAAAGTTTTTCCCAATTTGAAACAGATATTTCACATAAACTCATTGCTCTTCAAGATCCTTCATTGTTCAACTTCCGACAAATCGCCAAGTGCACTAAACATACATTCACTCTAGCGCATGTAGATTGATGACTAACTGACGTGGCGTGATACAGCTATTATTAGACTGAAGGTCAAGGTCACTGATACACAGCACTGCAGTCGCGAGCATGCTGTTTTAAAAGTTCGGTTTCTTTTTGCACAGACCTTGTATAGTCTACACTAGTTATACTTTAAAATATGACAGTCTAACAAGGAAAATAATCAACTAAGTAAACTATGAGTAAAAATTTCATTCTAAAGCTATATTAAAATTTCAATATTTTAAAGTTTAATACATTAAAAACCTTAAATTACATCAAATAAAAATGCTAAAATATCCATATAAGATGTCTAAAAATTCAAGGGAAAAGTTTATATTCAAAATGAGTAGTAGTAGTTTCAATGTTTTGTTTTCTTAACATTATTTTAAAATTGCCAAGTGAGCACACTCTTGATTACTAGTGTCTCAGTACTACTGAAGAACAGAATAATATGTTGATACAAAAAAATGTCTACCTTTAAATTGCATCAGCCAACTTTTTCTGTCACCAATTTTAGCTCAAACAATTTTTACACTTCTGAGAGTTTGAAAACATGAGATATTCATGTTGATTTTCTTTTCTTTTTTCAACAAGACACCAACATACTGATTTCGCAAACTGGACACTTCACTTATATGTTTATAAGATGGTTGAGAATAAACTACATGAGCATGTATTCCTCTTCTTAATGATGATCTAAGACAAGATTGTCTAAAGACACATTGTCAAAAACAATCTTTTCAGGCCAGAATGTATCAGAATCCTGGTGATCCATACTGCAGAATGCTAATGCAAGATACATTTTATCCATGCCCAACTACCTGTAGTCTGCGGCCTACCCACTAATTTATCAATAATTTTGCATTCAGTCTCTCATTGGTCTAAGCTTCCCATCACAACTGAATGAAAGTCAGTCATAGTAAAAAAAAATCCTTTTGACATCTGCAAAATCTGGGCACTTTATACACTAACAATTTCTTTCAATCAATATCGGTTAGCTGACCATGGTTTTGATTAGTCTACTTTAGCAGTTTATCAGTCTGTGGGCAGCAGCAAGATATCTTTGGTGGAATCATGAGCACTTGAAAGCTTTGTAACATAATGATTCATACAGTTCTGGACTTTTCTCCAGAATATTTACTCCTCCCAAATTTAGATCTATTATCTCTGAAGCCAATAAAAGCTCAGCTGCTTCAAGTGATAAAGGAAGTCATTAACAAAGAGATACATGATTTCAATGCCAGCCAAATTCATTACATTTTAATAATATTGATGAAGCAAGCAAACCAGTGAATTAGTGAAAAAAACAACAATAAACCCAAAAAACCAAAGAAATAATAAAATGTTCTTGCAATTTTTACAGCTTCATGCTATAACTATAATCTGTTCTGTTAATTGTCATGTCTTGATTTTACCATTTTACTTAGCTGGATCACTTTTTGATTAGTTAATTTTTTTATTTCCACCCAACAGATTTGTGCAGTCATGACACTGTCATCCTAATAGTTTTGTATTATCCACTGCAGTTTATCTGATCCCTGAATTCAATAAAATAATTAATGAAAAATATTTTTGTTCAGCCATAAAAAGATGACAGTGAACAACAAGGATCTATTCACATAATGTTAGGTAAATTTTAAACAATATTTTTGTGATTTTAGCCATAAACTATGAACCAATCAACAGGAACATCTTTAAAGACTGTTTGGTCCTGCCTTGAATCAGCCAAATAATTGAAAGTCACCAGTAAATATTATTCAGGTATAAAGCAGAGCAGTTTAAAAATGAATCATATTTTACAGCTGCTGAAGGGGCAAACAATTAAGTGAGGAAATAGGCTGCAGCACCAACATAAAAAACAAGGATCAGAAAATATGACAAAAATGTTTTGGAGTACAGCTTTACATGGACTGGATGTGAAGATGAATGAAGGTGCCAGAACATGAAAGTTTAAAACCATCAAAAATGTTGCAACACCTACAGACGAAGATCAAAGAGAAAACCTCCTAATTCTTTTCAGTGAAAGCTGAGACACTTAAGTTGGCTAGTACAGTTATTAAAAAGACTCTCCAAGCATTGTATGCAATTTCACCATGGCTTTCAAAAGTGGCAAAGCTCTCACAATTTGAAAATCATTATTTCTCCAATGAACCAAAGAAATGGTTTCCATGTTAGTGGGTCAAGTTGTAGTTATTCGGCTTGAGCAATTTCCCTTTCCAACAATAATGATGCCAGACACATCTATGGTATGGCTACAGATATATATCAGCAAGTCCTCACTAAGATAAAGCAGAAACATATTTTTGCAATTCATTTGGCTGAAACAATATATGTGTATGATGTTGCATAATTCCTGATGTACATTTAGTATGAAAAATAATCACAAACTGTGAGAAGAAATTCTATTTTGTCAATCACTGCCTCAACATACACAGGGAAACTTCTATTTGGACAGCATTTATAATGACAATGCTCATGTAACCACAGAAAAGAACAGTTTGCTAGTCAGCATTATTACCTTTCAAGTCCTCTGCAACTGGGTGCTCAATTGTCCATTTGAACTCTAAGAAGAAATCAAGATTTTCCTTTCTTGAAAGGCTTGATGATGCAAAGTTGCCTACCTTACTTGCATATCTTACAAATATACTTGGTTTGGTAAACTCTGCAAAGGTGAGATTCACCTATTTTCTCTTACTCACAAAATTGAAAATGGATCCAAAAGTTGTCCCTGTAGTGCAAACAATGAAATTTTTTGATGAACAGCAACATTAAAAAACATCTTTCATCCCAGCATCACCAGCCACTACACACAACTTTGAAAATACTTTCCATAAAAGGATCAGAAAGCAGAGAGTTGGATGAGAAACCCTTTTCTTTTAAAAGTGGTTGGTCAGCTACACTTCAAGATGACAATTCAACTTTTCTTAATAACTACACTCAAATTTCTGAATTGCTATGCAAAGAAAATACCCAGTTTACACCAGCGGAATTGCAAATGTTCATGTTTTTGTCATCTGCCTTTGAAACAGGCTTCTCTGCACCTGATTTGATTAAAAACACGCTGTGCTGACTTTCCAATGAGGACACCTGCACTAAACAGAATTTTTTTGTCCAAAATCGTGCATTTATCTCACTGAAGTCAGTCATAAATCATATTATCATCATTTTGTTGTGTATAATGCTATGCTATGTTGAAAACAGATATCTTAATGTTTACATAGTTATTTCAAAGAACCATATTTATTATACTGATATAAGGGATCCGGGTTGTGAAGTAATCTTTGTTGTTGGATGCGGGTCAAAGTTCAAATAAGTTTGAGAACTGTAGGTCCAGTTACAAGAACCCATCCCCACAGTTCCAGCATAAAAAACAAAAATAAAATTAAAAAAGGAGCTGCAGTAGCAAAAAATATAACTTTTGTTCATTGTCAAAACTGACAAATAATAACAGTAATTTATTCCCCTTATCCACCAATGGGATATCTTATGCTGACAAAACCTGCAAGCTTAATTTTTATCTGCAACTAGATTTTATAAATAATTTTTCATCATTTTATGTCAGATGGCATCATGCATCACATACACTGAATAAATTCTATTCTATGTTTTAATGCTGCAGGTTTTAGGAAAAGTGATGAGTCTCCAGATTTTCTTACTCTTTCCCTTACTGACATCCTACCTTGTTAAGGGTAAATACGTCATGAATTTTAAAAATCAGCTAAATTTGGGTTATAGTTTAAATATGAGAAGTGGACAAGTTAGAAATATCCTCCACAAGAAATATTACCTTCTTGGGTTTTTTCCTTGTACTTCCCAGTTTTGCCAGAACCCCTGGTCGTCTTTTTTTCTCCTCCTTTCTCTCACATTGCTGCTTGCCTTCGAAAGGTGTTCTAAACAAGCAGGAAAAAAGAAATGCATTAGTCTGGCTCTGCCCAAATAAATTGCCACTAAAAAGTAAAATCTGACTGACCTCTTAATTACCAAGTTATGCAATACATTTTCCTATGCCCATTAGAAAAAATGAAAAAAAACCTAAAGCTTTTCCCCATTCTAAATAATAGAGTTAATAAAAAAACAAAAACAAATGACAACAAAGAAACTACAGCAACATGCACAAGTGAACACAAAATAACAAAAGGTTAATTCAGGATCAATTTGATATTTCATAATTAATTATTACAGCCTAGTGAGATTTTGTTCTGGCAGCTGTAGAAAATAAAAACATCAGAAACGTACTCATTCAGAAAATCAAGCAAAGATACTTCTGGTTCTTCTCTGTCTATAGCTCTTTTCGTTACAGGTACAATTTCTTCTTCTTCTTCTATTTCTGCTTGCCTCCTTAATGGACTAGAACAAAGAAGAGTTTCCTAATAAGCAATGTAGTTTATGATGAGAAATTCAATACCAGGTTTAACATAGAGAGAGAAAGAAAACAAAGTAGCACACTCATTCAGCATCTGTCTGAACAGTTGGCATGAAAATAAACTGTTAGTGTCATCTGAAATGAAACCTTTGTGACATCTGAACTTTGGTTTATGAATTACCACAATCAGTGTGGCCTTGCTAACTATTCAACAAATCAGATTATCAAATTATAGCAACAATAACAAAGAAGCAAACAAACAAAAACTCTATTTAATCTTTTTCAAACTTCATCTGTGCTCTTGCACAGTTTCTTTTTTTTTTTAAATGTGTAATCTGACTTGCGTTTTTAAAAAAGTCTCTCATGATGTATATGCTCCATCTGCTATGGTAAGGTAGTGATGTTATTAGGATTTTAATTACTTAACTATTCTTATAATCCTGTCATCAGATTTATATTGCAAATGACAGCAGTATTCTAACAGGTAGGTATGTTGATTACTGAATTCCATGGTGGGCATATTTTTTCTGAAACAAACTTCCCTGCTTCAATGTTGATCGATATCGAATTTTTACACATTTCTAGATTTGGAAAAAAAAAACAACAGTAGTCAGTTTCCCTCCATGATCGATCTTCTCTACCAACCTCACAATAGGTTTTATTAAAACAAAAAAATTATACTTTAAAATGTTTTATCAACTTTTACAACTTTTCTGACATTATATAAGCTAATAAAAAATTTAATTTTATCATGTAACTAGTTCTCTATCTCTCTCATTTACTTTTCTTATTTTTAAATCTATTTGCATTCTCAAATTTCTGATGATGTTCTCTCTTCCTCCATCTTAAGAATTTCCTATTGTTCTCCACTTATCTATCTTCATAAGCTGTTTTTCTTCAAGTGCACATACAGTGATAGTTAACATCTCCAATGCACTCCAATATCTTTTCTGATGGCCAATTTAAGATTTTCAAATTGCAAACAGCTTTCATTTTAACATTTTCATTTCAATCAATAGCTGCCCTGCTTGGATAAACAAAGGAATGCTGGCTGAAAACCAAAGACATCAAGGAGGTGTTTCCATGTGAAAGAATAAGAATCAACAGAGGAAACAAGTCTTTTTCATACTCCTCTATCTCAAATCATCTTTCCAAAGAGACTGTCCTCCTGTCACAAGGGAACTGCTTCAAATCTAAAAGAGGATGAATGTGATATTTCTCTTATGTTTAAGCATAAGATTTTAAAAAGTATTTATTTATTTAATCCTTTTCACTTCTATTTAATATACTTTTTTGCCTATGTTCTAGAAAAAGATTAAAAAAAAAACCATTTAACTAACATCAGCATACACCTATTTTCTTTATTACTACTTGCACTACATATAGTAAATGTGCTATATGCATTTCTTGTGTATATGAAACACATGGAAATTTAAAGTTTTGAGACACACTAAATCTTTTCATATATATTAAACAAAATTAGTTAGATGTAATTATTTGAGAATACTCTAGGACAAAAAAAAATGAAGAAACTTAAATTTTCAACAAGTGTTTTGTTAGCAAGAGATCAAATGGTTCACCAGTACTGCTAATAAATTAATAATATGGGCAAATTTCATGGGATTTTCTGGTGAAAATGAACAATGCATTTGATCATCAAAAGAAAACAAGAAACAATCAAAATACCTGAACTCATTGGTATGCCATACCATGAGCAGAACTCTAAAAGCAAAGATAGAAACTTAAGGATTCTAATTAGTTTTTAAGCATAATGAAATAAAATATTACTGAGATTAGCATAAATATAAGTGAAGAAGGGTATATTAAGAAAAAGGGCTTGAAAAATTCCAGTTTTGAAATGTCAGATATTTAATTTTTAAAAATAACAACTTTTTCTTTCTTTCTTTATGGTAAAGAAAAGTGACAAATTTTAAAAAAAATGATACAATAAACTAACTTTTGTAAAAACTGAAGTGAGGTGAGAATAATCACTTTCATTATTAAGGAATTCATAGACATCTCTCTAAGAATGAAAATTTCTAATACCAACTAATAGGTCACTTAATTAAATAAATACAATAAATTTTAAAAAAAACAAACAAACAAACCAAAAGTAAAGGATTGATAAAGATAAAAATGATTAACTTTTAAAGCAGTCTTCTTTTCCTTGATCAATTAATCATACTGTTTTATTTCAATGATACTACCAAAATACAATATCAAAGTGCTAAAACCCACTGGAAATGATTAAAGGGAAATAACTTTGAGTACTTTTGGGAAAAAGCTAATTGGAGCATTTTTTTTCATTTGGTAGGATAGCCCAGATGCCACAAGGCAAGATTCAAGTTTTCTGTTAAAAGAATATCTTACTATCCACTCAAAACAACTTCCTATATTTGGTGAGTTCAAGCAACAGAAAACGAGGCTGACAGACTTATAGCCTACAGACAGCACTTTTTGTTGTCTCAGTATTAGCTATAAGTTGTGTCCACACCTTGACCAGGGATAAGGAGCTAATAACAGGCTCTTTAATCCCCTCCCAATCCTTGAATTATTTGTTTTCACAGCTGATAACACTGGCCAACATTTTCTCACTTTTTTCCCCCACTGACACTTGTTTTTAACAAATTTTGGGGCGCTGATTTCAAAAAAATAATTGGTTTTTGCCCAACACATCAAGTTTTTGTTCTACGGGATCTTAAAATGGTTAACCTTTTAGTTGGTCAACAAGGAGGATACACGAAATATCCATGTTTCTTGTGCCTGTGGGATAGTAGAGCTAAGGACAAGCATTGAACTCAGAAGAACTGGCCGGTGAGAACACGCTTAAATGTCGGAGAACCAAATATCAAAAACCAACCACTAGTAGATCGGGTAAAAATCATCTTTCCTCTTCTCCACATCAAACTGGGTCTAATGAAGCAGTGTGTTAAAGCTCTGAGCATAGAAGGTGACTGTTTTAAGTACATGTGCACAACATTTCCTGGCTTCAGTTACGAAACAAAAAAAAAGCTGGTATTGGGCCACAAATCGGAAAACTGATGAGAGATCAACATTTCACAAGCTCCACGAATGATATGGAGAAAAGAGCATGGAATTCTTTCATGGCTGTTGTGTAAAATTTCCTGGGAAACAAAAAAGCTGGAAATTACAAAGATCTTATTTAAACTTTGCTTAAGAATTTTCATCGTCTGGGTTGCAACATGAGCATAAAGGTTCATTTCCTCAACAGTCATCTTGATAAATTTCCTGAAAATCTAGGTGACGTAGGTGATGAGCAAGGTGAAAGGTTCCATCAAGATATACAAGCTATGGAGGAGCGATACCAAGGAAGGTGGGATACTCACATGATAGCCGATTACTGTCAGAGTATTAAAAAAGAGTGTCTGGAAATGAAGCACTCCAGAAAAGCCTACAAACGAAAATTTAATCCAAGAAGGAAGAATATGTCATTTACTGATATCAGTTAACGTAAATAAACCCATGTCTGTCACTGTTTTGTTTGTACGGTATTCTAAATGGAATGATAAGAATATTCTGGATTAGTTTGTGCCCATTTTTGACTAAAATTTATTAAATTCTAGCATCGGTTTATGTTTTTCTATTTCAATATTTTGATCTGATATGTCAAAGTTAACCAATATATTTGTTAATCTCAAAATTGATTCATGGTATTGTTTGTTGGAATGGTATTCTAAATAAAATGGTAAAAATAGGATTGAGATGATTGTGGAAATCATTGTAATCGGGTACTTTTTATGGCGATTGATAGAAAATGGGGGTATGCTGTAGAGCAAAAACTTGATGTGATAGGGAAAAACCAATGTGATATTTGAGTTCATTGCCCCCATGTTAGTCAGAAACAAGTCTCAGATATAAGTCAGCAAAAATTGTGTTGACCAGTGTAATTTATAGCTGTTCACCAGCTGATTAAACTGGTGTGTTTCTGTGTTCAAAAACACTACACTAAAATTACTGTTAAAATGTAATCTGGTTAAACAAATAAAGTAAAAAATTCCAAAAAAAAAAAAAAAAGTATTACATAAAGAGACCAGAATTTTTCAAGCCCAAGCAAAGCAAAGCTGTTAGAATTTTACTAATTATTACTAGTTAATATATCAAAACCACAACTTTACTGCAAATGGGTGAGACTGTGGTAAAGCAAAATGCAAGTTAAATTTGTTATTTCAGTGTGTATTCTATCTTCTTAAGTGAACTGTTCCAATGTTTTAACCCAAGCCTTACCTGTAAGTCTCATTCATATGTTATCTCAATAATAATTTTAAAAATACAGCAGCTCCTCAAACCTCATATTTAAAAGAAAAAAACATTACAGAAATAAAAACCATTACATTTCATTAAATCAAATTATCTCTCTACTTTGCAAGATTTTACTTGCAGTAATAACAACAATCTCAAATGTTTGCTTTTCATACTTTCTTCTCATTGCCATCAACATAATTAATAAACCAGCACCCTTTTCAGTGCTCACTTTATTAAAGCAATAAGGTTTACTAAAAAAGAGAAGGTAAATGATGAAGAAATCTTAAATTAAATTACATTGACCAAATATTTTCAAAATAAAACAAGTTACGAGGTCTGTCCAAAAAGAAACCAAACTTTTAAAACAGCGTGCCAACCAGCTGGCAACTGCAGTGCTGGGTATCGGTGACCTTGACCTTCAGTCTAATAATAGCCGCATCATGCCACGTCAGTTAGTCATCAATCTACATGCGCTAGAGTGAATGTTTGTTTAGTGCACTTGGCGATTTGTTGCAAGTTGAACAATGAAGGATCTTGAAGAGCAACATGTTTGTGTGAAATTCTGTTTCAAATTGGGAAAAACTTTTACAGAGACTTTTCTAATGTTGCAACAAACCTATGGGGAAGATTGTTTGAGTCGTACGCAATGTCAGGAGTGGCACCAGCATTTCAAATCAGGAAGAACATCCACCAAAGACAATCCCAAATCTGGATGACCTTCCACGACAATGGACAACGATCACATTGAGAAAGTGCGTGCTGTGATCCATGGAAATCATCGCCTGACTGTTCGTGAAGTTTCCAAAGAAATAGGCATCTGAAAAAATTCATACCGCATGATTTTAAAAGAAAAATTTAACATGCATCGTGTAGCCGCAAAATTTGTGTCATGTCTGCTGACAGATGAACAAAAAGAGAACCGACTTAGTCAGTCAGGAGCTCTTTGATCATTCAAATGCTGATGAAAACTTTCTGAAAAGTGTCATAACAAGTGATGAAATGTGGGTGTATGGCCACGATGTCGAAACAAAAAGGCAGTCGTCGCAGTGGGTTGGATCATTCATCGTCGCGACCAAAAAAAAGCATGTCAGAGTTGCTCAAATGTTATGGTGATGTTGATCATATTTTCTGATTGAAAGGGCATCATTCATCATGAATTTGTTCCACGTGGTCAGACAATAAAGAGTTTTACTTGGATGTCCTGAGGCAGTTGAGAGAGGCAGTGCGAAGGAGGCGGCCTGAGGCATGGAAAAACAAAACCTGGCTGCTGCACCATGAAAATGCACCTGTTCATGAGTCACTGCTTATCTGTGACTTTTTGGCAAAACACAAGACGATTCTTGTTCCCCAGCTGCCCTACTCTCTGGATTTGGCCCATGCGGACTTTTTTTTGTTCTTAAGTTGAAATCCACCCTGAAAGGTCACCTATTTCAGATGATAGAAGAGATCGAAGAAAATTCACTACGAGAACTGCGCACCATCCCTGAAAACACGTTCCAGGACGCGTTCCAAAACTGGAAAAAATGTTGGGAGCGAGTGTATCAACAGTGGAGGGAACTATTTTGAAGGAGACAAGTTTGATTAAATTGTAAGTAAAGCAATAAATTTGTTTTTTAAAAAGTTTGGTTTCTTTTTGGACAGACCTTGTATGTACACACAAAATTATAAATTTGTTTACACAAGTAGATGGTTAAAAAGAGAATAATTTAGAGGAACAATAATTTTAAAAACTCTTAAAAATTGAAAATTAAAGTGCCATTTTTACAAAATTTGTGAGAAACTGAATGTACATCTCCAGTAAAGTGAATAAAATATAGCAATCAAAATGTGTAATAAGGTATGAAGATCCTGACCAATGCTTTAAACTTCAGTTTGGTGTGACTATCAAAGATGAATAAGTTCATGGGCTGCAAATAGTGTATTCATTAAAACATGCAAAAATAAAAAAGGAAAAAGCGACAAAGCTGCTTTAATTCTGCTTTAGTGGCATGCAAAAAGTGAAAGTAAATGTTAAAAATATATATATATATTATAACTAAACAATGCCAGACTCACTCATATTCCTCAAAAAGCTTTTGGATGCAATGAGATGAACCGTTTCTTCTGAAAGTTTACAAGAGAAATCACATCAGCAACTTTTGAGTTGAACAAACACCAAAGCTATGATCATCATGAATTCCCTGGCCAGGTAAACAAGAAAAAAAAAAGAGTTGGGGGGGGGGGATGACTTACCAGAACAGGTATAAAATAAAAAACCAGCACACAAAACAACAAATATTTGTGACTCTGAAACCCTGACCCACTTCTACGTAAAACATGTTCAATTTTTAATTGGATCCTCAAATGTTTTAAAAAGTGTTAATCAGGTGTTAGTAGCAAATACACTGGCTCAATTTTTTTCTTTTAACAATTTTCTTCTATTTTACCAAAAAAAAAAAAAAAAGGACAAAAAAAAATTAAATATTATTCGGTTTAACCAATGTACCTAATCTGATCTTCATTAATTAGCACCATTTCATCCCCAGCGAAATTAGTTGTAGTACAAGTACAGAATTTAGTGTTTTAGTAATTAAAAAAGTGGGGGTAGTTCAAAGATATCAGTGCACATTGAACATCAGGACTGAAGATGAAAATATCAAATTGTTTTTACTTGATGAATACTAGGAACTAGAATAAAATAATTCAAAAGAACAATATAACTGAACAAACAACTTTACTACACATCAAACAGAATCTAATTACTTTTGTATTAATTATATTTTATTCTTTTCAATGACATCATAGGCAATGTATTGTTGAGAGCATGGGTTGGCAACCCAAAAAATAAGAGGAGCCATTTTTTTTTAGAAATTCCTTCAATAACCAAATATTATGCGAGCTGCAGTGGATGTAGCCTCCTGATTAAGAAACTGAATAACGGAACAGAGATGCATATTGATTTTTAACAACAAAAAAATGATGTTTTTGATGCCAGCAAACAATCTACATATAAACATTTTAACAATGGATGATGTATTTTAACGGCTCTATCTTCCGTTGCATTATGCTTCCTCTTACCGCCCCCTCTCTATATCATGTCCCTCCCTCTTAAGACATTAACAGTCACACAAATACACCTAGAAATATGTCAAATACAAATAATTAAACTGATTTTATTTTTTTATCATCTAGAATGAACATTTTTAGTACAATTATTTTAAAAATCATTGAGATTCACCACCCAAATTACCAGTTCAGTGCAATATCTGCTGAAGTCTCTCCTTGCAGAGTTGTTCAATACAAGGCCTGTACAATGTTTGTCTTCATTTTCAAGCAGGACTATAAACTTTCATTGTTTAATCAGCTTCAAAGTTTGCTTTTGATATATATACTTCATGCTTGAGAACACTTGTTCACATAATTATGTTGATCTGAAAATGGAAAGAATGCCAAATGCATATCTCTTCAGGTTGCTGTAGCTGTCTGGTAAAGAATTCCACACGTCAAACACAAGCTGAACCTGTTTGCGGAGATGGTGCATTTCTTTCCACCGGTGTTTTAGTGCCAGGGCAGACTTTTGCCTTACTAGATTTTCGATGTCTGTCACCAAGCCACTGAATTTTGTAGTCCACAACTCCCTGGTCTGCAAATTGGCCAATTCCAGCATAAAATCTAATTGCTTCACAAAAGCAGAAAAATTGAGTGAAAGTGGTCAGATTCAAGGGGTTTCAAAATAAGCAGTAAAGTTTCCTTCTCCCCTCTGAACTCCTGAAATCACACGGCAAACATTTGTTGCATGTTTAGAATCATATCTCTCAGATTCTCACTGTCAAACTCACTGTTCTGCTCTTTGAATTGTTTCAGTGATGGGAAATGAACCAGCAAGAATGTTTCCAGGTCTCTTGCAAACAGAGTTAGTTTATGCTTGAACGACAGTATTTCTTCTAAAAGCAAGTGGCGTGTTTCCCCTTCTTTGCAGTTTTCCATTAAGGTCATTTAAATGTAAGGTGCTTTTAACCATATAGTGAAATTTCTGCAGCCACAGAGGATCTTCAAGCTCTGCATTCATGGCCTTTTTGATGCAAGAACATCTAAACTTCTTCCAGACAGGCAGCAAAGCGCTTCAGCACCTTTCCCCTTGATAGCCACTGTACCTTATTGTTTAAAGCAGGTCAGAATGTTGACAGTTGACTTCTTCAAGGAGTATCAATGGTTCAGTCCTTTTGTCATTATTTCGTTAACAATTTGCACAACCAGGGTCATCATTTCCGTGATCTTGGGTGGAAATGTTTGGGTAGGGTAGTTTGGTAGCTTATACAGTGAAATGATATCACATTTTGATGTAACATTTTCTGCAACAGAGTCACAAATCCCTTGTTTGTTCCTCTCATACTCAGTGCCCCATCAGTCGCAACAGAAACCAAATGGCTTGTATTGATTTCTTTAGCCTTGAGACAATCTAAAATCACTGTAAAAATATCCTTCCCCAATGTTTGGCCTTTGAGTGGCAATAATTCTATAAGCTCCTCTTGGTGACCCTCTTAATTCACATACCTGCAGAGGGGAGCAACCTGTGCTATGGCATCAACATTGCACAATTCATCACATGTGATTGAGTAGGCCAGAGCTGAGTTTATGTCCATGATCTGCTGATACCTGTGGCCATTTTTATGATTGGTCCCTAACTGTCTCTGCAGGCAACAGTATATCTTTAATTTTCTGAATGATTTAGTTTTTGTTTTTGAAATCTGCAAACAATTGCTCTGGGTAAAGCAGTTCTTTAAGTAATCACCATCTGCGAATGGCTGCCTACATTTCACAATTTCTTGGGTTTCCAGAAAGCTAGTGGCAGCGGTGCTATTTTCATCCATTTTAAGAAGGTATTCTTGCTCTGCTTTGCTTTGTGCTTTAGCTCTCTTCCTCGAATCTCCGGTTGCATACATTTTTAGAAAATGAAGTGGGTTTGTGTGTAAAATGCCTCTTGAGATTTGACTTTTTTGTTGTTTGCAAATTTTTTGTTGCAAACTAAACATAATGGGAGCCCAGCCAAGTATAAATGCAAACAATTCAGTACATCAATTTCTGAATTCTTATGTTTCTTCCTCGATTTTTCTTTTTTTGAAGTCATCTGACCCTTATTATAATTTCAGTTTAATGTTGAATTGAACATCAGCTTTTATCACTGCTGATCTCCATTGCATGCACAATGAAACAGCTTTGTCCAAAACTGAACACTGCAAAAATCATGCGATGCAGTAAACAGAAGTAGAGATGCTGGTGCAGAATCTGAAACTGGGAGAGATCGTGGAAAAAAAAAGAAAACAAAAGCCAATCTCCATTCTACATCTGAATGCTGCTGTTATATTTCTAGATTGCCGCAAGGTAGCAGTCAAAGAGCCGATGGCTGGTCTAGAGTATCTGCTTGTCAAGTAGATAGCTGAATGTTACCAATGTATTTTATCTGTGCAGATTTTATTTGGATGGTTCCCAATTCTCTGAGATGGACGGACTAATGATGATAAGTCAGTTCTCTTATGAAGTTAGAAGCATGTGAGCAGTGAACTAAAAGGATGTACAAGTGATGGTCACCGAAAACAATACTGTCTTGTTTCTTTAATAAGTACTATGCTCCCCACTACCCGGCTTTGCTGGTCTGGATTTAAATTTATAACTGAAGATACATGACAAAATTCAACACTTAGTATTGCTGTTTTTTTGACTTCAGAATACTGGAGTTCCATTGTAAAATAATAATAATTTCAACAAAGTAACCACAAGTCAGTCTGATTTTACAAGGCATTTAAAATTTATTTATCTGAAATAAACCTATGATGCTTCTTCACCTCTTGAAGTTAGCAATTAATCTTGATGGTGAAAAGGTTAATTTACAGATTTTCCCCCTTCATACAAAATGCCCCACCAGTAACAGATTATTCCCCTTGGTACTTATAATGACCAATATTTCATTATCATAAAAAACAAACAAGCACATTTGCTGCAATGCACTATTGTGCATGATCAATCCTAGCAATTTGTCATTTACTGGTATACAGTGGGTCAGGATTTATACTGACAGTTACAATATTAACTTAAGTGTCACAAAATCAAGCAGGAAATCAAACAAGGCTAGTTATTCTAAGAATAAACACCATCTCATATCTGATTAATAAATTACTTAATTAAAAACGGAAGTTTTGTCATTGATTTTTTTAACAGTTAAATGCAAGTGAAATAATATTAACTCTGAATGGATGTGGCTGAACTGTTTGTTTCAAAACTAAATAAATTCACATTTAAGTATTTAAATATCAGCTAAATGGAAAGCTAATAATTTTGTATAGCATCTTCTGGAAATAAGCTAGCATTTTAGAGAGAAGAGAAACCATTTAAAAAAAAAAAAGCATGAACAATTTTTGGGGTTTAAAAACAATTTTTTTTCCAGGCATTGCAAGTTATACAAGAACCCTGAGCAGAGAATGACTCTATCAACATAACTGATCCATAGCATTCCCATTAGCTGGCTATTTATTTATAACTCGGTTAATAAACAGGGTACCCACTAGCCTCCTTTCTATTCCCCATATTGAATAATAAGGGTCCACATCAAAAGAAGAACCAAGGATAAAAAGAAACAAACAGGATCTTCTGGTGGTAAAAAAAATTTTCAGAAAATGTATAGGTTCATGGTTCAAACATGCTGCCATGTTACTGCTTTCAAAGAATAAAGATTTTCTGATTAAGCAGCAGCTACATAAACTTGTGATCATTGGCTGTCAATATGCCACCTTGTAAAGAAATACACTAGCTAGCCACTTTATTAGAACTAGTGCATGTCTAGCAGGTGCCACAGTAGCCAATGGTAGGCTGTGACAAAATATCAGTCATTAGAGTTTATCAGCAATGGCAAAAGGTAAAGAAAATGACTGTTGTGAGAGGATCTTGTGGCTGCAAACAGTGACAGAAAGAGGAGAAAATTGGTTAGTAAAATCCAAACATCATAAAATAACAAACCGACTGACAGAAGCATTCAATGCAGGATAATTCACACCCATCTCCAACCACATCTTATGAAGAATATTGCAATGAATGGACTTTGGCAGAAGGAAGCCATTGCATAAACCAATGATCACAGTCATCGGACTAAGGACTGGTGAAAAGTGATGCGATCTGATGAGTCATACTTCACTCTTTTTTTTTTTTTGCACAGATAGGAGAAGATGGATTTGGAGAAATCCACACAAATCACTCAACAACTCTTGTATGGTTTGGCCTCTGGCTGATGCCATGGTTTGGGGCATGTTTTGCTGGCATACCCTGGAAGGCAGAATGAATATCAAAGCTTACTACATCAGCAACATTTCCAATTAAGTACATCCAGTGATGCTTTATTTGTAACCTTGGAAATGGCTACTTCCAAGATGACAGTGCTCCCATCCATCCTGCATTCACGGTTTAAAAAACATGAGAGATTTTAGGCATCACCCATGGTCAGCATAATTCCTGAATCTTAATCTATTTGAGCATCTGTTGGATGAACTTGAAAGACACATTTGCCATTATGACCTTCTGCCTATCTTACATCATACATTGCACACAATATTAATGACTAAATGTCCTCAGGAGGCTTCCAGCAGCCAGCCAGTGTATTATTATGCCCACTACTATTTCAAATGATTAACAGCTGAAAATTTTTTCTTTATAGTAAAAATCCTTAAAAACGTTATTTATTTATTTTTTTACAGTAATTTTTTGCATTTTGTTTGTTTGGAACTTACATAATTTTTTAATGTGACAGATATATGCAATTATTTCTTAACTTCCATGCAATATATATATGATGATGTACAAACTATTAATTAGAATCTCCTCTGATAGCAAAGTATAAACAAAAAAATTCTCACTATCATGCAAGCCAAATTCTTACACTGAATTCATGTAGAGCTCATGCACAGCTGCTGTAGCCATGGTACAGATTCCCAGAACTGCACTATAATGAATGATGAAGTGCAAAGTGAAAGTTCACAGTTAACAATACAAGTCTAAAAAATTTAATGTCATCTCTTCATAATTTATTATTCTATAACAGAACTGTTTTTTTTTTAAATTACCAGTTTATAATAAAATTTTTTAAATTAACTTCTTGTTGACAAAGTCTAACCAAAAAACTTTTCCAAATACTTCCAACAAAGTGTGAATCGTCAGGTTAAAACTTACATCAAAATGTTTTTCAACAAAGGTGACAGAACAGTTGATATGGCCCTACACTGAATGAAAAGTCATCTTTAATAACATTTACTGCTTGCAATAGTTAACATTACACTGAGATGGCTTTTTTAAAGTCTTTATGGTAGTCATTAACAAACAAGATATGTAGAGTGTTAATAAAATGAAAATAAAAAAGAAAAATTGTCAGAGTACATGCAACAAGGCAATGACGGATGCGGAACTGGTTCATGTTCAAACATCCTGCTGCAGACCAGAACTAAGAGTCCCTCATATGAGTTGATCTGCTCCCAAACCTAATCAGAAGCAGCTACCTCCGACCAACTCTTTGCCTTTATGCTGGCCTTAGTTTCTAACTTCTTGTTTCATGCAAGAATCTCTACTAAAACCAATTTTCAAGGAAGATCAGCAGCTTGTGAAATTAATCAGGAAAACAAAATTTTTGTCACATATTTTAAGCAGCTTTATAAACTATATTTTAAGCAAAACAAAAACCCAGTATTTATATCTGACACAATGTCATGACCCAAGTCAACAACATAAATATTTCTGCAGTCTAGATGTAAACTTCTTTTGAATTTCTCTTGTTTTTTTTTTTTAACTTAAAGACCCTTAGTCTTATTCAAAATTCACTTCTTTTAAAACTGGTATTGGCTTTAATAAAAATAATCTAAGTGCCAAAGAAATTTATACAGCATACCATTAAGCATGAGGTTGGCCCAAGACATCTCATTTGATACCTTTGGAATCGTCTCTTGGAATTCCACAACTCTGAACTGATTTAGTACAAAAGTTGGGCCAAAAATCTAATCAGGTTACAGAGCTCTCAACAACACAAACTGTTATTTATCTGATAGTATGGCACTGCTATCTCAACATCTAGAAAAATATACATATATTGTAAAATTAATGATGTCATTGATTTCCTGAAAAATACAACCAACAACGAAAAGGCCTTGTAACTACAAATGAGATATGGTCTGGTAAACATTTATTCTTGTAAGAAAATAGATAAAAATTAAGTTACCCATGCTGAATTTGCATGAGGCTGCATGAGTTCTACATAAGAAAAGTAATTTGCAAAAATTTCCACAAATTCCAATTATGAATCAACAATAGTCTGATTAATTTGTAATAGAAATATAGAAATATTTTCAATAGTGAATTGGATGCATCTTTATCATTATGATCTGTGGAGAGTAAAGATTAATATTCCTTCTCTAATCTGCTTTTCATCATCACTATCACATCAGTCCAATGACTAACACTGAAAATGATATAACCATGTTTAGCTAGTGTCCTTGATAGCAAATTAAAGAGGAGATAACTGCTGACTAAAAAGAAATCTTGCTTCATAGATTGTGCACACAATTTGAAGAAAAACCACCAAAATCTCAGAATGATAAAATGCACAATTTTTACTCACAATCTTGAAGAAAAACAAAAAAAATTCACAAAAGTTTCCTTTACATCTGCCATCACATTAATGTTCAGATGTTTGTAATGATATCATAACAACCACTAGTTATTTCCATAGTAGCCTTATTAAGCTACGAACTTTCAGATAACCTGGAAAAAACTTGCTTTACAACTATTAGTTTCTTGGAATTCCACCCAACCACACAAATATTGCATGAACAGTTGTTCCCTTCCTCAAATCACCACAGCCAGGAGGCCAACTACAAGTGAGCACTGTAACCACCTGTATGTATCATAAAGGGTCTGCTGCATCACCTATATGCATTTTCCATGCTTTGGATAGAGATATACAAAACATTTTAGGCAATGTCGAGCTCTGCCTACAAGACCACAACATTAAAGCTGGAATAGCTCCAATCATTAATTAAGGGTAAATAGGAACATTTTAGGTCATTAGAAAATTACCAATACATTTTTTTTAATGGGCAGGAAGAAGGGCATTTATATCTTTTGTTCATCACTAGAGATCTAAAATTGATATACTCTATAATAAATATTTAAAAAAATTTTCTGTTGGAAAAAATGGAAAGAAAAATGTTAACTTTCTTCTTACAGTTTTTTTTTTTTTTACTTAGGTAAAAACTAACTTTGTTATATCACCTCCTGTTGCTGTGTACCAATCAGGTAAAGAAATTGTTTTTTTTTTTTAATTTATGAAAGACAGCAAAACAAGGTAACCCCTTTTAATTTGCTTGTTTATTAGGCAAGATGAAAATCTTTGCAAAACTTTCCCTTGGGAAATAGTGAACATTATCACATTATTATTTAATTAGTGGTCTCCTCACACGCACAAGGAAGAATGTAAATAAAACCCACAAGAATTGCATGCAGTAAATCTTCCCCCCTCCTCACAGAGAAAACAGGCAAGGAAGCTTAGGTTTAAATCACCAAAGTCTTAGGGTCAGTGTGAAAAGCTCTTAAACTTACAGTTTATGATGACGACGCCATCCTGGGGCCGGTCCTGAAACAAAAGCAGGTGTGTTGTAGTTGCATCTAATACAATTATCTGAGCAACAGCCATACAGAAAAATCAAAAGCAACTGATGACACTGTTCTTTCTTTCAATTATTTTGTACTGCAGTGCATTCCCCTCTTGAACTAAGAATGGTTTTAAAAGCTGCATTAACAAAGAGAAATTTCAATTGTAAACTGAATCCTCTAGATTAGAGTATAACATTTTATACCAGTTACAGGAAGTTAACAACTTTGATATTCTTTGGAATAAACTTACCCAAATTTGTTGTTTGTGCAATTAAATCATGACTGATGCAATGTTTAAACAGTTACTTTGTTTCTTATTTCTCATTAATGTATTTATTTTTGGTATAATAATCCCCTTTAGTATAATGCAAAGTACATTTAATTGGAGTTTAATTTGTTGTTAGTACCCAAGAAATAACAATGCTGAGGGTGTTTCATACAGAGGCCTCTTGGACATCAAAACAATGATTGGCTTTATTATGTTAAGAATGTGTTTACAATGTAACACACGCAAAACGAACACTTAATATATTTTTTTAAAACAAAGTGACACAATAATTTGATACTAATGAGGCAATGTATTGATAATATACATGTGAAGTTGTTCAGTTAAACACAATAGGAAGACTTTTTGTAAAGAAAAACCTACATTCTATCAGATTTGTCAACTAAAAAGTGCAGGAACTAAAACAAAAGTCTGTACCTAAATATGTCAAGAAATACACATCACTAGTATTGTGTATGGCCCTCTCTCACATTAAGACAAACCTAGTATCAAAGCATTATGTGTGACAAGCTTCTACTCCCACATCAGTGCAGTGGTAATGAGTTCATGAAAGGTCATTGGAGGGTTTTGGTACTTCTAAGTACATAACCCTCAGGTGTCATAGGCATTCTTGATCAGTGCATAGTCAGGGAAATATTACGACCAATCCATTTTGTTAATGTCATTCTGTTGCAGAAAGTTATCACCACTTGTGCTTGATGTGGAATGGAGCAGGTTTTATCAGTCTCATCTTGTGTTCTAAAGAACTGGCTATACAATGGACTGTAAAATTCCATTCCAATGTCAGACACATTGAAATTTCCTTACAGAAAACTTTGCCCATTAAATGAGACACCCAACACCATCAGAGAACTTCCCATAGCAATCATGATTACACACCCAATTGGTCTGTTTGTGTTTTGAAATGATTATTTTTCACAGAAAACAGCACACATATGTCTGCACTTGCTAATGTGTGTGGCTAACCAAAAAAATGTCCCTAAAATTTTGTTTCTAGTATATATGAGGAAAATTCAGCCCATTTTAAATTCAAAAAGTCAATAAAAATAAACAATATATTTTAATAGCTTTCTCTAAGTAGCACCTTAACTAGCTTGTAATGTTTTAATTTTTTCACCTTCCTTTACTTCCATTAAAATTATTTAAATAAAGGCTATTGAATAAAACAAAATATAAATGCAATACTTAAAAAGAAAAATGTAGATAACGGGTCAAGTTTTGCACTTGTACATACACACACATATATACATAACAGCAGCCATAATTGTGGACTCATCAAGAAGAGGAAGACATTTTGATGAAAAAAGTCTTGAGCAATCGATATTCCAACAAACTTATTGTAACAGGCTTTTCATGCATTTTATGATAAGTAATCTGCACAGTTTAAGGATGGGATATTACTGCTGGTGTGTAATGGTGACAGGCAAAGATCACCAACTTGTAGGTTGATTGGAAGTAGTGGTAGTAAGTATGGACTAACCGAAGAGATAGGAAACAGGAGAATTAGCAATCTTCTTTTTCTAAAGCACATGTACCTACATATGCTAATAAACTGATTGTATATAAAGGTTTGTGGAATATCTCATAGTCACACATACATACACATATAAAATCATAACACTTTTATGAATTACTTGCAATGCACATAAACATTTCAGATTTTGTTAATGTTTTGGTTCATTTAAGGATACATTAATTTCAGATTAGTCTTAAATTTCACATTTTATTTAATTAATTCAATAATTTCTAAATGACATACAATCTTTAGATGTTTAGTGACTATTTAACAAAATAAACAAGTTTTCACAATCATTTGTCTCCTTTGCTCCATTAACAGTTTAGTGTCTATTTACCAAATTGCCAATAAGCACAGTTTAAAAATAAAATTTGCAACAGAGGCTTTGTGGAGTAGGGGTTTATAGAGACAAGTTTTAGTCAAGAATTTCTTATAAAACAGGTTACTCCCCAATAAAAATTCATCATGGAACAATAATTTTGGTGGAATCACCTGATTCCCAAAGAAAGAGATTCTCATGATTTAGAGTTAACCTTTAACATGAAATGTGCTGTATCACCAGCTAATAAAAGAAGAGGGCTAGGGAGTAAAAGACTGACCTCTGCTCCATATCCCATCTAGACACATTAGCAGTCCAAACAAAAATATACCTATTCCTATTACATTACCTTTCAATGCTTCTGCTGTGGCAGCTGGAATTGATGGAGTTGACAGTGACTTGGTGATTGGGGAGTAGGGAGAAAAACTGACAATTGGACCTTCATCTGGAGAGTCACTGCTTTGGGAAGGTGACTTCCTTTCCAAATTCAAAATGTTCTGAAAAATCCCATCATTATCAGTGTTTAAAATAAGGATACTATTTTAAGTATTAGCTTTGTCACAGCAACATTGTTAGCTTTGCTGTTTTATGATTACATTCATTATAAACTTTTTATAGCTAATTTTATCAACTTATCTTAGTAAAATGTGAGAAAATGTCAGCATGCACATGTGTAGAGAGAGAGAGAAAAATACCTGCAAGTTTTCAAATTTAGAAAGAAACATTATTCCCAGATAAGTAAGGTTTGTTTTTTTAAATACCCATTTGGTTTTGATATTTTTTCATTAAAGCAAACACAAACATTAAAAAAATTTGCTTACAGCAAATGTTAATATCACAAGCAACTTTTCTGACTTTAGAACTGATATTAATTAGCAAGAAGAAACCAAGGATAATTAAGGACCCAAACTGTTTTGCTATGAATAAACATCATGCTAAAAACAAAAAAAAAAATAAGTGAAAATGGAATAATAAAGAAAATAAAAATTATTGAACCGAACCTAGTCAAATAAAAATATGTATTTCTAATCTAAACACAAGGTAATAACGTTTATGCTAAGTCTTAAAGCAGGATTTCCAGGTGATTTTTATAATAAAAAAGCACACTTTAATGGAATAGTAAGAGAGAAGTAAATTTGGTCTACTTAGTGGTTATAAGGAAGCAGGAAGCCATTATATATTTATTAACATAATTTTATTTACACTATCAGTATTAACTAAATCAAGCTTGTCATGGTAAACAAGCATCCTAATATCTAGGCTAGGATACTCCAGGAGAGGACAGTTAAATCCTTCACAGACACACCTTGGATTCTTTTTCATTTTTCTGGAGAACTACAACTCCAACATTGAACTTTATAAGTAAACCTGTGTTACTTGACACAGAAGGCAATTTGGTTCTTAAAAGCAAAACAAAACTCCTACCCCCCCGTTTCAAAATAAGACTGCTTTTTAAACCTTAAACAACAAAAATAGTATGGACTCATAAATATCTTCCTTAGTATTATATAACTAATAGTTTTTGTATTACACCATCTTAAATACTTTGTGCACTCAAGACTATAAATTAAGAAAATTCATTTAATATCAGTAACCTATTTTACAGTTTAAATTCTTCATCATATAAATCCAACAAAAAGCACATAAGCTCAATAAATCAGAATAGAAACAAGATTCCATAAATTGATATTATGTCATAATTCATATATAACACACTCTACTCAGAAAAAAAAAAGTTAATTTATTTCACTCTCCAGAGTTTGCGAACATAATGGGAAACAGATAAAAGGTACAACTGTGTTTAAGACTGATTTTGAAGTAACTTTCTTTAGTTGCTAACTGTTTAAGAACTCTTTCAGGTACAGCACATGTGTTAAAATGATAGTGATATAATTTCTGCAACTATATGCAGTAATTGAGAGAAAAATGCCATGACTTACTGATACAAAAAAGCTTGAAATTAGAGTTTTGGTATTAAACTATTATTATTGTATGGTCATTTATGGACATATGTTTGAGAATATCAACAAGAAATGATGAATAGATTATAACTGTTTCATCTGCAAAATGAAGAACTCCAGTTTGTGCAAGTAAATGCCAATGCACTGACTCTGACAATACTGTTTAAAAGTTACAGTGTAGGTATTCATGGTCAAAAAAGAACTAAGCTTAGCTAGAAAATTTTTGCCTGGTTTATTATGCATCTGTTAAATGCTAATTTTGTTGTTGTTTTGTTTTAAATTGTTTTCTTAATAAATAAGTATGACTGTATGTACACTACCTGATGCTTGGGTATACTGAAAACTTCTCTGGGGAGGTCTGTTGTGGACTTGGCTGGTAGCGGCACACCAAAGTTACTGCCCTTTGAGGTCCAGGAAGAGATAGGCCGAAAACTTGATTGGTCACCCTTGGTACCTGAGAAAGCAAAGTAAAATTTATACATTATTCTTCCATGTACCTATAACCCCCCAACAATGACTAAAACCACAATTTTTTATGCTCTATATGGAATGAGTACCAAATCAATTTACACTATGACCTGTCAGAACTAGTAGTTGCTTGGTGTATGTATTCTCATCACTACTGAAATTTAAAGTTGATACAGCTAGCTGACGGTAGTTAATCTGTCAGTGAAAAGTGTACATAGTCAATGCATGATAGATTTACTAACTTAAAACTCTTTAAATCAAACAAAAACAGTTAAATTTAATCTAAATCTCCCAAATGTAAAACTTGAAAATATAATTTCCATACAATGCATACAATTACAAGCTGGATGTAAAAAACAAGAAAAGAGTACAAGCTTGTGATAAAGCTGTGTAGTGTAAACAGAAGCAGCAGCTGTTGCTGTCATCACAGATGCATGAGAATTGCCAAACTAAAACTTTGGATCATTTAGAAAATACTTGTTTCATCAGAACCGTCAAAGACTCTGCAACCATTTCTGGCACATGTTGCAGTCAGTTAATCTCCAAGCTTCATCATGATGCTAGCCTACTCAATAAGTTGTTCAGCAAGTCAGACAAGTTCCACAAAAAAGATTAGCCAATTTAAAGAAACAATGCAATTTTTCTTTATTTTTTTAAAAAATTTGGTTCTCTATGATAAAAACAAAAAATCCCATAAGCATTCAAATTTTAAGTTATAGTAATAGTGAAACCAAGGCAAAACATAACTCTTGATGAGGAAACTTGTAGAGCCTACTTAGTAAACCTACCTCCATGTGAGATGTGAGATCAGTGTTAGCCCTAATTTTAAATGTTAATAAATTTTACATTTGTTGCAGCACTTTGTTGATGCTTAGTAGTTCAGGCATCACATATACCTTTTACAACACTTAAGTATTCTGAAGATGAGACATGTCTTAAGTTTCCCTTCTGGTTTAAAAGAAGGATTACCCACAATTTTTATCTGGAAAGGAAAATAATTTAAAATTAACACAACGATTTTCAATGCTTCTGATGCTTTTAGGTTTGGATGAGTTTAATTAAAACTGCAGTATCAGAAAATAAAATTCAATATGTTCATGCCAGAAAGCAATAGCATATAAACAACTGTCTTGCTATAAACCATTATTAACATTTTAGAAAATGTAAAATGTAACAGCAGATGAAAATTAATAAGACGTACCGATTACATTCCTATCAAAATCTACTACTCTTGACATGCGAGTCCTGGTACCAATATGGAGCATGTCAGAGGTCATGCTAAGATTCATCATTGACTGACTTGGTGTCTGGTTTTCTCTGGCATCATGGTATAAATCCTCATCAGATTCCTCAGTCCCATTTAAACTGCTTAGGCTATAGCTAAAATAATAACAGTAATGAAATTTTAACATCCAATAAGATGAAACACTGTTACAAGAATACAAGGATGCCTTTCCATATAACATCAGACAATTTATTTTCTAACAAAGTAAAATTAAGAGCAAAAGGGAAACAACTCTGTAACACATCACCTGGTTAGAAATGCTGTTCAAGAGCTAACCCACTCAGCTGCAAACCACCCACCCAGATGATTACTTTTTCTTGGGAATTTCAGATGATTAAAGATGAAATGAAACTAATTCTAGCATTTAAAATGCAGATAATTTATTTAACGTGGGACTTATACATTTTCAAATAACATTAGGTTGTTACAAATGTTTGGGATTCATTTTTTGCATGCTTGTGAAGGTGTATGTAGATAAGTTATATATCGTTTTGTAGCATGTACTTTGGCATACATTATGCAAAACCTACCTTTTTAAAAATCATAAAATGCATATTTGTTTCAGGGTTCTGAGTGAAGCATGGATAGAAAAGTTTTTCGTGCCATTTTCCTTCAGAGTTAAAACTGAGCCACAAAGCAAGCGAGGCAACTTGTGACATTAAGCAAGCAGGGGACCAGGACACAGCACATGAGCGCACAGTGTGATGATGGTTTGCAAAGTTTCGATCATGAGATGGAGCCTCGAAGATAAGGAACATAGCAAACATCCTTCCAGCTATGATGATGACTGTCTGAAAGCCTCAGTTGAAGCTGATCCAAGAAAAACTGCGAGAAATTGCTGGAGAGCTTGATGTAAGCATCTCAACTGTTTCCTGGCATGTTGATGCAATTGGCAAGGTGAAAAGGCTTGACAAGTGGGTACCTCACGAGTTGAATGACCAACAACGATATCGTTAATTGGAGATCAGCTCTTCACTTGTTATGAAAAACGAAAATGACCCATTTCTTGAGCGAATCATTATGTGATGAAAAATGGATCCTTTACAACAATTGCAAATGATCAGCACAGTGGCTTGACAAAGACAAGGCACCTAATCACATTCCAAATCCAATCTCCACCCAAGGAAGGCCATGGTCACTGTCTGGTGGACTGCAACTGGTGTTGCCCACTATAACTTCTTGCAACCTGGAGAAACCATCACAGTTGAAAGATACTGTCGTGAATTAAACGCTGTTCAGCAGAAACTCTCCCAACGACAGCCGGCATTGGTGAATCGAAGAGTCCCAATCCTGCTCCACGACAATGTTTGTCCTCTTGTTGCAAAAGTGACTCTTCAGAAACTGAACACATTGGGGTACGAAGTTCTCCCTCACCCAGCCTATTCACCAGACCTTTCTCCCATAGAATGCCACCTTTTCAAACACTTCGACAGCTTCCTCCCTATGAAATCCTTCTCCAACCAAGCAGCAATTGAAACTGCCTTCCAACAGTTTATTGACTCCAGAAATCCAGATTTTTTTAAAATGGTATAAATGTGCTTGTAACTTGCTGGCAGAAGTGTATTGATTGTAATGAAACTTACTTTGATTTATAAACTACACATTCAGCAACGATATGAAATCTTATTGTTGCGGTAAACAAACCAACAAAACGTTTGTAACAACTTGATAGCAGATGCAAAAATAATGTGCATATAAAAAACAAAAAAGAAAATATGGTACATTATTCACGGACTATGAAGTAAATTTGAAATGCATCATAAATTGTCATAAATTAGGTTTTCTAATGAAAACCAGCTGTTCCAACTAAAATTCTATGTCCAAAAATGCAAAAGCTACATGTTAAAACAGGTTATAAAAGCTGCATTTTTTCAGAAATAAAAACTTCAAAAGACTTGAATTCTATAGTTTAAAACCAAAAGTAGCTTGAGTGCTGCACTACAATTGTCCATTTTTTCCATACTAAAAAAAAAAAATTTTAAAGCACTCATTTCACAAAAATGTGACAGAAGGAACAACATTCACCACCATCTCCATGTAGGTTCATTAATCTGTACCAACAGAATTTCTATTTCCACTGAGCTTTCTATAAAAAAGCAACAAAAAACAAACGCTAAATATCATTTGATAACTTTATCAGTAATGTGTATAGAAAATTTTCATTGGGAATTAACTCACCCAAGTAAATAGATAAGAATTATTCTCTGGTATTCAAAACCAGCATAGCCCACATTTCTAGAAAAAATTAATACCCTTTGAGTTTCATGATTCAGATAAGGGGAAAGAGAGAAAGACAGAAAAAAAAAAACTCTTGAAAATTATTTTTCTATAATTTATATAGGAGAAACCTAAATTCTATAATGAAGATTCAATTGTTTTTACTCCTCACTAATTCCTATTTGGTTAAACCAGGACGTTAAAATTGCATTAGAAATAGAATACCAATGGAGAATTTCAAAATCAGTGAAGTTAAAATGATTAATTAATATTAAAATACCGTAAAAAAAAAGAAAAGAAAACCCTAAAGCTTTTAAAACTACATTTCACTCCATTCAGTATACATAAATATTTTTTCTTTCTTTTATTCTTTGTTGTTTTTCTTACAGTTGTCCTTGGTTTGCATTAGTGAAATTAATTTGACACCAATAATTGATGTGAGGAAGTAAAGCATGAGAAATTTTTAGCTTTTAGGAAAGAGATTAAAATTATTTGGAACCCAAAAGCAGGACCACAAAAATAACAGTAGGTATTAAACTGACAGAAGTTTGTATAAAATCTGTAAATCCAAAATTTGGAACTAAGTGATCAATATAAAAGTATTTGTTGGTCAATAATTTATAAATGCAGTTTAACTTGCTTCTAATGTTCATTACGAAACTTCCCTTCTGCAATGACTGTCTATTACTATTCCAAGAGGTCAATATTTAAACATTAGTATAGGGGTAGAAGTAGAAGTAGCATTCACCTCTATGTAATAATCACAAATTCTCCACCTTCCAAAGTAAGGATGTGGCTTACCTTTTACTGCCTAAAGATGATATGTTTTTAATATGGATGGTCTTTTGCCGAGTATTTGGATGAAATGGATCTGGGCGCCATCGTCCTTGCTCTGCCACAAAGGGGAGTTCTGTATTTTCTGGAGACTCTCCTTCTTGCTCTTGCTTCATATCTGCAGGATAGTCCTCGGAACTGTCAACAGTGACGCCATTGACACAAATCCGAACACTAGACTCCACACTATCTGAATCATAGGCTGTAGCAGCTGAAGCAAGGTGGTCGGAACACAGGGTAGACTCACTGTCCACATAGGATGGCTGCCCCACCCCTGGAGCCAAGTCAAGCATGGATTTATGATGTTCTGAAGAAGAAAGATCACTTCATAGCTTCCATATTCCTAACAACATAGTGAGTAACTTATGTTTAGATCTGCATCAAATTAAATAAATTCACTCTGTAGATCAGATCAAGGGCAGGGCAGGGTTAGAACAACAGGTCGACTGAGTTCATTTATTCAGTATTTCTACAAGAATTGCTTGCAAACAAAATGCTTTGCTCCAGTCAAATCAAAGCCAGGATGTGTATACAGCCACCAGAAACATCTTAAATATATACGTACATCCAAGGCTACAGTGAATGTACACACAACTGGACTGGACAATGAGTAATTGTTATTTATGCATTAGCAAACAGATACAAAATTCCAAGTCATGCCATTTCAGTAGTAACCTCACATATTTATTTATTTAAGATATATCTCTAAAATAAATAACATTTTTAAACGACACACAAAAACAAGCACATAAAAATCTCAACACAGTTGCTGCACCAAAACAAGATTCTTTGAAGTATAATCTGGAGTAAGTTGTTTTCCACAAAAGCTACACTAGGTTAGAATCATACAGGTACAGCTGGAAATGAAATAAATTGGTAAGGAAGTCTTCAAAAATCCACATGTAATGCTTTTTATTGATCTTGCCACTACTGTGTCTTGGTGACTTTTTATTGGTCTCTTTAAAGTTAAACTTTGCTGTCCTAGCAAAACACCAGAGAAAAGCTTACAATTTAAAAGGTGGAAGGAAACCTATTCACATTTCCAAGTAACTAACACACATGTACTAGATGACTTTTTTCGACAGTTTAAATAGGTAATATTGGATTTTAGTTGTGCACTTCACTATAAACAGTCAAGCACCCACACAACTAATACTTCAGTTAATTTATAAAAGATACTCCGATTATATATTGAAGAGGAAGATAGATGAAAGACGACACCAAAATCTGGCCATTTGTAGTTCATTAACTATTTTTTGTTGTTGTTGCATTTTTGCAGTAAGTAAGAGTATAAAAGACAAAAACTTGCAGCATAAAAGAGCAGAATAAATAATACAGAATTTTTGTATTCATAAGATGTTTTAAAGATTAACATGGAATAACCTTCCTAAAAATAAATTGGCTACCAGCAGAATGCTATAAATAATGAAATGTCAAACATACACCAAGTAGTTCTTTTACATATATGTCACTGGTTTATCTACATTTTAAATATGCTGTGCAGATATGAGATCATTATTTAAGAAAAGATATTTAAAATATTAGGAATTCAGCATAAATTCTCTAAAATGCTTCCAAGTCTCAAAAATCTAGAACAAACAAAAGACTAGGAGTTAACTACCCAGTTTGAAAGTTTGAGGAAATGAGATCAGACAGAGATTTACAAAATAATTAGGGGTTTTGAGTGCATCAGTTGATAACTAGGGGTCATAAATATAAAAAAAAATTAGCTGCTAGCAAATTTAAAATTTAGGCTTTGTCAAGAGCAATAAAAATGTCCCATGACCTATTTGAGATTAAAAATGGCATCAAATGCAACTTCTGATGGCTGTTTATATTGCGTTTTTTAAAATTTATAATAATAAAGGTGTTTCCATTTTATTTTTGTCGAATGGAAAGAAGTTAAGAAAGTTTGAAGTAAAGGAAAGCAGTGCACCAAACTAATGTTTAGAGTTGTTGTTGCTTTAATAACTTCTGGTGCAAGGCCTACAATTAGAACCTCCAGCTATCTGATCATTGAGGTCTCACATACACCTGCCTTTTGACTGACTTTTCCTCTCTCTTGTTAGCAAAATAAATGAAAAAAATCTTTAAAAAAAAAGCACTAAGTAAATTTGGATTTACATAAAATTAAACTGAAACTAAACAATTCTAAAATTAAATTCCAGTTCAGAACAAACTTGTAATAAATGTCTTTTCTAAAATGTCTCACACAAATTAAGTGCAACATTAAAAGTTATTTTCCCATCATTTAAATACTGGAAAGTTTTGAGTAGTTGAAAATATAAAGGGCAGTAACTGACAAGGAACTTAATTATGTGTATGTGATCACATGTGAGATAAATCACGTGCTGTTAAAAAGCATATTTGGTTATTTCTTTTTAATAAGGCTCATTTTCTCTTATTAGGAATCTCTTTTATTCTATTGATCTTTACATTTTTTCCAAGGGTAGGAAGGGGAAAATCATTATTCAGAGATTTCTAAGCTAATAGTTTAGTTGAATTAAAAAGAAAAAAAGATCCCCCCTGTATGATTCCATGAGCATAAAACCAAATTAAGGAGTGTCAAGATTAAACAGAAGATATCTGATGGGAACAAAAGATGACTGAAACCAGAAGAAAATAATTAGAAATAGCTCTTGGCTTTTGATAATGGAATGCAGAGGTAGAAGACTAGAAAAATCTTTAAAAAATATTAATGAGAATGATAATCAAATATTTGAAGCAGAAAAAAAAAATCCTAAATATGCTATCCATGTCTTTGTATTTTCAAACAAAAGTCTAGTTGGACTGGTGATAGAAAATCAATAAGCATTTTTATAATCAAAATCAGCAGAAATCTGTATGATGTGAAGCTTGTAAAATGCTCCTACTGTCAAGCACCTACAGACATCAAGTATCTAAGAGTTGTGTGTTCCAAGTGTTTCTGGAAACAAAACAGCTGTAATAAATTTTATCAGTTAGGAAATTCCCTTACTTTCACAAAGCTGCAACCAGACAGCATTGCCAGTGCCTTGGCCAGTGAAAAGTCTACTGAGAAAACCAATGACATGCTAGTATCATTATAGTACTAAGAAAATAGTTTTCTATTTATATCACATAGCTATTTTTTGTTGCTGTATTTTCCTTCTCATATTCAGAAAAAAGAAGAGAGATTTTGTATGAAGCAGCCCATTTGTTAGAAAGATACTGGCTACTCCTAAAAACAATCACTAACAAGCAGGATTTCCATTGTTGGTCAATCCTGGAGAATGGAATTCATGTGTTTGCAATGGTGTGACAACATATGCTTTGACAATCCACAACAGACAAAACACACCAGTTGTTAGTCCCTCCATACTTCTGCAACCAGTCAGTGAGAATGACTTTACTTTCTTCTTCCTTTTGTAGGTCAGAGCTCTTTTCAATATTGGCCAATTTATTTTAAAAATCTGGCCAGAATTTTTAGTGTATTTAGAAAAAATTGGACTGATGTAAACCTACTTGCATTTATTTAAAAAAAACAATTCTCCTTTACTTTGCTAGAGGATGGAGCATGCATTTGGTGATTTGTCTACTGTATTCTGGCCAAGTAGAAGGGACAGGCTGTCACCTTCATCATAATAACTCACTCAAGCTCAACACCACATTCAAAATGAAAAATAAAAGTTATAATGTCTGCAATCCATAAAAATCTGTTTTAGAGATTTTAAGTCTGTTTTCCTTCTTATGACAGTTTAATATGTTATCATTCTTGGGAAGGTTCAGTAAATATAGCTAACAATCACCACATGTATTGCAAACAGGTGAAAATTTTCTAAATAAGTTCTCTGATGTTGTTTGTTGTTTTTTAAAACACCAGGTTATCCATAACTATTTCATGCAACTCCTATGATCCTTATGCTTAATAGTAGTGTATATTTATTTCATTTTATTGAAATTATCAAGGAAGCTGCCAAAAGAGCCTAAAATTTAGAACAACTGCAGCATTACCACAAACATCAGCACTAACGGTCTCATACAATTAATTCCATACTGTCACTTCACTGCAAAGACCAAGTTAAATGTCAGCTTTATTATATCAGAAAACAAGACCTAGGAGCCAACATCAGTCTCACTATTTATGTACATTTAACATAAAGGTCCCAATTTCATCTGCCTTTCAAAAAAATTCTCCTTTGCGAATGATGCATAAAAATAACTGTACACTTTACTAGATAAGATAAATATTAATGTGTATGATTTCTATACAAGTTTTTTAATGTTATAAACCTGAGTAAGGCAGTAAGACTGATGTAGAAATTGGAGATTTTCATGGTATGGAAATAAATGGCTGTATGGTTGTTAGAATTAATAAGAGGAAAAAATCAATAGTTGCTAAAAAAAAATTATTAATTGCATATCTGCTGAGTTTCTGCCAATAATCATGTAAAAAAAAATCAATTAAAAAAAACCCTAGGAGCCCAGAAAGATGTAATGTATATTACTGCTATTTATTAGTTAGTTTCAAAGCTGAAAATGCTAATAAATTAATAAATGTATATTTGTTGTTGTTGTGTTGTACACTGGTATCAACAAAGGAGAATAATCTCTCTGTGCTGCAGTTATCCGCTATAGAGCATTGTCCATCCTGTGCCACAAAGAATCTGGCATTTCAGATTTTGGGAGGAAACTAAGGTGCCCAGAAAAATTCTCATAACCAACTAGTGAAGCAGAATTAGAAGAAACCATGCTGGGGAAGGGAGAGGATTACACCAAAATGAGCTGACCCTAACCAAGAATTGAACTTGGATCTTTGGCCTTAGCAATCCAGTAGTCTAACCAACTATTGGGCCCTCACAAATGGATGTAAGAAATTATTAAATATTTTCATATCAATATTCTAGAGACCACTATTGTTTCTGAGTTCTTCTAAAGTGAGTAGAAAATAGTAGTAACACAGTATGACCATGGGACAAATCAAATGTATACAGAATACAAAGTCTTTATGGTCTTCTGGTCATGAAAACTATGGTATTGGCCAAACATTTGAAAAATACCAAAAAACTTTAATTTGCTGAAATTTCCATAAACCATAAGTTATTACAAAAAGTGTTCTAATTATGGAGTAAATTAAGTTGGTTAATATATATAGCTCCTTCAAGATTTTATGCTATAGACCTGGGTTTCTGAATATTTACTCCCTCAGAATTATACTGTTAAAAGTGCTTTGTGTAAAGATTAAGTTTCTGTTTGATAATGCAAGATCTTTACAAAAACAATTTTAGCCAATTATCTTCCTTTAGACAAGTTCACTTTTTAAAAGATAAGTATACTCAAATCATTCTCAAAAGCAGCAGTAATGAGGCCGATAACAGTGACACAACTCACATTAAAAAATATTCATTAACATCCATGATTAATCCAGTGAAGCCAAATCTGCTATTTCATGGTTTATACTATTCTAAAATTCTTCCTGTTTCACCATTTATAATTCTGTTTTGCTTTTAGAACATGAAACTAAAGAAATTCAAATGTCTCTAAATTAACAGTCAATCATCTGAAGAAACAATTTTACAAGTGACAGACACACATGCAGTTTTGATTTCATAAGGCTTTGAGATATTATAGAAGCAAATGAGGCTAACAAGCAAGTTTACTGAAAAATCAAAAACTACATGCTAAGGCTAAAAATGATGTTTTTGAATCAAGTAAGTATTCTTACAAGAATAGAGATAGATCTATATCATTCTTCATACTCACTAATAATGATTTTTTTCTTGTTCACAAGTTTACCATGTAGAACTGCAGGCATTAGAAATGATGATGAGAAAAATTGTTTCTTAATAGAAAAAAATATCCAACAAGGTAGCACCTCTAACCTGTGCAATGTAAAATGGCTCTTGGAATAAAATTATTTAAAAAGAGAGAAGAGAGAGAGAGAGAAGAGAGAGAGAGAGAGAGAGAGAGAGAGAGAGAGAGAGAGAAGTTCATTATCAAATGAGGACAAAGGCTGCTAGAAGCTGAATGCTCTGATGTTGATCAGAATGATACTAAAGTGGCCTGGCTCAGTGACTGTTCTGTGGAACAGCAGTGAAAAACAACAGAGATAAGATGCTGATGAAAACATCATATCACACAGAGTAAAAACAAAAACAAAAAATACACCAAATAAAAGAAAAAAGGAAATCCCTGATAACATTTAAATATAAAGATAATTCCTTCAATTGTCAAGTTGTTTTTCTTTTTTAAATTTAATTTCAACCATCCAAAAAAAAGAAAGAAGAAACACTTTAATTATTCACATTATAACAACATTAAGAGGTTTGCCTATATGGTTTTTAATATCCTCAATAATGAGAAAATGTATTTGTTTTGCATCTGAACTGTACCAAGTGAGATTTAAATCAACAGAAAATAAAGCAATCACCATTTTCTCTAGAAAACTGTTCCTTTAGGCAGAGTTGGTTTCATTCCCAACTTAAAGACAAGTAGGTAGAACTAACAAACAAAATTCTGGTCCTTCAAGCCTGGAAACTAAACAGAAATCTATAAAGGGAAGGGTGGAGAGAAGAGATTTATAATAATAATAAATATAAATAATTTTTTTTAAATTTAAAATTTCCTATAACCAATCATTTACATCCATTTTGTAGCATCACTTCAAACATACTTTTGTGAATCCATGAATTTTTCTACACAAAATCATTTTAAATGTATTATTCTTATTGCAAAACTGCTATAGCACAGCAGAGTCTAAGACTGAGATTGAAAAATTTTGGCAGTGAAAGTGACTGCACTAGATAACGTTTTCAGCTAAATAAAGATAACAGGCAGTATTTACATTTGGTGTCTTATAAAGTTCGGTCAACATATGCTGTATAGGAAACAAACAAAAAAAAGATGAAAGTGAAAGTCATGGCTTGCAATTTTTCACAGAAGATACTGCACATTTCTAAAGTACAGCTATCGTCAACATTAGGCAATATAAAATTTCACCTTGCTATTGATAATCCTCAATGCAAAACTCTCAAAGACTGAATTAGAGAAATAACAAAATCATTTCTTGAAATCACATTTAGCAGTTATGTGCTGGCAGCAAATTAAAATAAATAGCATTAAAGGTAAACAGCATGACATTTTAAGATAATTCAATAAACTATTTATATCCATAATTCCATTATGGATCACACCAAAATCCATTTTATTCTATAACTATGCATTTACCATTAAGTTATCAAAATTAATTTGCTTACCTAAAATAAAGTTACTTAAGAGATTATTCCTTCTTAATTATTTTAAGTACTAACTGAATACAGATCTACTTACCAGCATGAGTCAGACAGTATGAAGACAAATTTCTTCCCTGGATGTCTAAAGCTGGACATGAACTGTACTTTTGAAGACCATCATTCTTAAATCTCTGAAAGTACAAAAGGACAGCTGGTTCATTTTGTTACAGCTAGAATAACAGTTTTCTGTGTAGAATGAAATTAAAAACAAACAAAACAGCTTATAGGATGAATAAATTCAAACCCACTCTCCCATTAGTGTTCTAATGTTCTCTCAGCAAGTTCCTTCAGATATAAACTCTGTTCAAAGTTTAGAGCTATATATTAATTTTAATAGCTTCCTATCCTTTTCGATTAAGCAAACTAAACTAAACAAGCAGAGAGTCATCAATCAGACCCCGCAGTATCTAAGCCAATGCTGGACTGTAGCATTGCTTCTCAACAAACATTTACTTCAAAAATAACAACTCAAAAATGCCAGAAAACAAATCCCAGGACCAGATGTTCATGACTTTTAAACAGAGCGCTGGGCCATCATTGTTTTCACCAGTTTTTAAAAACTGACAGCCCACTGGCGCGAGTTTCCTGAAAAAATCTGTTCAATCTATAAATTGCAATGGATTCTTTAAAGAAATGGTTTAATCTCCCAGCTGAACACATCAATCACTACCTATCTCTAAGCACTAGTTTGTTATTGTTGTTGCTGTCATCGCATCAACTCAGGTCAGTCAGCAATAAACCAATCTATGAACTAAGAATTCATTCATTCATTCGGTGAACTTGGACCAAACATAGTTCATTCCTAGGACATTGGTTTCCACCACCTAAAAGTCAAGCAGTTCACTATTCATTTTAAACAGCATAACCCAGACTTGGCCTTCTATTGCTGGTATTCTGCATGATGAAAACAAACCACATGCACTAAAAATATACTTCTGCTTTTACATAATACTCAGATGAAAAATCAATTCATCTTTGCCAGTGCTGAACATTTCGTTCATCCTTTCATTTCCAAAGCCACAGAAGTTGATTCAAATTGTTATTGATGTTGACTGCAACAACTGAGGATTTAATGATAAATTGGATCATCCAAAACTTTTGGTGAACATGTAAAAAAAGGAACGGCATAGTTTACTTTAATTTCACTTTTATTATAAAGTTAACCAGAAATATTGCTGTCTACTTTTGCTTGCTATTAATTGGCTGTTTTCAGGGTAAGGCAAGAAATATAAAACTTACAGCTATCCAGAATAAGTTGTTTTAAAACAACTTAAAGACCCAGCTTTAACTCCTCAATTATTCAGAGCTTATCACTTGAAAATACTTGTTAATATTTAACTCTTTCCAGATGGAAACATTTTCAGATAAACTTCTATATAAGATTTATTGTTTACATATTATTATGTTACTTACCTCAATAGCAAAGTGAAGAAGAAGAAAAAAAAGCAAAACACTGCCTGCCTGTTATTAATCACAACTACTAAATCAGTAGCTGGAGAACGGATAAACTATACATTTGAATAGAATAATAAGGAGCATGAGATTTATTCTTTCATTTTTAATTATTGCCGTGAAATAGATCAGTGCTCCACAAAAAAAGATTTCTAGCTGTAAGCATCAAAATGATTACTAATTCTCTGAAATATATGGTTAAAGCTTTCAATAAAATAGTAGTGTGATGCTGTCTTCAAATATCATGGTTTCTGTTCCTAGCCTATTAAAACTATTAAGAAACACTGAATGGACTATGTAATTTCTGTTTGTGCATATGAAAGCATGCTAATACCTATACCTTGATTCATTCATTTCCAGTTGATTTAATAACAACAATGGAGTTATCACCTTAGCCATTAATTCTGAACTTATTGCATTTCCCATGATGCTCTGCTCAAATTTAGTGGTAGATGAGTGCATTTCACAGGAGCTTTGTTCATCATATCACATGTAGCTAGTTCATTCTTTTTCATTTGATTCTGATAAGATTTTGCCAAGGTTACTGATTATTATCTGTCTATTTGCTTTTTCATGTAAATTATATAACTTTAATGTAAATCAAAATAATTTTTGTAATTAAAAAAATGATATTATTTGTACAAATCTGGTTAAAGACTAGGCAGATTTTACTTAAATACTATACAAATCTTTACTCTGCAGACTCTGGTGGCCATTTTACTATTCCAATATTTTTATACAGGTCACTACTACTGCCATCATAAGGACATCACTTCTCCCTTAAGAAATAAAAATCCATTACAATGGCTATGTCAAATAACAATGGTATTTTCGTGTTTACAGATTAACCAGCTTGTATGATTGCTGCCAAAATGAAGAGAAAAGCTAGAGGAAAACACATTTTGGGTCCAGCAAAATTCTCAACATTTCAATAATAATACAGACACTCATCTAACATATCATTAGTGTTTTTCTCTGGAAGCATGAATGGTCTCATTTGGCACTTTTGTGTATGTAAATGCCACAACCTTATCTGTAATTTGACACCTTTAATAACTCCTACTAGCTGTGAAGTCAAAAAAAATTATGTTAGTTTCCATGCATACCTATTAATCAGCAGGTATGCCTTAAAGAACCCATTTTATTTTAGAACCATTTATTTTAACTCTATTCAACAATTGCATGTTTAAAGATGTGAGAAAGATCAAGTCTATTATTATATTTTTAAAAATATGTTCAAAAATGTACTAATACAGTACAATATCAAAATTCCAGCAGCCTAGCACATATCAAAATCCAGGACCTGGCAATTCCAAGATTCTTGCTACAAGTTTCCAGTGTGCTGCTGTAATTCACACATCCATGCTACCACTTAGTCATGATTTTCATTGTATGAACACATGACAGTAAGGCTCTGTGCTTTTCTCAGTTAATTCTGTAGTTTTTTCATAATTTTACCCCTATAATGGCATTGAAAAATCCTCTGACTGATAGTGGTGTGTCTAGTGTAGCAAAGAGAAAGCATACTGCACTTACCACAATTGAGAAAGTGGAAATGTTATGTGAATTAGTTAAAGGTGTATCCTGCCTCAACCTCAGTTATATCTGATGCCATCCCCTCCACTTCATCTTCTATGCTACATGCACCCTCTAGTCTACATATACTGTACTTTGGAAGCAGAAACAAAGGGTTTGGGGTAAGTGTTAGACAAAACATTCAGTAAATGTATAGTATATGTTTTATACACAAGATATTTACATATATTACAAACAAATAACATTTAAAACTTTAATCGGACATATGGTAGCATCTAACAACAATGTGCTTCAAAAAAATGAACAAAATCACAAATCTGGTATTTGCTTGATCCCAAGGATGCCGATTTTTTAAAATATTATACTGCATTACTATTAGCTTGCAAGACAAATTTCCATATAAAAATTTTTATTAAAAGCAGAAACTCTGACAGAAATACATCCAGAAACTACATACATTAAGATCAATTATGAACCTTAGATAGTAAAAGATTAAAATATAAATTATAGATTAGAAACAGCCATGAGTAAGTGCATGTCACTAATTGAAACCAGGCAGAACTATTATTTATGTAAAATGCTATCCTTTAATGCTGATATTTAGCAAAATTATACAATAAATTATTATTAAGTTCCAGCAGAAATTCATTGATAATGAACAGAATGGGGAAAAGCTCAGCTAATTGTTCTTAAAGTCATGAACTGTCTGTAGATTTGAACCATTTATTGAGGGGGTCACGTAAGGGGAGAGAACTTTCCTTTGCAGCAAAGAATTCATGTGAACAAACATCAATGGCAACCAGTCGATTTTGTGTCTTATATTTACATTACATGTATATAAGCATAAGCATACGGCTGTAAGAAAAAAGAAATATATATGACTAAATCTGTAACAATTAATGGTATCCTTAAAAATGGCAAATGCTGTAAATGCATTACATAACTTATTTAGTGGAAATTTACAAGATAATAAATGACAAAACACGTGTCATAGAAAAAGAACAAGTGTGATTTATAAAGCAACGCATTCAAACAACTCCCACCAACCCTTATGCTACTTGGCATGCAAAATGCCCCAAAGATGCAAAAGTTGTTTTTTTTTTCTGAACAATATCACAGAAAAGTCTGCCTCCACAGAGGATGTTCCAGGAGATATGTTCCCAATGCCAACAGTAAACTTTCACAGTGATGGAAAGTTCACATCTATTTAAGAAGCTCATTCAATGTTCTAGTAATGATGCTATTAGTTTCTCTAAGAACAGTCAAGGTAAAGAATTCCACTCCTATTCTTAACCCTTCTATCTAGTTTATTCTAAACAAGCTCAAAAAGGTTAAGATCTGGATGACAAGGTGACCATTTCATCATTTTCATGATTTTATATACTTCTTTTCATGATAGATATTAAGTTTTACTGTTTGGGGCCATTGCTTTAATGCATAATAAAACCAGGGTCTATCAGTCGATGCCCAGAAGATATTAGGTCGTTACAAAAGTTTTGTCGGTTTTTATATTATGTTAATTTAGAGTTCATTTTCTGCATGTGCTTTGGCATACATTATGCAAAACCTACCTTTTTAAAAATCATAAAATGCATATTTGTTTCAGGGTTCTGAGTGAAGCATGGATAGAAAAGTTTTTCGTGCCATTTTCCTTCAGAGTTAAAACTGGGCCACAAAGCAAGCGAGGCAACTTGTGACATTAAGCAAGCAGGGGGCCAGAACACAGCACATGAGCGCACAGTGTGATGATGGTTTGCAAAGTTTCGATCATGAGATGGAGCCTCGAAGATAAGGAACATAGCAAACATCCTTCCAGCTATGATGATGACTGTCTGAAAGCCTCAGTTGAAGCTGATCCAAGAAAAACTGCGAGAAATTGCTGGAGAGCTTGATGTAAGCATCTCAACTGTTTCCTGGCATGTTGATGCAATTGGCAAGGTGAAAAAGCTTGACAAGTGGGTACCTCACGAGTTGAATGACCAACAACGATATCATTAATTGGAGATCAGCTCTTCACTTGTTATGAAAAACGAAAATGACCCATTTCTTGAGCGAATCATTATGTGATGAAAAATGGATCCTTTACAACAATTGCAAATGATCAGCACAGTGGCTTGACAAAGACAAGGCACCTAACCACATTCCAAATCCAACCTCCACCCAAGGAAGGTCATGGTCACTGTCTGGTGGACTGCAACTGGTGTTGCCCACTATAACCTCTTGCAACCTGGAGAAACCATCACAGCTGAAAGGTACTGTCGTGAATTAAACGCTGTTCAGCAGAAACTCTCCCAACGACAGCCGGCATTGGTGAATCGAAGAGTCCCAATCCTGCTCCACGACAATGTTTGTCCTCTTGTTGCAAAAGTGACTCTTCAGAAACTGAACACATTGGGGTATGAAGTTCTCCCTCACCCAGCCTATTCACCAGACCTTTCTACCATAGAATGCCACCTTTTCAAACACTTCGACAGCTTCCTCCCTATGAAATCCTTCTCCAACCAAGCAGCAATTGAAACTGCCTTCCAACAGTTTATTGACTCCAGAAATCCAGATTTTTTTAAAATGGTATAAATGTGCTTGTAACTTGCTGGCAGAAGTGTATTGATTGTAATGAAACTTACTTTGATTAATAAACTTCATGTTCAGCAATGATATGATGACTTATTGTTGCGGTAAACAAACCAACAAAACGTTTGTAACAACCTAATTTAAGCAAGATGCTACTACAATACTGCATAATATTTCCCTTTATAAGAATTACATCAATTCTAATTAACCTTCCAATCTTACAACTACTAAAATAGCTCTATACTTTCAAGTTTCCTCCTCCATCATTCACTATTTTTTTCAAGCTTTTCTTCAGGTACATTGTCCTCTCTTTCAGCCAAAGATTTCAAATTAATTCTCATCAGAATGTAATTCTTGTACCATCAAGTTATTGCTTACTTGCCCAATCAAGTAATTTTAGACCAATAATAAAAATCCATTTTACATGCACATCATCTTGTCCTGTAGCCATTTTGCTTGGTGATAACCACAAATGTTTGTTCAGCAAGAAAATGCAGACACATTTAACCCTCAGTATTCTTAGAAATAGCTATAAAAATTTCAAATGCTAATATGTCAAAATTGTGTAAAGCAATCATCAAGCAAAAAAATGGATATTTCAATGGAAAGTTGTGTGTGATCAAAGTTCGAATATACATATTGCAAAAAAATGCATGATGTATATATTTGCTTACTTTAAAATTCTATACACATTCCCCCTTAAAAGGTGAGTTCATAATTATGGCCACCAGAAGATATATACATGTATGTATACAGTAGCCATTGACTGATTTATCTCAAATAATACAAAAATACCAATTATTTTTAAACAGTAAAAACTCAGCATACCATAGTTGTGTGAAACTATTTAATAAATGTTCTGATTTGTATTCAGTATTTTTTAAATGACTTCTAATTTGAGTATTGAATGTATAAAGATTGATATCAGGGATGTTAATTTGTGATAAAAATCAAACAAAACCTTAGATGATAACAAAATCAAACTAGATTTATTTAAGTTTTATTAATATTAAACATTAGAAAAAAAAACAACTAACTCTTCTTTAAAAAAGTAAAATTTAAGTTAATAAAATAAATTTGGCTATTCCTTGCAATCCAATTATGCAGTTTATCTAGTTTTTGTTTTTAAATATTTTTTCTTCAGATATTATGAAATTAAAATTCAGTAGTTCATAGTATTCATATTAATTAAGCATAAGAAATACAACTTCTATTTTTTAAAAAAAACTCTAGCCAGAAACCAAAATTTCTAAATAAACAGTGTTAACTAAAACTGCAGGAAGATAAAACAAAAACACTAACAAAAGCAAATGTTACTTCCTTGTTCTTTTCCACAATCAATCAAACCATAAATAAGGTGAGATAATTTCAGCCTGTTTTACCACTCTTTCATCCTCAATTATATTTTTCATGTTTGTTTAAAGACTCCAAACCTCAGAACAAACAAACAAACCATCTTACTTCACTGTTATCATCATTCTAAATTATTCAAAACCTTCCAAGTGCTATTAACCTCACATCTCAGCTTGACATATCCATTGGAAATTTAGAAATTTTACTAGTTATCCTTGGATACTCTAATGTATAAATCAAATAATTTAGTGTTGATTTCTCTGCTCTATTTCTTCACTGTAAATTCCAATCACACTAGCCAATCAAAAACATGAAACTACCACAAAAAAAAAAAATCCACACACATTAAGAGTTGCAATGAATTCTTTTTTAATTGTAAGGCTTAGACTTTTTAAATAAACATTTTCTGTATGATTTTGTTTTTTACTGAAACATTTGTAGCCACAGATAGCACAAGCAACTTTGAATATGAAAAATCAATGGTCAAAATAATAAATTGTTTTATTCATTTCTAAATATTGAACACAAATTTTAAACCAGATCTCTTCTAACTGGTGAGCAGATGGTTTTGAGTGTTTCAGCAGCACATGGTAATAGGGCTACCATTCCTGTTTAAAACAACTGCCAGATGCTACAGGGTTCAGTTTTGGTAGGGGGAAGGAAACCAGAGTAGACAATCTGGTGTAGAAAAGTGAGAGCAACCACACACAACCCAGGAAAAACCAAACCACAGTTTGCTGCCATGAGTTACACTGTCACCAAAACCAGATCTCAGAAGAACTATCCCAATCTAAATACAACAATAGATGGTTTTGAATCAAAATTATATTGTCTCATTAAAATATAATACACATGGATATAAATATTCAAGAAAGAGCAATCAATTAACAAGATGAAGTCATATTTACATAAATTTAAATGCATTTAATGCAAAATGATATATGAAAAAAAAAGAAAGAATTAAAAACAAAATAACTTTTCCAAGATATTATCTATTCTTCTTATATCAATTAAAAATACCAAACAACAAGAAAACTAATCGAAAACCCTAAAAAATCCCAATATGTAAGACTTCATAATTAAAAACAACTGCAGATTACTGGTAACCAGCACAGCACTGGCTAAAAATATCCATGCAAGATTGACATCATTCAGTGTTAGTTAAGAGGCAGCCAGGGTGATGAATGCAGGTTTAAGACTGATTTTTTTGGATTGTACAGCCAGAAAATTCATATAGCTCTCTCTTGTGAGTGCATGAGAGAGAGAGAGAACTAACCTTTTCTGTCCTGTTTACCAGTACACAGTATTATCACATTTGAGTAATCATGCCAACACCAACCACCTCTGCTAAAACTGAACTTGCTTCAACTCTCACAGTAGCCTCCTTGCCAAATATACAGGCACAAAACCCCTTCAGAAAAACTGAAACACTTTTGCCTTCCACATAGCTGACCTCTGCACTCCAGTGTGTGACCCTTTTCTGATAAGAGCAAGAACCACAATAAGATATCATGAATATTTACACTTGCACAGGCAGACCAACAAATGCCACTAAAAACTTTAACTACAGAAAAGCTGTCAACTAACAATACTTCAGAGGGAATTATGCTTACATTTACCACTTGATGTTTTCTTTTTCAAAAGAAAAGGATACTTTCTCAAAGTTGATTATCTTTTATCTCTGGATAAATTTACATCATATTTGGCACACTTGTATAATAAGTATGTAATTTTTAAAATAACAACAAAAATAGCTAAATATTTTGTAGTCATAGATAATTTTAACAACATAAAATACAAAAACAAAAAAAAAACCTGCTATTGCAACACTAACATATAGTAAGGAGAAATACACATAATGTATGGCTAATTTCTATACTTTTAAAAATGTATGTATCAGAGAGCATGTACACAACACTCAACTTACACAGGAGCATTTAGCTAAATGAAAATAAATTAAAAGGATCTTTAAGCCAGCATGCAAAATGTCCAAATTAAGAAAATGCTTCCAAATACTTTTTTTTTCCAATTAATACTAAATAAGCATACATAAGAAAATTACTCTTTATCTGCACAATAAGTTCAGCTCTTAAAAAAATGGACAATTTACAGGTGTTTTTTTTTACCTTTAACAGGCTTAGTAAAGAACAAAAAGGACAGTAGACATGCTAAACAAGTTTCTTGAATCCTAGTCAGTTTAGTAAAGAGGAAAAAAACCTATCAACTTTCTTCTTCAATGATGACAGTTATAAGGAAAAATAATCATTGACAAGATATTAGATAAGGCAAAAACATTAATTATCTTTGAATAATACTAAATGATGTCATATTGTCTATTGTAGTAAATGTAAGCAGTACAGTGTAGAAAAGACTAGTTGCTGTCCAGAAGCTTCTTTCTCTATTAGAATACTTGATTTTAGGAAAATGTAAATAGCACAAAAGTCAGACTTTGTTTTACACATTAAAGAATAATTATCTATTGTTTTTAAACAACATATGTGCCTTTCTTATTAGATTTTTCACTTCCATCAGTCAAAATATTCTATTTGATCATTATCATGCACATTTTCTCATCATCTAAAACAATGTGGACCTCATCTCTGTTATATGACAAGATTTAATCTGTTAGAACATTTTTTTGCTATTGAACATTGGTTACCCAAAGGCTTGGCTAAGCTGCTCATCATCTTTATTTTTAATTCCTATTAAAAATATTAATTTTTGTATGATTTACTCTAATACATGCAATAAGAGAAGACTTACATATAAGATTTACCCCAGTAAAGACTTATCAAATATGAATAATAGTTCCTTAATTGAAATTAACCAAACTTTTAATTAAGACTGCCCAAGTCAATGTTATGTAGCATCACCCAACATAAATGAAGCAATGAACAGAATTAATCAAAATTAAAAGTATGCATTCCCTATGTAGACTTAATGCCACACTGGACTTTTATTAACATGTTGTGTAATGTAGTATTTACCATTCCTCTTTTTCAGCATATTGAGAAATAATCAGCAACAAAGATAAATGCTGTTAATTTATGAATAAAACAATCATGTATAGACGTTACATTTAGATGCAATGTAATTTTTATTTGTTGAAATTTTCAAACCTGAAAGGAATCTTTTTTAATGTTGTAAGTAATATTACCAAGTATGTCATGTACACTAAACCAACTGATCTCTGTTATACTTCTTTGATCATTTACCTGAAAAGAACACATAAAGGATAACTCATTCAGTATTGCATCAGTTAAGCCACATGTTGATTTGTATACTTTTGTTGTTATTGACTTCTAACTATATTTAAAGTTACAAATTTGATTTAAGTAATTCAATGATAAACAAGCACATCTATGCTTCTACAATTTATAAACCATTGAATAAACTGCATGTCACAACATTGTAGAGGTGAAGCGTAATAGGTAAGCTATAAACACTTGGATAAAGAGACCATGCTAAAGATGAAGCAATAATAATTTTTAACAATTTCATATATAATCTGATATATTTAGTAACAACAACAATATGAAAGAAATATCAACTATCAACACTAAGTATGGAGTTGCCTATGTTTTAGAACCATCTATAGAACTAGTGAGCAGCAGCACTATCCTTTTAAAAAGGGGGGGGACTTGATAAGTTTCATCTAAATTCATTAATGCTTAAACTGAAACATTTAACTTTTCTAATATTTAAACAGTAACCTGCCAACTAACTTCATTGTTATGTACACACTCTACCCTTGCCAAGTTAGTGTGCTTCTGTATGGGCACAGAAATATTTGTTTGTAACTTTAACCAAGATACCACGTCATCCTCAGATTGTTTAAAGCATCCACATGTATATAAACCATTCTCTGGTTTGTAATATTACATAATATTGTTTTAAACTATACTGAAATCACTGAAAGCTAAAAGGTCTTTTTATTTAAAATATATATGGTGTGTGTGTGTGTGTGGTGTGTGTGTGTGTGTGTGTGTGGTGTGTGTTTTTGTTAAACATAACCTCTGTTTATATCTTGAAAATAACAGCCAATCAGATATAAATTTTGATTTAATATTTTTTGTTCAATGTCAAAATAAATTGAAAATCCACCCAAACATTTTAAAAGATTTGTTCTTGCTTTCTGAAAATGTAAAAATTGTTCTCACTTAAACAGAACTTCATGGCTCTATTTATACATAAAAATAAATGACACAGAAATGTCATTCACTTCAGTACATAACTGCCTCATGGTATGTAATTTTAAAGGACACCACAGAAGCACCCATCCCAACCTGGTTAAAAATAAATGAGCTGTTAACAAATTTCCTGAAGGCTGACAATAATTTATGAAAAGGAAGAAAAAAAAGATCATGCATATTTCGAGATTTGTTCTTTTTAGCTGACTACCTGCTATATCAAATTTGTGCATAATAAAAAGACTGTTGGTTTTTCTCCAGTAATTTTACATGCCAATATTACAGCTGGGTTTACACCCAATCCTCTCATCTTACATTTCGACCAATTTACATTCAATGAGTTTGCCACTCCAGCAAACATTAGCAAATTTCTTCAACAGTGAGAAGCTTTCTAATGGCATAGTTAATACTCATATTTTTCCAGACATTGCCCTACTTTATCAATGGTTCATAGCTAAAATAAATAGCCATTTTTCTTTCTGGAAACCCCAGTTAGTGAAACTCACTTCACTGCCAACCAATGCTTGATAATGAAATATCTTTATCAAATCATATATATATATATATACACTGTAATTATATATATATACATATTACTTGTACCTAAGTTATTTTTGTCATTTCTCTCTAAATACCATCAAGGTTAAAAAAAAAAAAAAAAGATATATACAGGCAGAAAATTGTTATATCCAGCAAAGAAAATTCTTCCATCAAACAGATAGCCAACTTTGCTCAAAGAGTTTGTTTACCCGAACTAAACATTAAACCTGTGACTATTATTAATATTTAGTCAGTCTTATTTCCACAATAAAATAACACAAGAAATCTTAAGTACATATCTGTCTTGCTGACTATGGAACATTCGTTATCACACTAATTTTATAACAAATAAAAATGAAAATAAAACAAAAAAAATATTTTTTTTTCCTTAAAAAAGGCGAAACTAAAAATTAAAAATATTGGCATGTTCCAAGGTCATACCTGACCAGCCATCCATCAGCTAGCTATCTTTCCTTTCTTGTTACAGTCTAGCTATCAGTCCATCATATTCCCTCACTACATCGTAACCTAAATCAAGGTTTCATGTTATTTTGGGGAGACTTTTTCTTCTCTCTTCTTTTATATCATTAAAAAGCTAATTAGATAAACTAACCTTAAAAAAAAACTATATATATAGTAAAGTAAAAAAAAAAAGGATTTTTAAAAGAAAAACACATTGTCAGTTGTTGCCATAGCCACTGATCAACTGAGGCATATGAGTGTCAATTTCAAGGTGCATCCTACAAGAATGATGTAAAACATAACTTGTCTCTCCAGCTTGAGCAGATAAAAAAATAAGAATGAACATTACAAGGACACAAGGTAAAGATATTATAAACAAAATTTATCTAATTGTGAAGTATTAAAATACAAAGCAACAAATTCATACTGGAAAAAGACAATTACTTTTTAAGCTTTAAAAAATTTTAATTAAAAATAAACAAAATTATGCATCTATATTTAATCCATAACCTTACACACACCATTTTGTAACTTTCATCAATACACCTGACAATCCGTAAACTTATAGTAAATCATCGATGGAAGCAAAATTCTAGCACCTTCACACACCCACCAAAAATGTGATTGAAATTCTGAAGCTCTTTACACTTAGCCATATTTACATCACCTGCAAACTGAAGCTAGTTTCTAAGCATCCATAATATAAGCAAAGCAACACCTGCGTGGATGAAGTGGTCATACTAGTAAATCAGAGTGGGCTGCTACTTATATTTACTAGTGATTCAGTGACATCACTATTCCTATACATCCTAGATTTTCACTTGATAGCATCCTTAGTCATACAAAAATCTTATGTGCCAAGTTGTAAGCAACCACTTCTAAAAATACCTGTTTTCTTTTCACATGTGGTTGGCAGGAAAAACAACTCTTCACCTTACAGTAACAATGATTCAAGAAGCTTCATACTAGTAGTATAGTACCTAATGATCTTGCAATATTAAAAGACAACTAAAAATATGAACAGAAAATTACTTTAATATCTTTAACTTATTTTTCTAACACCTTTTAAAATTCTTTAAACAACAAAGTATAGTTTGTTTTTAAACTTCATGGTATTTATTTCTCCAATGCCTGCCAATCTAATTTATTTCTGCTTTTGCTACTCAGAGATTTTGCTATTTCCAGCCTCTCAATAACTAAAAATTAGAACAACAACAACAACAACAAAAAAGTAGCAAACTAAATATTTTATGCTATCTAAATGTGTTCATAAAAAATGCATCTGTAACATTATCTTGCACCAAAAATTAGTATTTCTAAATCCATAAGAGAGTTGTAGCACCATTAAAACACTACCACACATCAGTGCATAACAGAACAGGAAAAGACATAATTTAAGCAAAATTGTTTTGAATTTAAAATGTCCTCTAAATACAGGTAAAAAAAAACCTAATTGTCTTATGTGTAGTTAAAGGATAATGTATTCTAATGATGGGAGAAGTTTATATAACCATTTTTTTTTGCAAAAATATTTTCACATTTTTTTTTTTACTGTGCAATGTGTACTATAGCTATATCACTGGCTCACAGGTTATACAGGCCACATATTTGTAGTTGCGGGCCAGAATTAACCCTATTTGATTCCCACAAAGGTCAGGCATCGATTTATATAATCAAAATTATTGGCAATAATTATTTTCTTTCTTTCTTAATTAATCTTTTCGCATTCAGAACAGCCAGAACCTATCAAATTAAACCAGTTAAAAATAGTCAAACACTGACCAGCCGTTTAATGATCACTTCCATGTATACTATAGATAGAACACGCAGAAGGATGTTGTGCCCAGCTTATCCAAGGAGTGGAGCCGAACTGGTGTGCGTGTGTCCCTTGGATGCTGTCTCGGATTGTGCGGCAGGTTCCGTGTTTTTATAACGGAAGGCCCCAGCGGTGTTAGCTAATGCCAACACAACCCTGATTGTGTCAGCCGCACTGGCGGTAACAGTTTGACTGCCAGCCCCTATCCATGGCAGCAGTTGGTGGTGTGTGATGCAAGTGAGAGTCATTGCTGTGGCTTGCAAGCCCACGGGATGATAGGAAATTATAGCCCCCTGCCAGTCTTCAAGCGTAGCATGGAAGGAGATGGTCAGTTGGGAACAAAAACAGTCAGGCTAACAGACGCGATGCCTTGACCGCGTCCGGAATGTTGATGATCCATGAGGAAAAGCACCTATGTCGGTGCTGTTGAGGTAGACAGGTTTGAGGTTATCAATGGAAATCTCATTGCGTTTGCCATTGCGCTTGATGACAAAATGTTTGTCTCCTCATTGAATAACGGGAAATGGACAATCATAAGGTGCTTGAAGTGGACAACGATGAGCATCATTTCTTATGAAGACGTGTGAACTATGGTTCGCCTTAGTCGATCAGCATAATCACCAGGATTTTCAAAAGTGGCCAGTTTAGCACAAGAGAGTGGCAGCATATACGAGTTTGGCTGCTGTGGTGTCAATATCTCTCTTCACTGCAGTGCAAATACCCAGAAGAACTAATGGTAGAGACTCTGTCCAGCAATCTGAGCCTGGGTATGTCTTAAGAGCAGACCTGAGTTGACGATGAAATCATTCCACTAGGCCACAGGCTTGAGGATGGTATGCAGTTGTTCGGATACGGTTGGTTCCCATGAGTGCAGTGAGTGTACGGAATAGTGAGGAATCAAATTGTGAACCTCGGTCCATGGTTATGGTCTCAGGAACACTGTAATATGCAACCCAACAGTTAATGAAGGCTCGAGCTACACTCGGAAAATATGTTGGACAGGCGAACTGCTTTGGACAATCAGGAGAAATCATCCAAGCACGTCAGGAGGTAGGTGAAACCATTCGATGTTGGCAGTGGCCCTATTAGGTCGATGTGAACATGCTGGAAGCATTGTCTGGGCAAGTGAATGTTCCAAGAGGTGCTTTAGTGTGCCGTGTAATCTTAAGACATTGACAATGAGTGCAATTTCGAGGCCATTGGCGCAAATCAGAGTTAATGGATGACCAGACATAGTGAGCAGTGACGAGTTTGAGAGATACACAATTGCCAGGATGAGAGAGAGGTTGTGCAATGTGTGAAAAACCTGTTTCCTCATTGCTTCGGGTACAAAGGGATGTGGAATACCGGTTGAGATATCACACTTGATAGTACCTCCGGCAGTTGGATCATTCATATGTTGCTGTAGCTCTGGGTCGGTTTGTTGAGCTGTCGCCATAGCGTTGAAGTCGATGATGTTGCTGGATATAGCGTCTATGTCAATGCAAGACAAAGTATCCGCAACAATGTTGTTGATACCTTTGACATATTGAATGTCATTGGTGAATTAGGAGATGAAGTTGAGGTGATGAACTTCTCTAAGCAAATAATGGTTTGATTTCAATGATAATCCTTAGGTCAGCGGTTTATGATCAGTAAGTACAGTGAACTCTCGAGCTTCAAGCATGTGCCAGAAATGGTGAACGGCAAGGTAGATTGCTAGTAGTTCGTGACCAAAAGTACTGTAAAGCGTTTCAGCACCATAAAGCTTCTTTGAAAAGAATGCTAGAGGTTCAATGCCAGACCAAGCATGCTGGTGTAATGCCGCACCAACAGATGTGTTGGATGTGTCCACCATCAGCGAAAGTTTTGCTTCAGGTTCTGGGTGAACAAGCATTGTGACTGAGGCAAGTGCTTCTTTAGCGGCATCAAAGGCTTTGATTGTTCCATTGGAGAGAGTGATTGTCTTCTTTGCGTTGATGAGCACTTCCATTAGTGGATGTATGGTGATGGTGCACCTCGGAATAAAGCGACGATAGAAGTTCATCATTCCAAGGAAGTGGTGGAGTTGCTTGAGGGACGTTGGGATGGGAAAATCCACTACATCTTAAACTCTGTTGGCCAGCGGACGGATCCATTTTGCATCCATATCGTGACCAAGGAACAACAACGTAGATATGCCGAATTGACACTTCGCAGGGTTGGTAAAGCTATGTTCATTGAGATGCTCAAATACCTGGTGAAGGTGCTTTTGATGTTCAGCGGCATCAACGCTGGCTATTAATAGGTTGTCAATGTACACCTATACAAAGGGAAGACCTCGAAGGACATCGTCGATGAAACAGTGAAATGTTTGAGCAGCATTTCTTAACCCAAATGGCATGCGGACAAATTTGAATAAGCCAAATGGAGTTGTAACGGTAGTCTTCGGCATTTCGTCCTGTTCCACTGGGATATGGTGGTAGGCGCACACAATATCAAGCTTGGAGAAGATGGTTGTACCACTAAGAGATGTGAAATCCTGAATGTGGGGACTGGGTATTGATCAGGGATGGTGATGTTGTTCAATGCACAATAGTCACCACATGGTCTCCAAGTAGGTGCACAGTGTGATGCAGCACTTGGATCTCTTGCCGAATCACTGATGGTACCAGCAGATGTCAGCGTCTCCAGTATGGCTCAAATGTCATCTTCTGCTTGGACTCCAACAGCAAAGAGAGAGAGAGAGAGAGAGCAGAAAGCTGTGATTGGAGATCTTGCATGCCCTCTTGTAGAGTTTGGACATACTCTGGAACAGCGGAGGGGCTGGATACCATGAAGATTGTGGTGGCCATGATAGGTTAAAGTATAAGGTCTGCCATACTGTGAATTCAATCATGTTGGCATCACCAATTTGTTGTGCCCAGCTTATCCAAGGAGTGGAACTGAACTGATGTGAGAGTGTCCCTTGGGCCACTGTCTCCAAAAGTTTCCTTGTGCGGCAGGTTCTGTGTTTTTATAGCGGAAGGCTCCAGCAGTGTTAGCTAATGCCAATGCAACCACAATTACGTCAACCGCACTAGCGATAACAGTTTGACTGCCAGCCCCTGTCTGCAGTGGCAGTCGGAGGCGTGTGATGCAAGCGTGATCTATAAGGATGCTGGTCCATATTATCCAGTCTTATAACTACTTATATTAATTTTCTTGCAAAAGTGACTTTACCAATCAAGCTACTTGCAATTATTATCATTATCTGATGGAATCCAACAATGAATCCTTTCCTTTTGGTTATGTGAAGATATAGTGATGGAGAGGTAGATATCAGATGTGGGGAATGAGAGTGAGACTGTCAAGTGGAGTTCAAGTTACCTGCAGTCAATCAACATGGTGGCATTTTTGCAGTTTGTAGGGGAGGATTGATGTCTATGACGATTCCCAATAAAATTTTACTATGAGCTGATAACAGAAGATTTCTTCCACTACATGACTAGAGAAACAAACTGCTATGCAGCACAGATGAAATAGCTGACAATGCATAGACAGATATCAGTACCAGGAAGATGAAAACTTTCCTGGTAGTCCAACACAGGTCTCCATTTTGCCCCCCCCCCAATTGGGGAATTATGGAGTGAAGATAACAGACTTAATATCAAGAGTGAAAACAGTAAGATTCAAGAAACTGAATCAGTATTGGCATCTCTGTGACAACAATTAAATAATGTTATTTTGCATTTCTGACTTTTTGCACTATCAAATGAATTTTTCTTTATTTTTTGGAAATATTTCTTTTTCATTTAGATAACTGAACTGTGTGTTAAAACATTTGTGCTATCTGAGTCATTCATTCCATGACTGCTTTTTTTTTTGTTTTTAAAATAAATTTAATCAGATAAATGCATTTTTGCACAGCCATCTTGGAAATTGTCTGAATATTTGTGCATATTAAATGTTGCATTTTCTGAATAAGAAAAGTTTAAGTTTTTGATTTACATATTAGTGTTATTTATTAGTCATTTTACCTTCTCATAAAAATATAAAAATAGCTTTTGGGTGAGTAGGACAGGAAATTTAGTGAAAAGAAAGATCGATCTATCATCTGGCAAGTTTTCACTTGGTCCCAGAAGTGGAGCTGATATATTTGGTTTACATGGACCAGAAAAATTTAGAATTTGCTAAGTGTATGTAGAGATTATCACATGCATAAAAGACAAAGGCAAACAAAAATAATTCATTTACTGGTTTTATCAATATACATTACTACAAATGCTGAATAAATGATAAGTAGTTTTTTGCTATTGTCTTTTAAACTGGTATGAGGACCCAATCAAGCTACAATGCATAAAAATAAGATCTAAAAATATATAAAATAAAAAATCTTGAATTACTCTTGTTTAAATTAGTTTAACAAAACACAAGACAAAAAAATGGAAAATTTCTGATAAGTATCCAACTAAATCTAAAAGCAAATAAAATCTTTCTCACATCAAAATATCCCATTTAAAACCCAACAGAAAAAAGATTAAGATCTTAGTAGTTACATAAGAAATATAAAAAAAAACTATTAGATAAATCAGTTTATTATAATAACTCTATTCAATAAAAGTGTTTGTTAATTTTTTAATCAGAAGATAGATATAATACTGAAACCAAACTGGCACCTTTCAGCCAGTCAACCAACTTTTCTAATAAAATAAAACTGAAGCATGTCTCAACTTGAATGCTCCAGCTGAAAGTGGAAAGCATTAAGAGTGGGTTACTGCTAAAGTATCAATTCCTATGCCAAGTGTTCAACAAACAATATTATAATAGGATCATAATGTTGACTTTCCATTGTGCTTGTCAAGAACAAAGATACCTTGTTTCCAATGAGGAATGATTGTCATGAAATGAAGATGTTTTAGTATCTGTAAAGAAAAGAAATAAGGTGGAAAAATCCGCATTCAGCATAAACAGAAACCCTGTCAGTTAGTAATGTCAGACACTTAATAGTGAATTCCTTTTGTTAAGAAAAAATACAAAACTGTTCTAAAAGCTTTTGCTGACATCTTTTTTTTTTTAAATGCAGCATGTAAAATATATGATACAGGTATTAATACATCTCTATTATTATTATTATTATTATTATTCTATTCAGCAGCAGATTTATTTGTTTAGGCACAGTAGTAGTTTGTTTGGGAGATAGGGAGGCAAGTATAGAGAAAGTCACAAGTCCAACATCATGAAATATTTAATTTTGAAGTCAACCAGCCAATCTTTATGCTAATTAGCAAAATGAAATGTATCAAAAACTCTATAAACATATAGGCAAAGATTTTCTTGACCAAAATATCCACTAAACCTATACCTACAAAAGTTTAGTCTGATAGAGCAATTTGTTATGGGCATATGTGATTGATTAATTATACCCCTAAATGAGAAAATTGTGTGTTTGTGCATTAATTATTCAAAAATAGTTTGTGTAATGTTAATTTCTGCTTGTTTTCCAAGAAGAGAATTAATTAACAGGTGTTCAAATGTAGGAAGCCACTTGCAGGTAGATATTAAAGCAATCAGTCAAAACACTCAGTGCTGGTTTACCATAGTCAAGCTGCAAAGCTGTTCACTTTCAGAACATTCCAAAGTAAATTGGATGTTGCCAGAAAGAAAAACCAACCAATCTTTTGGAAAAGTTCTGACATCTGATAGCCATGTCAGCAGCAAGACTCTCTTGCCAACAGTATACAGGACTGGTTATGCTGGCTAACCTAGTGACTGTATCTATGAATAAATCTTAAGGTATCTATGGTTGTTAGAGAAGAGAGAGAGATGCTGTTATTTAACAGCTGGCTTGTAATGAAAGAAAACATTATCAGCTGTGTTAGTAAAATCTTCATGAACATTTACCAAACTATTGCCATCTTCCATACTGGGAAATTCTGGTAGCTTTCTTGTAAATAATAAAAAAAATTTTTTTTAAAGTTTAATCTAAACTAAAGAGCACAAAATTCCCTTTTGATTTTTGTCAATATATAATCACACCAGTATTTTTTAAAAAAAATAATTACCCAGACTTCCAGCACAGACCTACACAGATTGAACAGCCTGCTACACACACTTTAGCATGCACAATAAGTCATGGGGGACTACAAAGTAGGAGAATCTTCATGAAATAGTGTATGCTCTCCAAACCTATAAAAATGGCTAATGGTGATACTTTTTAAAAAGAAATCAAAGCATCAAAGGTCAAACTTTATGCTTCTTTATTTTTAAATTTTATTTTCAGGCAAATATTGTGTGATCACTATAAAGGCAATAAAAGTAAAAAAATAAATGCTAAATCTCATTTCATCATCATGTATGTTTTTTTTGCCTTTTATAATATTGGAACACATCTGTCTCTTTTCAGTTCACATGGAACTTCATTAAGTCAGTTTTATTGTGAAATCTAAGAAACAAATTAAATATTGCCTTTTAAGATTTCATTAACATTTTTACAGTTTGTTGCTTTTCATCTTTATTTCTGATCCATTAGGGTTCACTTCACAAACTGGACTTAATGTCTATGGCAGGTAACATGTAACATGTGAAAGTACACGTTTCAAACAAAGTCTAGGATCCCACAAAAATGCATTTAAATTTTATGGATACAAATGTTCTTGTGTCTATCCTTGATACCAGCAATGATTTCAGAAACTGTCGTGAAAAGATGGTACTTCGAACAACATATCAGTTATCAACTTGGCTGAGTCATTTATATTGAGTAAAGGAAAAGGCAAAAAACAAACAAAAACATATCCTTAACTTGTAATCAAAGTAAACCAAAATTTTAAAAATATACTACAGATAAAAAAAAAATCTCATCTAAAGCAGACAGATTATGTATATTTTCATAATATATGAAGCATGCATTTGTTATTACTTAAATGCTTATACTGAATTACATATAAAAAAATTTTTTTTGCTTACTTCAGTAACTAAGGAAAATGCTAAAATTAATAAATTAACAATAATAATTTTAGGTTGTGGTTACCAGCTAAAAAAGGTACTTTTTCATACTCCCGTGTCATGAAGAACCAAGAAAAAAAAAAAAAAAAACACTGTAGAGCCAATTAAGCAAAAATTACTTTATAGATTTTTCTTCCTCCTCATTTTGTCTGAGTGTCATTGAAAATTAAGCAGAATCAGTTTTTTTCCTAAATGGGAGGGTCAAGATTTTAAAAAGCCTATTAACAACTTAATTCTGTACAATACCTGGTCAGGTAAGCAATAGGTATAACATTCCGGTGTTCTATATCCACATAGTCTGATGACTGGCCTGTATGTGGAGACAATCAATTCAATCGATAACTCCTCACCAAACACTGATAGCTAGGCTAGCAATCAATTACCAAGGCTGGAAAGGTTAGTATAACTACATGGAAACCAGCTGCTGATAATCTACAAAATATTCTCTCCGCACCTCCCACTAAGAAAACCTCATGCCCTATAATTTAATTCTAAAATTACTAAATACAAGTGTAAACTAGGGGAGAGAGAGAGAGTCAGACAGGAAAAAATACATTAGCCAATGTAATTTGTATTACTCAGTATATTTCCTTGTGTAACTTTCTTATTTTACAAATAATTGCAACAAACTACATATCATCTAATTCATAAGTTTCTTCTGATGCCATCAATATATAGTTTACCTATTATGTAAAACAATTACATTATGTGTTATCATTTTTGTCTACACCAGACTTGGTCAAACCTCGAAACCAATTTGGATCCTTTTGTTCTCCTGATATCCCAAATTTCAACTAGGAAATTGGCAGCTTAATATCCTGACAGGAAATTTTCTTTATGAAAAGAAAAAAGGGGAGGAAGTGTTTTAAGCTTTCCAATGGTACTCATAGTGATATCAGAAGCACAGAAGACCACCACTGTCACCCTTGACTCTGAGGGACATTCTGCAAGGAAGATCACTGAAAAACCTGAATGTGCATAGTGGGTCAAGCACTTGAAAGGAAAAAAAAACAACCAAAGACTAAAGTCAAACTTATACAAGCAATAATTAGTTCTTGAAACCAGGTAATCATTCCCATTCACTTGAATGCCCTAATCACCAATATGCCCAAGCGCTTGCACTAGTTCTCTAAAACAGAGGATGACCAATAAGTAATAAGCTAAAAAAATGAGGCTGTCACTTTTGCATGACTATATCTGTTTTGCACTAGTGTACTTCACTTCATAATCCTTTGGAAGTTCTTAATAGCAGCATTTCAGTTAGTTCTAATCTGGTTACCTTGATATGACTTCACTTTAGGAAATGTGATGGCACAACAAATTTCTTTCTGTAACCCATGACACTGCATTGTGTAGAGGACCATTTTAAATGAGATAATGCATTCTTTTTTGCATACTATATAAACACACAAGTACTTCCACTGTTTATCTCTTACTTAAAGTTAAGAAATATTACAAAACATAACAAGATACTTAACACTAGAAGAATAAGTTCTCCAAACCATTTTACAGTATTCAAAATAAACTTTTTTCTTTCATATTAAACTTAATCTATAGTATTCTTTTCTATAAAAGATATGAAGATTACCCACAATGTAACTAAGAGCAAATGACATGAAGTACAAAGTACACTATTGTTTATATAATTTCTTGACAGAGAAATATTCTGGTTGATATTTTTGTATTTGCTAAAAGTTCAGGTCCTGCTTTATATTCAAACTAAGAATTGACTGTCTACCTATTAATCAACATTTTGAATGCACATTGTAAAACATGAACATCTAAGTTGAGCAGTTTCCTGAGATGATTGATAATAGTGTCTGGAGATTCCTTCAAATAAAGACATTCTCAATAAGATTAGAAATCTGATTGTCCTATTTGGATAGTAAAATACATTCCAGAAAATGAAACTTTAAAAAAAATAATCTTTCACACAATATTATGAAAAAAAAAAACAGCAAAAGATCTTTTATCTCAAATATTGTTATTTTTTAAACAATCAAATGAAAGTAGTAAACCAGATATTTGCCACTTTATCAATTTATTCTGAAAAGAGAACTATTATAAAATGTTTATACTAAAATTGTTCTGCTCTCTATTATAATCGTTTTATTGTAAACTCAGAGGGAAGCTAACCTACCTATATATTTTATAAAAATAATTTAACAGGAACTATTAAAACATATAATAAATGCCTTCCTTTGTAAATATCAGAACTTTCAAAAAAAATTTACATTAGCATACTTACCAATATATTGTGGAATAAAGTGAAGTCCATTAGCCATGTTACAAACAAATTTTTTTTTTGAATTTTGCATCTGTAAGAAGCCAATTTTCATGATAGAGAAGAGCATAGAAAGATATCAATGTAAAATTTCAGCCACTGATTTGGAAGAGAGAGCAAGTTAATGAAAGGGCTCATTTTAAGCAAGCCAAAATGCAAAATAAGGAAACTGAAATGAGAAAAAATGTTTCAAAAATATTGTTTTTTTAAAAAAAGACAAATCCACAGAAAATCATGGAGCATTTAATCTATTCTTGAAAACAATGTTGTTGCCTGTTTTCACTATTTAATTTATTAAATAGCATTTTCTAATGTATACTGTAATCAAGAATGATTTTTTAAAGTCATATATGATGTACAGCTAGTATAAAATAGTGAATGTATTCTTTACAAAAAAAAGTTTAAAACTTCAGTCATTGTCACAAAAATATCTGAAGATTAAACTAGGAAATCAGAGTCTCTCTAACCTTCCTTTATAGTTAGGTTATGAACTATGCTATTCATCCTACTAAGTCACCTCTGAACCTTTTCCAAACTATTCATATATTTTACATAATATAGGCTCCATGTTTGAACTACATATTCCAAGAGAGATTTCACTAATGAATTATACAGCAGAACAAGAAATTCCAAGCCCTTTTGTATAGAATGATTTATCAAATCTCAAACCCAGTTGGCTTTGGTCCATCTATTTTTGACTATTTAATATGTATTATTTGATATTACCACTAAATTTCATTCATTGATAACTGCTACTGCTGCAAAAGAGAATCAGCAGCATATTCTGAACCCTATGAAGTAATATAGTATAGTGCAATATTTGTTATAATATCACTGTGAATAAATAAATAATCTAAAGTCAACTATGTATATTTTATACCAAAGGTTTTGAAAACCGATTTGTGCTGGATAGGGTTAATAACAGCTTCATGGTGAAATACAAACCAGCATACATAAGGCTAACAAAATTCACCATGATGATAGTCTTACAAAAATTGACTAAAGAACAGAACCAATTGACTCACTTAGCACAAAGATTCTGAAACATCCAAGAAGTTATAAGTTTCATCACAACAAATTTAATTAAGAACACACATCAACAAAGTACTGCTTGTAAATGTGCCACCTACTCCATTAATGTTACCCCTGTAAGAAATATCAACATAATTTATAACTGATCATACTAAAATAATAAATCTAATCAAAATATGTACAATAAAGACAAAGAGAAAAAAAAAACAACAGTTATGCAACTAAACAGCTTGCAAGGAAGAAAAATATATTACATTTTTAATAAAAAAAAATCTCTTTCCACTCAAAAAAGATTTGTGCTGCTGCTGGGAATTTCCTATGGAGTCTGTTTTCATTTGCATATTATCCTCTTCTCCCAATCAATATCCGTACATGTTCACTTATAAAAGGGTATAAAGGGCTTGCTGGTATTCATTCAACCTGCTATGAAAGCCGGCTTTCTATCAGTTTCTTTCATATGCATACATTCACGAGAAACTCTGGACACAGGCTGGGATTTCTAAACAGTTAACTGATGACTCTAGCAAACTATCATTGATAGATAAAGGCCAGAGATGTTAAAATTATGGCCAAACTTTTTCATGTTTCTAGTATTTCTTCAAAAAAATATTCATTGTTTGTGTCATTTTATAGAAATTGGTTTTTTTTTTTTTACACATTTTTCCTGATGTAAAGACATCTTTAACGTCAGTTTTATTATATTTTAACAGTACTTCTGTTATAATTAATTTTCACTATATGTAAACATACAAAAAAAAAAAACACATTCCTTCCTTTTCCAATGGAGAGAGAGAGAAAGAGAGAGAGTGCATAGATAATCAGCTGTGAGAAGGCAAAAAATTTATAATGTCTTCTCCCTGTGCTTAGCTGTGTGGAATCTGGCAAGCTGGAAGACACCAATCATCAGATAACCAAAGCAGGAAAGCATACTGCGAATAAGAGAGAGAGAGAGAGAGAGAGAGAGAGCATACTGCGAATAAGAGAGAGAGTGCATACTGTGAATAAGAGAGAGAGTGCATACTGTGAAAAATAGGACCATAAAATTCACACCCAAAATTCTGTTCCTCTGCTCTTTTGTTGGACCAGTGGATCCAAGTTCTCAACCCCTATATCAAACATAGTATTACTCGTTCACTCTCTAAAACTTAACTTATTTTTCGAGAATCTCAACAGTCTAACAAACTCTTTGCATGCCATATTTCATTTACCAAATGGCGAAGTATAGCACTAAGTAACTTCACCATGCAGAATGAAAGAAGTTACAACATCAAAATTAGATTTCTCATAATTAATTTTATCAGTAGTGCATTAGTTGAATATGAAATAAAGGCAAGTGATTACTAAAATTTACCAATAAGTCTTTTGGACAAACCTATTCAAGAAGCAAAAAAAGTTAACTACATTTCTGGAATGTATTATTTGATGTACCCACTTCCAACCATATTTGTTTTGTCAAAAATGCTCTAAGCTACATCCTGACACTGGCAGATTCTCTCATGTAATGTAAAATGATAAAGTCTTGTAGAAGCTGATTATTTATCACTTGCAAAGATTTTAATTATTTTTTAAAAATGTTATCAAGCTTTACAAGAACAACAAAAAAAATATAGAATGCTAGCAGTTATATCAAATGTGATTCCACATGTTCTACTAATGACTGATAAGCAACATTAGTATAGTAAAAGCCCTTTTAACCAGCATCAAATTATCCAGAAAGTTCAGTTAACCAGCATCTGATAGCACTCATCATTTTTCTATTGTTTTTGGCAACTACTGGTAGGTGGTGCCAGTGTATATCTTATTGATTGCAAACAAAGTGCTCAGGTCTTGCATCTGAACTTTTTCTAGCTTTTAGCAGTGATTATCAGCCCATATCTAAGACATCCTGAAATTATGGACAGTGATATGTTACAAATAAGAAGTGGACAAAAGAGGAAGTGTGTTATGTTAATGATAACTGAGAAATTAGACATTATTCGGCAATTTGACAAAAGCGAGAAACCTAACCAAATAATGAGAGACTTCAACATTGGTTCATCGACAATCTATGATATCAAGTCTCAGAAGTCAGAGTTGCTGAAGTCTGTGGCCAGTTCTGAGACTAGCAAAGCTGTTAATAAACTCTGTACTTTACATAAACCTAAGATAGAGCAGTTTGACAATGTACTGTACAAGTGGTTTTCCTTTAAGCGATCAGAGGAAGCTGCAATTTCTGGCCCGATGTTGAATGAAAAAGCAAAAGTGTTTCATTGGAAAATGGAAATGACCGGGAGCTGCGTTTTTTCTGATGGCTGGCTAGCTCGCTTTAAGAAGGTTAGACATGTCAGGGGAAGAGCAATCTTACAATGTTGAGGCTGCCGACCAATATTGTGAATTCTTCTGCAAACTGATTGAGGAACATAGTTTAACTGCAGTGGACATCTACAATGCAGATGAAATGGAACTCTTTTGGTGCTGTTTGCCAACATCAGCTCTTGCTGGTGGTGATGAAACTGTTTTAAGAAGAACAAGGATTGTTTAACTATGCTAACTTGTGCTAATGCCACTGGGACAGAGTTAAGTTGCTTGTGGTTGGAAAGAAGTGTCCAAGAGCTTTTAAAAGTATTGTTCACTTGCTAGTTGAGTACAAGACACAAGCTAATGCATGGATGAATAAAGAAAAATTTTCTTTACTGGTTCCACCATGTTTTTGTTCCATCTGTGAAGAATAATCTGAGGGAACATGGACTACCTGAAGACAAAAATATTGTCTTATTGCTTGATAACTGCTGAGCTCATCCTTCAGAAGCAGAGCTTGTTTCTGGCAACATCTTTACTATCTGCCTGCCTGCAAATGTAACCTCTGTTATCCAACCAATGGCTGAGGGAATCATCCAGAACCTCAAGGCTATTCATAGAAGAGATTTTATGAGAAAGCTTGTAAACTTTGATGGCACACTTCAAGAGTTCCAGTCTACTTTCAATGACAAGAATGCAATTTTTATGGTGGTTTGTGCATGGTCTGCTGTCAAGAGCACAATTCTGAAGAGAGCCTGGAAGAATTTGTGGGCAAAAGTGATGTTTGCCAAAGGGTCTTCTTCTGAAGAATACTTTCAAAGCCTTAATTTAAGGCAGAAGATAGCAGTAAAGAAAATAATGGATGTCCTTTGTAATGAAAATTCCTTAAACCCAGTCACTCAACTTCAGAATGAAGAGGTAGAGGAATGAGTGAACATCGACCAAGAATTTGAAGTGACACAAACCATGACTGACAGCCAGATCATTGACAAGCTGATATGGATTCTGAGGAAGAGGATCATGGTCAAGAAACCAAAGTTTCTTGGGCCCGGAAACTTTATTAAAGTTTGCTGAGCAGTAGTCTTCTTATTCTGCAGGCAGACATCCAAAAATGTTTAGAAAAGCTTCTGAAGTTTGTATGGCTCCTACAACCTCAACAGCAATTCCAACCCCAGCAATATCAGGTGATCCAGTCCCATCAACATCAAAGCCTACAACTGATGATTTTAAGTTTCAAATATTGTAGTCAAATTTTTAAATACTGTATTGTAATTTAGCATAAGTTACAGTGACAATACTGTTAGATGAAGATCGCTGCTCATGATACTGCTCAATCAACTATTCTCAAAGTTATACTTCAATTAACTACTGTTTACTCACTAGTGAGTAGAGTATATAGAATGTTTTTGTATACTGAATTTTTATAGATTAAACATTGCTTATATATGGTTGTTTGTTTCATTTCATAATTTACGCATAATCCCTTTCATCTTTGGTAAACATTCATATAAACGGCAACACCAATTCCCCAAGGGTGCCAGATAAAAGAACTTTTACTGTAATTCAGTAATCAATGTCAAATTCATGTCTGGTTAATCAATCCTTAATATATTACTGTTATTGGAATCCTCTTATACACTGCAAGCCTTTCTGAATTAAGCTAAAAGTTATATAATAACAAAGAGGTTGTCAGGAGTATATTGCAACAAGGCTCTCATGGACACCCATTATTGCATGCAGAGCCCTAATAAGACACCTTTCTGGTCCTGCATGCCTGAAGGAAACCCCTACAGTTAGGTTGGTTGAGACACAATACAAACTGCAGTCATCATCATGATGAACAAGCATGCTATGGTTTATAGTACACTAATCCAATGCTGTTAGTACTAAGACGTTATTCTATATTAGTTGACAATATTAGACAAAAATAGAAATCACCAAATCTTTTAGTTCACTGATGACCTAATTTAAATTCAGGTTCTTTAAAAAAAATAAAACATTTTAAAATTATGTTTGGAAATCATGCATCTAAAAACATTGAACAGTCTTAATTATCTTGAGAGAATTTTAAGTCTAAGTAAGAAGATTAGTGCATCTTTCCTTTTAAATAATTTAATAACCTGTTTTTCTCTATAGAGAGATGTACCAAATGTCTAAATGACAGGTTGTTCACCTTTAAATGTTTATCAGTACACAATTAAAAAAAAAATCAGATGATCTAAGATTAATCACTGTGTAAAAACCAATCTAGTCACCACCCACCTGCACACACTATATTAAACTACTGTTATTTCCCTAAACCATAATAACCCAATTCAACTAAAGGACAAAATGAAACAAACAGGATTATATGTAAAAGTCAAATTGCAACAAAACTAGGAAAACTGTTTGAATATGAATAGGTTCTAAGAATGAATCTAAAACAAGTTTAGCATCTGATAAAAATTCAATATGCTGAACAAATAATACAGTGAAATGGTTTAAGTTCTTTGATAGCTAAAAGATAACAAAGATAGATTACAGTTTAAAAATAATAACAACAACATGCTTACAATTGTAGTGTAAAGCTTTCAGCTTGTTAAATATATGAAGGATTTTATATTTCTACAAATATACAGTTTACATTTGCAAGCTTTCCAATCATTGTACCACAGGTAAAACTCTGATTACCAGTGTCCTATCTTTAAAAACACTAACATCAGTGATTCTTCAACAAAGATTACAATATAAGACCTTGCAGGCTCCATTAAGCTACCAAAGAAAAAGACAAAAAAAAAAGAGTATTTCAATCAGATATTCATGAAAATCATTAGAAGAAAATGGACATACATACATGAACCAAGTGGTATTTTGTGTAGATATTGTAAATATTACTTGAGGTTTGTAACTGTCTTCTGATTACTTAAAGATCAATAACTGAATGAATAAATTTCCAAGTAGTATTTATCAACTCACTAGTTGTGTAAAGTTCAATGAGGCAGTGAAGCTTGGTCTACATCAGTAATAAAGTGATATAACATCACTTCTACCACACCACAACACCCATCTGGATTCAGGGTTGTTCAAACAAAATCTCCAAGCCATTAACCCAGGGCAGCCAGCTGTGGAGAACTTCAGGATATTGCACAAAACAAGTTAACCAGGCTTAGAAACTCAATCTGAACTAGCCTGGATCATGTTAAAAACAGCAGCAATGTCCCTCTGCTAATTAATATAGCATAAAAACAGCCAAACAATCTGCTGTGTCTCTGCAGTTAACTCTGGTTTCCAATACACTCACTGCATAAAACCAATGATCAATGTAAATTTAAACTAAAAAAAACAAAAAAAAAACAGAACCAGCATGAAATGAATAGTAATTCTTATAGAAAAAAACAAAAAAGTTTCTTTACAAAAAAAAAGATGGATGAAAGAACAGCTGCCTTTTGCTCAATATTTAAATAAAGCCATGTACAGTAGATAAATTGATTGATTCACAGGCAATTAGTAGTTTTGAATATGTATAACAAGAATTGCTCAAACTAAAAGTTGGTATCAAGAGCAATAGTACAAGCAATACCCTGATCAGATTACACTTGATTTATGATTAAAACATAGTTGAAAGACAACAGGGTCCAGAATTTCATAACAAAATTTAAGTTTAGAGTGATTCAAATTAATGGTAAAGGATATAGAATTCATAAAGGATTTTAGCAAATAAAAAAGGCTTAATTTAAAATAGTCTATTTTAGAATTCATATTTAAAATATGTATTGTGTCTTCATCATTGTATTTTAACCATGATTTATAAACCTTAAACTAGCAGGCAAATAGCTTTTAGACATTTTTGCATTGGCACTATGTGCCATGCTCTGATAAAAACCAGTATCATTTAGTAGGGATAGGCATCTAGGCATATTTACAGCCATCAAAGTTGATCAGCTGGTCTATTACAGTGCACCATAGCATAGATTATACATACTGAAATAAAGTTCAATAATGCATGCATAAGTAATCAGAAATCTTTTAAAGTAAAAGAGAGTGTAAGGGCAATCAGTTTGGTGGCAAAAAATAAACCATTATTTTTTGCTTTAGTAGTGCCAGGCCAAGAGACCATGGAGAACCACCACCTGAGACAATGGGAGCTGCCAATAATGTCGATCCATATCCATGATGCCAAAAGGGGTTGATTTACCTTTAAGTGCATTCAAACAATGAAGCACCATCTAGTGCAGTCATTTAGCATGACAAAAACAGAGAGCAACTAATTAAAACCAGGAAGTTGGTGTTTTGTACTGCCATGCACCACCATTGTGCATATACACCACCACCAAGTATGAAAGAAAGGCATTTATTAAAAATGTCTATTTCATTCTAGAAGTTTGTATAAGTAAATTACACCCACAAACAATTATAAAAAGAAATACAAATTGCTTATTTTATTTTATGCATAGAAATATTTGTTTGAGAAGCATTTGGCTAATGTTATTCTCTGAAGCTTATCATTAAAAGAGTTGAGTCAATATGAAAATAGCTGCACACATTTGAGAATATCTCACAGATAATCCACAATGACAATAGTTACCATTTTGTGATTTTGATTCATTAAAATTGAAATCTTTCCTATATCAGTCATTCAAAATTTACTAAAGATACACAAGTATGTTTAACAATACTGTAGTTATAAGGTTATTTCAGAATGTAAAAGGATTATTTACATTAGTGCTTTCCATATAAGACAAAGCAGTAAATACTATACTGCCAAGCAACAATGATGTAAGAGTACTTGAATGCATCCTCTTCTTCACACATTGTGCATTTGTGGTGCTAGTGAGCAAATAAACAATATGGTTGCACAATTCTTAGAGTGAATCAGATAAGAGAAGCAATCTATAATTTATTTTGTATGGGCTGAAGGTGTTCTGTTTTCTGTTAACTGAGATCCACTGGAAAATGCCAGCAAAAAGAAAAATGTGTGGACAGTTAAAAATGGCCAGTGGTCAATAAAGATCAACCAAGATACCTCAGCAGTGCCAAATGGTACAGTATGACAATGCAAGACAATACAGTGCTAGATTGACAGATTTGCTGTGAGCATGAGGTCTAACAGGCAGTGAAATTGAGACTTGTACAGCAAACAGATTCTACTAAGATGGTACCAAGAAACTTGTGAGTTGTTGGACTATGTTGCAAAACAGGGGGAACCATCTAGAGAAATGGTGCAGTCCAATGAATAATACCTTACTTGTTTTATTTATGAACTGCCTTTACTTTATGAAGCACCCCATATATACTTTAAAAAATAATTTTGTTGCTCTTTCTTTCAAAATTTTATGACAGGTTAAATTGTTTGTGTTTTTCAAATTATTTTGGTGCTCAAATAAAGATAAATTAAAGTATTCTTTTATCAGAGAAAAATCTATAAAATTTACAAACAAAACTAACAAACAAACATCTTTTTAGCAAATAAAAAAAATTCTTAAAAACTTGAAACATAAACAACAAAAAAGCAGAACACTGCTTTTTATTATACATTCTCAAATATTTGGATTTAATACTTCATGAACTTATTCATAATGATGGCTAAACTTACATTTACAGTAATAATCACAAGATTTTCAGTCCAATATCATAATATTCAAGTTTAGCACTGAAGAATTTACTCCAATTGTACACAAACTGATTGCTTCAAAAACCAGAGAAGAAAAAAATACAAGAATAATAATCAAAAAGCAGTTTCCTACCTGTGAATCTTTGAGCCCGTATTTCCTTAGATTTTGTATGTCCCTGCTGATATTGCGAACTGTATCTATGCTGGCACCTAAAAAAAAAAAAAAAAGTAAAGAAAATTTGTCATCTGTTTGCTTTTTTCCAATTAACTGCATATCCTACCCCATTGGAGACCTGACAAGGAAGGGAAGCAGCAGCAGTGGTATTTGATAATCCAAGCTAGGCTGAAACAGCTATATTTAGCCAAGACAGATTCATCACCACTCTAAAGCTTTCTTAACTTCAAGCTGCAACTTTCACATCAACCCTGCTCCTAAGATCATCATCAAAAACAGTTAATAGACAGGTCTCAAAGCTGCACATACATCAATATAAAAGTCAATTTAACATTCATTAGATATACAATTTTTTTTAAAACTAGCATCAATGCCAACTTATTTAAATCAAATGTTCTTTTGCCATTACAGATACACTAATAAACTAGATAGTGATATGTAAATAAATTACAATAAACAAATTGTGACAGAGTACCATAATATTTGAATAAATGAACAACATTGTGCTTGTGTGTGTTCTTTTAAAAACATTAAAACTAATTTCTTTTAAATACAGTGATATTATTTAACTCTCGTCTCCTAATAGTTCCTAATTGAGTTTTTGGTCAGGCTTAGCTATCTGAGATATCCATCTAAATATATTTTTCTCAATATTATATCAAAACTGCACCATCCTGTTGCAGTGATATTTAAGGAGCAAATTTTCATAAAAACCAAGACACATTTTCTAAACCTTTAACTAACAATAGACTGAGACTTGTTCCATTTATATATTAAAAAGTTCCTGACCTGACATCTGCTGTAACACTAGCAATGGCATGTACATAAGGATCATGTTGCATAAGAACAAGGAACATAAATGAATATGACTAGCTTAAAGGGAAATAAAGGAAATTCAAGATTTGTAATTTGAATAAAAAAAAAAAAGGGGGTATTTTAACCTAACAGTTAGAAGATAGGAAAGTTTACATTATTGCATAGATAAATTGATAAAAAAAATATTTTCTAAAAATGTTTAGATATCACTAATTTTATTGACAATTGGACCACTAATGTATAAGACCAGAGTTCAATTTTCAAAGAGAACAGCTCAGTTTGGCAAATATCCCTAGGATGGTTTCTTCTTCTTTCCCAGCTAGTTGTGAGTTTCTTCCCACATCTAAAAAGGAAGAGCTACAAGTTACAGTAGGAATTTTCAGTAAGTCAGCTAAGCGGAGTAGCCAATTCTGTGCTGGTCTTAGTTTCTAGTGTTACTCACCCCCAACTCATATTTTATTAATTTTAGTTAGCACAATATAATGTTGTTTTCTGAAGCTTCTTTTGCTCTAAGATGGTGCTGTTTTTAGATTTGCATCTGATGCTGAGCAAGTGAGCAGTCTTTTGACATCTACTAAATAATCATTTTGTAATATACTGTATAACATGCTGTTTACTATAAGCATTGTAAACTCATTCTTTTGGTTAATTGTTTTTCTGATCCAATTTCACTTCTAGATTCATTCTGGAGATAAATTTGAGTACATATAGTATCAGAAAAACAAAAACAAAAGGAAGGTTGCTATGACAATTAAGCTAGCACTGCAAAACAAAAAGCTCATGTTGCAGATTTATTTCAAAGTTACTTTCATTAAAAGGAGTAATCATCAATAGTTTAACTGTGCTTTGTGTTCAGTTCTGTCCCCTTGACTCTTTCACAGTGAATTAACCATCCTGTTTGCATTTCTAATTTAATGCCTTTGTAGTCATCTCAGCTGGAACCAACAGATGCCATTGTTCATGATATTAGAAAACTTAAAGAAATCAGTCAATCATTGTTGTTGTGCTGCACACTGATCTCTGCAATGAAAACAGCCCTGGTGAAAGAATGTAGTGCTGTATTTCTTAATAGAAGGGGCCCAGCACTTCCGAATTCAGTGAGGAGAGCCTTAGATCTAAGAAGAAAACAAAGTGCCCAGGAAACTATGCCAAGTAGGAACCACCAAACCAAACTCATCTTGACTTAGATTTAATCTCAGACCCTCAACCTAACAACCTAGTTTTAGATCACTTTAGCCAATCATTAATCCAGCGTGTTTGCACAAAATGTGGCATTGCTAATCTAAGACAGACAATAGTGTCCAAAACAAAAATAATGATAATCTCTAGAAATCAATTTTTGGATTCATAATTATTGACTTGTTGAAATCAGGTAGGATAACTCTAGCTTAATGAATGAAATAAATCTATATGGGTACAAAGAGAGGTGTATCAATTTCTCTATTGAGTACATAAAGATTTATCAAAGAAAAGTAAATAATAATATGCAATTTGTCACGTTGAATAAATTGTACACATTCAGATAAAAAACTAAGCAAGTTCAGAGAAAATAGAGAGATATTTTAGACAATTTTAAAAAAACTTAAACTGATTCAGGGCCGACAGCAATTACAAACAAGGTGACAAAAGTACACTAAACCCTTGTTAATCTGAACTAAATGTGGGTCTGGATTAGCCAATTAAAAAAAAAAAAAAAAAATTTTTTTTTAATACATAACTTTTCTGCAACAGTCATGGACACATTTCCTTTTCTTTGCACTATTTTCTAGCTTAAATACTTTATAGGAGCGGTAAAGTTAGCAAAAAGTAAAGGACATTTCCTCAGACCTCTGTGGTCACTTCAGGTTGAACCTGTCTGAATTAAGAAAAATCCAGACCAGCGGGGTCTGGGTTAGCAAGGGTTTACTGTAATTCTATTTTTTAGTTGTTGTTTGTACTAGGTAATGAAACATTCACATTCAAACAATGTTCAAATCATTTGTTTTGATTCTGGTTTATTATTTGTGGGTTTTGTTTGTTAAAACAATACTGAAAAGTATGCTTTTAAAGTTTATTCTCTTAGTATTGCACAGCTGAAACTTCACAAGAAATGACAACATTAAGGATTCCAGTAGGTCGTCTAATCGATATCAAAACAACTCGCTTTAATGTGTTAAAAATGCTTCTTTACAGCGCAGCCAGACAATATTCAACAATAGAAAAAAAATAACGCAATGCAACCTGACTCTTGAAGCAGTTGTTATAACTGTCAATATGATCATTTATTTCAAATATATCTGTTTATAAAACACAAATTTTACTGACACAATGATAAGATTATATAAGTAATTTTCAAATAAAAAAAAAACAACAACAGAAGGTTGTGTCTGTAGCCAATTAAACAGATTAACTTTTTTGTTCTCACTAACAGACAGATGGAAATTAATTTTCTTATATTATACTATGATACCCGACAAAGCAGCAATCATAATCTCTTGGCAACTAGCTGCCAGATGGTGCATGCCATAGTTACTAGTTCAGGACAGTCCATATGATTACCAGAGTTTAACATTAAAAAAATTAATATTTCTTGTTTCACTGCTCAGACTTAGCTAATTATACTAATGGATTTCTTAACCTAATACACTTTGCATACATATAGGAAAGTTTCTGAATTTTGGCTTTTTTGGTTTTTTTTCTTCCTTCTTTAAAAGATGTGCAAATATTTAAATAAATTTTAAAAAAAAATCAAATATAAATTTCAATTTTTAAGAAAAATGAAAACTATTTTTAAAACAGATTTTCTAAGCCTTCTTTTCTTAAAGAAATAAAAAATTTTGATATTTAATACAAATTTTACAAATCTTTTTTCTTTTTTTTTTTGGGAAGATGCATGCATCACACATCAAGATTTTTCAATATGTTCAAAGACTGACAGTAATGCTGTAGGGAACCCTAGAGAAAAAAATCTCTGGCAACAGGAAAATTACAAGAGCCAGTTAAATTGAAAATACAGTACTTACCATTCATAGAAGATATTCAGAATCCAGTACTGCATAGCAGCTTCTAATGAGATTCCCACATTATTTATACAGTAAATAATGTCATCATTACCAGATATAACTCAAAAAAAGTCTGAAGAAACTGAGATACTCATTATGACACATGATGATCTTAGAGCTTCTTTGTGTTAAGTTAATCTAAATGTCAGATTAAAGCTATCCAAGGCAGAACAATTAAAAACAGAAAACAGTAACAACAGGTAATGTTAAAGGAGATCTGATCAATGAGATTTTTCAATACTAGTTATCTTAGCATTAATATCCGCTGTTGATTTATAGAAAGTTAACTACAGTTAAGTCTTCCCCTTAACATCAAGAGAATTCTGGCCAGTATTTAATTTAGAATGCTTTTCTAAGTTGCAGTTAGATTGACAGCATATGTCTGTAAGACTAAAAGTCCTACTGTGGAAAGGAAGAGGAGGGAATGATTAAGGATTCTAACAAAAAGAATCTAGAAAAATTTGATATAATTCTTTTTCTAAATGATTTCTATTCACCATTTTCTAATTTGACCATTTACATATCAAAATTAAAATGATGAAAATAGGTCTAGTCTCCAGTGATGCCTACTATCAAGTGCTACATAAAAAACATGCCTTGGTATATAACTGATCTCTCTAATCAACACAGTTTAGTGGTAAAATCTAGTGGCGCACACGATTAGAAAGTTCAAACAAACATGTCTACACATTGCTGCTGAATTCTAAGAGTTTAAAAGATGCATCTAAATTACTCAATGACATTTAAAATAAAAATTCCAATTTCATTCTAGGTGTCTGTTTAGATGGATTTAAAAAGAAATTTTATACAATTCTTCAACATAATTCCATAAAATATTTAAGCCTATATAATTACTGAACATTAACTATCCTAACAAGAACTTCTGTAGACTGGAACAACACTGACATGCTTGTTGACTATTCAATATTGGTTTAGTTTTGAGGGCAACTGCTGCTGAAACAAGACTATCACCTGAGAACAAATGCTCTCAAACATGGGGAACCTTAACAGGTAGTAAAATAAGAGGAAGGACTGGAAAGGTTAGCAGAAACACCCAAAGAAAAACTTTTATGTTTTCAGTGCTCGGAATTATTTTAACAATAATACCTGCATAATTTCAAAGGGTGTGAAATTGGCAAATAGAATAGTAATTACAAATAGCAACAACAATTTTAAAAAAAAAGACTAAAGCAAAGAAACTCCAACCAACCTGTCTTGAGCAGAAAATGAGTAAAAAATCAACATCAGTTTTCTTTCTGGAGAGCATCAACATGAGTGTAGCTAAATATGGATATGAAATACAGGTTTCAACAGATCAATACTATGAAGCAGTAATATAATAGACAAAACCAGTCTACAGTAGAGTATAAAAACAAATCAAATTTAGAAATCACAGAGAAAACTGAAGCTTTAAGCTGGTAGATGCTAAATTCATTAATGGCCAGATTCTAAAATTTTGCCAGAGATGCACAATGCTGATATTCCAAACAAGAATATCCAAATAATATCATACAAACATATGTAGTCTTTGCTTTAATTTTTAATTAAAAACAAAATTACACCAGTTCTTGTAAGTTACTAACACAGGATATCCATAAAATATACTTGAAACAGATTTTTATCATACTCTGGATATGTGATAATAACAATTATATCTTTAATTGCAGTTTATCTGCAAAAATTCAAGGTTGAATTGATATCAGTAACCAAGATTCTATCTCCATAGAAACAAAGTTCATATTTGTTTTCTTTATTATTAGATCAAAGTACCACACCACACCTGTAAACTAAGGCCTATCAAAAATTACTTTTAATGCCTAACAGGAAATTAATCATTGTAGAGAGTAAACATCTTGTGATTATGATGCACAGAAAGAGAGAGAGAGAGAGAATTAATCTTGGTATGAAAAGTTTAACAGTTACAAATAAAGTTAACATACAATTCAATTTTTTTCAAAAACAATTACGAAATCAAGATTACTTTGAAATATGTTGCAGCATGAATTAAATAATTTAAAAAATACCAGTTTCTGCTACAAGATATTCTCATTTAGTTATTTAAAATTTATTCTCTCAGTTTTACGTGTCTTGTTTTTTGTAAAATATTTAATACAGATACCTTGAAAAATTAAAAGGAAAAACATACGAAAAAAACAGCTTTATGCCCCAAAATAAATAAAATCATCCTAGAAGAAAAAAAGGTACTGGCCAGAGAGAATTAAGAGCTGCTGCTTGAAGAAGTTATTTAAGTTGGATAATGAACAAACAAGACTTCAGAGCAACATAGAATTACAAGACACAGACAAGTCGTTCACAAACAAAGTGCATACATGTAATCAGAGAAGTCTCATTAACTGCTCGAATATTATTTGTTAAATGGTTACCAGAAAAAACCCTATTAAAATGACAAAAGTAAAACACTTACCTAAACCCCCATCTTACTCTTCAATATCTTCAACAAAATACAGAATTTTTAAAGTAAATCAGATACAAAAATGATCATAATATTAGTTTGAAAATGTTTGCTATTTTACTGGCAGACACGAGGCTTCTGGCCGAGCCTTACCAACACAGTGCAAGAGAATGAGCATCTTTAAATCTTGCAGAATAGGCCTGTTTGTCTAGCAGCAAGAATCCAGCTGAATTCTAATCAACAATGAAATAATTTAATAATTTTCAGGTCCCAAAACCCTCATGAAAGATGCTCCTCTTCAATTTTTTTTCTTTTTTATAAATCTCTCACTTTTTCTGCCTTTAAAAGATGACAAACTGAAACACGAACAACTACTGATGATGCCAAATTGCAGTCAGTAAGACTAATCATAGTTTTTGTTCCAAATAAAATGACTGGACAATTTCTCACTTACAGCTTTATTAAAAAAACAAAACAAGATTAAAACATTGTTACCTATGGCAATGGCAACTGCAATGTAAATCCTGTGCAGAGTTTTCCATCAAGCTATGTAGATGCTTGTTTCTGAAACAGGCAACTTTATCCATGTTGCATACTGTATGAAGTTATCTGAACTGTCTTGTCAACTTCTGATGGAAGTAGTATCACTAGTGTTCACTAAACAGAATACAATGCCAAACAACTGCTGGCTAGACTTCACTTCCAGATGGTGCCATACTGCAGAACAGGAAGACCCTAGAGAAAATGCTAAGACACAGATGCTGCAAAATTGGAGAAAGATAAAAAATGTTCATGTGGGAAGAACCATCACAGTAATTTTGGCAGCAGCTTCATTCAGATATCGATGCAAGAAAGGACTCTGGAAAGAGCACCATTGCTTGGAAACATGTTGCTAAAACAATAAACCTTGTTGTGAGCACCCAATGGGTTATTTACTGTATTTTTTGGCATGAGTCTATACTTTTTCCCTGGAAGTCCAAGCTTTGACTTATACTCCAAATCAACTTATCTATGTACAAAGTCAATGAAATTGCTTTAATGAAAAAATAAAGAATGACAATTTGTTATTTTCTGAAATAAACTAAAATTATTCATTTGAAACAGACTACAGAAATTACTGCCTAGAAGGTTTGCCAAGTGAGCAATTCACTGTCTGTGTGCTCACTGTGGCATGTAAAATTATCCAATCAATAACAAGGGCATGTTCACCAATTATGTTCTATCTTTCCTTTTCAATCCTAATTATGTATAAATACCCCCAACAAATCCTATACCTCATCTTGAAATGCCTCCCATAAAGTCACACAAGTCATACATGGCAGCTTTTAAGCTGGAAGATAAGTTTGCTGATGAAAATGTGGTAATATGGTTATGTACAGAAAATGCAGTGTCAGCACAAGAAATGTGTTAGGACTGGCGTGAATTGAAGGATACGTAAAGATAGCAAATCATGGCTGCAAAGCTAGGTGGACTATAACTGAGGATAAGCCGGAGAAATATGTGCTAATTCAATGTGCTGCATGTTGTGGATTTAGTCTCAGCTGTACAATACTAAAGACTAAACAATTCACAACTGATGATCTCTGTTGTCATGTAGTAACTAAGAATAGACAAGGCTTTCAATACCAGAACCAATAACATTTGCAGTTTGTTTCAAATAACTTTCAATGATTACAAACATGCTGAAAAATTATTTCAACACTTCATTTTTCTGGAAAGTCCCACAAAGTAGTTCATTGATATGCAAAAACAGATCATTAATATTCACCAGATTAGAAATACTGTAGACAGCAATGCAATATGAGAGCAACACAAAGGACCTGACATAGTGTTCGGATTGGTTGAAAGGTTGGCTAACTACTGTAGTTGATCTAACCCCATCTTATACTTCAAATAAGCTTATCTACGAAGAAAAATGGGTAAAATAAGCCAGTTAAACTTACACTTCACACACTTACTCTCAAAAATACAGTATTTTAAAATACTAAATTATTTTTTCCAATTTAGATTTTATTTTAACTTTAAGCAATTTAAACTCCATTATATGAAGTTATTAAATGATTTTCTTCTTTCCTCAAAAACAAAGTTAGTTGTAAAAATTTGTAAGTTTTCATCACTGAGCTTTAATATATTGTTTAGCAGTATCAGCTATAGTGCTAAATAAAAGCAGTAACAAAGCAAAGATTCAACAAATTAACAAAATCAATGTACAATAATGTCTATGAAAATCTAGTTTCAGAACAACTTGATAGAAGCAGCAGTCCAGATGGTTACATTAGTTTCCACTTAAATAAAATTATTAACGCACCTCTCGGGAGCCAGATGGTCACTTTGTCAGTACAAAAACCCACGTCACCATGGAAAAGTAGACTTAGTTTTTATTTTTTGTTTGAGAATTTCTGTGGGTGGAGAGAAACCGTTTGTCACCCTCTATTCTATTTCTGGTGCATCATGTGAGAAATTATTGAAAAATCTCTTCCCCATTCCCCAACTTCGTAGGTAGAAACTCTAGTGAAGCGTTAATAATGTCTAGTAAAACAAAAGTAGTATCTTGAATTACTACGTCATTAGTCCTGTGGCAGCGCTGGTGATATTCAAGGAAGACAATCAGATGAGCAGCTTTCCTACTGATGATAAAGTTAAAAGCTTTATCAGTTTGTTGAAGCAGAAACACTGGAAGTGGCATACAGCAGTGCTGCCTGCTTCCCATGTTGTATTGTCTCGGGACTATATCTGCATACTTTAGTATACATTTGTACTGTGTAATACTAAAAACTCAAATGCCTTTAACCATTTCATTTTTTTTTTCAACTTTCGTTCTGAAAGATGTTTTGAAATCTGTGTGATGTGATTTATTCAAATAACACCGTTTTGAATGCTTCCGCAATGATGACCTAGGGAATGTCAACAGCCCCATAGTAAAGAGTGACCATCTGGCTCATATGGGGCATGCTAGAATTTTTATAAAAGAAACTTGAAGAAAACAAAGAAAACAGCCACAGAATAAAGCCCAGGAAGGTAGACTATGCTAATTAAGCTGGATGATTTGAAACAAAAAACTGAGTTACCAATAAAATTTATGGAAACAAAGTTTTATTAACATTCTGTTAAACTGTCATTAGAATAAATTCAACCGTTTCTGTGGGTTAGCAGGAAGCTGTTCCTGCTATTTTCCACATACTTTGCTAAGTGCTGCATTCTTCATGAGGATTGTTTTGTTTAATTTCTGATGATACTTGTTGAATTTCTACCACATTTTTCACAGGTGTAGGTAGGTGTCCTGATTATAATAAAGCAGCCACAAGGCCCTTAAGCCTCAATAAACATCTCTGTCATAACAAAAGGCATATAAAGCTGTTCCTACATTGCATCCACTATCATAGAAAAACTTCATGCTATGCAAACTTGGAGAGAAATTGTGTTTGCAGTCTTGGAATGCATTCATTCTCCAAACGAAGATTTACATTCTAACTTCCCACATAATTAAGAACCTCAGGATGTCCTGCTTGCAAAGGAAAATTGGTCTTAGTCTGAAAACTCAAGGAAAATTAAATTTAGTTTACAAAAAAATCAGTTTGCTGATATTGTTTTATGGAATTTCCTCTTGACTTAAATAACACAAAATCTAAAGCTAATATACACATTTCAAATGACTCCTAAGGTTTTTGTTTTTTTTCTAGTTTTCTCTATTCCTTATATTTCAATTTCTGAATATCATACACACAGTTAACTTTCTGCTAAAGAAAAACCTTTCAACTTGATTCTCACTTGAAGAGTAGGCAATTGTGAATTTTATTTTTTCAATTATATCCAAGCTGCCTTGATCAGCATCCACATTAAAAAAATACAAAGCAATAATGTGGTATAGGTAGCTAGCACGTGTTTCTGTATTGTGTGCCTCTTTTCAAAGCAGTTTGGAGTAGTTTTAAGCTAGAATGTTAATTCCTTTTGCTTTTCTTACCTAGGAATTTTGGATCAATTAAATCCTCTCTCTCTCTAGCACAGGATCCAATATTCCTCTCAAGGTTTTATTAAAATAAATACTCAGCTGCTGAAATGGTAGTAATCAGACACCTAAATAGAGTGCACCATGTGGAATCCAACCAACATTAACTGGTTTAGAGTTTAAGCATTCTACGAACACCCATTTTGCAATGGTATAAAAAAACAACTATTGGCTACTATTATAATGTTAACCCTTACAAATAAATTCGAGGAAATAACTACCTAGAGACAATGATGATGTTTGGTCTATCAAGTAACTCAAACAAGTCTGATGTTGAACTTGATTTAAGTGAAGGCCAGAGAATCTAACACATTGAAAAATGGTATAGAAGGTACTTCCATAGGTGTCACTGCCGAGGACATTAATGGAGGCCAAAATTTAAGACCAGAAAAATTTATAAGCTAGACAACAAAAAACTAAAAAATGATCTGGCACTAGTAAATGAGCCTGACCAGAAACTAGACTGACATTACTATTTAGCAATATATGCCTTTGAGTCAGTCAACAAATGCTGGAAACCATAACCAACTTAATTTTAGAACGTGTCTAGCCAGGCAATTCACTGGAGAATTTTCATCCTGTAAACAGAAAAAAGCAATCATAAGTTTCTTGGCTGACAAAAAGCAAGTGCCCAACGACACAAAGTGCTGGTTTTGGTAGAACACTCACCAAAAGAAGGAAATCCATGCAGGCATTACTGCCAAATGCAGCACCAAATTGATGAAAAAGAGAACTAGATATGTCTGTAGATGCTGTTGTGTTAAATATTGTTTCAGGTGTTTTCATGGGAAATGAAAACAAAAAGATAATGTGGTTCATCCCACTTGTAGAAAAATTTGAAAAATATTTCTTTTTTAATATTATATATCATCCATTTTGAAGTAGTGTAAATACTGATATAAAGGATAATTAGGACAACAAAAAATGACTATTCTTTTACTGATACTATGTAATGGGCAGTGGGAATTTTACTATGAAAAAAATTATCATAAAATTATAGGTAATTTTCAATTAATTTATTCATGACCATATCCATATAAACCACAATTCTTAATTTTGTGACACAGACCCATCACCCTTTGCAGAACTAGATACTACCACCAAAATACCCACAGTAAGTTGACCCTAAAGTATCCTCCCACATATTGCTCCAAGCAACATATTTCCCCTAAATTCCTTAGCCACTCTTTGTTATTACTACATATTTTTAAAACCAGATCCTTTAAATTCATTATCCTTTAAATTCATTAATTTACACATCAGAATACAAATATATTTTCATATAGTTTTAATTTAAAGAAACAATTTATTCCACTAAAGTCTTACTGTCCTTGTTTTAATAGAGAGGGGATTTCTGATAAGACTTAATTGTCGAGGAAAATCACGAGTTGGAAAAAAACAATCATTTATAATTGTTTAGTATAATATAAAAATAATTTTAAAAAACCTTTTAGTTAAGTAAATAAATAAAATTTAATTAATATTTAAATTTTAAACTTCATGAAATTATTTTTGAAAAGTGCAATTTGAATGATATTAGTCTGAGAAAATAAGAAAAAACTGCCAAATAACACTAATAAAGATCATTTCTAAACCACTTTCTCACGGTACTAATATTCAGGGTTTCCTTATAAAACACACCTGGACATCTTTTAAATGAAGATTACTTGTATAACCTGCCCTACACATTTTTAGTTGGTTGTGAGTGAGAGCAAAAGCTAGTCTCACATCATGATATTTCCATCTGATTCTGGAATATAACAGACACACACCTTTAGAATTATTCCTTTATTAAAACTATAATTTGAGAAGAGTAGTGATGCATGATAAAAAGATATGAATAATACCAAAACTACTTCCAAAACCTAGTTCAGTGAATCGTCTTTCTGGAGAGTAGGTCAATGTTTCCAAGCCTTCTATTTTAGATCAATATACTTACACAGCACAGGCTCACTGACTAATACTATACTAGCAGAAAAGTTGATGAAATATTAGGTGGAAGTCTGCCAGTGCATTGTAATTCATCAAATGCTTCCCCTAGTAAAATTGTGAAGGCTGGCAGTTTAATCATTTTAAAAAATCTAGTCAATCTCTTTTTTTTTAATACATACAGGGCTAAAATATAAACTTTCTACCTTTCTGACTTACCTTATAAATGTGACTAATAGTTTACTACACTGCACAGCAGATGACCCAAGAAAAACACCAGCGACCAGAAGCAGAGATTAGTCTAAAATGGCAACCCATTACACCGCTGCCCAAAAGTTTGGAAGATATAATTAATAGGTAAGTGTAATTTTATTTTTCCTGATACATTAACAATCATAGTTCTGCAAAATGATATCCACAAAAACTAAATAAAATATCACTTTGTATATTATGCAAACAATCACTGGAATTATAGTGGCATCAAATTAGCCTCTTCATAAACCTCAGTGGTAGTAGTAGAATATCATGCAGTTTTCCCAGAAGTAGTTTAAACAGTTGAATCACCTGATTGGCTGCTTCAGAGATCCACTAGAGCTACTGACAATTTAGGCATGTCCCTAACTGTTCCATTTGTTAAATAATAACTCTTGTCTTCCAAACTTTTGAGTCAGACTGTATGTAGCAATTAAAAAAATAAATAATAGTTTTAGAAATTTGTAAACAATGAGAAAAAATTTTAAAAATTAATTTAAAAGATTTAAGTTAAAATTAGGTAAAGTGTAATGGGGATCAAACTTGTTGAAATAAGAAACAAAGGCAACAAAAAAAAAAATTCAACACACACACACACACAATGTAACAGTATGAAAAACTGCAAACAGTTTTGTTCACTTTAATTTCTTTTATTTGGGTGATTTAAGAGTAAAAAAAAAGAGAACAAACAAAAGGTTAAGTTAAGAGGTTAACAATTTCCATATCAAATGAAGCCTACCAATGATTAATCAAAATGTCTACCTTAATTTTAAAAATTGCCTCAAAGTTAGAGAAAAATATTTGTTTTCAGCTCAGAGTTGTAAAATATAGTGCTACTTGAACATAAAGATCACTCTAAAAATAGATTAGAAAAATTTTTATACCCATATACTTACATTTTTTAAAAAAAAAACTTAAACAAACAATACAACTTCTAAGGTTACATCACCATCTCTTAGAAGGGCCATGAGAGTAATACTCCAAAATATCAAGGGACTACTATGCAAGCAAGCAAACTTGGCTCAAAATATTGTTATACAGAATGAAAAAGTAAATTACTGAATAATTATTAGATACTAAGTCTCTTACATAAGAATCAAATTAAACCCTGGACACTGTATGCATAAACAATTTGGAAAGACTTTACCGGTAGTACCACATTATCCACTGTTATTGTAAAAGTTATTTTAAAAACAAATATATTAACATCTCATTTTTTTGGGTTAAATCTTGAAGATGTTACCCTTCCCACTGTTTTATGGGGAAGCTTATGTTATACACACGAAATAGCTACATAAGATCACTAGAGAAACAAGGTAGTTCCTAATATAGGTTTTTAATGGATTTAGATTCTTAGTCGGTTTGAGAAATGGAAAGTCAGTGAAACTGAGACCTGGAATTATCGATAAAAAACAAATCACACCACAAAAAAATAAATATCTTAACATATATTATGACACCTGTAGCAATCACAACCTCATTAATCTGATAACCTGTATAATCAGTCTCTGACTGACTCTAGTATTACCATGGTGAGCAAAGGGATCCAGCAGAACTCATCTAAATTCTATTCTTGACTGATTTAAAACATAAAATAGTATTTGCTGTGTGGTTAAGGTTAAGAAAGCAGTTAGGATTTTTAAATAAACAAATAAAGAATGTTGGTTAAAATAACTGATCCCCAAATCAAAATACCAAAGAGAATACTTACCAAAAGGAATAAAACCAGAATTGAAAAAACCTACAAGATGGATAGAATATAAAATCAAGCAAAGGTTGTATACAAGCAATCATTTCTTACCTGAATACTATAAGTTATTTAATATTTTCAGTCAGTTTCTACTTGTTTCACATCTTTCAGAATAAAAGCTGTTTACCATATATAAACTAGTTTTAATGCAATTAAGTGGCTTTACATATTATTGGAATGCTAACAGTAAAGTATAAAATGACAATTAAAGATCACTTCACAGGGATTATGATATGGCATTGTTAATTTGTAGATTTCTGGTTACTGGAAAATGTTTCAAATAAGCATATTTAAATAATATGTTAAATATGAAGATGTTAATCAATACAGGCTTCAAAAGTGTAGATTGCTTGAATGATTATCATCAAACTCTAGCGCTTTAAAAAAAAAAGAAAAAAAATCAGTCAATCATGTAAACATAGCTGATTATACTTTATTTTCTCATACAACTCTATGATTTAGCTCGATCTGGTTTCAATTATCCACAAAACAACACTCAAATTATAGATCCCCTCCCAGTAGCCCACATCAGTTAGTAACCTACAAACAACACTTTTTTCTTTTTAATTTTTAAAATGTTTTATTAAAATGTGCAAGAATTTTTAAGCTGCTGAAATAATTCATATCTACAATGTTGAAACTTTTATTAAACAAATTAAATTAATTTAATACAATGGATCCACATGTACAAATAATCTAAAGGAAAAAAGGCAACAGTAATACTGCTATTAAGTCTTAGGAAAAAGTTAGTTAGGTAATGATGATCAATATACTAATTCATTACTGAATATTGAAAAAAAAAATATTTATTATTATTCTGCCCAGAATGATTAGGTATCATAACGTCTAATATTTCTGTCACCTATGCTAAGAGGTAAGTCACTCCACTTATCATTCTCAAAGCCGCAGTTCCATCCAAGCTAGCAGCATGTTTCTCAGTAATTTTAGTCAGAAGTATTGAAGATTACTCAGAAGCAGGTAGGCACTTAATATCCGTCCCATAGCATAACAGGTAAATAAGTGTTAAATTTGCTTAATGTGTGTGCGCACATGCATACATGTACATTTTGCCAATTCCAAAGCATATATAGCTGCCAGGAAGCTTTTTGGTAGTCTTGTTGATGGAAAATTATTTTCTTTTTGTTCAAGTCTTGCTTTCTATCTTTTGCAGCAGTAGTGTTTAGCTGCAAGTTGAGAAAGCAGTTCCACTACTGGTTTTTCACAGTAAATGTGGTTTATGTGGATGGTGCACTAAGTGTCTGCCTATTTAGCTGACTAAGTGCCACTCATCACAAGCCGTAACATGCACGAGAGAGAGAAAGTAATAGTTTATGCATCTTAACTTGTGTCTTCATTGGCGGCCATCACCTGTAAAGTCAAATAACGTCTGCATCATAAATCTGATCTTAATACATCCATGCTTTTTCACTTTATCCATAAATTATCTTTTTTTTCTAGCAGCTTTCACATGCTGTTTTGGTGTTAAAAGACTTTTGCCAGCAATAGCTAACTGTCAAACATCATAATGATGATTTCTCACATTTTTCAGCCATCCAGACTTGCTGCAAATTCAGGTTTTTCTTTTTCATCATTTTCTTTGTTAAATTACTTTTAAAATGACTTGACTTTTCCATATATCATTAGACAATAAAACAACAATCCACTGACATTAGTCTGAAGAAACCATTTATACACTGCTTTATCAACATTACAAAAACTGAATCCCTGAAACTTTTTTTTTAGCCTTACACTCCAAGGGCAACCAGTGGTCCAGTGGTAGACTACTGGACAGACAAGGCTGGGGGCTAGGTTTGACTGTACCTCCCTAGCATAGTTTCTTCTTACTCTTCTTCATCAAATGAACATGTGGATTTCCTCCTACATCTAAAAATAAAGTGTTCTAGTAGGGATCCTTGTGATGCAGGACAGACAACATTCTCTAGATAACCACAGCAGTAGCTCCATCACCAGGGTGGTCTCCAATGTAGAGAAGTTATTATCTTCACTGTTGAGACCTTGAGTAGAGCATCTCCATTTGCTGCTATATAAGCCAAATATTTCTGATATAACACCCTGCTGACTTTCCAATTCTAAATGTTTCCATCATCACTAAAACCTACTATACTATCATTTCATATAGTAGAGGTTAAATGCATTTCATCTTTGTTTTCAATTTAAAAATTTTTTTTTACAAATCAAGAGAGTTTTTTTAACAATAGTTTTTAATATAAACAACCCAGATACATTAATGTTTTCCAAGTGTAGATGGAAGAAAGTGAGAAAGGGCTGCTAGCTCTGAGAGAATGTGGTTTCATGAATCAAGCCTGAAAAGCAATAGCTCATTTGATGTATACAATTATACTTTAATGTTTTTAAAATTTCTAGAGGGTTGTTGCATGTGAAGTATCAAGTCTTTAATTGTGCCAGGTGATACAAATGTCTCTACAAAGACAATTCTAAATGTTTATTTTTCAAACAGAAGTGCGTGCAGTGCACTCCAGTTTGTTGGAGTTATGGAGGTAGCTAGCTACTACCCAAGCTTCTTCCTGTTTTTGTTTGTTTTTACAGGTGACGTATCACACTACTTACCTAATTTATCATAAGAGGCCACACAAATTTGCACTTCAGTTTACAGATTTATCAAAAGAATTCTCAGATTTGTATTAGAACTAATGGAACAAATGTTAGACTAATTTTAACTGAATTGGAGATAAAGTGCAGAGAAGACTGATTAGCAAATATCCATGAGGAACATCAAGAGAAAGAGAGAAAATGTGAAGTTATTACACAAGTCACATTAGCTTAATCCTACACATTTTAAAAACAAAATAACTTTTCAAAAAAAAAATTGGAAAAACAGGCCACAAATTTTTTTTTTTTTTTTGGTTTTTAAAGTTTTCAGTTTACAAAAGCACAATTGAATACCTTTTTTCCAGGTGTGAACATCCTATTATTATTATTATTTTTTTTTTTTTTACAATGTGCATTACTTGTGTAAATATTTTTAAAAATTCACACACGTCTAGACCAGGATATAAATATTTTCTTAACAGCATCTTAATTCCTGCTAAAATATATACCATTCACACATTTAGGAAAAAAACTAGAATATGTAAAATTTTAAAAGTAATAAACGCTAAATTAAAATTATACTTTTACAATAACCCTGAAGCATCTACATTCAGTGGCCTGACAATATAATTTTGTTCTTCTTTTCAGAATGGTTCTTAAAAAAAAAAATGAGAGATTGGTGGTTAGATAACACCATGAGTCAAAATATTCTATTACTGTGAACTGTTATCTATCAGTGCAGAAATATATAAAAACAATTAAACATATACTTGGATATTGTATCCTCTCTATAAAGATAAATTAGGGAAACCTGGAAACTTTCTGATCCTAACAGTTTGGTGTTGTTGTTCAGCCTGTTCATGAATAAACTTTCTATGATGCTTAAAATGTTTTTGTATAATTTCCACAACTCAAGCAGTCAAGTAAAGTAGAAATAACCTTAATAAGTGACTAATAACTTGGTTAATTTTATCTAAACAGATTGACCTAACTACCTATGTTTTTGTTTATGCTAATTCTTTCTCACTCCTCACCAACAATGAAATGACAACACCAGAACTGGCTACCATGAAAAACAGCTAAATGATGGTAAAGAGTTCTTTATTTTAATCAAATTATACATTTAATAGTACTCCCTATCCCCACAACTCCTAGGCAATGAAAATGAGAATGTAAAATGCATGTATAATAGTTAATATTTAAAAATAAAATATTAAAAATTTGAACAATAATGAATTTTAATTTTAAAACTCATTTCCATTCTTAGTCGCCCCCCCAACATGTGTGTGTATGTGTGTTTACATTAGTTAGCAATCAGCAAGCATTTTAATATTATAAAAAATTCTTTTATCTCAATAGCAGCCTACAAAATACAAGTTAAATCTAGAGTGGCTTGAAATTTTCAGTCTTTTTCAGTTTCTCCATTTTGTTTGAAGCAAACACACATTCTTTTTAATGTACAAAACTCATTCCTAAATATTTACCTTAAGATCAAAATATTACATTTCAAAATAAAACTATCATTCAAATAGTTTTGATTCAGTATTTCATATGTTGCAGCTAAAGTAAAATAATAAACACCATTTCCTTATTCTATTTCCTCATTCTTAATAAACCACTCAATCACTTGCCATAAAAAAATAATATTTTCTAAAACACAATGTTTTCCAGCAGAAAAAATAACTATTATATATATATATATTTTTGGATAAATAAAGATGATCAATGATTCCCAATGCTAAAAATAGTTTATTAACTACAAATATAATAAATACTAATTTATACAGTTTAATATTTTCTCAAAACCAATACAAATAACTGCATCATTATCAAACACAAATGTCAAAAATGTTTCTTTCTCTATCATTTTCTATAACTAAGAGTAACCAATGTAGGGGAGACTACTCAATAGTTCTGGAATGGATATGCACACGTTTTTAAAACATGCTTTACAGTCTTCCAATGACATTTTCAGAAAAAAACATCCATATTGCTAGAATCTGGAATAATTATAAATAAAGCAAAAAAAAAAAAAAAAAAGGGATAAACTTTAAGAGTAAAAAAAATACAATGTTTTCTATAAAAGAAATAGTACATGTCTATTTATGTAATTGTTAGGATCTTTTATGAAACCATGGCAACTTGACAATAGTTCATAAACCTCAATATTAGACCAAAACACCATAGTCCATATTAAGTTCTAAAAATGTCAGATGCAATCCAACATCCATGTTGCAAAGCTTTCTACTCGTGTTTTCACAGAGCCATCTATCTGTTTAGTAAAATGGCAACAATCTAACTTAAATCAAGAAAAATATTTGCAAGTGATGTAGCTTGCAAAGGAAAGTGTGTGAGTGAGACTTCAGCACTGTAGAATTTGTGCTAAAATAGATCCACACAACACTATCATCACTGTAGTTAAAGATCGTACAATGTACCAGCCTTGATACCTGTACCATAGCCACCAATATGCCAGCTAAAAACTACCCCTCTGCATATGAATTGAAACTAAAGTACCTTGAGAAATAATTCAACACTTCAATATAGACTAAAAAAGTACTATCAAATATACTTAATACATGGTAATTATTAAATAATACATATTTTATTAGAATTTTTTTTATCTTAGCATCCAGAATTGGAGTAATCAGAAAGCTTTTGAACCAACAAAACAACTGTTTTGAGCAATAAAAATCAAAGGCTTTAACATCACAACCTTTGAAACAATGGACAAAACAAAAATTAACCCAACTGTTGTTAGCATAAATAAATAGATTATCATGTACAAATATATATTATCAGCCTGGTTTTTATTCTCTTAGGGAAGTTTTTTTCCCTTTATACTTGCAACTAAATTCATTTTTAAATTCTGCTAATGTTTAATTTTTTTTAATATTCATGTTTCTAGAGAAGAAAGTATGTATAAAATCATAGAGCATTAACTGTTGCTAGTTTTAATGTGAAAATATAGACGAGTTCATTTATCGCATATCAAAGGATAACTGCTGTTCAATACTCGACAGGTTTTAGTTAGAAACTGTGCTCGGAGTAGAAAACAAAATTTGGTGCTGCATCTGAAAAAATTTATTAATAAAATACATACATACCAAGAATCATGCCTTTCATTGCTGAATAATTCTTCTTTTCCTCTAAAACTCCAAAACCATGGCTGTCACTAAGATCTGGAAAAGATATGTCAGGTTCCACAATGTGTGCACCATTTTGTGGTTCTCTGTTCTTCAGATGGTCATCTGGATTTGAACTAACTTTTTCACTTCCTCCTATACACTCTGCCCTATCAATAGCAGATTCTGCAGCTTTCACAAAATACTCTTCCATACATGACTCTAGCTCCTCACAAACCTCTGTTCTGTTGTCTTCATTGACTGATTTTTCTTTTTCCTCTTCTATGGTGTCCGCTTCCTTCTCTGCATCCTTACTCTCTTCTACTTGTGGAACCTGCAAATCAAGTTCTGTAGAATCCTGCCCTGAAGTCACTCCTTGTAAATTTTCCCCTTTGCTATCCTGTTCTACTTTCACCATTTCTGTATCTTTGAAGTTCTTATCATCTGCTGAATCCTCCAAGCTACAAGCCATGGAAAGTTTCAGCACAGTTGTTTCCAGCAACTCTTTACACTTTTGATAAGAATGTTCCTGGATATTTTCCAATTTATTTTCAAACATTTCTTTGTTGTTTCCTATAATCTTATCACTATAATTATCTTCATTTTGGTTTGAAGAACCCTCTCCTTCACAACTTTGTACTTCTTCTTCAGCATCATTATCACTCTTACTAGAATCTTTCAAAATCAAATCAGTATCCTCTTCTTCCTCCATGCTTCCTGATGTAATCTCATCTTTTTCCATACATTTTTGTGCAATGACTTTATCAAAACATATTGGTTCTACATCATCATCATTGTTGTTGTTTATAAGGACACCATCTTTATTTTCATCTTTTTCACCAGACTGTAGATTTTCTGCTATCAAATTTGCCGTAGATTCATTAGAAACTTCTACAATACCCTGTATCATGCCTGCACCAGCTGCCACTTCTGATATTTGAAGATCAGCATCTTTGCCTTCAGATTTTGATTCATCTTCAAACATTAAATCATCTTTAGATTCTAATTCTTCCACAGCTTTTTTCTTTACAGTATCTTCATTCACATTTTCCAGCATCTGACCTCTTATTTCAGTGATTACCTGCTGGCAGCCATCAGACTCAGTATACACACCTGCCTCCAACAAATTTTCTTCTGAATCATGATTTTCTTCCACAATCTCACTACAGCTTTCTTCCATGATTGTAGCATGCTTTCCTAAAACTTTGTCCAGCACATCAGAGGAGCTGTCTATCTTCTCTCTCAAATTATTTATGTCATCTTGTAACTTTTTTCCAAGGGTGTTCTTTTCAGATTCATCATCAACCCCCTCTGCATCATCTTCATCTTTGACATTTCCAATCTCCTCACAACATCCCTTATTATCATTTGAGCTGCCATCACTTCTCAAGGGCACACCTGTATCACTCTCTTCTGTTTCAGTCTTTTCAATTTTTAAGATATCATCTTTTGCACCAGTATTAACAGCATTCTCCTTAAGCTTCTCAGAACTTTCTACAAGGCTCTCCTTTTTCACCTCCTCAGTATTTATCTGTGATTTTTTCTCTTTTGAACTTGTCAAAACTTCAACAGTATTGGATGCTGGAGCTTCATTCTTCCTTCAGCTGCTCCCTGTCTGTCAGAAGCATTTTCTACAATGTAAAATTACAAAAAGCATATTTAAAAATTAATATATAAATGAGAGTAACATTGCTTAGTTAAAGAAGATTTTTATAACACTATCTATACTAAGAAGAAAGCAACTAAAGTCCAAAAGAAAGGATGGTATTTTCTACACCTTAATACCTAAAGAATGGCATTAATTTTAAAGGCATTTCACAAAATTTATACTTTTGATCCTTTCCAAACATGTATTGGCACAGGTCTCTTGTGAGAAAACCACTCACAAGATGGTCATCATCTCTGGAATATCCTTCATGTTAATGATTAGTGTTCTAGACTAACTTTTCCTATCCTCCCCAACCCCAGAACATCATGTATTGCTGTCAGATTACAGGAATCATACACATTGCCACAAGATTACCTAATAACATGAGCAGACATCAACATAAGGCAGGTAGAGTTAGATTCCATGGTAATATTAATAATCTCCCTGCCCTCTTGCCAAAATAAATATATTTTTGTTGGTTCATTGTCCAAGCAACTCCCCCCCAAAAAAACACACATTAAATTTAATTTATTTTTAAGCTAAATGCTGATACATCACCTTCAGATCCTGACCACTGTACTGTAGTAGTGAATTGAAGAGAAACATGTAACACCAAGGCCATGTGTTATTTCTAATAAACACAAAACACCTGTTGACCAAATTAAATAGCTTAGCTTCTGACCTCGTTATTCCTGAACACAGTGTAGGGATTTATGCCTGTTCTTTGGTATGAGGTAAATGGTTTTTTTTGCTCTTTTTTTTAAAGTATCCCACTGTTCCAGCCTAGGTGCTGATAGAAACCAATTGTACTCCCTCTGTAGGCATCACTTTACAATTGTATAATGGTTTCACTCACACAATCTGCTGGCACAGAGAAAAATTCACTTGCCAAAAAAGAAGAACATTTTTTGATAGTCCAGAGCCTTTAATTTTTTTGCAGAAAACAGCAAAAACATTAAATGTAAATGTAGGTAGACCCATAGTTTTGGATATTCTTCAACTTCATAACTTGGATTGGCTTTCATTTAAAGCCAATTTTAAAGAAATAAATTAACATTCAATAAGTGCATTTTTTGGGTGCCTTTTGGTATCACATTTTAAATTAGGCTTAAGATAAGATTGTAGGTTACTTATTTTCAAGTAAGAAAGGTAAAACAAATGAAAAACTTTTGAAGATTTCAATAGAAATAATCTCTCTCACGTTTTCACTGAAGAATTTCTTTAAAATCTGTAATGACAGCTCCTCCTCAATCAATGGACACGATATTAAAAGCAATATGTTGAAGGGGCAGGAAGTATAAATTAATATGAAGCACTGTTTTCAAAAAGTTTCTACATTCTAAAAAAATGGATATCAGCATTTTCTGCTTTCATTGAGTAGTGGAATGGAAAAGCATTCATAACCCAGTGATATGTGCCTACAAAATCTAACTATGCATTTCCTTCCATAAAAATTTTAAAATTCAATCATGCCACCATAAAAACATCAGCAGTCCAAACTAGAGCCTCTCTAACCTTGCATCATAAGCATGATTATGTTAACCTTCTTAAACCCTTTTTTTTGCAAGATGTGTTCATCCTTTCTAAAGTGTGGGCAACACCATAATCCATAAGCCAAAAGAGGTAGCAGAAACTAGTACTGCTAAAATGTTAATATTTATGGTATGATTTAGCATATGGCCAACCTAAAACAATACTGGCTTTGAGATAGATATACATTCACACAGTGCTTGACTTAAAGATACTACCTATTGTCCTACAAATCCTGTTCTGTCACTACCAGTGTTACTGTAGCAGTCTAGCTAATAATTTCAAATGATCTGAGGCCCATGATATTTTGTACTTGAAAACATTAAATTTCATGTCATTTTTTCAACTAGTCTATCAAATTTCATACTATTAACATTATCAATATCAATAATTCCACCAAAGATGACATTGTTAGAAATTCCAGTATCACTATCTACCAACAAAAATGGAATAAGCCAAAGAACTGAACTCACAAGTACCTAACAGAACATGACAATAGTTGCCTTGTACAGCAGCTGTCAACCCACTTATTTAATTAAAAAAACTATACAAATAATTCTAACATCCATTGTTGTTGTTCTTTTTACCATTTTAGTTTATATTCTTTTATTGACGTACAAACTGTTTTTAAGCTTTTAATGGACTCATTTTAAAACATTACCACATTTTTTTTTCTTCTTTGGAACTCAAAAGTTAACAATAAAATAAAATAAATACAAGTTTTTATTTATATTTTTCCATTAAGTTAATCTATAATATATTAAATTCCTACTAAGTGATTCATGTTTTGAAATGTTTTTTTTTTACAAAAAGCCTGAAGCTCTTTTTCCCAGAGAAATCTGTTAATAACAGATAAATACATGACTAAGTAATCTGAATAAGCAAATAATATTCAGTTATATACTCAGTCCATCAAATTTCCCATTTATAAAATTAAAAATGAGAACAGAGACAATGAACAGATTGCAGCAATCTTTTTAACCATTAGCTGCAGTGCACATAAATATATGCAGTATTTTTTCTACCATTATTTGGGGGGAGTCAGGTGGCCAAGTGGAGCTTGTGTGTCTCCACCCATTTCTGCAAAACGTTTTTTTTTGCATACATGGTAGGTGTCAGGGACTATGATTGTTGCAGCTTAAGGGTTAATCAATGCTTCAATCTTCTGACTTCAAAATTTTATGATAATTTTTGTAAAAAAAAAAAAGTAAATGTCCCAATTTTTCTTTTTTTTTAAGGGAGATATATTTTAAAAAAATTATTATAGTGTCTTTAAACTATTAACAACTTTTTCAAGGGCCATAGAGAGCTTTGAGGTACTTCCCACTGCTGTTTTTGTGTGGTCCTTTGTTTTACAGCTCAGCTGTTTTTGTAGAATTGGAATTTGGCTGAGTTCCCCCCTCTGCAGGGGCTGGGCTGGGCTGGCCCCTGTTGACTTAGCCAGTTCAACTACTCTGAAGCAGACAAGCAGATGGAAATGTCACCTATACAATTATACAAGGAGGCTATGATTTCACCATGTTCTGACCTAACTAGCTTACATTTCTGTACACAATGAACTTTGCATTAAAACCATGTCCATAGTATAAAACAAGGCCAAAAAAAGGAAAGAAGTTACTTGCAATCAATAATTAAACAATTGCCATGTTTTCATCTGAAATAGTATTACATATGCTCAACCTAATTTTCTTCTTTCTTTCTTTCCAAAAAAAAAAAAAAAAGAGAGAGACCTGACCCTTTTCAATGTCACTATTCTATTTCAGTGTAACATCAGAACTAGGGTCTCTCTCTCACTCTGCCAACAATTAAGCTCAGACTCTGACATATACAGTTGCTATACAAAGCTATTAATTGTTTTTTATATATAAACTTTGAAAAGTTTCTATGTCGAGTGGCTGGGTCTGTTATAGAAAAAAAAAAATCTAACAAGATAAACAGATTTTTCAGACACACCCTGCATAGCCATGTCCAGGAATTTCATAAAAGGTTGAGAAATTCTTTTTTTTTTTCCTTTTGTTTGCAAAAAATTTTTAGAAGTTAAAAAATAGATTTTTTTTGCAAGTTGGCAGAAAAAAAGTTGATTTTTAACATATAATATTGTTTGATTTTTAAAAAGTGTATTTATACAAACTTTTCGAAGAACCATGATTTTGGCCATCAGCCCTGTATTAACAATATCTGCAAAATGATGCACTAAAGGTTTAGTAGTTTTTCTTTAAATGTATTTTGTTTAAAAATCAGTGTAATTAGAAAATCACCGTACAGGTAACTTTCACATGGAGCTACAATGATCTCCTTAAAATTGTTATAAGCCATGAAGAACAGCACAATGCTCTCTCTGAAGGAGCCAACACCATCATATGGAGATTACCTGTTTGGTTTTGACTGTGGCGCCCACGTTTTCCTTTTCGTTTACCAGCCATCTCTGCTTCAATGGTCTTCAGTAAGTCAATGTCTTCACCTGAAGAAGACAAAGGGAGAAATCAGACATAGCGATGCACAACACCCAGACACACGCAAAACAAAAAAGCACCACGCCACATAGAGAGACTGCAGCCATGTGATGAATTTGTATAAGAAGTTTACAATACTTTGAATGAACCTGAGCAGCTTAGGACAAGTAAAAAACAAAACATTAGCAATTCTTTTCTGAGGTGAGTCTTGAATAATTCATGTTTCTTGTTGCCTTTTTAAATTTTCATTTCAGGCTTATATATATATATATATTGAAAAGAGAAAGAATATGCTAGTTCGCCCACTGTCCAACCACAAACTTAAACTATATATCAGCAGCAGTTAACTTAATTCAAAACCAAGGATCCATTATTCTTAGCTAATAAGAAGACTTGTACTAACAGGAAAACCATCAGTCCATTTTTTGGAAAAACTTATGGGATGATAAGCACATTCAATCGATGGATGCTCGCGAACCAAAGCATTTCTTTTTAAATTATTTTTCACCACAAGAGGAAAAAAAAACAAAATTCAATCTGCAAATCCTTTTCTTTTTATGACAAACAAACAGACAATCAATCAATCAATCAGACAATCAATTAATCAATCAATCAATCAATCAACAACCTATGAACGGTCTTGGGGTTTTTGTGTTGTTTTTTTTTAAATTCTGGCTCCAGAATTCTGCAATAGATATGCTGTCTGTCGGTCGGTCAGTGGTGAAGTGTTACCTTAATATCACCAAGGGACGGTTTTTACCTGTCCCCCCCCCACCCCTCTCTGTATCCACGGTGTGGGACGGAGCGGACGGTAAATTCGTCGTCGCCATTATCTACCACAGAGGCCGAGGGTGGGGTGCACTCTCATCTCATCTCACTCGCTAGTAACAATAAACATCCGAGGTGGGTGAGATTGCGCGGGGGGGGGGGTGGAGATAGAAAGAGAAGAAGAAAGGAAAAGAATGGCTCCCTTACAACAGAACTTGCTGCAGTCAACAACAACAACAGATATATACGAACATCTGGCCCGGCGAGTTGGGCGCCGACCGTCGTCGTCGTCTACCTGCCGGAAGGACGGCTACTCGGACTCGGGGAGGGGGAGAAGCCGGGGTTAGTTACCTGCATGTTGTCCCGGTAACCTGCAAATGGCGGACGAAAAAAGTGGAGAGAGAAAAAAAAAACTACATACCTGGGAATTCCCTTCGCGAGCGAGTGACACAGTTCGTGTTTTAAAAATAGCCCAGTGATGGAGGGAGGAGGGGGACGACTGCCGAACGGGGGAAATATCGCCGCTACCAGAGAGATACCAGACGACACCTAAACCAGATATGGCGGCAAAAGTCCGTCAGAACGATCGGCGGCGGCTCTTTTCATTCTTCCTGACAGGGCCGGCCAGAGTAGGGACTACCGAGCAGTTAGTTGTTGCCTTGGCTACCCGCAGCTACGAGACAAAATATCGGTTAGCCTCTCGTCTCATTTATGATTCATCGACTTCCTATTTATTTATTTATTATTTAAAAAGGAAAAAAAAATAGTAGTAGTAGTAGTAGTAGTATCTGGTTGCCATCAGATAGTCACAACCCTCGGGTCCGTGTTACCCCGCACGTGGGGGAGGGGAGGGGGGCATGGGTTTCGTCTGTATACAGCACGAACAAATAACTCGATAGTAGACAGAAAAATTAAACCCTATGCATAATTTTTCTTCTGTTTTTTTCCCACTTATCATCAGATATGGATGGATGGATGCCTGACTTGGGGTAGGTGAAGAAAGGAGAGGGAGAGAGATGGATAGAGAGAGAGAGAGAGATGAAGAGAGAGAGAGAGAGATGGATAGAGAGAGAGAGAGATGGATAGAGAGAGAGAGAGAGATGGATAGAGAGAGGAGAGAGAGAGATGGAGAGAGAGAGAGAGAGAGATGGATAGAGAGAGAGAGAGAGAGATGGACAGAGAGATAGAGAGATGAATAGAGAGATGAAGAAGAGAGAGAGAGAGAGAGAGATGAAGAGAGAGATGGAGAGATGGACAGAGAGATGGATAGAGAGAGATGGATAGAGAGAGAGATGGACAGAGAGAGAGAGAGAGATGAAGAGAGAGATAGAGAGATGGACAGAGAGATGTAGAGAGAGATGGACAGAGAGATGGCTAGAGATGAAGAGAGAGATAGAGAGATGGACAGAGAGATGGATAGAGAGAGATGGACCGAGAGATGGATAGAGATGAAGAGAGAGATAGAGAGATGGACAGAGAGAGATGGACAGAGAGATGGATAGAGAAAGAGAGAGAGAGAGAGATGAAGAGAGAGATAGAGATGGAGAGAGAGAGAGAGAGAGATGAAGAGAGAGAGAGATGGATAGAGAGAGAGAGAGAGAGAGAGATGGAGAGAGAGAGAGATGGACAGAGAGAGATGGAGAGAGAGAGAGAGATGGACAGAGAGAGATGGAGCGAGATCGATAGAGAGAGCGAGAGAGCGATGGAGAGATAGAGAGAGAGAGACACAGAGAGATGGAGAGATAGAGAGAGAGAGACCAAGAGAGATGGAGAGATAGAGAGAGAGATAGAGAGAGATGGAGAGATATAGAGAGCGAGGAGAGAGAGAGAGAGATGGACAGAGAGAGATGGAGAGAGAGAGATGAAGAGAGAGATGGAGAGAGAGAGATGGAGAGAGAGAGAGAGAGATGGACAGAGAGAGATGGGAGAGAGAGAGAGAGAGATGGACAGAGAGAGATGGAGAGAAGAGATAGAGAGAGAGAGAGAGAGAAGTTCAAGCTTTGATGTGAGAGGAGTAAAAAAAACACAAAAAAAAAGAATTTTCCAAAATCGGGAAAGTACCCTGAACAGTAGTGATTATGGCTAGTTATTAATATTATACAAAATTCTGTAGTATCATGGAAAAACTGAAATAAAGAGCGGGTATTATTTATTCCGCTTGAATTATAAAGGACAAAAGCAAATATTGCTTTGAAATAAAATTTTGAATCAACATTTAGGCTCCAACTTCAGCAAAACAGTTTTTCTAATGCGTGTAATGATCAACAACTGTCAATAAAAAAGATAAGCCCATGCGTATATCTTTCAATGTTTTTAGAGATAATGTCGTCTCCTGTAATATAATTTTATCAACACATAACAGTTAAATGATAATACAGTTTATATATTTAAAAGTAAAATATAGTTTCCTGTCACAAACAATGAAGACTGCGCAACAATCTATAAACTGATGTTATTTTATATTTCAACAATTGACATTGTTCTTATAGTTAGTTACTCGTGTTATTTCACCATCACAATTTCTTTTCCTTTCCTATCTTTCTTACAAACATAGATATGGTGGCAAATAAATGCTTACATTTTATTGCATTCTGCAGACAAGATCTTTAACTGTTCAGTATTCTTAGTAAAGTACGGTAAGTGGCAGCTTTAAAGCAAATATGTGGTCATGAGAAATCATCTTGAAGATGACCATTTGACATTTTTGATTAATCTTAAAAAAAAAAGGATCTACACAAAGCAGAGACATCAGTCATCCTTCACCACAGAGTCAATTAAAGAAAAATTCTTCTTTGTTAGAAAATGTATCTTTGTAAAATGGGAATCTAGTGGTTTTAAAAACAGTATGTGACAACAGTCACGTTTCAGGACAGTGGATCTAACCATGTTCTGTAAGATAGTGAAAGTAGGATTTGGAAATTATCTATTAGGTTTCCAACATTATGCTACTATTGAAAAAATCCTTTTGTGTTTTTTTTTTTTTTAAATACCTCCCTTAAACAATCTACTGATTAATGTTGAGCATGCAATTATAGTGAATACATTATTCTGTGTTTGGTCCAATTGTTTCAATGAAAGAAAAATAACATGGGGATGATATTAAATTACCACCTTGATGCAAACTAGGGGCTACAGTTGCTGAAGAGAACTAGCTACCCCACCATGGCTTGAAAAAATGAATTCCTCATAATTTATTTCACCAGACCATCTTCCATAAGGGAGGAGGGCATAAAGATATAATTATAGCTAAAACTTGTGAATTTATTTTTCTGAAAATGTGAAAGAGACGAGTCAATAGATTGATTTGGTACTTGTAGTGCCGTGTCGATGAGAAAGTCCAAAGGACTTATTAACTAATTTGATGTGAAATTCAAGCATAGAATCTCTGAAAAGATTCATATTCCAAAGTAACAAATTTCAACTTTGGAAGTAAAAATAAAGAATTTTATTTTTTAGATATTTTTTTTTTAAAAATGTGTGTTAAGTGACTTCAGTATCTATAGCAAACTCCATTATAGAGTATTTTCCCCACTCTGTGCATGTCAATATCTGGATTTTATATATATATATATATATTTATTTATTTTTTCTTTTTTTAAATTTTCAGAAAATTAAAACATGTTTTTGTTAACATAATCTCTACTCTTAATGGCTAAGTTTGTAAACATTCATCTGTGGTGGCTAATCTATGAATATTTATCAGTATTGTTTAAGCTCACAGATATTCAATTTTCAGAAACATTGCTGTTGGCCACATCACTATTTTTGTCTCATTTATACAGCCAGTAAAAAGAATTTATTATATTATATGCAGCCTCAAGACAAACATTTATTACTTATAAGAATAAATGGTGGCTGAAGAAATGTGATTAGACATTAATTAGCCACAGGATTACGCACATTAAATTAAAATTAGCACGCACCTTGCCTTTCCTGATTGTTCTAAATGACTTTTATGCAACTCAGACATGACGACAAATCTGATGGACAAACACACAACTGTGTACATACTCAGAGCTTTACTACTTATTCTCTGATCACATGACCACTATCATTAATACTTCATCATGCCAAAATATAAAGTAAACTGTGTTTATTTTACCTTTGTTTTATATATATATATAGGGAAAATATTATGAAATTGAAAAAAGTATCTTCACAGTCTTAGCAAATTAGCTATGCAAATACATTTTTTAAAAAAGTTTTATTGCTCATTACTTTTCTAAAAAATGAATTTAAAAATAAAAGTATGATCAGTTCATGCCATTTAAAAATTTCAAGTGTAAAGTTAATGAATGTTTGATTTGTATTTAATTTTTATATAAGGATACAGCCCTAAAGTCATCCAGACTAATCTTGTCCCCATGCCTTTCATACAACTTATAAATCATGAATTTAGCAACATGTGTAATCTGTGTTTTTAGTGAAAAGTTTGGCTAAAATTATGACAAGGGATGTTTTTAAAGTTTATAAAAACTGTATAATTTTCTACACCTCTTATTTTTATCATATCAGTTCGACTACAGCTTAGTCTCAGTGAAACAGAACAGTAATGAATGCCATATTTTCAACATGGTACCCATCTCTGGAACACAGCAAGTGCGTTAAATAGTGAATGGGCCCCTATCATCAGTTAGACAGGCAGCAAAGTTAATGACATCACAACAAATAGAAGAAGAGAGGTCTGAAAACTATGTGAATCTACTGGCTTGCTTGGCCGGTCTTATAAAAATGAAATATTTTCCCCCCGTGTAAAACTGCAGATGGATCAGCTGTAACAGATGCTAAGTTTCCTGCTCTCTGCAGGATGCTTTTGCTTCAGAGTAATATTTCCTTGCTCTCTTGCCCATGCATTAAATATTTATTAACTTGTTTCTTTTGGTTTTTTCAAGGCTTAAATGTTACCGGTGATAACGTGTATGTATTTTAATTGATGCAGAATATTTAAGCAAAGTAAAGCATCATTTCTTAGCCAATAAGGAATCAGAATTACTAGATGGAAAGCTTAAGTAAACTGAAATGCTCAATACATGAGCAGATTAATATAACTACCATAATGACATGTATAATGTCTTACTATCCCTTTAATTGTTAGGAAGCAGTTTTAAAACATTATCTATGATGTATGTTAAATAGATAAACTTGGTCATAATATAACACTTTGTCATCACAGTTATGGACAAAAAAATGCACCATAGGGGCAATTATTTTGAACAACAACATTTTTAACTCGGGGGGGGGGGATTCCCCCAAAGAAAACCCTCTGATCAATGGTGGATGACTATAAACAAAGGAATCTGGGATCAAACCAATGGATGAGGAAGGGGGCAAGGTTATCACTACTACCACAGTGAACAAGCATAGCTATCCATTACTTGAAGGTAAGTGAGTGATTATGTGTTGCATTGATATAATAAAATGGTTAGTTATTTGGGAGATATATATCAGCAAACTAACAGTATAATTTAACAACAAAATCATTCTTTGATCTTACATACTTTTGCTTTTGAAAATCATGGTCTTTATTAGACTTGGCAAACCTATTGTTGGTCTTAACCCTTTGCCACAAGGAAGGGGAGTTAGTCTCAGATCTAAAAATTATTACCACATTTATGACTAGAAATGGAAGAGTTACCTTCCCTTGTCATTCCTGATGGAAAAGTGGAAGGATAGTAATTTCTAATCTAAAATACTATACAGACAGACAAACAAATGAATTGTTAATAAAATATTTTGATTCCATGGAATAGTTTCTGTAGTAAACTGTAGTAGACATTGAGAAAGAGGAAAAACAAAACAAAAAAGACAAGTTTCTACAGTACAACATCTGGTGGCTATTGTTAACAGCTTATGTATGTTAGCTAGGAAGTCTTCTATTGTGTCATCTGTATGTCTTGCTGTCACAGCTGAGGTGCAACTAAGTCAACAAGAAGTACACTGAACTTGTTGGAGTTGCAAGTTAGGAGCAAACAGTCAACGTACTGCCTCCTCAGCTTCTCCATGAACCTTTCTATTTTTTCTATCCCTTGAAATACTTTCTCCCACTGGTTTATAAAGAATACATAGGTAAGAGAAAAAACAAGCAGGCTGTCCATTATATACAGTATGTACAAGTTATAAGAAATGATGAAGATAAAGCTATCTTTGATCCAAATGCTTGCCATACCTGCTGGTAGTGTCAATGTTACAATTATGATGGGCCAACCCAGAAAAATTCATATAGGAAACATTTCATTTGCATATATGAGGCTATATTTTTTTGTCATTTAAGCAACTATGATACATAGAATTTTCTCTGTGAATCACTTCTTCCTCTGCTAAACCTTAGAATGTTTTGCTATTCATGAGAAACTTTCATAATCATGGAGTTTTTTTTAATAAATATTTTAGTGTAACATAAAAATACAAACAAAAAACCCATCAACATGGCAGTCAACATCAGGAACAAAGAAATAAATTACAAGACAACATATAAAAAATCATAACTTTGTAAACTTTTTTATTTTTAAAATGGTGATTTCTGCTAGTAATTTAATATAACATTAGCAATAAATATTCTATTAGTTTTGTTTTTTTCTGTTTTTTGTTAAATTAAAAATATATTTAATTCTTATTACGATTTCATAAATTTATTTAACAGGCTCCATCTACATCACACAAGACCAACTTCACTGATAGGTCATCCTTCATAAACTGCCCACGTTGTCTTGAAGTTTCACCATGCCAGAAATTCACTCATAAGTGTTTTTACTGTATGTAACCCCAATATGCATGCACCACTCCTTTTTCTTTTCTACTTTTTCCACTCACACCCTGTTAACTGGTAGGGGGGGGATACAAAAAGGTAATCGGGTTTAAAATCTGAATGGCTCTTCCTTTTACAAAACACAATGGCTTCCCAAATGAAACTTAAACTAGAACCAACCACCAACTTTTATTAAGAATTATTAAACAATTACTCAGAACACCAATCATCATGGCTCTAAAAATTATACTTCCATTTGTTAGTAGGAGAAAGATAATCCATCGAACAATTAATTTGTCAAAAGATATAAAAACAGCAGACTTTACAAAAGTACAGCTTATACATGAGTCAGTCAGAACAAACCCAGCGAGATCAGGAAGTACACAAAAATAGCTGATGTCACATACTCACCAGCAGTCTCCTCCATAACATTGGCAGTAGTTATAGAGATGGAACCATTCCTGTTCTGATTCACAATGGCACCATTAGTTTCAAACTTCATACTTTTAGACTTCACCATTGCTTGAGGGTTACCCCTTCAAAACAAAAACACATTCCCATAATGAGCAGCTCTTTGTTCTTTGTACGAAGAAATGTTCTAAAAATAAGAGCAGATCTGAAAGGATAACCTAAAAATTTACACAAACCATTGCATCTTAGCCTCTGCTAAAGTTGTGCATTTTATCTCCTTATTTAATAATAGCAACAAATTCTTCCATACTTCATGTCATATCTCAAGCATGATTTAAATTCAGTAATGCTTTATTGCTATCAATCTAAAATCTTTAATAACACACTAGATAGAAAAAAGACTCAACTTTTCAATATACCTAGAAAGACAGTGTTATACAAATTAATGTGAACATAAAAAAAGGATTTTTCATTGTTCTTAATAAAATTATAATTATATAAATAAGCAATTATTTATGGTATGCAATGCATTATTGCACCATACTTTAAATGACTGCATCATCTTTTGATATTGAGCTTGTCATTCAGTGCCTGCCTAAGTTATATTCTTGTCAGTCATCAGAGTCAGATGTGTGGTATCTGTTCTTTTTGTAAGGGTCATCTATGGACATTACTCAAAGAAAGGAACTAAAATAATCACCTTGAATGAACACACATCACTTACACAAAGAAAAATTGAAAATGAAGTCAAAGTTAGTGTGGGAGCAGTCCATAAGATTATTAAAAAGCACAGGCTCAGTATCTCCATTAAGGAAAGCCAAATGCATAAGAAAACAGAAAATATCTTTCAGTGATGATTCAAAGTTAATACAGTGAGCAACCAGGATCCCAGAAAAACTGGTGACATGCTTAACCAGGAATTAACAGCAGCAAGTTAGATGTTGATTAGTTGAGGTGGAGCATTATGCCAAGAAACCTATGAAAAAATCAATTGCTAACAAAAATAGTGAATACAAAATGCTGTGTGTAGGCTCAGAAATATGCTGGTTGGTCAAAAGGAAACTAGTGCAGTGAGTTGTTTTCAGAAAAGTCATTTTCTTGCTCAAGGTAAACAGTAATGATTTATACACCACTCATTTGGTGAATTTGCAACTAGTTCTTACTACAATCAAACAGTGATGTGTTCAGAAAAGAAAATGTTCTGGAGTTGTTTTTCTGCATGAGGAAGTGGCTCATTGGTGCCTATGCAAGGCGTGATGAATAGTAAGAAATACAGTGAGATTCTAGAATGCTGTGTCAAACCAAAACCACTGAAGATATCTCTGAATTCAGTTTTCCAACAGATCTGGCTCTATGCCAATATCAAAACATGTTAAGGGGTATATGTCAGGATGAACAATATTATCTGTTGAGATTGACCAGGAAACTCACCAGATCTAAACCCAATTAAAAATCTATATGCTAACATGTAAGTGTCTACTTTGAAAACTGGATTGTACAACTAAAGATGACAAAGAAATAAAGAAAATCTGTGAAAAGCTGGAGCATTCCATGACCAAGCATGTTCAAGATGTTATTAAAGCTAAAGGTCATCATATCAAATATTAAAGTTTGTTCCAGTCTTCTTTATGCTGTTTACTAAAATTTTTTTTTTTCCATCTTCACATTAATTTGCCCAATACACACATAAGACAGTCAGGGTTAAAAATATACATATATGATGGATTTTATTATATTTCAGATTTCTTATTTAAAATTTTGACATATTTTATACAAAATGATTTAAGCAGATAATATAACCAGTCATGTTAAAGGTGAGCTTATACTAATGCTTAGTTTAAATATTATTGGAAACTTTTTATTTTTTTAAGCACTTACATTTTGGAGAACATATCCATTTTATTTATTATTACCAATTTTTAAGCATAGCAATTGGGGAAATTTATTCAGCTAAAATGCCATTAGTTCTTTCAGTACAGGTGGTTCCTCACCATTGATGGTTTTGCTGCATCCTGATATAGTATAACATAAAACATTTATCAGAAACACCATCATAATAGTTAATACCATTTTCCCATCAGGCATTCTGGGAGCAAGAAAATGACTCACAAGAATTTCAAACTTGAACACCTTGCTTCTGGCTATGAACAAAGGGTAATGTTTTCCTACTCTCAGAACAGGTTCTCCCTCTTTTTGATCTTTTATGCTACGTAAGTCTTACCACCCGTCTTATAGTCTTATAACAACGTACTGGTCCTCTTTCACAGAGTTGTGGTAAGACAGGTTAAACAGATTCTCTCCACAAAGGGTTAAAAACTAAAAAAGAATGTACACCGACTACTAAGCAGCCATCCACATTAGGTATATTAGCCAAACTTATTCCATAACTAATGCATAAAACTTCCTGATACTGGTTTATATTACCAACAATTTTATGGTTTATTTCAGAGGGAAGTAATATACTAAATTTATTTTACTACATTAATGTTGCCACTTAAAATAAAAGAAAGCTTCAAACTAGCACTGCTAAAAATTTAAATCATGAGAAAGTGTATAATAAACATTAATCTAATTCAAAGTATAGAAAAAAAAGGAATATTAGAAGCTGTAACTTTATTTAAGCTGCCAGCTTTAAAAATCATAAGATGACATATCAGGAGTTGAAAGGTTAAAGACAACAGCAGCAAACCAAATCATATGAAAAGAAAGAAAAATTTCATCAATTAAAGACTGATGTTGAAGCTAAATACTTGATAGGCAGAGATTATTCCTTGTTGATATTCTGGGTGTTTAGCAACAAAGCAAACCTAGCTAGTTTCCTGGGAGCCACATCCTGGCAACATTACAGCACATGGAGGTCACAACTGATTGAGCACTCAGGCACTGTATATTTAACAATTATGGCTTCCTCTTCCAACAAATGAGCACCACTGTAGCCGCAGGTCAGGAAACTGCACACCCATGATTTGCAACAACAAAGATGGTTTAAAAAAAAACAAAAAACTTCAGAATTCTTGATACTCATCAAACTAAAAGTTTAAACTGTGTCAGTTTGAAGAAAGCTGATTATTTCATGATGAGGCAGCTAAACCCACTTTTCTTTTTAGTGAGAACCTTCTGTCACTCTCATTTTGAGAAGTTGCACACTGATGATAGTTAACAAGTTTTCGTTCTTTATTGTTCACCTGTGCAGTTGATACATTTGCAACACTTCTAATGGTCCATGTGAAAGAATGTGCTTTCCATGACATGAGAATTCAGGCATCCTTAGAAGGGCTATGGATAGAGTCTAAATGACTTTAAACTACCTATAAACTAAAATTGTGCATCATATAAACCCATATTTGGACATGAAACCAATCTAGTTTTCTCTGATATCAAAGAAATTTTTTTAAAAGAGAGGAGAGAGGGTCTGGATGAGAAGCTTGCCAGGTTAGTCACTGGACAGGTTGTGGCTCTGAAACCAGCTGAACAAGCATTGAAAGTAACAGGTATTATACATTAAACACCAATATTTACATAATGAGAAGGTGGCAAGAAGAAACTATTTTTCTAAGATAGTCTCAGAAACTAGTTACAGTGGTGGAATAAATTCTTACATTTCAGTAAGAGGCACACTTGTCATACTAGAGTTCATTCACAGACAAAGCTGCCACAGTTGGTGGTAATACAAGTTTTCTCTTTTACCCTAAAGTTCAGCAGGTTGATGGGGTCTACTGTGTTAATGGAAAGGTCATTTTCTACAGGTTCCAGTCTAACTAGAACATTATGTGCTATCTACCATCAAACACCATACAGACATACTGACTGATACACCGAATCCCCAATATTGTTAGGCTATGAGCAAGACAGGAAGAAATACCATAATAGGCCATCTTATCCTCAGTAACAAAAAAAAGAAAAAAGTTTCTTTCATTTGTAAAAATCAAAACAGTTCCAAAGAAGATAAATTTTACTCATATCAAAGTAGGCTGATTAAAAAGCTCCCTGAGACATTTGCTTTGCCCACAAATTACTGCTAAAGGGAAAAAGCAAACAATGTAGAGAAATTGAAGATGCACTTGTTGATATTCATCAAATTAGTGACACTGAGAAACTATTAGTTTTTGTTACTTTTGTAATCTGACAGCTAGCTTCTGGGTTTAATTAACCTGCTTATAAATCTCTTCAAAAACATTTTAAAAAATCCTGAAGTACATTTGAACTTTAGAAAAAAGACATACAAAAAACAAATACACAGTGTCCCAAAATAATATACACTTTTTCTACAGCCTAGTAAACAAAGACCTTGCTAGATATTTTGCCTTATACAATAGATACATCAAACATGCTACACTACACTACAATAAGTGTTAAAAATCTCCAGTATCAACATCCATGCAGACACTGCAGCATCTAATGACAGAATAATACATGTTTTTTACAGGAATAGCTGTTGACGCATGAGCAATTCTCTGTTAGAATTTGTCGATGGTAGACAGCTGGTTTTGTGGATACACCTTGTATTTTAATATAGTTCACAGGAAAATGTCTAGTGGTGTAAGATCTGTAGAATGTGGTGGATATTCAGCAGGTGTTGTTCCATCCACCAGCCATTTAAGTGTTCATCCAAAATGTTACCCATGTTTGCCACATACTGAAAACAGGCAACACTTCAGAAGTATGGTATCTTCATCTGTGGGCTTCTGAATAAAATACATCTTAATGTTGACAGACAAAATGCCTTTGTATGATAGCATATGAAAATGTATATGTATCTTTTGGATACCCTGTATATTGATGTATCGTTCCTTTTATTAAAAAAACAATTCCAGTCAGCAATAAAGACTAAAATGTAATTTTAGTTATTTTTGTTAAGGCCAGATATTGATTTAAGATCAATGTTTCAATAACTCATAATAACTATACCAAAAAAAAAACTAGAAGATTGTTTAAGCATTTCAATAGAATGAAACAATAAGGATTCTTGAAATTCCAAGATGATCTGTACCAGAAAACATCAGATTAGCTGACAGAGTAATACATCCCTTGAAAAGACAAGCAGCTTCTAACAGCTTAGTCTAAAGAAACCAGATATCCCCCCAACAGACACACAAATCAATATTCAATAATTCTTAGAATTTTCTTGTTCATGTGTAAGTGAGAGATGGACAATGTAGAGACAGACAAAAAGAAACTGTTACAAACATCAGATAGCTGCTCGCTACTGGGTCAGATAGTTACCTGGAAATATTTGTTATCTCATTTAAAAAAAAAAAAAACTAACTAAACAAACAAAATTTTCAACATATTTCGTTTGTATCAAATGAACACTGATAAATGTCATGTTTGTTTGTTAAATAACATTTTTAAAAGCCTTGTATAAAATGAAGCTACACAGTACATCAACACCCACTGTTGCTATCTCACCCTATATATATATATGTATGTATAATAGCTTTTATAGAAATACAAAACTCACTGCCAGTAAGATGGCATTTCAAGTAACCATTTACAATGGCAGTTATACCGTAGTGAAGTTCAGATAAGAAAGTGTTTATTTTTATAGTTTAAGCACAGTGATTATAACAGAAGGAAAATATGCACACACACACTCACCCCTTACTGGTACATTCTGATGTATTTTTTTCACTTTGATATTAAACTTATGCAATTTTCTTTTAAAGTAATTTTAAAATAAAGTTCGAAACAGCAATGTGATCAATGAGAAATATTCACTTACAGCATGCTCCCATTATTATTTGCTTAAACTTGGAAATTAGTGTACACTGACTACCGAGCAGGTATTTCCTCCACTGAGTCAATATTAAAGGTCATTCCATATCTACGCAGGTTGACCAGTGATGACTTATTCACTTCACACTTTATTTCAGTACATTTTAAACCTTTTATATTAAATGTGAACAAATTGTTTGAAACATAATAATATCACTCACACACACACACAATAATACTATTAACAGAAAAAACAGTGTACACACTACCATACTGGTAAGAAAACCAAATTTTTTCACATTGAAGTTATTTTTTCTTCTTAATGCTATAAAATTAAATAAATAAAAAGAATACTAGTAGAAAACATGTCTGAAATTATTTATGACAATCTAGCGATATAGCAAGCTTAATATTTTAAAGCTTGTTATGTTTTAAAAATCATATTTGTAAGTATTTGTCTTCTCCATGGCCTGAACTTGTACACTCACCTCCTAGCAAATGACAAAACAGAAACTTCTTGACCTTCAGTTCAAGGCCAAAGTAAAAAGAATGCATGGTCAATTAATGTCACAAACTTCTATGTTTGCTGCTTTGTCAATTTGTAGCTGCACTTAGATTACCTGGCAGGTATATTTCTATCCACAAGAGAAAGAAACTGGGGTATTAAAAAAAAATAAATTGAGAGACAAAGAAAAATTACCTTTTTTTTTTCTTTTTAATTAAACATTAATTATCAGTCTTTACATGATACTAGGTAGAGAAGAGGAGACACCAGAAGGAGGAAAAAAATCCACTTAAAGCAGTTTCAATAAGAGAACCTTTATCAATCTAATTCACCTGTCATAAGTATGAAAAGATAATAAAAAAAACAACCCAGCAAGCAATTAAGCAAATGGACATGATGCAGCTCATCTTTCTGTCCTAGTTTAATATACTGCACAGCACCACAATGATCTCAAGCAACATTAAATCACCACCAACAATGGCCTGGCTAAAAAGATCACATTCACTGCAAGCCCCAAGATTATGAAAAAAATACCAGAAAATAACAGGAAACTTTAGTAAAACATGAAGATGATAAAATACAACACAAACAAAATGTGACAGAACATATTAAAAGAAATTACTAGAAGACAAAGTTCAGTCAAATATATTTAAGTGTAAATAAATGGATTTTATTTTTAAATGGATTAAAAAAATTTAAAAAAAGGAAGTGAAAAGCAAACACTAATGTAGTTCCTGCATGTTAGGTACTGAGAACACCCAGCTAACAGCAAGAGATTAAAGAGAAAGAGTACTAAAAATGTAAAATGGGAGACAGCCTTTTGACAATTTTAGTTACAGCATACAAAAAAAATCTTTCCTAGAGACACTAAGAGCAAGCAACGGATGCACGGGAAAAGATGTTTAAACTATGAACAGTTGATATGCAGTACATTTATAAAAATCTGAAAGACAGGCAGTTGCAAAATTAAGATAAGATAGAAAAAAGCGAAATTAATCCACAAATAATTTGGCATTAGACTAACGCTTTAATACACAGACTTTCAGAAATGATTATCATTTGGTTATTCTTTTCTGCTGGTTCATTCCACTTACTGAGTGTTTATACCAAGGTTGCTGTGTACTGATCATTTTGAGGTAATGAATTTCATTTAAAAAAGAAACAACATATCTAACTATGTTTTGACTAAAGATTTTCCTTTCATATGGCCTATTGCTTTAGACCAGGCTAATCTCATACACTACCAGGTATATCCAAATGCCATCTAGCTGCTTTATCTGAGTTTTCAATTAGGAGCAGGGTACCATTTTATTTGTCTCTTGAAAATAGGTAAAAATTTTAACAAGAGTACCATTGCAAAGCTTAACCCTTATGATGCCGAAAGCAGACATGTCCACTATGACATTTATAGTCATTTGATGCTGGAAGCAGATCTACCTCACAGCTTCAAAAAACTTTTTCCTCTATTATGATAAGCGGGAATACATTTTCATCTTTGAAAGCCCAACAACTTCTCTGATCAAATCCCTAATTTCGGTTTTTGGTGAATAACTAAAACTTTCCAGCCTGAAACTTAATTAAGTACTGAATGAGTTAACAAAAATTGCAGCAACCTCTAGACGAAACAGTAATTTGGCTAGCTACTACAAAGTGTGAACAGAATTAACACACATCTGCAGACATGGTTTTGCAAATCTACCTGGGACCCTGCTAAAGAGGAATAATCTAATACAACAGATGTTTAATTACTAGCTGAGATACTTGGCACTACATGGGAAAAAGTGGCTTTGGGCCAGCACATGGTAACTTAAAACCTGCCCAGATTCTGAAGTACCTATGCCCAAAATTTGGGGCCTCCAGGTGCTATAATTCAGCAAAAAAGAACAACAAACAAATGCACAAACACTTGAAAACATGATTTCTGTCGAATATAAGATGACAAAAATTCTCTTCATATTCATGAATATGATCAGGGAAAAAAAAAATCAGTGTTTACATTGGGATTTTTGTTTTTGAAACCTACCTCCATTGAACACCAGACTGACCACACCTGTAGGACCCAAACTTCTTGAAGCTGTCTGTCTGAATTTATTTCCTAAGTTTAAAGCAGGAATTGTACAAGAGTCATTCCACAGTAATGAATCCTACTGTATATTTAAATTTGATTTGATTTCAAAAGATCCAAAATATGTCATGCATTCTTTTACTAAAGTCTGTACAATAAAACATTAAAAGTGTAAAACTTGAATAAATTATAAATATAAAGCACAAGCTAACCAGCCTCAAAATCAATGGACACAAACCATTTTTGTGACACCAAACCTCCAGGTGAGTAAATTGATTAAATGATGTGTGTGTATATAGTTATATAACTCTAAATGCATCATATTGGTTTTTACCTTACTTATGCCTGGGGTGCATGTGTCCCTGAGACTGGAAACACTATACATTTTGAATTGGCTGTATATTTTGTCAAATATAGTTGTGATGCAAAAACACGAAGTTGAAGCGATATACAAATTTATTGTTATATTAATAAGAAAGTTACTGTGTGTCACAGCTTCTATGGCTAAACCTGTGCTAAATAATACAGATTTAAAGGGTATTTTTTGTTAACTTGAAACTGTTTAGCCATATGGCAGAAATTTTACACTTTTCCATCTTGTATTAAAAACGTCTGTTTTAATTTGAGTTTGCTGTCATGTTCTAATGAGCCATGTCCCTCGTGTGACCATAGTGAGAAGTGACTGAAAAGTTCTTCTAGATTTTATACCTATCTGTTTAAAGGTAGCATGTATGCATGATTTCTATACTTGTACAAGGCTTCTAAAAATAAAAAAAAGTGTCCAAATTGGCAATTTTTATCCAGTATCAGACCAACCAGAAAAATTTCAACAAATGTAAATAGAATTTCAAGTGATGAATGTTTATTTACAAATGTTATCTTGTGTTCATTTAGATCCACTGCCCTTGAAAAAGAAACATTGTAATCTAGGTATATTTAGCTTTTGGTTATCCTGTCCAAGAATTTTTTTGTTTTGTTTTCTGTAGACTGAGCCCCTATTTTAATGGATATATAATTGAAGTTGAGATCATACTCAATTAAAATTAAATGTTTTAAGAATTAATTCATCACAATAATATAATCTTATAAGTTAGAGCTGTTGGTGTTCTGTCAACCTGAAGCCATGATACAACAAAAGTGCTTTTCCTAGATCTGTTCTGACCCTACAGTGGTATAGATATTATTTTTAAAATTAATTACTAAAACCTGAAACACCACTTCACTTACCAAATAAGAGTTCTAAAAATACATTCATTTTTTCCTACCCAGACTAATAAAGATTAGAAAATCTAATTATCTAGTTCACTGCTAACAGGTGTAAAGCAATCAAAGAGGATTTACAGCTCTGTTTAAGGCAATAGCCAGGTTATGCAGCTCAATTTTTGCAAAGGTAACCAACACACTGAGATATTCTTTTCTGCTTTTTTACATTCATTCTTCTTGCTCAATACATTGTTAGTAGTAATTAGAAAAATGCCACACAAAACACCATTATAATTATTTGCAATAATAGCTGTAGCTCCAATGTGCCAATGCTTGTGTGACAGTAATCCAAGTCAAGAAGTCTCAATACATCATTGAGTTTTCAAACCTTATCTGGCAGTGCATGATGGAGAACAAAACTGTTCATGCTTGCATCAAGAATGATGGCAATGAAAAATGTACCAGCAGCCATCTACACACAAGAACAGAGATTGGGCCAGCAAAGTATGAGCTCAAATAAAGGATTCACACAAACAAAGATGTAGTCAAAGAAATGTTTCAGGTGCATCAAGATAACCCTTAGAGCAATTGAAAAAATTAATAATTTAACCCTTTTTGCAAAACCAAGGCACCCAAAAGATTGTGTTATTAGAACTACATTGACTTTTAATTGTTTTAAATACACTTGGAGCAAATGGAGTGATATAGAAGAAATGTGTTTTAGTTTGCAATAAAAATGTTTGAGATGCTCTAAAAATGTGGTTCACATGGAAAATGAAAAAGCTGCAGCAAAAAAAATTCATTATTATTCTTTTAAGAATGAGGAAGAAACTGGCAGAATGAATATTCCAGTGTGTTGAAATGAGCTTTTTGGAAATTCAAGATGACTGTATTTAGATGCAGAGAAAACCATTAAAAGTACAAACTTAAGCATATGTGCATGATTATGAAATATGCTGGAGGTTTGATAATAATGTAGATGTTTTTCAATGTCTGTAAGAATCTGGTCGTCAAAATTGAGAGAATTATATAAGAAAAGGTGACATCATATATAAACTAATGCCTAAAAGGTTCAGGTTTTAAATGTTAGTGTTATGACAATAACCAACTCACTCCAAAATTAAACTTTCAAAATGGTCCCCTCAAAATTTATGCCCATCTTATTGAAATCTTTTTGTGACGATTAAAAATACAATTGCAGATAAATAATCAAATAATTCTAACTCTGAAATATTGCAAAGTAAATAAAATACTCATCTAAAACTATTTTCAAAACCCAAAATATGTCACATCTTTCTTGTTCATTCTCATGAAGTTCTGAAAAAATACTGATTTTTATTTCAATAATTAGATGCATTGTACAATGATGCTTATACGAAAGACAGCCCTGCACAGTTGGCTGCTTGGAAGCTTTGATAATTCTGTGCCATGTGAGGCCAAACATTTCCAACTTCAGCAAGGAAAGCCTTAACAGAACTCTTTAGATTTGGGAGGAAACCAGAAAATCTGGAGAAATCCATGTAGGAAGCTGACGGAAAAGAGTGAGAATAAACCATGCCAGGGAGGTAGCCAAACTGAGCTGGTCATAACCAGCACTTCGACTCAAGCTTCAACCTACCAGTCCAACAGCCTACCACTGGACGACAAACTATAATGTCTTGCTTTGTCATAAAGTAAATTATTTTAGTTTAATAGAAGCAGAAGAAAGCCATTGTGGCTTATGCGAGGCTACCACAAAAGAGAACTATTAATTAAAATAGTTTTTTAATTGATATACACTATCACTACTAGCTACACTCACTAGTTATTTATTTAATTCTCAACAATTTTATTACAAAAACTATTTTTTTAATAATACTGAGCTGTAACAAAATCTTTTTTTTTGTCGAAAGTACAAGTTAATTTAAAATGTTAGTCATTATAGAAAATTAATTTTTTTTTTTTTTTTTTTTTTGGAAACCTGTAATTATTATGGTATTAGAAAACATAGCTTTCCCAGAAACTTTGTTATTTATTGTCCAACCATTAATTATTTTAAAATCTTCAACCAGGTATGCCGCATCTTTCATCAGTGTGAGGAATTTACATAAATAAAGATTTTAGCTTAAAAAAACTACATTTATTTCACCAACATTTTAGAAATAAGAAATAAACCAAACTTTTAAGGTTGGCTCAAACTTATGACCAAAACTATATATAATTATTTTTATCATTATTAGATTATATATTATAAAAGTTAAAATGTCAGTTTGTCTACACTTGAAATTAGTGTTCTTTTTACACAAAAATAAATAATGGAAACAGATAAGATGATTTAAAACATATTTGACAAACTTTTAATTTCAGCTCACTGTTAAGACCAGCTGATCGCAAAACAAGCTAAAGAACAATATCTTACAAATTCTGTCAAGTTACATGATTTGTGTGTTGTGATTTTTAAAAAAAATATGAGACTAAAAAAGTTAGCTGATTGACATAGACATATGATCAAATGTTGTAAGCATAAATTCACAATTTTTTAAAAAAAATGGTAAAAGAAACAAAAATCAAAGTACTCCTGGCTTACTGCATTTTCTAAGCCAGCCTTCTTTAATAAGACTGAAATTTTAGTCTAAGATTCCTGATTGCAATTATTTTGTTTATATTTTTAAAATACATTTATAAATCTATGGAAGACCTACAAGAGAAGTCCTTCATAGAAGATTTTTATCTTGCAGTTCTTCTTCTTTTATTTAATAAAATTCTAATCATTTAAGTTTTTAAAATTTGAACTCTTGTGTGAAAAACAAGAACACAGAACTATAGTTATTTATAAAGGAACACAGAGCCTTTTAATTGGTGTAGAAAGATTACATACTTTCAACCACATTTATAAATGTACTGACTGTATTACAACAGGAAAACTATTCCATTCACCCACAATTTGATTACTAAAATAGATGGCCAGCCTATCGTGAATTTAAAAATTTTAAAAACATAAGAATCACATCGATAAATCCTAGCGTGTTTTCACTTCAGGCTACAATAGCTCATGGCTTAAAACTCTATAGACATCATAGAGGTAAGTAGTTTTCAATAACAAAAATATACTGCTAATTCCTCTATGAATGCTTTAGATGGTTGGTTCAAGAAAACTGGACAACTGACTGACTTTGTGCCCCTTTGCAAATAAATATAATTAAAACTTTCCACCTGTTTCTGACCTTCTAAAATCTGTATCATAATTGTTAAGTTAGAGGATCACAATCCTCAAGGTTTTTCTTAAAATTGCAATAAAGATTATATGTGCAATAGCAGTTTAAAATCCAGTGGCACTTTATGCCTGAAAGTTTTTTTCTATAGAAAATCCATGGGAGTCTCAGTACAACCTTGGAGAGAAAAAAAGAAACTTTGATAATAATAGCTATAGAATAACAATGACCTTTATATATATTTGAATAGTTTTATCACTCGAGTAGTTTAAATATTAATGTTTACTTCAACCCAAATATCATGGAAGTGCATAAAGCAAATCTTTTTTCTTTTTTCAAGTCAGACATTTATTGTAAATGCATTGAATAGAAGCAAAACTCACCTCAACAGAAGTTCTGCCAGATCTTTATGTCCATGTTCTAGTGCAACATCACCAGGTAGATATCCTTGGGAATCAGTAAGATAAAGAGCTTCCTGAAATCCAGGCTTCTCCAGAAGGAATGTGACAACTTGGATGAGTCCATGCTGAGCAGCGAAATGAAACAAGTTCTCTTTGGATTTTTCCTCTGTTAGAGAAAGAACAAAGTTTGCCATTATAAACCAAAAAAGATTATGTTAAAGGAAAGTTCCAAGCAGGAATTTCATTAATAAGCAAGATTTACAAATGAAGTTGCAATCACTCTAGTAAATTAAAAGTGGTACATTTGGCTGGCAGGCTGAACAAATAGTTTGTATTACTACTTTGTGTTTAAATTATATCTTATGTTGACTTCTTGTTGTACAGAACTACCATCATTTAGCAAGCACAATCCCTTTTCCACATCCTGGAATCCCAAAGAAATTAAGAACTAGATCAATCATTGCTAGTGATGTGGTACAAATACTGTACTAGTAAAAACTGAATGAACCGAACCTTTAAAAACAAATTCTTTATGTTTTTAGTTTGCAGCTTTAGAAACAAAAGAATTGCTGCAGTTAAAAAGCAGTGGGTTGAAACAGATTCACTTTAATAGCATTTGTAGCATACACAAACTCCTTAAAGTTGCACAGTAAACAGCCTTTTAAATAAAGGGTTAGAAATAATCTAAGATTAATCCCAAATAAACAAATTTCTATTATTTAAATCAAGATCTAATACCTTGTGACCCCTTTTCTCCAGGTAGATTCCATCCATCGGGCATTTTCATATGCTCCAGTACCTTCCTGAGACGAGAATCCAACGTGGCAAGATCTTCTTTTGAAAGATCAAACTCCTCCGAAAAGTGTGGAGGCAAGTTGGAGATGTCCAGTGAGCAGTCCAGTAAAAACCTGGCTAGATGGTGGGCAGAATCATAAGAATATTTAAACTGTCCCTGAGCTACTTTCAGATAAGTATCTCCACAACTGTGGTAAAGTGAGAGGTTAACATCTTCCACCATGCTGTGATCTGAAACACACCAAGAATATAATTTATCTGATTGTCTCCAACAAAACCAAAGCTGCTTTAATTTTTTTTTTTTTTTATACATATCAACATATTCTTATTAAAGTAGCAGTTTGAGCAGGCCAATGACCATGGCCAAAGTTCCACGAAGCCCAGAATTAGTTACACCTACCAGATACCAGTAGTGTTAGGTAAAAAATCTATCTGCAGCAATTCAGAATGATCACATGCAGCACTAACAAAACACTTATTTTAAACAAAAATGTGTAAAACTGGCAATAAAAATTATTTAGGTTTTTTTTTTTTTTTCAAAATGATAAGTTACATTATAAAAACAAGAAAGAAAGATTAGGAAACAAGAATAGAATGGAAGCTATAAATGTCATGTCAATCCAAGTATAACTTTCTTTAAACAAAAAGGAAAAAAAAACTAACAGATATACTATTTTATTTGATAATAACACTTTTGTGGGGAATATGATATTAAAAATCTTTTACTAATGACCATTTTTTTTTGGAAAATGACAAAATTTACTATATAAAAAATTTTTATAAAATGGAAATTTTCCTTGGTTATTTCCCCTTGAAAGATGACTTTTGGTTAACTGTTTTTCTTAGCAATACAGTTTATAAGATGATGAATTGACATTCCCAGCAGATATCTGTGGCTGGAGAATAGCCCTTTTAGAAAAATGTCACAGTTCATGGATAAGAAATTTCATGGTTTTGAAAAATAACAGCTGGGTATTTTATCTTCAAAAGAAATTAATTAGACAAAGTGAGCTCTGACATTTCTGCAGACATCCTTGAAGTGAAAATAATCTAGCTCCTCTAGCACTTTCTCTTCGGCTGGCGGCCTTGCACAATCTCTGAATTAGTAAATCACGCCTGCGTTCTGGAGCGGAGCAGTGGCACAAATAAATATCATCAGCTGCATTACCTCAGGGGTCATTTCTACTAGTGTCCCCAGTGATAATTAGACTGTAAGGAAATGAATAGCAACAGAGAAAACATTTTAGTGTTTCCTTCATCATTTGTTGGTAAAAAGAAAAGAAAGTTATTTTTAAAAGTCATATATTGAATTACATGACAAAAACGTGAGCAACAAAGGCATATTCTCAGCCATTTTGGAATCTTTTATTATACAAGAAAATCAAGTTACAGACATTCAGTGGTTCACGTGCTTGTTTTCGTTTTGTGCTTTTTTGAAAGGCAAGAGCTGCAGCAGAGTCAGGGGGGTGATTGTGGGGCCACTGAGCAGTCAGCAGGCACACTGCTACCAAGCTGATCACAGGCTATAAGTTAACAGAAAGAAACCCTCCCATCTCTCCATCCTTTAGCATGTGCGTCAGCTCACTTTTAGTCTGAGGGTCAAGTACCACTTTAAAAAAATCTATTTACTTCACTAATTAAAAAAAAAAAAAAACATTTTTTTTTAAAAGTCTAATTTTTTTCCAAAAACTCTTTCAAGGATGTTGTTGTTCTTTGTTACTTTCTCCAGAGTAGTCAAGGTACATGCTAACAGTAGAAAGGCCTAAACACCAGATCTAATTATCATCATTATTATTATTACAAGAAATTAAACCTAATTTAAATAACTGGTTAGTCCCTCCCACTCTCAATGCTGAGACATGACAAATGTTCTGCAGTAGTGAGTGGTAAGCACCAGAAATGAACTGAACTGAAATGCGATTACTTGTGAACCACCAGCCCTACAGATTTGTTGACACGCCAGACAGGATCTGCTCAAAAACTTTAATAACATTAATAATAATAATAATAGTCCTTCTCTACTTAATCCACGAAAAGCCCGACAAATCAATGATTGTTTACTGGGTCTGGTAAAGCCATAGGTGGGTGCACTGATCGGAACAAGAGAAAATCATAGTGAGAACAGAAGAGCCTGCCTACTAGTTTCATGGGAGAAAACCACCAACAACAACAATGACAGAAAAATCACATTCTGGTTAATTAAAAAAATAACAAAAAACCTTCCTGACTTAGCGACAGGTTGGCTTACTTCAAGCCCAGAAGCCTTGGCCAGCTAATCATAGGTAAGACGTTTGGTTGGTCTGATTGACAATGAAGTTTTAACGAGCTCACTTCATTACTCAAGGTAAAAAGAAACAAAACACCCAAAAATGCTGCCAACCCTGCAAGCCTTTAACAAAACTGAGCTCAGTTTTTAAATATTTTGGGTGATAATTTTATAATCTTTGAACCAAAGCTAATGGAGCTCCCACCCTAAAAATGATTTCAATGGTTTAAAATGCTAGACGGTTGTTCGAGATACACTCTTTTGTTTCATTCTGAGATTCCAGTATTAACTGATTGTGCAATTGAAGCACCATACAGTTTTACCATCTAACACCATCATCTATGGTTTGGTTTCAGTGCTAAAATTAATAGTCACAACTTATCAATGATCAGTTAAACATTCTCATATCAATACTTTGGAGACCACCATCTTGTTTTAAGCTCTTGTGAAGAAAAGAAAGTAGTGACGCCAGGATCCATGCAAATACCATGTCACATTTACAATTATAATGTGCATAAAAGAACAGTTTTCTTCACAAGAAAGCCATGGTATCACCCAAAAAGAGTACTCAAATTTCATATTTACAGAAAATTCTTTAAAGTCAGTGTTTTAGAAAAATAATTTAGTCTGAACAACAGACTAGCCCCCATGAGTTTGGGCTACTGGGGACTTTAATATTTTGTCCTCATTTATTAAACTAAGAGCAGCTTTTTCATATTTTTAAAAATACTAATGGTATTAGAAAAAAGACTAATAGATTTTGTCATGTGTCCATTTGACATTTTTCTAAAAATAAATGGTAAGCAAAAAATAAGGGCTTTAAAATAGCCATGGCAACAGTGTGATTTCTGCATTGTCTTCCACCTCTTTGAGACAGACAGGAGACTGGAAAGAATGCTTTTGTCACCAGGCATAAACAAGGGGACAACCAGAATGCCCCCCCCCTGGCATGTGCTGTTATGTGTATCCCATCACATAATCCATAATGAAGAGCCCTGAATCAGGTCACAGCATACCTTACACATCAAACATTTACACCTGCCTGGACTGAGCTTGTGCAGATAACTTTTATCTGGGGGTCTCCTGTCAGGATCTTCCTCTTAGCATGAATTTAGCACAACAGTTGTTTGTTTTTAGGTGTGACCACTTGACATGCAAGTCAAAGCCTGGTATCAGTGGTACAGAGGAAGTTATATATATAAGGCAGCTTATAACAGGGTGCTATTTAAGACTTATAACAGACTAGAACCCATCCATAAGTATATCCTCCTTACCTGTAGCTACTAACCTACTTAGTAAATCAATTGCAATATAAACCAATAACAGGTATCCATCTTTTTGAGTATCAATAATTTTTTGAAAAAGAAATAAACCAAATGAAATAAACAACAAAATCTTTCTTCAACTTGTTATTCACATACAGTTACTTATAATGCTGAGAACCAGCAAATTTATTAACTACTGCTCACTGTGGTAATCTCACCTGGAATATTTGACTGCAGCGTCACTCTGTTAATCCTTTGAGCTCTGCTTGCATGGCGTTCTGAAGACCCTGTGTAAAGTATGAAGAAGCTTGCTTCATCTGGCAGGTCAGGATTATCCACAGTTATTGTCAGCTCATCTCCACCCTGAAAAAATGAACATCAAGCACAGGTTATCATCTTGACTGAAACCCTCACACTTAATGCTGGATAATGTAAATCTACAAGAAAGTCTACTTAACAATGGGATAGTCACAAAAAACATGGAAAATATATTTGTTACGAATGCCTCAAACAGCAGGTCACATCCCCTTTTAATTTTAGCAATAAGTGTAAAATCAATCAAAAATAGTAAACCAAATCAATGTTTTAAAATGCACCATGCTGTCGTTTCTTGGTTATTATAAATTGCTTTTGTTTCTGCACTTGATTTCCTGTTCTTGCTAGTGATTATCATTTTAAAAGATTAGATTAGTTTGATGTTTTTCTTCTAGACCGGCAATTGGTGGTTTTCTCTTGCAGAAAATCCCTACATACACAGAAAAGCTATCTGACTATACGCAACACTCTTCTGTTGTTTCCTAAACTGAAATCTTATGCTTTTTTGAAAAAGCTAAAGTTGAAAACAAACAATTTCTTTTTTAAAATAAACCATAGATGTACTTCTACTTCATACTTACATAGAGAGGTGATTCTGTTGGAGAGAAAGCCATAAGGCAATCTTCTGAAAAATTAAAGAAAATTAAAAGTTAAATTAAATATGACCAGTAATCCTTTCCTTCCTGTGTGAAGCTGCTTACTACATTCCATGTAAAAAAATGTATTATTATTTTGAGGATGACACAAATAAAATTTAAACAAATTTCCAAAAGTTAATTTCTATTTTCACAAATACATAGATAGAAATTTATATCGAAAGCTTCAAAGGTTTGGCGAAGACAAAATGGCCACTAATCATCAGTTGCTATGTGACAAGTATCGTAGTCAGGAGTTCAGAGAACCTCTGAGATTACATAAGATCGATATTTTAAAGAACTGATTTCCAAAATAGATTATTTTGTAATATTTTCTTAATATATTTTCAACAAAAATAAAACCAACACACTTTGCATAGTTTTGCAAATGCAAAATGACAGATTTAGTTTATAGAAGAAAGAACAAAGCATCCATTATTTTTCTTTTAAAAAAATAACAAAAAAAAACACTAAAGAAAATAATTATTTTATTTTATTTCATTCTTAAGTCATCAGCATTAAAAAATAGATATTTATGAATCAGGAGGGAGCAAGTTGCTAAAGGTGATGTACAGCATATTCCATTTCTGAAGGTATCAGTATATAAAGACTTGAAAGCAACAGGTGCTATTATCTGTAGAAACAAGTCAGGACATCATGTGCTTCTGAAAGCAAAGAGCAGAAATACAAATAAAACCCACTAACAGCAGTAACAGTAAGTACAAAAACTACAGGCAGGCTGCTGCAGCTGGTCACCAGAGAGATTAACACCATTAGATAGCAGTTTTGTTTTGAGGCCAAAAAACTGAGGGCATAAGAACAACTTTCACTGTTAGTGAGACTGAGGAAGAGGATGTAATAGTTTGTTCAAAGCAACTTTTCACTACATCATCACAATGTGAGGGAAATTATTTTGATTGGCTAATATAAAGGTAAAATACTCAACAAACAGTTCCAGTGGTGCATTACCTTTTTAGAAAAGACAATTAAAAAAAAACATTGATATGCAAGGCATTTTTTAGAGATTCATTCTATTTGATACTTGCATTCATTAGAAAGAACTTTATTAGCAGAAAATTTGCTATTATGTTTTCTTGCAGTAAGAAGATTAGTTTTCTAAATTGATCTTATTCAGTGCAGATAGACATCCTCCATCCAATGAAACATCTAGAAACATTTATAGAACTAATGTTCTCTAATAAGAGAAAATAAGCTGTTCTTGCAATTTTGTTAGCAATAAAATTGCTTTCCACTGTTGATATTTCACTAATGGTTTGATGCACACATTTAAAAGAAATTTGTCAAATATCAATGTAGAGGACCATTTCAAAATGGAGTGACATTTTATCTTTAAATAGACTACCTTGTACTGGCATGTTGCTACAAGTCCAAATACCAGAGGCGAAGGAGTAGCACACAGCATGCAGTGTAGTGACTGCAACAGTTTGAGCTTATAATAGTTCTACATTGCTGCATAGTTCCTCTTGCTCTTCTCTCCCAAGCTCAATGGTGCGTGTTTGGTCCAGGTACTTTGGTTTCATCCAGGGTTTTCAAAATCCAGCATGTCAGATGTTTTTATGCTGACTACTGTTTCTGAAAGTCTTCCCCCCCTGATCCGACTGATCTGCAGGAGCACAGGAACAAACAAAGAAACTACAGAATAAACAAAGCTGCCGTCTGTTTCTGGAAAAGTTCCATCATCCATAAATAAAGTGGATGGCATCCAAAGGGGAGTCTCATCACAGAGTCTGGTGTGGTGAAGATATTAGGAAAACAAGGCAATGCGCCAGCAGCTGGATGCTGCACACAGATTTAATTTATTTGACAGTCACAGGCAATATTTGTCAAGAAGCATATCTATCTTGTGCACCAGGGACGGCAAAATTCTGTGTTTTCCAATAACTCAGATTTTTTAAACAGTGACACTAATGGACAGTAAACAAGCTGACCATGATGCTCGGGCAACACAATAAAAACTCCAGTTTAATTAAACCAGAATAATTTGTCATATGACTGTTATTGTCAGTGATCTAAGTATAAACCACTTAATTCTTGAAAAGTAAAAGACACACAACCGTAACACATTTTTTGGTTGTTTATTTCAAATTTATTTTATTTAAATTATACTCTATAATAAATTGTTTTAAAAACTTCAGAATTTTGAAGTAGCTGCAAGATATGATTTTGCAAATCTTGGATAATGCTTGGGATCTCTTCATCCCCAAATCTTGCCCAGGTAAGTAAATCAGAAACTCTCTCTTTATCACACGCTCTGCCTCTTTTCCTGTTGTATTTACAATTAGGAGACCAAATGTCTGTATTTGGAAGCGTTTTCAGCATTTCTTCAACAGATATATTGACAGGTTTTTCATCTTACTGCTACAGAGAAAAACAAACAGATAGACAACTTTGTCTCCTCACCATAATGCTACTTAGTGAGAAGAGAAAGTTTAAAATCAAGATGAAAGAAAGAAAATCTGTTTGCTTAAAGCCAAAAAAATATTAACTATTTTAGCACACACTGGACAACAGAGCTGTAATGGAATATGCAAACCCTGTAAATACGAATAAAGACTCCACATGGGAAACTTCTGTACATCATCAGATTCATTAAATTGTTCTCCGTTTAATAAACACTATCAGTCTCCACAAAATGAAGTAATCTTTTTTGAAATTGCAGAGAGAGAGAGAGAGAGAGAGAGAGAGAGAGATAACAAATGTACAAACCCAAAAGATAAATAAAATGTAAATGACGGTTAACAAAATATTATGTTTGTTAGTGATGAACTAGTGATATGTGAGCTGAAAGCAATCTAACTTTTATTGAAAACAGAGAAACTAAGACAGTAGTAAACAAAAAGCAGGATAAAGAACATTTTTTAAAACTTTAAATACAAATTTTAGAATTAAGCAAAGTTCCTCATCAACTAAAGTAGCACAACAAAGTCAGACACCAACTACCTAACTAAACAGCAGGTGAAGATGTAAAAAGTGTTAAGTATTGACACCTGTGTGATGTAGTAAAATAATTAACATAAATACGGTTATTGGCAAATTTCATCAGTATGAATGTTTAACTACTCCACTTTAGCTTCCTAATGCACATACATTAGCAATAATTGATAAATAATTCTTTCTGCTGTAATGTAGCTATATACATTTGATCATTTCTTGGTTATATCAGTGAGCAACATTTTTTTTTAAAAGATGATTTTAATGTGAGAAAATATATACCTTAGGGTTAATAAATCATTTTTTTTTTTTAATGTGGCCATTTCTCAGTCTGTCTCTGTATCTTTTAACTTTATAACACCCAACCGTAATCTATTGTGGATAGCGAGAATCAGTGCAGCTCATTAGTTGATATGTTTCTATTAAACTGTAATATCAGGTTTTCTTTCAAAATCTAAACAAATATGAGACTCGGTTTAAAATAACTTATGATTTTTGTAGATGCACCTCTTAATTTACAGAAGAAAAAAATTAATTCTATTTATAAATACACAATTTTCAAAAACCCAAAAGGATGTTTTCAGTTGATATCAAACTTTAATAAATAATTAGGCTATAATATGTACTGGGCTGATTCTTTCCATATATGTAGCCCTCAGTACAATAGAAAGAGAACCATCATACCATGCAGATGGCTGAATATGGTTTTCTTCTCTTTAGAACACAGGTTCTATTGAGGTTATATAGAAGGGGAGGGAAGGAACTAAAGAAATATATAAAATTCAATGAAAAAGTATACACTACCCCAATAGCATAAGCACATTAAATATGAAGAATTTGAGTTTCTGGAAAATTTTACTTTTTGAATAATCAAACTGCCATTGTAAAATGAAGAAATTAAATCTATTCTCAAAATTTTAACTGAAAGGTAATGATTCAAGCATTTAAGATAAACAGTAAGTTATATTACACCCGGTCTAAGATTGAAAAAAACATTCACAAGTGAATAAATATAAACATATTTTTGGTCACATGATTAAAATATCTTTAGCAAGGGTATCAAATTTTTACTTGTGTGTGTGTGGGTTTATCCTCTATGTATTTTCACATCATGAAGAGTAAAATTGCATACATATTTTTCACAAAAATTTCAGACTGGTGCTACATCTTTCACAAATATAGCACAATACACCTGCCAGGTAGTTTTGGCTGTATACAACAGTTCATAGAATCTGTACTACTGTCTCAAAAAACTCGTCAATAGTTTATCAGTGGAGAGTTCTCCAACCAACCCGTTATAGTATATCTTATAGATGTGAATGCGTTTTATTTAACAGAAAATACACCCAGTCTTATACGTGTTTCACATACAAAAATACAGGTATTCACACATGGATGCATTTCAGTCCCTATAACAAGGTATAATAAACCTAGTGGTGGTAGCTAGATCACACAGTAGACCAACTGATATTTATGGTCCTGATTCACCAATAATTAAACAAACGTGCAGCTAATCTAGCAGAATTCAGCAAACAGTTGACAGCTGACAAAAAATCCACCAGAGTTGATGATGCAGATCTTTTGAAGGTACAACTGTGATGATGTTTACCACCAAGAAAAAGAATTTCCTCAATGTTAGGTTTAGAGTCATAGTTTTATTGAATTGTGGGAATGGGAAGGGTTTCCTTAATTATCAACAGAAAGCAGACTATTTCAGTTAGCAAATTCTTCAGCTTTAAACTTAAGACCAAACCGTAGTCCTTTTCAAAGACCTTTCTCTGTGTTTGATCATAGATGAACTTTATATTGTGAAAATACTTCACTGATTTTCCCCAATATCTGTCAAGAAAATGAAAGTAAAATAGTGGATACAACATGAATTGCTCCTAATAACAAGAATACTGATATTAAATTTAAAATTTCTAAAAATATCAAAGAAGTGGATAGTATTAAAATTTTTTTTTTTTTAAGTTTTGAATTCAAGACCTCTGTCAATGCATCAGCACAGGATAAGTTAACCACCACAAAGCCAGATGACTAGTCGTAAGAATCAGCGGGATTAACAGTTTCTTTCTTTTCCTGTAGCAGGTGTATCTATAATACAAATTTTAATTGCCTTTACTTCCAAACTGCAACAGAACAACAAGTTCACACCTCTTTGCCTTAAAAAAGTACACGTTACGTATTTTATTGCAAACAAAAATAAATGTAAATGATGGCATTTTAATACCGTCTATCATTGAGGATGCTAGTAGTTATCTTTACCTGCCAACCAGAAGGTTAAAGATAAAAACTGAGATGCAGGAATGAGATTACAAGCCAAATTGTTTCGGCTTTGTACATTTCAATCTGTGATATTTTATTTCAAGCTCAAAATATTATAAGAAATATTTTATTTCTATCGTTGACTAAAAGGGAGAAATTTTTTTTTCTTATCCTATTTTATAATAATTTTAGTTGATGAATATTTTTTTCTACTACTGGGCTGGAATATTGCAATCAATTCATTGTTTGTCTGAATTAATCTGATTAGCCATTTTTTTGTTTGTTTGATTGTGTTTTTCCATAAAACATGTTTGATACGTGTAACTTTTTAACCATGATGCTGTTGTGACTACAATCAATTCAACTGCTAATTGATCTGTAATATATTGCATTTTTCTGTTTTCTAAATCAGTCACCCACCATGAGTCATACTGCACCAGATGGAGAAATGGAAACTAATTCTATTATGTCAATTATATATTTTTTTTTAAAAAACAAAAATAATACAGCTAAAAAATATTCTCATTTTTCCTTCTCATCACATTACATTTTTAACTGATTTAAAAAGGAAGAGAAAAACAACTAATTTTAGCTGTCTCTATCAATGGTTTTCTTACTACAACTCCAGGAATGTGGATGAAACTTTTCCTGTATTTTACAGCGAAATGGAGAAGAATAAAACTAGAAAATCAAGTCTACAGGTGTGTTGCTTACCTTCAGGAATTCTTTGAGCCACTGCTTCTTCTAGTTCACAGGTAAGAGGAGCTTGTATCTCAGCTATCCCTGTAGGTGGCAGCTATTACATGTGCACGCACCTAAACTCATGTTGATATTGATCCACTTCCTCATTAAGATTAATGCATCAGATGAAAGGTGGCTACAATTCCAGCTCACCAAGCTATTTTATTGAGTCACCTCCCCAAGCCAGAGTTCACTGAATCTTTTCCAAACTGTGTGAATACAATTTTACACAGCTCTGATGAAAAGACATGGCATACAGCATTGTTACTGCTGCGAATGGAACAAAAGCCCCAGGCATTCTAATGTGGTAATGAAGGTGGAAAAAATAAAACATTCTGAGAATAGTTTAATTAATATTTTCTTTTGCAGCCCCACCACTAACAGCCAGTTTTGAAAAGATGCCACCATTGTGGTAGCAGATGAATAACAGTTAGCTACTACACAGCCTCCTTCAGAGAAGCTGAGCAGCATCTGTCAAAAGAATTCTCTCATGGAAAACCCTTCTATTATTTGTTTAAAAAAAAAGAACATTGAAATTGATTTTGTATTAGAATAGTGACATTGTTTAATGTTAACATGCAAGAATTATAAAAAAATATTTAAGACTGATGCACAATTAAAATTGCTATAGAATAATTCCTTTTAGAAATATTTCTTTATAGTGGTTATCTCTAAAAACAAAAATATCTCTTCTTTACCTAAAAAAATCAAATTAATCACAAAATTTGATTAAAGGAAAACTTTTTATATTTAATGCCTTTAAAAGGGTATTTAAAGAAAGTTAATCTAAAAAGGCTTCAGCTATTAATAAGACAAAAGAAACTAATAAGCAATAGAAATAATTTTTAACATTCTTTCTGCAGATGTATACACAAACACAGACAACAGAAAACTGAAAAAATACAACAAACAAAAAAAAAAAAAAAAGAAAATATAAAAATATGTAAAACAGTTTATCTGCTTAGCTTTCAGGGGTATCTATCTCTATCAGAACAAAAACAAAAATATAAAATTGAAAAAAGATGATAAGAACAGTCTACTCTGCTGATATAAAATCAAATTATTTAAAAAAAAGCATAAGAAAAGAACAAACCAAAAAAACAGTGTTGTGGTCCAGTGGTAGAATACTGAAAAGATTGAGGACCCAGGCTAGTCCTGCAGAGAGAACTCCTCTGTTCCCAACATGGCTTATTTTCACTCTTCTCCTCCAGCCGGCTCTGCAAGTTTTCTCTGAGCACTCCAGTTTCCTCTCACATCTAAAAATAAATAGTTGTAGTCGAGACTTCGCAAGATGTGGTAGAGGTTACGTTTGTGAGTGATTCTTGACCGGCTTTACATCTCAACCGCAGTTCAAGAGTTGTACCCAGGTAACTTGCATTTTTTTTTTTTTTTTTTTGTACGGACATCAGAACCCAAATAAGAGTTATAGAAAACACCATCTTGCACAACTGTGACACACATCAGTATGCACAACTGTGATGTAAAATTTTTTTGTGGTCTTCTTCACAGAAAAGCTGTGGCAACCCATGTAATTTTTTGAAAAGCATCAAGTTTACTGAAATTCACTTTAAGTTAATGGCACAGTTAACATTTTAGATAAGGAGTAAAACTGAGTATTTTTATTAACAGTGCTCCTTTAATGTATTGGAAGTGTGTTGGTTTAGTCTTTACTAACATTCTGCAATTAAAATAACCAGAAAAGCCCACTAGTTGAAGTTAGGAAAGCTTGCATTAGGCCTAAAACATTCTTAGCTTTGCCAACAAATAAAAGAAGAAAACCATCCACAAAAGTTAATGTAATTTTGGCTGAATCATCTGTAAAAAAAAAAACGAACAAATGAAAGCACACCTAGCTAAGTCTTTCCAATTTTGGGTCACAAATATCAGATAATGAATATCTTCATAAAAACCAAACTGAATACTGATATCCTTTCATGTATGGACAAAGACACTTCAGTAAAAGCTAATGATGGGTGTTTCCCAAAGACTTCTGTAGCTGACTCAATGTAAAGGTCACACTTACTATAATTATCAATGCCTTATCCTGTTCAGCATCTTTTTTTTTCACAGACATAAGCCATATAATTAGAGCAGAAATATTTGAGAGTAGTTCTTTATAGTTATCTTCAGCTGACCTTCTCGGTTAAAGGGTCAGAAATGTGTCAAAAGATGGTTAATTTTTATAGCTCTGATTATGGCCAAAGAACTGATACAAATGCCAGGTCCTAACCAGTAATGATATCTGTGATAATATCAAGTTGTAATATTTATTTTTGTTAGAGAATTGAAAATCATCCACAAATACAGAAATCACAACTGCATGTTGTTTTTTTTTTTTAAAAAATCAGGTAACTTTAGCAGTAGGCAGGAAGTCAATACTCACTCATACATGAACCCAATGGAAAATACTGTACATTTAATTTTTTAATTGAATGTTTGCTGTTGCTAATAATTTATATTGTTGGTAGTTCATTCTAAACACAGACCCATTAAGTTTCATGAATTATGCAGGATACTCACAAATTTAAATAAACTTTTGGGCCTACCTTGGTGAAGTTTCTTTTCTCATAGATTTTTTATCAAGGAAAAAAATATCAAAGGTATTGCACAAACTGGAAATTTTAAATTGCAGCAAAAACCAGCCGATCAAATCAGAAGAATAAGTTTGAGTATTTTATTTTAAAAATCCATTCACATGTGCAAAGTATTTATTCTAAGACAGATGAGTTATCCCCACCTGAGTAAAAGAAAACAGAAAAGGCTAAAGCAAGCAATAAGTTAAAAAATATCAAGATATGTTTGGAAGGAGAAAATACCTTGGTTAAAAATGTCATCAGAGAGAGAGATTTATACTTTTCTTAGTTTGTAGCAGTTATTTTAAAAATTCTTATATTTAACACAGTGAAAAAAAAAATTCTAAAATGTCACTGATTTACATTTTCAAAACTTTACAAGCCTGCATACATTTCAGTCCAATTACTAAACAAAATAGTTGTAAGTCTGATACTTTAGCTAGTTTCCCCTAACTAAAGATAACCAAAAAAGTGTCAGTCCACAGGTAAAAATCCCTTAATTATTTATAAAAATCTATACTAGGCCCCATGTGGTATAAGATTGGCAATGTCTCCTAGTAGACAACTATGTGCAATATGGTCCCTCACCAGGCTGGCCCCTTATAGAGACTGGTGTACAAAAAAAACCTATATTTTCTTAAATGTCTAAAACCAGTTAGTTCTAAACACCTAAGACTAAAACGTTTCAGAAAATCTATATTGAACCAAAGCAGGTGTGCTACACATCAGTACAAGTTTTATCTGGACTGAATAGAAAACTCTTCCACCTCTATATCTGCGTTAAACAACAAACTGTGCATGCACATGAGACAGGGGGAGAGAATGGGAAAGAAAAGTCAGCTATACTGCCTCTATTTATTGCAGGGCATGCCAACACATGTAGTAGAATTTTTATACAGTTTAGCAATAAAAAGACCCAAACCTCCTATATCAACAGTTTTTTCTTACAAAAGAATGTAGCTATCTCAGCAGTGCTTGGAACAGACTATAAATTATCCCTGTTAGTCATAGTTTGCCAAATTCTTGTTTATCCTACCTTTGTGCTGAACATCTCAACATTATTCAGTAAAATTTCTCCTTTTTTTTTTACTTTCAAATATTCTAAAAACAAGTTATCTAATCTGACAATATAACAATAAGTAAGTAAATCTTCCCACTACCAATAATACCCCTCATACCAGTCAGGACATACCAACAACCATAAAGAATTTCTCCTCAGTCTGTATAACACTAACTTACAAATATTATTTCAAACATTTTAACTTTGTTTTCTTCATTCAACCTTTTCAAATAAACATTATATTTACTTCTGATGAATTCAATGTTAATTTCCTGATGATTTTAACTGATAGTTAGATAAAACGTAGTAACTACTTGAGTAGCCAAAAAGCAACTGAACAGACTGCGGAAGTTAGTGCATTGGTGTAATTAGTGACAATCACAGAGGAAAGAAATTATTCTTAAGAGCTATATATGGTGAACAGTTAGTTATTAATACTTCTTGCCTCTGATTATACAAATGTCTCTGAAGTAAATGCAATTTATTCAGCATTCTTGAATCTTTATTTATTCTATTTGGAAACTGAATCCATGTACTCTAAGATTAACAAATGATCTATCTGAAAATCGCTTTGCCTGTTTATTATGCTCATGCACCCGGCTAATGTTGACTGCGACACATGGAACCCAAAGAACCAGCACCAACTCTCACAACAGGAAGTGATTTTTACCAAATCTGTTAAAAAAACCAAGCAGCTAAACTCTAAAATAACATCCATTTTGTTTTTAAATATTCCACATATTATTATTATTATTATTATTATTATTATTATTTTAGCATGTTTTAGTTTCAAGCTGGAAAGAATAGGAGGCTGACAAGTACTTTTTTTTAAATGTTATAAATATTTTTTCATAACTTCCAACCAAACCATTGCAGTTGTCATTGGTAAATATCCGTGTTTATTCTCAGTTAATCTCTATTCCTCAACCCATTAAGCGTCAGTTCCTGTTTTAAAAATATCCAATTTCATTTTAAAGTAATTCTGTTTTTTAAATGTTATTCTCGCTGAATAAAATACTGCAATCTACAATACAAACCGATGTTGTTAAAGTTGCATGGGTTTGTATGGGGGACATGTTTAGTAAGACCAGGGAGCAGGCCTCTAGTGTAATCAATGTCGAGTAAGGTCATATGACAGCAAACAGCTACTATTTAAGTCCAGTAGGCCACTTAGCCCCAGCCCCAGCTGAAATCACAACACCCTTGGAGCAGTTGGAAAGAAGGCTGTAGTCTGCTGCTCCCTCTCTGCCTGCTGGCTTCTGGAACCAGATTTCACCCCATGTTATATACTGCAGGCATGAAAGAAACCATCTGTTGATGGAAAGATGATAGGGATTGTTTTAAAGAGGGAAGGAAAGGGGGAAAAAAAAGAAACAACCTTACCTCTTTTTCATTCAGGAGCTGAATGACCTGACTGTCTGGTCACTTATTCCTTACACTTAAAGTTCAAAAGGAAACTAGAAAAATATAGACAGGAGTACAGAGAGAGAGAGAGAGAGAGAGAGAGAGAGAGAGAGAGAGAGAATATATATATAAGAAAAAGAAACTTACCAGATCTTTGTGAATTCCAGTCTGTGCACACACACACACTGCATTGACCTTTCCTGACCAGTGATTTTGTTACATTTATAAATGTAGGCCACAGTAAGTGTTATGATATAAACAAATGGCTAACTTCTTCATATGCAGTCTTATCTTAACTAGAAATATCTAGCAAAGAAAAAATATAAGAGAAATTTGTATAACGCTCTAAACCTGCTGGAGAGAGAGAGAGAGAGGAAAACAACACCCTACTAAAATAATCATTGACTTGTAAGTAGGATTCTAGAAGATGGTTTTAAAAAATCTGACACCCAATACCCACTGCTTTGTTTGATAGATTCTTTAACTTATTCTCTCTAACAACACAAATAACTACTTAGGGTGGGGACAGCCCAAACGAGCATTTGTAAGTAGTTCAGAAACAGGACGACCTGAGATGTTGTTGATCTACAAGGAAGTCATCTTCCCGGTAGTGAAACTGCCTTTTCTTTACAACACAATCCTACTTAAATCCTTTTTCTTATAAAAGTAACTTTAATGATTGTTTTTTTAAGAATTTTTTTTTAAAAATTCCAGCCTGAAAACAACAATAAGACATCATTAATGCGAGATTATTAAAGGAACAAGTCTGATAATAAATACATTTAATTTACTGCAAAACTAAAATCATCTTTTGTGATAACTCAGCCCTCAGGATTAAATGTAAAACCTGTGATTTTATCAAAGATGTGCTGCTGAGTTCTTCTGGCTTACAAATGACTATGAATGTCATAATTGTGTATACTGGTGACACAAAGAAAAACCAATAAAGTTACAACATGCAAAATGCTTTTTAAAAAGCAAATTAAGAATTCAAAACAATAAAATATTGGATATTTTTCATATTCATTTTCTTCTTTTGGAAATGTATCAATTATTAATGCACATCCAAAGCAGATATATTATATAAGCCACAAATGCTAATAGAGTGCTAAATCCATAATATCTTAATGATTGCTTTTATCCCATTCACATCAACATATAGATTTTCTGGCTCTGTGCACAAACATGAATTTGATTTTTAGGACCTCAATTCCCTCAGTTTTCAAAACAGTACCCATACGCCAGCCTATAATGGTTGCTTTATATCAGGACTAGTATAGAAACACAAAGAATTAAAGTATTTTTATTTTTAAATGCGGGTTTTTCTTTAAATAATGCTACTATAGAAAAATCAGACATCTTTCTTAGGTCACAGGAGTGCATTAGTTGTTTGGACAATGATCTGATCATGCATTATCATATAACAAAGTTGCGCAGAAATTCAGTTGCCTACAACTGATTTCAGGGTTTGAAGTCATGAGAAATGTATTGTTCTGAGAATCAGTATTAAATAACATGATGCCAGTTTCACATAATGGCCGGAAAGCAAAGTGCTTCAGTTGTCAGCTAGGAAACATTGCCCAGTAATTTCAGATTCCACTGAGCAAAGAATGGAGATTTTAAAACAAGGCAACACCATACACTGGTAAAAATTACTGCCAGAATTGGTTATAAATGAGCATGCTGTGACCATACCATCTATTAACGAACTGTTACACATTTCTTCCTATTTGCTTCTGATCAATACCATTAATGTAAATATAACTTCCTGTCAAAAAAATAAAATAAAATGAAATGAAATAAGGCGTGGCAGGTTCAACCATTTACTTACTGGTTGGATGTGTTTTAAATAAGGGGGTCCACTATTTTAGTGATTACAAACATGCTGTCAATAAAGCACATAACTGCCCTGTCAGTAGCATGCTTGATATGGCTGGAGGAGCCTTCTCTGATGATGGTCACCAACCAAATGGTACAGACTGACACAGACCAAATATCAGGACAAAACATATCCTTAAGTGTAAAAAAATAAAAGAAATTTGTCTAAATGCAAAACCATGTAAAAATTCATTATAATACTTTGATCTTGTAATGAATATCTTATTCAGACAGCTTATGTCACAGAATTCCTAATTTAAAAAAAGCAGTTATTTTGCAGATGATAAAACATACTATTAATTTGCGTAACATCCTCATAAGAGACAAATCTGTGACATTAAAGGGTTTAGACCTATTGGATAAACAAAAAACAAAATATCAGTTAAACTATGGCATCTTAAAAAAATAAATGAATTAGAAAATAGAAAAGTAGAATTATAATTTTAAAACATTTTCAGTCTAGAATGGTGATGCTTTAGATGATTTTTTTTGTTGTTGCTTTTAATGGTCAGTGATTGTCTTTGGTATATATTCAGAAATGACCAACAGTAACTGTCTTTTGTAAGTATATGATTAATGTACATCAAGTATGGCAGGTGAGAACAACACATGCAGGGCTTAATACTGTCAAATCCAGTGAGAAAAAACCTACAAAAATTCTATAGTGAAAGAAAATCAGAAATTACCAAAGAAGACATGACACTAACTAGATGTTGAGGAAACTGGACCAAATCAAGGCAGAACACTGTCAACATTGTGCTCGCTCTCTAAAATACCCACAATCCACCGCTGTCACCATTGCGCTTGCTCGCTCCCTCTCTCCACCAACATGCCCAACCCATCAAATCTTATTGTAAATAATGCCATTAATTTTGTTTAAATCTAAAATAAGCTAATAATTACCGACAGCCAAGAAAGAATAAGATATGACAAATCTGGAGGTTCTCAAAAAAAAAGAGACCTTTAACAATATTTGCTCTAAAAAATTATCAAAGTTAATGTTGTATAGTAATAAAATCAGTGATGAAATTTGAGTAATGTTTGTAGAAGTAGTTTAGATCTCTCCTTAAATCATTTAATCCCCACCCCCCTTTTTTTTTTCTCTCATTCAATATCACAAATTACTAAATTACTATTAAAAGAACACTTACTACCTTCACAAGAAGCTGCAGCCCCTCCTGGGCAATCACATCTACCCAAAGAGCTTCCCATGTGGTGCTTTCCAAGTAAAGATTCCATTTAAACCACTCACTTATCAGTACCACCAAGAATTCACCTCCAGTGTGTGCACAAAATTCATCTTTATCCTGACACAAATTGCACAATCAATTTTTATGTATTTAGAATCAAACATCACTGGTTACTATGACAACCAAAATCAATATCCTAATTCAAAGAAAACGGTTAATATGGAATGTCTAATCCCAAATGATACCTGTTAATTGATAATTAATACCATAAATCAGTTTACAGCAAGATATTCTGAGGGAATAACTTCTTGTTTATAAAGAAATAAAACAAATATCAAAGAAAATTTACAAATTGTAAAATGCTAAAGAGTACTAACTCACTAGGAGCATTATCGTCACATTAAAAATGTTATAATCCTTGCATGGTTTGAAAACATTGTTTCATGTTTTTATTTGGGAGGGGGGAGAAAATACAGGGTGTCCCAAATAGATGCATACATCTTCTTATGTTACTATACAAAGGCATTTTGTCTCTCAACAATAAGATGTGTTTCATTCAGAGGCCTACAGATTATAGCATCATGCAACACAACAATATACTCCACTTCGCACATGTTTTCAGTGTGTGTGGAAAAAATGGACAAAAATTTCTGGATGAACATTTTACTGGGAAGTGGATGAGCTGATGACGGTCAGTTGAATACTTGCTGCACTCCCCAGATCTAACAGCATAAGATATTTTCCTGTTGGATGTGCTGCCTGACAAGGTGTACACCAGAAAAACAACCACCATCCATTAACTCAAGGAAGTGACCGCTGATGCTTTCAACAGCTATTCCTGTGAAAATATGCTGATGTGTGCTGCTTTGTTGTTAGATGCTGCAATGTGTGGATGCTTGCGGTGGACATTTTGAACATCTGCTGTAGTGTATCATGCTTGAAATGTCTGATATATATATATATATAAAGCAAAAATTCTATCTAATAATATCTTTGTTTACTAGGCTATAAAATATTGTATACATCATTTTCAGACATCCTCGATATCAATATTTAAACCTTTTATTTTGTTAATCCATAAATAGATCACAAAGGAATTCATTTTCTCCAAAAAATTGTTTATAACTACATTTGAGTTGTTTTTTTTTTGTTTGTTTGTCTAAAATTTTAAATCCTTTTATTTATTTACTTTCATTAATTTAAATACATTAAATTATGTCAACAAACCATGAATATTACACCTAATACTAGCACATTATACTTTCTGCCCTTAACCCCATCTTTGGGACTCTAAGGAATTTCCTGCACTGCACCAACGTCTAAGAGTCTCATGAATATATGACTCCATCATTTTCCTGTAAATGTCAATTGACTATACTGCATGCTGTCATCTAACTGGTGCTTCACCACCAGATTGATCACTGTTGAATACTGGTTGGTAACAGAGGCAGATGCAGATATCATTTAACAGCCACAGAACTTGCTGGAGACTGGAGCAACTCAACATTATATGACAAGTAAGCTTAGCATAAACCAGGGCATCATTTCTAGGTCCTGGACTTGGCATCAACTTTTTGGCAGCGCTGCTAGACAATTTGGTGAAAGGAGGGAGAAAATCCCACAGAACAACATATTGCCTGGATCACTTTTTGGTCTTGCAAGTGAAATGAAACTGTTTCCAAACATTAACTCAGTTAAAACCCAATCAAAGATACAACAGGTCAATTTTTTAACATAATTAAGAAAAGCCTGTATCCATATACTGGTAGAGTGGATCATGAGACTGGACATCTGTACTTTTCAAGAACTAGTCAGATTTTGTCTGGACATTACAGATGAAAACCAGATTGTGAAGCAGGCCTGGAAAGAGGTTTCAAAATGTCAACATTGCTGAACATAATCACTATGATGTATAGGGAGGGACTAGCTGAGATAACAAGATCAACTTCCATGTTTTCTAAAACGGTAAACTGTGACAGGTTTAAGGAAAAGGGATAGAATCTTTGATGTTTATGTTAGACTACACACTGGTGCTATGGGAATAATCATACCTGAATAGTCAACCAGCACCAGCAAGAGAAAATCATCAGTGTAGGAGTGGTCAGCTCATTCTCTACTCTTAAGCCCTTAATCCAATTGAAAAAATTCAAAACATGCTTCAGGCTTCCATTGCAAGATGTCCTATACTCCCATGAATGTTAGAAAATTGATGACTCTCTCAGATAAATGACACCATCTGGGTTACATCAACATTCAAAGACTCATCAGGAGCATGGGATGCTGGTCTCACAGCCATTTCAGCTAGAATCTCTCAGACAAAATAAATACTGAATAAATTTCTAAACAGGAATTTGCCACTGAAGAAAAATTTCAGATTTTACTCTCTCTGCCTCAAGAAATAAGAATCTCTGATTTTGAAGAGTACTGCTGTTGACCCTTATGATATCATTATCCAATGTCTTTGATATTTGCCAACATTATTATTTCCTTCAATTATCTTTTACACAGATTCCAGCTTTGCTTTTCTTATGGTACCTAACAACATGATGGCACTGACCTTATATCCTTTGATTCTTAGCAACTTTTTAGTAGTGCGATTTTATTATGAAACCATTCTGACTGGGTAAACATCAGCAAAATAAAACAAAATTTTCTAACTCATAATGTCAATGGCACAACTGGAAGTCCCACTAGTGATCAGTCACTACTGAGCTGCAAAAGCTGAATACCGCAAAACTTGACTTGCTCATTATCCAAGAATATATTGCCATCCATCATTACCCCCACCATCCATTCCTACCTTCCCACAGCAAATAATTTAAACTAAAAAGAACAAAAAAGAAGAAATATTAAATTCTCAAATTCTAATCCAAAACATACAATAAAAACAAAAGGAGCTTATCTGAAGTTATGAAAAAAGAAAATAATTCAAAGATTAACTCCTCAAAATGCAAAGCTTGACAACTGGGAAAAAAAAGTAACTTGTCTGTTTCTTTCTAAGTCTTTGAAAAATAAAACAGGTAATGAATGACCAGGTGCAGAGCTTGCTGTGGCTGAGATTTAAGTTCTGACTTGGATTGGCAAACTTCCCATAGTATAAATTTCTTCTTGCTTATCTGCATCAGTCCATCAGCATGGATTTCTTATGGATGCTCTGGTTTCTTCCTACACTTAAACAGAAGAGTTCCAGTGGCAACTTTCCATTTCCTGCTAAATTCAGAAGAGCCAGGCCCTGAGAAATGCAGGTATGCAACACTTATTAGTAGTAATTATGGCACTGCCACCCCTAATCAGTTAGATGGTCTGTAGTTGTAGATGATTATGATGATGATCAAAGAAAAAATGAAACTATTCTACACAATACAATATTACATTATCATATACTGCAATACTCAAATTATTTATTGTTTATTTGGTTCTTAATTACTTCTTGGTTTTATTTTGTGCTTTATTATTAGTATTTGATATTAACAATAATTAGCAAATCTAAGGAATTATAGTAGAAAGCAGTAACATGAAAAAGAATTAGGTTCATTTCTCCTTTCATAATTATTGCTATGGTATAGAACAAACCCATACTGTAAGTACTAAATAAAGCATGGCCTAATTCTTCAGTTTAGAAACAGAAGTTAATATTTTTTTAAAGTTTAGTGAAATCAATTAACATTAAATACAGTACCTTCCATGCACCTGTGGCTGGTGTAAAGTCATAGTCCGAGAATGACAGCTGGTGCACAAGATATCTCACCATCTGTGACAGAGCACCCAGAAAGTGAAAGATGGCTTTCCAGAGTCTATCGTGCTGTTCTCTGTATAAACATCATTGCGCAGTTTCACTGGGTCCACTCTATATTGCGATTCAACACTGGAAAATGCTGCTGAACACATTACACAGTCAACAGTGTTGGAGACAACAGATGATACCAACCCACAACAGAGCACTGCAGATGCTTCAAACCTGATCCAAAGAACTAACATCCTCATCAAAAACTTGGATACTGAGGGTAAGTGGCTTGGTGAGAACCCATGCCTACAGAAGTCAGTAGGGTAAAAAATGGACACTAGTCTTTGCAATCTTGGTTTTTCCTACAAGTCCAGATTCTCACTTCCAGTGGCCACATCTGGCTGTTTAGAAGGCTTGGATATGCACTGCCCACCCCACAACCTACTTAAAGTCAACAATGATAGTTACATTGCAGTGATCTTGACAGAAATTTGGTACAGCAACCTGACATATATGAAAAAGCACTTTAATTCTGTGACTTACATTAAATGATCATCTTGACTAACGCTACTCTCATTAATGAAAACACACCGAAGACAAAACTATATCAAAACCCAAACCTAGCAAACGATTGAGATCTTTATTTCTGCCATGTCTAACAGAGTTCAAGCTCTGAATGACCACACCATCTGCTCTTTGTTCATTCTTTTGTATGTGTATTGTGGTTAATCGTATCTCAATAACTTTTAGCTAATTGTTTATTGTTGAAAACTACTTTGAGCGTACAGAAATAATAAGTTACCCAACTATGCCAGACTACAGTGATTAACTAACATGTAGCTTAGGTTAAAAGCAGCTTTAGATTATGACTGTCTTCGGAATTATTACTGAAGATACATAATACTAATAAATTGTTCTGTTATTTATTATTGCTAAACATGAAAAGTTTACCTACAATTTTTGGAATAACAGAAGCTGTTTCCACACACAGGTATATAATAAAAATATAGCCTGCTTGTTACTACTGCAAGGTGACAACTGCAGTTAACAATGTTAATGTCTACATGTTATAGAGAAAAGCTTAGGAAAAATGCCCAAACTAACACTTGTTACAACTAAAATTTGCTGGTATTAATAATTAGTAAGGTGTTGAGAGTTAAACCGACCAATACCTAACATCTCAACTAAACCAGGTTATGAAAATTTCCAAAAGACTGAAAATAATTACCCTTATTTTAAGTAGTTAAGCATATTTTTTTCCCTTTCTCACAAATTTTAAATGTTGAGTTTTTTAAATCTGAAAATGTTAAAAGGGGTCGTAATAACGACTGTAACCTAAGTCATTGTTATTGCTCATCTTAAAATCCATTTAGTACAAAATCAAAGCAAATGTCTATTCCAGCAGCTATTGTCTACTGTGTGTGGGCAGCTTCAGATCAGTAGATCATTTGGAATAAAAAAATAAATAAGAATAACATTTCACCAACACTACTGACACAAGGAAAATGATTAACAAGACTGTGGGTTAATTACTTCTATAAAACATAATGGTAGAAACACACAGAGTCCAAGTGCAGACCCCGTTACAGCCAGAATATTTTAAACCAGCCAAGCAGTTGTCTAAACAGATCACCACAGAAAAAAACTTTATCTCGGTTAAAAAACCAATATAAATGCATTGGATTTGTGCAGTATCTAAGCTTTTCCACACATAACTCAGGATATATAGTAGGTAACAGTTAGGGTTAAAATCCCAAGCAGACTTACATTAGCATAGATTTAAGAAACTTTAGCTAGTAGAATCCCCATTATATCATAAAAAGAAACTGAGCATTATACTGGTAATAAATAAGAATATTTAAAGACAGTATGATCTATCATTTTGTGCCGTTTCAAATATTGCTTCTTTTAGCCACTTTGTTTACTTATTATTATTATTATTATTATAGTAGTGCCTTCTCTTCTATTACATCAAATTTATACAAAAAGTGCACATGGTACATTCAAAATTAAATATAATAAAGTAATATAATATTGCTTGTACATATGTGATTACTTATTTCAGCATTTTGTTAAGATGAATTTGGTTTTTCTTAGTTGCTTATGTCTGCATTTCCATTTCTACATTTAAAGGAGCACGTTCTGTTTTATTTAAGCTGTTTACACAAACAAATCCCCTAGATAATATGATACTGCAAGCACACACATATGCATGAGAGAGAGAGAGAGAGAGAGCCCCTAATACTTGAGGAAATTTGTCAAAATAGAAATAAACTGCACTAATGTTATCACTGCCAATCACCCTAAGGAACCAGTACAATAGTAATTCTCAAGTTATTTTAAACACTGGTTATTATTCATTCTGTTTCCCCCTAATTCACCTGAATAGAGAGCATGTGCGATAAAGTTTGTTTTTTTTTTTTAAACACTTTGTTGTTTTGTTGTTGCAGCAGGGTGTTTACATCTAGTGAAGTAAAGCTTCGTTAATTCTGAGAGATAACAGAATGGCAAAGTGTTCCATCAAACTGAATGTTAAGGCAGATAAACCAAATATGAGAAATCTTGAATGGGCCACTATTACATTAACCCTTTCGATAGCCATACATTTTTTCCCTTCTTTTTATCCAAGGCTACTCAAAATTTACTTATGGAAAAAGAAAAAAAACTAACAAAGAAAACTAATATTTTTTCCATTTATTACTGATATTCAATCAAGAAAATACTTTTTATGCTCAGTTAATAATAAGTCCCCAGCTCCTTTCTAAAATCTGCGTTTGCTGCTATTTTGCTTCTGACAGATTTTCGTTATCTTTTCTAAAGTTTTATCTCCCATCCAAAGAGGGGGAGAGAGAGAGACAGAGAGACTAAACAACCATTGTCCAGGGCCAACAACAACAAAAATTATCTTCATTTCACATGTCCAGAAGGCTTGCTGCATCAATTCACCACCAAGGAGTAGCTAGAGAGTGAGCATTAAATGGTCACTAATGATGATTTTTTTAAAAATTCAAATGCAGAATTCAAGGACACACTTTTATTACTTGACAAAGTGGATGAAAAAAGAATGCCTCCCCCCAACCTTCACACAATAAATAGTGCCCTTCATTTCCACATTTCACCCCAAAAAAAGGGTAAATGACAGAGTTTACCAACAGCCTACCAAACAAGGAAAGGGGAGACAATCCACGGGAATAACTTTTTATTCACAAAAAAGAAACAGATTATATTAAGTTTGACACTAAGGTGTAAAAGCAGGTTTCCCATAGAGTTTGAAAGTGATTCACACCTGTCGTTTAAAATATTCTTGGGTTTCCTATCAAAAACATCTGGTATTTGATGCAATCTAATTAACTTTTGAATTATACTAACCTATGGAAAAGAAAGAAAAATAATCAACCAATTTGATGAGAAATAACCAGATAAAAATGTATATTTTAAAATTCCTTCTAAATGCAAACATAGCAGAAAAAATTAAGCTAATAGATTCAGCTGCTGAAATATTTGTATTTTGCTATCTTTATAAAAATGTAAGTTATACATTTTTTTGTAATCTCTTATGAAGAAGATTATTCAGATGTTGCTCGTATATAAGATGAAGATTTTAAAAAAACAGTAGTGAATCAAGACAGCGCGTGACTGGCAGCAGCAGTGCCACTTTACAACCACGCAGATGTACAGGTCAGTTACTCATTATCTCACTTCTCTTGCATAAACTTTGTTTCGTTAAATGTCACTAATGGCAGTTGGCCTTCTTACTTAAACCTTTGCTGGAACCTGAGCAATTTGTATACAGATCGGGCTAACTAAAAAAAAAAAAAAAATAGAGCAGGAAAATGTTTTTTTTTTTCTGTTCCTGTTTCTACAGAAACAAACAGGGGAATCCTGGGCACATCTTTGAGATAAATATGCTGAACAATCTCAGAACTTGAAAACAGAATTAAAATTAATATGGATGCCAGAATTCATATCTTTTGATTGTAGTTGAAGTTGGAGATATAGTACTACTGAAGGTATACTCCTGTAATGAACTAGTCTTAATAATTATAATTTGAAAAGGCCTAAGAAGCCTTTTATAGTATACACACTTGAGCAACATTCAAAATCTGAACTCAAATGAGTGTAAAGCTGCTTTTTATGATAGTATGCACCATTCTAGACAATGAACAGTATGCTAAATGAGAAACTTGTCACTCATATGCCAGCAATCCATTTTTTTAAAAAAGGCCTTTAGCCTCAATACCCCAGATATGACCCACAGGTGCTGTGGTAATTCACAGTAAAAACAAGAGTCAAACAGCCCTAATAACATATACAAAAGTACCCATCCTCATACCAAACGTTTGATGTTTAGATTTTCCGGGTCTACACTAATTGCGTATTTCGTTTTTGTTTTAAGCAAATTATTTAGATCTCAAATTGCGCCCCACAGAGAATTAGAAAATTTTAAGTTAAGCATTTCAGAATGATTCCTACCAACTGAAAATAAAAGTAACATATTAAGCTTCAAGTTAAAAACAAATAAAGGTTATCTAACCTAACAGAAAACTTACCCAAATATGGAGAATACTGTACCTGTGTATTATCTGTACTAAAGCAATCAATATAGATAAGGTCAAAGTAATATTTACCTACTTTAAGCTGCCAGTAATCACTGCCCAAGGAAATGAAAGTAATAAGGTTCATGCGTTCACTGAACTGCCTTAAAATATCACCCCTATAAATATCAAGTGAAATACCTGGAGAAATCATTAAAAAACAAACAAACTATTATAAAATAGTACTTGTAGGGTCGTTTTCTAGGTGAGGGGACTTAAATCTAAGAAAAGCCTAGTTAGCATAAATACTAGAAGCAAACTAGAAGCTTCTAGAAATAATAAATAAGAGATCGCCAGGTATGATGGTGCTAAAATAATAATAATAATAATAATAATAAAATAATAATAATAATAAAAGGACTTGCTTGATGTAAACCGCCAACACGATCAGTGAGGCGCTGTGTCTGTTCCACTGACCTGTGGTTTCCAGGTACTGGAGACTTCAGTACCAGATGGTTTGATGAGTCAACACAAGGTTAACAACCTGCAATACCTGGAGAAACGTTTCCGGCTTGCTATGTAACCCTGCTGAATAGTTAAAATTACAAACATTCGCAAACCTGTAAAAGTTTGCCTGGCAGGTACAGAGGCGTGTATTATACGAGTACACCTTTACTTTTCATCAGCTTCAATTTCTAATGACTGGGTCCTGAAAGGCATCGTTTTGATTCATTCCCTGTCTAAAAACACGCAATGTATATAATCTAATGTCACGCATCAATGCCCCTCCACACACACACAAAGAACACTCTCCCTCTCTCTGTTCCCGAGTTGTCGTTTTTCAGTTGAAGATGAACTTAGTACGAAATATTATTTATTAATGTTTCCTTAATTATGTTATATGTATATACACCTACACGCGCAACAGAAATTGTGGCTCAAAATCGAATGCCAAATTAAAATAAACGATCGCTCGAAACCATAATCGCCATCATTATTATTATTATTATTATTATTTATTTGTTTGTTTTTAATATGCAGTAAAGTCTTACAGTTAACCCGACTAACTGAGCAAAGATGGCGCAGACCTAAGAGCAGCTGGCTGATGGCCCATCTTTCTCGCCACTATCGGGCCGAGCTACCTCTCCCCCCCCCCCAAGATTATAGCCGGCACGCGGGTCCTGCCGCCCTGTCGTGTTATCTGCTGGTTTTACTGAGAAGTTAAGAAACTAATTAAGATTTAGAATCCATCTCCATAATCTCCTGGCCGCCACCACTACGTATAACCAACCATACATTATAGCTATTCAGATTACTGAACAAATCAAAATTGCAAAAAAAAAGTTTGCTCTCCAAGGGGTTAAAAATACGTATTAAGATGTTTTACACTAACAGTAATTTTATTAACTTAATAACGGAATATTTTATAGGGTACAGTATACAGAAGTATTGTTTAATCCCACAACACACCTCACTAAAGCATCAATGCGAAATTTCAATAAAACGTAACCGAAAAAAAAAAAAAAATTAATAAATCACCTCTAACATTCTACGAATAAATAATAAACTATTACTTTTCAAATATGTAAAACCGCTCGTAATATTTAATAAGTAATGATTAACATCTAATTTCAAAAATAACAAATTACAAGGGCGATAAGAATGTTTATACCCACGTGAAGGCTGAGCAAAGTTCCGTCCCTTACCTACCTACTGTCGACGGCACCAAACAACTCCAAATTTCGTTTATTAATATTATTATGATTAGTTGATATATTTAATTTGCGGAGCAATTTTTAAAGATTAATATTCTAAATAAGAAAAAATATATATATATATTTTCTTAAAATGGAGCAATCTGAGTCAACGTATAAAGAGTCCGCCCCCTCCCCCCCCTTAACGACAAGGTGTGTTTTTTTAAAGCGCCGTTTTCAGACTGACACCGGTCAGGTACGACACCAAATCGTCACTGGTTCTTCTCATAAATGCCAAATGTTTGGCTTGCAGAAAAAGAAATGCTACCTCAAATGTGGTTGAATGAAGTCTGTAAACAGACAACAGATCGTCTGTTTCTTGGAATTTCACGTAGTTTTACTTTCCAAGTGGGAAAAGGCGAGAATAGGTCTCGGAGCAGCAGCAGAGCGGACGTGGCCGACACTGGCGCTGAATCCTCCACGGTCTGCAAACACCGCAGTTACTCGAACCCAGACAGGATTCTAAAGATGCAGAAAGCTAAAGTGTTCATTTACCATGGAATTGATCAAAGGCGGTGTCCAACATCCACAATGCGCCCCCCCCCTCCTCCGGAAGAACAGCAGTCCACAGGTGAAACTACGGAAATCACAGAAAGTAGATAGGTCCCACGCGATGGAGACCGCTTAACAACAACAACAGAAATCAGTTATTATACGTAGATGATGGTAAATCAGCCCGGAGGCAGAAAAGAAGAATGGAAAATATATATTCCGAAGGATAGTTTCATGCGCCCATCGATGTTACAAATAGAAACCTCCGTTCGTAATATCTGCATATTGCGACAGTGCGTTTGGGGGGATTTTGTTGCTTTTCTGTAGTTTATCTCCTCTATACAGAAATAAAGTGGCAGCAGGAGTTTGTCAGGGTCGGTTTTCTTCTCTTAACATTCAAGTGCTGACCCACTGACAAAGAACATTTTGAACTTTTAATTTCCTTTTGTTTATTCCAGCGTATTTAAAAAAAAAAAAAAAAAAAAACATTGTCGCCCGGGGTGATTTCTTATTTTATCTCCTCATAGCCATTTGTAAAGATTTGAAATAAAATGAAGTTTGGGATTTTTTTGTTGTTCTCCAACAGTGTAACAGCTCAACTACTTCCGCTACCGTTCAAATATTGTGTACCTGAGTATGTAGGAAAACATTCAGTCCACTGTGGACAGGTAATATATGCTAAGCACTTATTATTATTATTATTCTCATCGTTAACTTATCAAACTTCTTAGAAACAAGATGGGGGGGTTGTTATTATTTAAAAGATTCCAGCCTCTGACCTACAAAAACAACAACTCAATTATAACTCTTGTCAACATAAAAAATTCAGACCTTAACACTTAAAATTAAATAATATACACTGGACAGTTTTAATGCACACTGAATTCTTGAATATCTACAGAAAATCCACTCTTAAAATTTAAAAAAGAAAATCTTAAAAGCTTTGAGTTAATTTGGTAAAAATCCATCAATATAAATATACAACAATAAACACCTATTCATATAACTACAAATATGTAAAACTATCACCAAGTACATGGGAAATGGCCAGTTTCAATTTGAACAGGTGTCATTTGCAACAATAAAAAATTTGAATCGACCAGGATATTCTGTAATTTTTCCATTATATTCTAAATGATTCTTGATCTTTGTTGTTCTGGAAATTGTCAAAACGTTTTGTTTCAATCAGGAAAATTCTGGAGATTTCTAAGAATTTTTTCCACAACTTTTCCATGTATAGAAACATTCATCCATTCATCAGCAAAAAAATATTCTGAATTGCAAAATATGCACGGAAAGTATGTTGAATGATCGTGATGGACAGAAGATTGTTACATATGTTCAAATGGGCCTGACACTTTCAGAACTTGTTCAAAAACTTGTTCTTCCAGTTAGAACTATTGGCACAATTAAACGATGAAGGGAGAAACTTTTCAGAAGAGAAGATAAATCAACAACAACAAAAAAAATGTCACTGATGAAAGAATGAGTTTTGGCAAGGCTTCAGGAGAAAAATAGGTTTGACCCAAATGGTACATTAGCAAGAGAATTGGAAGGGTATTACCAAGAAGATATTGGATAGATCCGTTAGATATTTGGTAAAAATGGGCACAACTAAAAACAACAAAACACATTCTGCCATACGAAATTTAAAAAAGACTTCAATTTTGTAGGAAATATCAAAATTGACAAGTATAAGATTGGAATAATGTGATATTCGCAGAAGAAAGTTCACTTAATCTTTCTGATAATCATAGCACTTTAAAACTCAGAAGAAAATCATCAGGTGAAAATTTTTTTTGTTGTTGTCATCTACCAGGGAGGCAAATGACCCTGTTGAAGGAGCATAGTGTTGCAGCTGTCTGCAAGCCAGTCTTGCCCCATGTGAAGCCTGACACTAAATCCCCATTAGAACTCCTCTCTTTTTTTTAGATGGGGGAGGAAACTGGCCTGTAGGTAAAAAAGAGCAAGAACAGATACCAGGGAGGCATGTCAGGGACACTGCCCTGGTAGTTTACCACTAACCCACTACACTGCCAAGTAAAGGGTTTAAATCAAACTATTTTACCAATCCAGAAGCATCCAGCTGGTTTCTATGATAATGGTAAAGACATTTTGATAATTTCACCAAAAGTAACATCAATAAATACAAATTAGTATTTAAATCTTTCAAAAACTAGAATCTGCTAAGAAATTCCATCAGCCTACACAGAAAAAAAAAGTCCTCTCTTGGTCTGAGAACAATGAAATTCATTGGTTTTAAGACATCTGAGAATTTTGATTTAAATCTAATTGAAAACATTGGCGTTGATAGGTATATATATTTGTAAAAATCATCCAGGACATAGAAGAATTGACAAAAATCATGAAGGAGGCTTGTGAAAATATTTCATCATATGAGACGTTAGATGAAACATTGCCAGTTGGAATGAAAACAGTCATTTAAAAAAAACAAACAAGTTACTGGTCAAAATATTAACAATAACAAGAATTTGTAGTTTTTAACTCATTTAATAAATACTTGATAAAATCAGTGACTTTAATTCTTCATGTTAAAAAGAAATGCATAAACAGTAAAAACTAATGAGTGGCTGGCCAACTTGACTGGCCCAGGCTGTACCTTTTGTTTAATGTAAAATAATTTAGGTATAGAAAGAAAAAGAAAAAAATCCCAGAAACTAACAACTATCATTTTAATGGTTTGTAATTATATCTTTAGAAAAAAAAGGTTACTTCATTTGATTTATTTTTTTGACTCATCTGCTATTGTCAAAAAAATATACAATTTAGCAAATGAAAAATACCAAAGGCTTTGGCTAAGGGTCATGAGCAGGTTTTTCGTGATCATAGAGAAGTTGTTGATTTCTACCTATAGCACCTGACTGACTAATAGAGTACCGCTGAAGTATCAAAAAAACTATCCCTGTGCCTGTGTAGAAGCAAGATAAACAGATTTTATAGGGGGGGGGAAACTGAAACCTCTCTCCCACAGCTGCCTAGAGAAGAGTTTATCTTTGATGCCAAAAACTGATTATAGAAACCAACTGTCTTTAGTAAAGATGTTAAAATTTCTAACATCTTTTCTTTTAAAAGCTCTGAAATCCTGATTCAGAGATAGATATACTACCATGTGCTTTAATAAACTATTTTCCTCTTTTTAAAAAAAAAATGAAATAGATATTCAAACTTTTTATTTTAAAAATCTTTAACAAATTTCTGTAAAAATATTAACCACTGGCATCAATTTATTCAAAAAGCAGAGAAAAGCCAGTGAAACGAAACAATTAAAAAATTCATTGAGTAACGTGAAAGTAATTTATAATAATACTTTCTGAGGAAATAATAGCATCAGCACGTTTTGCAAGATATTGCAACATGTAGGGATTTTCCTGGTTCTCTGCTGAAGAGAAGAATTTCTGTAAATATGGTGAATACACAACCAAGCACCTGGGCAGGTCATTTTGTGCAGAACATCTGCAGCAATGAGATCTTGTCGTCAAATCAAAAAATCCTAAACCTGGGAGTTTAAAAAAAGCCACCACCATGATTAGTTGGTAGTTTTAAATTTTATATCATCTTTCTCTTCATCACAGACTTTCGAGAATTTGACGGTTAATTTTCTTACCACTTTTATGTCTATTTAATGTACCAAAAGATGACCAAAGAAGTCACAGTTGGCCAGGATTTCTGGAGACTCGACATATTAAGAAAAACAAAACTTAGTTCACAAAGGTTCAAAATTAATTATAGAAAATGCTTAAGAAACAAATTATTTTATTTCGACACTTTCAAGTGAGATAAATACAAGAAATTGTATATAGAAGTGAAGGAAATTATATAATTATTTTAAATTTTGTATTAAAGAAAAATCTATCACTCAGAAATATTTCATATTTAGAAATGTAAGAAAAAAAACTTGTGTAGCCATGAAAAAAATTTGATTAAAAAACCAAAGAAATCTATACAAAAAAGTTTTATATAACGCTGAATTTATCATTTCAAAGTATATTTGATCAGCTGAGTTTAATATTTTTCCTTTAAACAGTTTTAATTTCATACAAAATAATTACATCATAATTTTAGTAGTAGAAAATGCTTTATACAGATTGGATATTTCTCAAAAAGAAAAACAACAAAACTGCAAAACAAAGTTAGGCTATTGATTTAATGTCTACTCTTGTTCCTCTACTCCACAAAGGTTCGTTTAATGTTCAAAGACACTTGAAATGTCTGAAAACGTCTGCAGTAAATGGTTCATAAAGTTCTGTAGCTTACTGAAGCAGGTCTCAAATTCATTACAATTAAAGCAACCCTCCTCAGGTAAGTAGCCACCATCAGAAGTATCCAGTTCCATAATGGAAATTTTCCACACACAAAATCCTACCATTGAAGGGCGAAACTGACAAAGACTGTAATCCTGCAGAGAAAGTTCCAGAATGCATCTAGCCAAAGCTCTTGCTTCTCTGAAAACATGGAAATGTAATAAATGATCAGTCTTTTTTGTAAACATTGTTTAGAAACTAAGGTTTTCATAGAAAAAGACAAAAATCATTGCTTTAACTTAATCTGAATAAAGCATATAAATTTTTAATAGAAAAATAAAACAAAAAATTTATATTAAAATTGTTATGGACAATAATTTTTTTAAATCTGGAAATTATAAAATGATTAATGAAAATTAATAATTTATATATTGAATTATTGTCTAAAAACAATAGAATTTGTTTTTTTTTTTGAAAAACAGAAAACTGTCATGTCAATATAAAAGGCTTATTGTAGAGATGAGACATTTACCTTTAAATGCTACTTACTTCAGTTTATCCAGGTGAATGTGAGTTGCTTTTTCAATACACCTTGATGCATAATACTCCAAAAAATACTGAGAAGTGGGAACTAACAGATTGAAGTTAACAGCCACTAGAATGATTCGTTCTAATTGTTTGATCTGTTCTCTCTTATTTCCACCACATATATCAAGCAGTTCTTGGATTTCTGGAGGTGCTACCTCTTCCTAGAAAATACATTAAAAAAAAAATAGTATATATATACTATGCTATATATCAAATTTCTTATTTACTGTATTTCTAGTGGTAGAATTCTTTGTAGACAGTTCAACAAGTATTCATGTGGGTTGTGTCGAGGGTAATGCCTTTACATGCTGATTATTGCTGTCTGTGCAATTGTGATTTTTCTTATTGTATCAAGTTTGTTGTATGTAGTATTTAGTATTGCTGGACATCTAGTTAAATTTAAATGCAGAAAAATAAGTAAAAACACATGATAATAAATTTTTAAAAATGACAAATTCCTGATAAGCACAAGAAAAAAAAAGAACAGTTGTTGATCAATGATATATTGTAATAAACCCTAAAAATATATATATATTGTGTGTGTGTGTGTGCGCGTGGTTCATAAAAACAGCTGTCTTGGTTTAAAATACTTACATGCTTAGCCGCAATCAAAAGTGCAGTCAGGCCCACCAAATATAAACAATCATGTGACACCTGCATGACTGACAAAAATCGATCAACAATGTTAACTGTCAGAAACAGTGTGCCCTGACAGACACGAAGCTGATGGCGGATGTTTGTTAACCAGCTGACTAACACTGCACGGATTCCAGCATGTATCTACAATAGAAACAAACATCTGTGTCATAAAAGTTAAGAAAATTTGCTTTAAAAAAAGTTTTAACTTGACAGTCAAACTGGCAAGATATATTTCACTCATTTTCAAGATCAAATATATAAATCTTCAAATCTTTAATTCACTATTTTTAAGATAAGAAAAATTGTTATTTGCAATAAGATATTAACATGGTTTTCAGATTGTAAGATTGACTAAGATTCATATGTAAATATAAAATCAGAAAGAAAGATAATGGATTCATATCCAAAATTTTAATTTCACAATCTGAAAATCTTTGTTTGTTTTAGGACCTATTCTCACAACATCGTTTAAATTATTAATTTTATAAAGTTATTGCATTCAAGCTCTTTTCACAAGTCTTTTATTTTTAAATGTAATTTGCCAGCATTTACTTGCAGTTGATTTGCCAGAAAATTCACTGGATGATATTTTGTTTCAACATCAATGCAATGCTTGAATAGATCATCCAAATACACTTCAAAGCCTTCGTTTTCTTCATGTCTGATGCTGACTGCCTCCACAAAAACTGCTTTAGTGCAACCTATGCCATTTCCACGACTCCATTCTTCAATGTTAGATTTCAGACGGCACAGGTCCAGTGAGAGTTTATTTGGAGACTTGTCAGTTATCTCCTCTTCAAATGACTGCTCATCTGTGATATCACTTGTGGTATCCGATTCTTCTGAACTGTCTGAGGTTAACTAGAAAAGAAATTAAAGAAGATGCTGTAAACTTTGTTTTGAAAATTGTTAGTAATCACTGAAATATTCTGAAATATGAATGACACAAAAAATAAAAAATCAGAAAAAATTGCAGATTTTTAAAAATAGGAAATATATTTTTCAGCTGAAAAATTTCCAACTTAAAACAAGTATATTCCACAAGACAGTGATTTTGTATTTTGAATTGTAATTAAAATGTACAAGGTCCTGTTGGGTCTTTGTGGAAAATAGTCAAAACTTTAGCAGATAATGTAAAATGCAGATATAATTGTTTCAATTCATGGATAAATTGTTTTATCTGTTCTGTTCTCATAAATAAGTGAAGCAAATTTATGTAATTTGCTAAAAAGAATAGTTAAAATATTAAAATTCTCAAAAATTTTAATTAATTTCTGTTAAATCACACACATAAATGTACATGTTTGGAACTTACAAAAACAAAAAAATTATATATATATATATAGATAATGTTTTATAACAACATAAAATTGACTGTCATTGCCTTTATAGCTCTTCTATAAATAGTGAATAGATGCGCAAATAATTAAAAAGCTGTAATTGTTCTTAAATGTCATTTCATGTACAAATTAATTTCGGATTTAGAAGCTCGCACAGAGTAAAATACCAAGTTACCTTAATTATGAAATACATTATTTTTAAAAAGCACCAAAGAGTCACATAGTATATTCAAACTTTAGTTTACTACAGCTATGTTGCAATGATTTCATTAAGCGGCACAGAAAATATTCCAGAAAGATAATTTACACTTTTGCTCTAAAGTTTTAAATTAAAGAAATTTATTGACCTTTCAAATATTTATAATTAGTAAAGTTGTAAATCGGTTTTGCTCATTCATGTGGCTGCTTGTGTATAGTAACTTCATGTAAGGAAAGAAGCTGCTCCTAAGGTTTAGTTTAGATTTTACCAGAAATGCATCATGGATTATTCAAGATTCACAAAGAAAGAATCTGTCTATCAGCAAAATATTACAATTTGATGCTTACTTCGTAAATTATTATTATTATCGATAAAATCAGGTAAATCTATAATCTTCTAATATGTAGTAAAACATCAAACTATATCAGTTATTGAAATTTAATGCAAACCAAATGAAAATACACAAATTTAATTCTAATTTATTGATTTTATAATCAAGTTGTAAATTGGAAGTAATTTTTCAGCAATATGACATGAACATACAAGAAAAAAGTTGTTCTTTTGAAACAACAGACAAAGCTATTTTGCTCTATTCTCTTTCAGCTATGTTCCTTAACATGCAGTACCTAACACACCCAGTGGCGGATCTACTATGAAACTAATGAAGCTTAAGCTTCAGGGCCCCTAATTCCGGAAGGGCCCCGGGCCCTGAAGCAACTTTTTTTAAATGAGTGAATTTTTCAACAAAATCGATGGAGGTTTTTGTGTTTGTTATTAAAATAAGGCTATTTTAGTGATATAATCATAAGCCAATTGGTTGAAGTACTTAATACTGACCTTGCTCTAATACTCATTTCATATGGTCTCAAAATGTCCCCGTAATTGGTCAAATTTCAAAATTTTCTTGGGGGCTTGCAGCACCCGAACCCCCAGCTGTATGGGCTCGCTGAGCTTGCCAGAATCTATTCATAGCCTATATTTTGGCAGCTGGATCCTCAAATCCTTTGTTGGTGCATAGCTTAGTAGTTCTATAGCTCAGCCCTTAGGGTAGAGTCAATCAGAACCATAAAAGGACATCTGAATTCTCAATTCAGGTTGCACTCTTCACACTTGAGCATTTTAACACCAAAAATCAGATTTTCACCTCTTTATCTCAATGAGCCCCCCCCCCCCTCTGATCACCTTCTAACTCTCTATTAGAAAATGAACCAATACTTTTTTCCGTGCATTGATGTTGGGTGGTGATTTTCATTCCTCAAAATTTTCTTTTTCTTCATTTTTGGTAAGTTTTCGATTATATCTTTGCTAGTGTTTAGTGTTAAAGATGTATAGGTCAAGGTGCGCTTATAAGCTTGGTCCATAGTTAAGGCGGATGATAGTTTTATGTGTATATTTCTGCTGGTTTTGTTAGCCAGCAGCTAGTGCTTCAGTTCCCATATTTACTAAGATATTTCTGTTTTCTAGTGTAAAATTTTTATATTTTGCTTATTCAGTTGAGTTTTTTGGAAGTGGCAGACCTGGCTTATTTCTCATTTACTGTATTTCTAGTGGTAGAATTCTTTGTAGACAGTTCAACATAAGTATTCACAAGGGTCATGTCGAGGGTAATGCCTTTACAACGGTTTACCCAAGTCATTCTTCCTCATGGCATCTTCGGTTCTCCCCAGCACCATCTATTGAGTTTTTATATAACTATTTTTTCGCTTCTACAATATTTTCTCCATTCAATATTTATTTTGCAGAATTTGATTGGTTTTGGGCATTTTTTTGGATAGTACTGTTTGAATACTCTATATATTCGATAAGGAATAAAGTAAAATGAACTAATAACAACTTTATGGCTGTAATTGTATTCTTTTTTATGCATTAGTCAATGCTTTGGCCTTTGGGTATATTTTATATTTAATTGATCAATCATTACATATTACTCTATATCTACAGTATATGTGTGTTTGTATGTATGTATATTATTATTTACTGCAATAGTAACTTTGGTAATGTCATAGTTTACGTTCGTAAAATCAAATGAGAGTTTAGCACCGACATTGTATATTTTACTTTTGAAGGGAATACTTTGTGCACATTCAGCCATAACTCTAACCACCTAGTCTAACTTAACCTAACCTAACCTAACTTTTGCAGAATGTAGACAAAGTTTTCCCTTCACAAGTAAAATATACAATATCGGTGCTCAACTCGCATTTGATTTTGCGAATGTAAACTACAACATAATCGAGCTCTGTCCTGCTATGGCTAATGAAAATTTTCTTCCCTTTTTTAACAGAGGTCAAGACCCCAAGAGGAATAGCAATGAGTTCACGAAAGTACTTAACTGGACACCAAAAACACAAACTCAAGGAAAAGCGATCTGACGAAATTTCTAAATGTCAAAAACTATCAGACTATTTTACAATGTCAAGTAAAAGTTTGTCAACACCTATAGCTGAAACCAACCAAACAAGCACAGGTGAAGCCAGTCACAGTGCACAAACCGTGGGAGCTCTTTCTAGCAATACTAAACCCACTGTTGACACTTTTGATACAGATGATGATCACAGTGGTCAACATGAAAGCACCGTGGAACAAGAGACAGAGCAGAAACAGGAAACAAGTTCAGTGATTTCAAAGAATACAGTGACCTCGCAAACTGGCCCATAACAGTTGATAATGATTTCATACATAATTGTTTAATGCAAGACATTGGTGTTTTTCAAAATAAAAAAGCAGATGTATATGCCAAATCCAGCAGGGTTTACAAGGAGCAAAACCGAAGTTTCTCAAACAAATACTTTGAAAAAAAATTGAAAAATGGTTAGACTGTGATGGGATCCTGGTTAGTTTACTCAAAGAGCAAAGGCTGTATATACTGTTTTGTTTGCAAACTCTTTTCTAAATGCCAAACGTCACTTACAACAGGTGGGTTTTCTGGCTGGATGAATGTACTCCGAACTCTGGAGAATGAAAACAGGATGGAACATAAGAGGGCGATGTTGTGCTGGATAAAAAGAAAGTCAAATAAAAACACTGTGGATCAGCAACTTGAGGAACAGATGAGAAAAAAACATACAGTACTATTTTGAAGTACTGAAAAGAGTTTTGGCATTTAGAGATCATGAGGAGAAGTGGGGGTCACCAAATAATGGAAACTTCATGGGGGCTATTGAAGCTTTTGCAGAGTTTGACCCATTTTTACATGAACATCTTGAGAAATGTAAAAATGAAAAAGTAAATGTTACTTACCTATCAAAAAATATGTATGAATAATTGATAGAAATCATGGGAAAACATGTGCAAGATGAAATTGTGAATCAAATCAACAACCTAGACACCAAATACTATGTTGACTCTAAGCCTTACCTGACATATGTTGACCAGCTGGTAATTGTGGCTCGATATTTTTATAATGGAAAACCCTGTGAGAGATTTTTAACATTTTCGCCAATAGAAAACCATTTATCCACGACCTTGTTCAACAAAATACAACAGGTCCTGGGTGAACATAAGCTTTCACTTGAAAATATCTGTGGTCAGTCTTATGATAATGCATCTAAGATGAAGGGCTCAGAGAAAGGGCTGTAAGCACTCTTTAAAAACATTAACAGGTATGCAGGCTATGTACCATGTACAGCTCATACACTCAACCTTGTTGGAGAAAAGGCAGTGTCTACTGTGCCTGAATTGTTGACTATTTTGGCATTTTGCAGGAGCTCTTTCTTTTCTGGATCTCCACGAAGATGGGGGATTTTAAACACACAGGGCAATCTAGATTTTTCTCTAAAGAGCTTAAATGTAACTAGATGGTCTGCACACTATGAAGCAGTCCGGGCAATTAAAAATGGATATACAGGTATTTTACAAACTCTCAAACATATTTTTGAAGACTCAGAAGAGAAGCCTGAATGTAAACGAGATGCAAAGAATTTATACCACAAGTTGGTAAAGTTTGAATATGCTATTTTAACAGTTGTTTGGGAAGAAGCGCTGGAGCATTTCAACAAAACAAGAAACTCCAAACCCCTGGTTTTGATGTATTTGAAGATTATCTTTTGCTACCATCTTTACTTTCGTTTGTTAAAGAACTCCAAGAAAATTCAGCTAACAGGATTGCACACTATGAATCAGAAGCAAAAGGTTTGTGTGAAGATATCACCTCAAGTTATTCTGATGCTTCCAAACACATTGCTACAAAGAAATTTTCAGATGGAACAAGTGGTAGGGCTTCTTTGAGAGGAGCTGACAAATTTAGGATAGAAGTTATAAATCAACTCTATGACTGCTTAATAATCTAGTTATGCAAGACGATTGACCAATATGAGCAGATTGCGAAATGGTTCAAGTTCCTCCCAAAATTGGTGAACAATTCTGAAATTAATGAGGACAGTATTAAACTTATAATATCACATTACAAAGATGATATTGACCACAAATTAGTAAACGAGTGTTATCAGTTCAATGAATATTTACGCCTTAGGAAGTCCAAGAACACAAAAGAAAACACGCCATCTAAAATGCAATGCACAGAAGTTCTTCAGCTTATTGTGAGCAACACCTAATTGAAGTGTTCCCTAATATTACTACTGCACTTAAGCTGTACCTGACAATGCCCATCACGAGCTGTAAAGCAGAAAGGAATTTCTCAAAGCTATCCTTTATAAAGAACAAATTTCGGTCTACCATGACTGAAGAGCACTTAAATTTTTTATGCATATTGTCTCTAGAAAATGACATTTCAAGGAAGCTCTCATATGACAAAACTGTATGTGAATATGTTGCTAGAAAAAACAGAAAAAAAAAAAGAGTATTTTGTAAAATGTGCTTCATGTAGTATGTATTCTCATAGGTGTCTAAAATAAAAGATTATATTAACTATGGTCTTTGCTATGTTTTATTTCATCATTCTATGATGTATCATGCATGTATATAACATTTCCCCAATTTTCATCCCCCATAACTTGAAAACTATAAGGCATAGCATAGGAAATTTTTATTCACACCAGAGACTTTGACATGTGAGATAACCCAGTACAGCAATTTTAATCAAAATCTGAGATGTAGTGATTAAATTTTTTAAAAATTTGTGGTGATTTGCCATAGAACAACCCCAATGAAGAAGATAACAGCAGTTACCCAGACCTCATTGCTGATGGAAAGGAGCTCACTGTATGGCCCATTTTCAAGGACTCCACCCCACCAGCCCGTTCTCTGCCATTTTGGCCTCAAGGTCCTTGCAAGGGCAGCAAGGCCTTTTGGACCTTGTTGGATGTTGCCCTATTGTTGCTGGTTGCGAAGGGGCCCCCATAACAATTCAAGTTTCAGGGTCCCAAAAATGTAGGTCTGCCACTGAACACACCTACAAGAATTTTAATGTAGTACTTTTAGACTAATTTCCTTCAAGTTCAGCTTTGAAAATATAAGATATTTTAAATAATTTTAGCTTAATGCAATTTTATAGATGTGTTTAAACATTCTTAAATAGTGTATAGTCTTAAATTTGTAAACCACTAAATTTATATTATTGTTATTAATCCATTATTACATTGTCTCATTTTTTTCATGAGCTGCAGGAAGATTAATAACCAACTAAACTATCGTAGTATGTTCAGAAACCATACCTCAATCATGTTGGAGTTTCCAAGCAACCTTTACACCATAAAGAGTAAAACACCATACTGAATTCTTGAAACTAGACAAACATAGGTTTTTGGTTTTCAACTGGCAGTGCTAAGAAATCTGAAATATCTACTTGATACAACAGGGGAAAATACCAGGTTTTAATTGGTTAAACAGTTTTATTTTTTAAAAAAGACACTGATCATACTCTTCAATCACAAAAGTAATTGGTTACAGTCAGATCGATAAATTTTATGCTCTATTCATTGATACTCTCTCTAAGAATAAACTCAAAGCTAAAAACATGTATAACATTATCAAAAAATTTTAACTCTGTGTAAGCCAGGTGAGAAAGAGGCTGTATAGGTGCTTCCAAAAAAACAACATAAAATGAAATGAAGTTCCATCAAAAAATCTGGTTTACATTCAGATTGGATGATTTGTTCATTGAATGGCTGAAATATTTTATTTCAAACTGCAACAGAGAATTGCTAGCACATCTAATTTTGTACAGTCATTCACCTCACCGGATGAAGTTTCCAATCTGTTCGCTTTGGGAGCTCAGGATATACACAAGTTATTGTCTTATAACTACTCTTGAGCTCAACAACTATCCCGTTAACTGTCGACAGCAACATATCCAGTGTCTTGGAGATTTCCTGGTTTCTATCAATATCCTTCCTATTGCCTAACTATGAGCATTCTTTCAAAGACCATTAGTCCTGTATATTTCCTGTTTTGTGACAGATGTCTGAAGAATGAGGCTCCCCCCTGTTCTTGTGATTATCACGTTACTAGAATGGCCTATTTGTTTCAGAGGGTGTCGATTTACGTGTCAAGTCTCTGTAATTTTGTTTAATGTTCCCTTGTTTTTAGTTCTCGGACAGCGGTTATCTCGCGCCACGCATAAGTCCTAGTAGACATGCGTTTTGGAAACTATTTTTTCAAATCAACTAAATCTATTGGTCATCTTTCCCGCGGGTTTCCCTGTGATTGATCAGCATGCCGGAAATAGTTCAAGATGGTTCGTACATCAAATTTGAATGCCAAAATACCCATCCTACCAGAGTAAACACCCGACAAGGGCTGGCTTCGTTAATGACGGTCAGAAAGTTAAATATTCAGAGATATCTGATTTTGAACCCAATTCTTCTTAACAATTAGAAGTTGGTAGTTAGCATTCTGAAATCGGCCGGTAACTGCGGCAAAGACAGGAATTTACCTGCAGTTCGAGATGATTAGTGGAAGTCGGCGCGATAAGATGGTGAAATTGTCCGTCTGAGCGCGCGAGTCAGTCTGTCTCCTCCCCACGTCAAGTCTAATAGACGACATGTCTGCTTTAACGTAGGGACGCCGCTACCAGTGCGAGAATTAGTAACTTAATTATAAACTTGTGAAGCTTTTTTTTTCCTTTTTGCCAACTCGGTTCACACCAGAAGCCGAAGAGATCGCCCGTCTGTAGTCACGACGCTTTCAAGTGACAGCCTACTAAAAACACAATAAAGCTAAGCTTCATTAGCCGGCCACTGGGAAGGAAGGAAGGAAGGAAGGTAGGTACTAGCCGAAGTTTTCGATCCTAACTAGATTTTAAATAAATAAATAATGTTCAGCTCAGTAGGTAAAAAGTGACGACTACACGACATTAAAAAAAAAAAAAATACTTAGAAAAAGATTTCTTTAGACAAATGTTTTTGGTAAAAACTAAACGAAGGTTTTCATGTTTATCCACGCTCTGTGTATTTCCCATGGACACGTGCAAAAGATTAAAGCAAACTTTAAGAAAATAGAATCTGTCTCACTCGCCGGTGTCAGACTGGAGGGAAATGGCATTGGCACGGCCATTTCTTTCCGCGATGGTGTAGTGTTTCCTGTCTGCCCAGGCATGCCCGCCACACGTGTCTGCTTCGCCCAACTGGCTTAGCAAAGATGGACACAGCTTTCCACACTGTTCACCGATCTTTCCCTTAGATATTTTCACTAGACAAAACAACTGCTGCCGAATGGGATTTATGAGAAAAAGACGGCTTTTGCTGCAAAACTGCGTTGTTTGAAAACTCTTAAAAATGACGTCTCTCTCCATCTCCCTCAAAATTCCCATCAATGCACACACAAAAAAGACTGCAGCAGGGAGATCCTTCTATGAATATTCAGAGAGGTACAGAAATCCGTTAGTTTAAAGCATTAACGGAGATATCAGGCAGAAAGTTATCCGAAACCTTTTTAGAACATTGCGCTGTTGGGAAGTTTTCTAAATTACAGATTCGAATTGCGTACACAGTAGCTGACTGGTTAAAAATATATATCTAAGAAAAACCACCATGTGGGATCACGTGACTGTTCAGGTGATTGTCTAATACTTGACACGCCTCTCATTTTAGAGAAAGGAAAGGGCGTTCGGTCAGCACCCGAGCCTCGCAGTGAGTGGCCGTCATGCGCTCATCTTTCAGGGTTGAAGCAATCGCAGATTATCTTGGTCCTCGTAGAGTTTGTACAAAAACGAGCCGTAAAGCAGAAACAGGTGGCGCTACTCGTTGTATATCACTCTTCTTAATGAAGACGAATTCACGCTCTCTACCCGGGCTCTGTCTCCACTCCACTTTAGTTTCACCCAATACACTACTACACTGTAAGCACACTTGCAGTTACAATAGGCTCTTCTACTAATAAATTAGAATACAACCATTATCTGCAAATATCTAGCTTTATTATCCCCTATGAATTATTTATAAGATATTATAATTTTTGTAAAAAGAACAAAATGAAGATTTTCGATGATGGATATTTTACCTGTTTATTGTTGGTTTGCGTATATTCTATGAGAAATTAATTTAAAAAAATTTCCTGCTTATCGTTTAATGCCAAGCTGATGATATCCAGAGTACATCTGTTTACTCAGAATCTCACAGATAACAAAATAGTCCACAACAGAAGAAACAAACAAAATTACATGCTGTATTTAAGAAAACTCGGAAAGCTAATGATGTATGTATAGTTTCTTGCTGGCGTGATTTGAGATTTATTTAAAATGAACTGATACATATCTTAAGATCTGAGCTGGTGATTAAAGAACGTAATGATATAAAGCTCATTTACTGTATTTGAAAAAAAAACAAACAAACAATTATCTATATATATTTCAGAATTAGCTGTGAGATGGCTTAACGGTGTTAGTTTGTTTGTTTTAAGACCTCCCTAAATTTGTAGTGACGAAATAGTTTTAGAATCCAATATCTTTACCTCTTTCTTATCACTGTCCAACAAACTGGTTCCAAATTGTTTTGTTTCAGTACTTGAAATGTCACGGAGAAGTTGTTGACAGGTTTCGTAATCCTCGACAGTATAGTTGTCAATTTCCAGTGCACTTGCTGGATTTTTGCATTCTTCCGTACACCTTAGATCCAGCGGCTGTTCCGAGCGATACTCTCCAGACACGCTCCATTCGGGAATTATCCCGGCCTCTTCCTCAAACCTTTCAGTCCTAATTCTGGAATCTGAAGTCTGAACAACAACGTTTCAGTTTTGTATCTCTAGTTAAGAGTTTCAAAAAATCAAAGTTTAAACACATATTAAAATTAATTATAATTCGATTTCAGAGCTAGGATTAATAATCGCAAATTATCAAATGCATTAAAATTCATAAATAATCAAATTTCTGTGTCAGTGCTCTGGAGGCCGCCCCCACAGATACAGCCCACAAGGTTGCCCGTAGTCGGTTTCTTTATGATGGGAGATGTATAGCGTCCCCCACTCGTGGTAGACAATTTTTTTTAAAAATTGAAATTTCCTCGAAATTAATATTAGAGGTGGTTATTTGTTAAATTCGTCTCGAAGCTGGTCTACCTTGAGATAATTATGATAGGCACCATGCCAAATTACGTTCTATAACTTTCTTTTATTTGTGGATAAGTTCCCTAAACACGTGACCACCAAGACTTTATGTTCATTATTTCATTAAGCAATTATGACTGAAACCCGTCCACTATCGAAAGTAGTTCGTTTCACCCAACAACAAAAAACTCCAACGAATTTTGTAATGAGAGAGAGAGAGAGAACAGCTACACGTTTATTCATTTATTTTAAAATTAAATTAAATTATTTTAATAAACGAATGCATCAGTTAACAAAAAAACAATCTCAAGTGTCGTAACAGTTTTGATAAAACTTACGACTACATTAATTATATATACTATATTGTAAGTAGTAAGAAGCTATGGAAACACCCTCGCAACTGGACGTACCCCTCTACCGCAAACTGGAATAATGAGGAAATTGTTAACCGGAAAAACTACCATTTTGATAAAAGGGCTTTTTAAGAAAACGGATCCATTGTTAACCGAAAACATCACATTAAAATTGTAGTTCTCCGTAAAATGCTCCTCTTCTTTCTATTTTTGGTTAACCGGATGCACCACGTGTTAAGAAAGAATATTGCAAAACAGGATACCTTGTCATCTTAGTAAACCAAAGACCTCTTATGTTTTAGAAATCACCTTTTTAACACCGACATGGCATAAACAATCAGCAATACATTCGGATCGCACTCACAAAATTTCAATTTTTCAACATGACCGTGCGTCTGGCTTTTAGCATACTTCCATAAGGTTGTTATTTTTTTTTAATATAGACAGTCCTGAAATGAGGTCTGAAAGGTCAGCAAACTGCTACTTACGTATCAGAAACAACCTTTACAAATTTACTTTGACCTGAGAAAATATATAACAGTTACTGCACCTTTGATTTTTAAAGATATTGTTACATTTTAAAATGACGTGCTGAGATTTTAAATTGGTTAGTTAATACGTACTGATCTAAGTTAACAGATTTCATTTATGATATGTACTCAGTTGACTTTTTTCCTTTTTAAAACGCGATAACATAAATGGTAAATCCGCTCTACTTAGTTCCATTTGGATAATGCGATTTATTTAAATGTTTATAACATTATTACCATAAATATTAAAATTTTTAGAGGAAAGCAACAGAACAACAACAACAGAGAGATATCTTTAGTTTAATTTAGAAAACCGCATGCGTGTATTTTGGGACTAAAAGTTTTTAAAAATTACATTAATTTTAAAAAATTCCTTGGCAAAATATTCTTCTAACTTTAATCTTCATTAAAAACATTATTATTCCAGATATTATGTATCATATTAGTTTAACGGTGAAGATATCTTATTTGTCTTTGTTTCATTTTCTTTTCTTTTTTTCTCAATTTGAATATCCGGCACTATATTGCTGATTTCAACCTTTTGAAATTCGCTGATATTTACGCACATTTCAGTTTGTTTTTTTTTTAAAAATTCATTGTCTGTAAATTTAAATTTTAAGTATATTTAGATTTAAAAAAAAACAAACTATTCATAGATTTTTAGAATAATACAACAATAAAGCCATAAAAGTGTAGGAGAATGTGGGTTCCGTATTTTAACGATGATATCCGGCTTTTCTATGTATATTACCGTAAATAGACCGGTTAAAATTATTATGCTTCGGTTTAAAAATAGAAAATTCAGTTCAAAGAGAAGAGTTGAACGAGAATAACGAGTCACTCACTATGCAGAGTTTGCATCAGAATTATCTATAAACAAATTATTACTCTTTAAAAAGAAAAAGTCTACTTTATTCAAACACAAAACTAGATAAGTGACAGGCTATGTAACGTACCGAATCTATAAACCTGTTTTTCACAAGAAATAGATTCGAAAACTTACAATCGGTCTGAAATCCATTCTGACTGACTTCAAAATAGCTACTTAATTATTCATGATCTGCCACCTGAAAGAGTCACTTGCTAATGCAAATGAATTATATGCTTTACGTATTTTCTAAACGAACTTTATCGCTACTTAAGAATAACTCTGAAATCTAACTGTATTTCGTGCAAGTTCACAGAAAGACTTACGCTAAACTTCTCTTTGCTAACATAATAAAAACGAACAATACCGAAAAGCTATATATAATTCTTAAATTATTCCTTTTGATTTTTTAATAACGCTCTAGAATAAAGAGGCAGGGAGTCTGTCTCGTGAAGGCTCCACAACCCCTAAATGTCTGTCTAATTGAGCCCTTATAGCGAACTATACTCTAAATCTGTTGTGGCATGTGGTTCCACGTACCAACCAGCACTATTTAGTTTAAATAACCAGAGAACTGATGCACTTTTCTGTAAGTTTCTAGGAGTTACAACACAAAAAATATCAGAACCAGATGCCTTTCAGTCAGACGAATCTCTGAACCTGCGTCAACAGCACCTTTCTGAATATAAAGGCATTTGTGGCGTACATTCTAATTGACTACGTTGTATGCACATAACCAGGACTTTACTCGCTATTTATTTATGATACTCGTATTATTAAACATAGGTTAAATCTTGTTAAAGACAAAGTCACTCCCATTCTAACCCCGATGACAGAAAGCTCTCTCTCTCTCTCTTTTTACAGATTTTACTTCACAAAATGTATTTCCTGCCCACCTAACCTTGTGGTAACAGCCAACAAAAGATGAAATAATATGAAACATTTTTCGGTATTTCAATACATTTGAACATTTTTTTTTGTCAAAACCTCAAACAAACAACGCAGACCAATTTCCAACAGCTGATCACAAACATACAGCAGCTTTCCGCCTATAATTGCTGTCGAGAGGTTTCACGATATTCCTATAAGCAGTCATTATCATCTGCTTATCCAAGACATCGTCAATAATTAACCACGCACCTTAACCGAATAAGTGTATTTAAAAAATAAATAAATAAATAAATTACCTGATTTTCGAGATCTCGGAGAAATACGGGAACATCGATAAAATCCATGCTGAAGCGCAGTGGTTGCCGAGCAGTTTTTTCCGAGATATTCCGCTGGCTTCCATTTACTCTTTCATTGGCAGTCGCCACATTCGGAACATTTAGATTGCTGAACTGACGGTTTATTTATAGAACGTGTGTCGATTCGGTCAGCGCAACAAGGGTTCCCACGAAAATGACCAATTACAGGCAAATTTACAAAGATGACAGTTTCTTATTTCTTTGTGTATAATGAAAAAAACAACTGAGTTGATACAAAAAAAAGTAGTGCTGGCTGTTTTCACTATTTTCGATAGACGTTCTTAAAGTTTGAGCGAACTATAAGAGATATCAGCCTCCCCGGATGGCCAATGGCACGTGACTGATATAAGACATCAGAACTGGAACTTTAATAAACACACAGCATCTTCTACCTTAAAACTGTATGCATACCTCACTTCGCTAAGTTTCTGCTTAAACCATTTAATCTTTATTGTTTTTGTTTGTTTACTTATTTCTGGTATCGTTAATTAGTTTTTTTTAAGATAATTTTTTAAAAATAACCGTAGTGAAATAAGAATTCCTAAAATAACTCTGGAGATCTGTTAACTCTGTACATTTACTCGCGCTCATTTGAAACATCAAAAGTCGCTTCACTTCACGATTTACTTTATACGATATACATTTAACGTGTACAGCCTCATAAATGTCAGCCGGAAAGGAACGCTATTTTTCCGTAGGGCGGACAAATGAACCCAGTTCTGCTGCGCTGTGGCCGTAAAGGGTCAAAGAAGGTGTTTACCATTGTTTTAAAGGTGAATTAATCACTCATTCAGAACACGCGGCACAGATGGTATTTTTATTGAACAATAATCATGGGTGGCGGATTTGTGCCATTAACATCACAAACCGAAGGCGCACGTGCTGAAGCTGGCCACGAACTGCCTCAGGATCACGCTTTTCTTAACCAGAGATGCGGTAACAAAGACTTCTATCAAGGGCAGAAAACTCCTCTAACCCGCGATGGTTCACCAATAATCGGAGATAGTTGCTGAGAAAGATATCCCGTGCCGTATGCTATATTCTTTCTGTTTGGTTGCTGTATTTAAAGAGTTGTCCTGGAAACGTAAAAACTTTACGACCCGGTGGGAATCATCGGTATGCGAACCACAATTTTGGCCGGATCATTTATAGATTTATATATGTTTAGAGAGAGAGAGAGAGATGCCGAATTAGCAGCAGTTGCTTTAGTATTTAAAGTTGAGCGCTAACAATTTTAAATACACTACTCTAAATTTGTTAGAAATCAAATTATGTCAACAAACCATTAATATTACACCCAATACTAGTACATTATACTTTCTGTCCCTAACCTCATCTTTGGGACCTCACCCACGGTGTAAAAGGAATTTCCTGATACGGCCCAGCCATTTTCACATCGATTTACTGCTGTCATCTAACTGGTGCTCCACCCTCAGATTGATCACTGTTGAATACTGGTTGGTAACAGAGACAGATGTCATTTAACGGCCACAGAACTTGCTGGAGACTGAAGCAACTCAACATCATGTGACAAGTAAGCTTAGCATAAACTAGGGCATCATTTCTAGGTCCTGGACTTGGCATAAACTTTTTGGCAGTGCTGCTAGACGACTTGGTGGACTCCCACAGAACAACATATCGCCTGGATCGCCTTTTGATCTTGCAAGCGAAAAAAAACTATTTTCAAACATCAACTCAGTCGAAACCCAATCCAAGATGCAACAAGTGCCAGTGTCTGAACATAACTGACTAATGGTATACAGCGATCAAAAGCCTGTATCCAAATACCGGGTAGAGTGGACCGTGAGAGACTGGACCCCTCCTGGAAAGAGGTTTCAAGATGTCAACATTGCTGTACATAATCACTATGAAGGTTTATGGAGGCACTAGATGGGATGGCGAAACCGACTTCCATGTTTTATAGAATGGCACCAAAGCAAGGTTGAAGAACAGGGAGATCCTTGGTGCTTACATGAGCCTGCACGATGGCGATACATTTTTCTCTTCCGATAAACTGGCACTACCACGTGCAATCTGGCTGATTTTGATGTTTAACAGTCTCAGCCACTTCCATTTTTTTTTTGAAACAGTAGTAACCTTTAAATACTTTATGCCTAAAAAAATTTAAACAAGTGAAAAATTAATCCTAAGATAGTTAGCCTCCATTCAATCTTGGCTAAAACCCCGTCCTTTTTATAGTTATTTCCACATTTGAATTAAAAAGACGAGTAAACAATGTGCTGCTATACCTTCAGTTGGTAGTTACCAGCCATTTACCGTTTATTACAATTATAAGCGAAGAGCCTGTTAACGTATTTACACGATCGCTTAATAAACACATGAAATATACTTAGTATAAGCACAGTTAATATATCTACAATACCGGTCAAACTGTAATGAGAGAAAAACAACTGAAACGCAGGGAGAGAAATGCACGGTTGCTATGAATATTTTTCTTGTACTAAAAAAAACAAAAACAAAGAACATCGAGCTGCTTAAAAGCTCAGTTTTTTCTCGCAAGTTATACCCCTAATTTAGAACAGCTGCTGATCTAAAACCACACCTATATTTATTGAAAACAATTCATATGGTTAAAATGTGTTCAGAAGAAAAGAATAACAGTGCAAATGTTTACCCAACATTATTGTTGTTTTGTCGTGGTCACTTTCCTCGTGTAAGCGCTTACCCAGCTCACGTAAACAGGAAACATTCTCAGAGTTAAGCGGATCCCTCACATACTTGCTTCTATTTAAATTATTCTGATGAACTTCAAAGAATGAACACTCTTGTTAACAGCTCATAATGTGAAAGAATAATTTCAGGACGTAGGGAATGGCAGTAATAACAAATATTCGTAAAACGCCATTACCTGGAACTGCTGATAATCCTTTTGATCTACCTTTCGCAGACATGGAAAGATGTCTTTATCTCTCCGGCACAGTTGGGCTGGTGTTAAAAGATCCGCGTTTCGCTTAGAAAATCTAATAAATTACGCAAAAGAAAACCGTGAGAGAAATGTAACTTTAACTGCGTTCTCGTGATCCATAAGAGCAGATCGCTTTCACACACGAGTTGTTCTCTTCTGCACATAAAACTATTAACGAAAATGAAAAGATGAAAAAGAATTGTGTTTTTATTAATATCTTTAAATTTAGTTTTTCTTGTCTGTTCTTAAACGAGGCTTAGTATGTATTTGTGCTAAGTCTTCTAGCTCAAGTTTCAATGTCGAGCACGCTTCATCTCGGTGTTAGCCTACGTCGTCAGAAAAAGCTAATCTTTTTAATAAAATTACTTTATGCACTATATTTTATTTAAAAATTCCTTTGTCAGAAAAACAATACGTACAAAAAATAAAAGGGAAATAAGATGTCTTCGCACAAAATAATTTTTTAAATGCATTTTGTTAAAGTTTCGATTTACGTCAACTGCCGATCCGCTGATTTTCAATATAAGGCAGCTTACCTGTACATACGCTGGCAAGTAGAGTGATGTAGAGTAGCACACGTTATCATTACTAGTGCCTAGCGCTTACGGAAGGCTCAAGCTAGTTTTCGGGCTACGGACACGTTACGCCATCTAGTGACAGATACTTTGCCTGTTGGTGTGTTTCGGTCTTGGACACTGACGATTGCGAAGAGAAGCCCTGATTTCATCCAATAACAGATTTTTATATATGAGAAATAGAGAAACTTTTGCAGCAGAAATATAGAAGACGTATTACAGCATTTGAAATCTGAGTACCTGTTTCTCTTCTGATGGTGATACTAACCAGTTTTTATTAGTTTCCGCTGCATGCGTGGCATTGAAAGGAAATTTGAAGCTATAGGGCGTTTGGGGCAAAGTGGACGAGTCTTTCTTACCATGATCCATCATAATTCATTATTTTTTAACATGAATGCTTGCACAAGTGTAAAAGGTTGACTATTATTTTTAGATATGCCAAGAACAAAAAAAAAATAAATATATATATACAGTTGTCCCCCCGGTATTCACAGGGGGTTACGTCCCTTGAGCTCCCGCGAAGAGTGAAAAACCGCGAATATTGGACGTGGTCCATAAAAATGCCTATAAATGCCTATAAACGTCAAAATATAACGTAAAATATAATTAAAGAAATATAAGTAAATATATAATAATAATTTAATAAAAAATACAACACTCAGAAACATTCAGCGAAACACTCGAGATAGCCACACATGGTAAACTGGGATGATGCGGGGCTGCATCTGCCTGAGACAGCGCCTCGTGGGCAGCAGCCAATCAGCAGCGAGGAGAAATGAATAACGCTCTTTGATTGGCTACTTTCAAACCTCCAGCCAATAGCGTTTATTTTATATTGATATTTTGCTGAATTTACGTTAGTTTTTATATTACAAAATTAGTAAATTATATTGTTATTGATGATTTAGTGTTAAAAAGCGTGAAAAAATATATATTGCCACGAAAAAAGCCATAAAAAAATCGCGGAAGATATTTGCGATTCCGCGAATATGCGGGGGTTTCCACGAACAACTATTAGTTAGGTTCTAAGGAAAATTCCGCGAATAACCGGGGCCGCGATTACGCGGGGGTCGACTGTATATATACATATTGATCGGTCCACTGTGCAGATGGAATAGGGATGGCAACACGGATGTCGAAGAAGTTTTGGAATATCGCCCACTGCGTGCGTGCGGTAGTAAACCATCGTGATGTTCCCTATGAATTCCTTCATCGCCGCGTCACAAGTAGAAAGATAAATCCCGAGTTAATCAAATAGGATCGCCGACTACCTTCATCGCTGAACAAGAAGCACACCCAAACAGCCGGAAGAATCGTGGGTTCCCATTAAAAGCCGGCGATGTACGTAGATATATGGTGAGAAGGAACCAAATTGCGATGCCGTCCTCGAGCAGAATTGGAGACTGGGTGCAACGTCAGATTTGCGGAGACCTGGTTTCATGAAATTTGTGTTGGGGAATGCTGACAAAAACCAGTCCATTTGTGACGGGTGTCTCAGTCCTGAAATACAAGTCTGTGAAATAGTCAGCTTAGCCATGGAGTTTTAGAGGGTGAAGTGGATCAGAACGGCCATTATAGTGTTTTAATTCTTCTTCAAACGCGCAAAATTTTTCCAGACGTTTTGTGAACTTGGGTTGTTTATAAGTCCACTTTTGATAACACTTCAGTCCGCAAATAAATGGTTCTGAATTGATTTTCTTTCTTTTCTTCTATAGCCTGTCTGCTTCTGAAGATTACGGTTTAATTTCTTTTTTTAAAAAAAAAAATTGAGTTAAGCTCAATTAATGTATCTTACATTTTGGTTAAACTGACATAAAAAGCGACGATTTTAATGCAGATATTTAATTTGTAGATGTAAATAAAATAAAATACAATAAAATTTAGCAAATCTGTTTCAAATCAAAGATTCTTAATCATTTAAGAAAAATTCAAGGCGCGGTACTTCTTGGTGCGATAAACAATTCACTTTGTAATTTTTCAGAATATTTTTTCTCTATTTGATGGCTTGCACCCTGTAGACTAATGACAGGTCCCCGGCTCGTTTCGTGTAGTAAGCCAGAATGAGAACCCACAGGCGTGTTGTTCGTGAAGGTGGCAAACAACTTCTCTCTGTCAGATTTATTTAATTAATTTATTTTTGTCAGTTTGAGTCAGTTTAATGTCAGAAAATTTCAACAAAATTTCTCTCTGCTGTTTTAATAAGAAAATAAATGTGAGCGTTTAAAATACAACGGAAAAGAGCGTGCTTATAATTTTAAAGTAAGCCAGTGTTAATAGCTTTATCGACGTACCAGACACAGCGAAGGCAAGGAAAAGAGGGGGGACCCACAGATTTGCCCAAAGAAACACAAAGAGCCCACTCTTAAGCAAATTTATTGTATACAGCTGCATGCCCGTTTTCGAATTAATGAAGTCAGCGAGACCTTTTTTTAAAATACGAGACCAGCAATGAACTGTCCGAAGAGACCGTTTAAATCACGCTCAGACTTTCTGATAATGCAGTCTGTACGTCCTCCGAACAAATGACGTAAATGGGTTCAACAAGAGAAGTAATATGATAGCGGGCGGTGGTCCAGCGGTACGCTACTGAACTTCCAGGGCTGAGGGCCCAAATTCAGTTCCCGGTCAAGGTCGGCTCGGTTCGGTTTGGCGTATCTCCCATGGAACGGTTTCTTCTCGTTCTTCACCAGTCCGTCGGGTGGCTTTTTTCTCACATCTAAAAATGAAGAGTTCTAGTAAGGTTTTCTTTGGCAAAGTCGGAAGTGTCAGAGCCCCCCCCCGAGGCGCTCCCTAGCGGATAACCGCGGTACCAAGCTCTCCCTCACCACTGTTGTATCCAGTGTACTACACTGGTATACGACATGATAGTGTTGCGAATTATGCACTAATTCTCATACAGTCGGTTTGCTTTTGTTGTTTTTCTTCTTAAGAAAAAAAAATTACGTTTATTTGATGAGTTAATTTTAATATAACTAATAAGAAAATAAATGTTCGATTGCTAAGGATTCTCTCTAGAGACCACATATAACGTCACAAGGATTTCAAAAATCCTATATACTTTTCTGTTTATACTTTCTACAACATTTAAAGTCAGATAGTCTTGAATTTAGAAACATGATATATTCTGCAGCACGTGTTTGTCATTTCAAATGCTGGGCACATTCATATATACCTAACACAGACAAGAGGACTGGTAGACTTGAGTGGGTCGGTTTCCACCAAGTGCATCGTGTCCGAAGGAATCTGAAAAAAAATTTGAAAGAAAAAAAGTCTTATACCTAACCTACGCTACATCGATTTATTAATCGCTGGTTCCGTTTATTTTAAACGTAATATTCAGATGATGATCACATTTCCTGATGGACTATAATTTATAAAGTATGCAGTATGGATTATGGCGAAAATATCCAAAGCCAAAATCATTTGCTTCAACGAGAATCAAATTAGTTTTTATGTAAAATTACCACGTTTACCACAGAATGCATCACACATGGATAGTAGAAAAAAGGCCTTTCAATAATAATAAATAATAATAATAATAATAATAATAATAATAATAAATAATAATAATATAAACCCAATAATCCTTAAATGCAGTGCAGTGCTCGAGCTGAAACAAAATTAATCAGACAGTCCTTTAATAACAATGCACATGTCTGTGTGTGTGTGTGTGTGTGTGTGTGTGTGAAATATATATACTCCTCACAAAAAATAAGCAGCAAGCATTTCCAAGCCTGCACTGCCTGTATGTTTATATTAAGAGGAGCTCCATACTGAGAAAAAAATCTAAACATGACATTGTACATAAAACATAATGTTACAGTCGTCTTCCTCAGAACTGAGTAACCTTGAAAACTAGTATGCAGATCAATTCTCTCGCTTAAACAGCGAAATCTTTGCACAAGACCCATTACAATGTCTTCTGTAAACCATCCATGCATGTGGTGTAAGTCAGTTTTAAAAAAGTGCCATTTATCACCAAATGAGGAAGTTCAGGTCATTAGGATGATTCAAAAATGTATGACGCAGACTGACGTTGCTTCTCAGTACAATGTTCATTGCAGTGTCATTTCTAGCTCAGTAACAAGGTATCGTCAAATTGACCGGTTCGTGGAAAGGCACAGTTCAGGTCACCCATCCGTTACAGCCATACTGAAGATCGTTATCTTGCGATTCTTGCCAGAAGAAACCGTTTCTTCAACTACATAATCTCTCAAAGTTTATCTTCAAAAAGCAAATAAAGCGACCAAATATAGAATTTTAACACAAGATAATTCGCAACAGACGTCATGCCAGTGGTTTACTATATAGTTCAGAATACCGCTCCAGCTTATTCCGCAAACATGACATCACGAACAACTACACATGCATTGAACAATATATCACAACTAGAATTAAACCGTTGGCGCCATGTTCTTTTCAACGACGAGTCTAGATTCTGTCCAGACATCAAGGATAGATGGACTCGAGTCTGAAAACAAGCTGAAAACAATTTGGTAACTGTGCTATTATCCATCATGATCGGTTTGATGGAGAAGTCTGATGGCATTTAAGTTGGCCAAATAATTGATCGAGTCTTCGTCTGAAGGAGAACTGTGACTGGTGTCAGGTTAGTACGCGTGTAGCATTCGCTCTGACCCAACGGCAAAGTTCCAAAGCTATCTTTACGACAACGCCCTTCTGCCCAGTGGTCAATGCTGTACCAGATCCACATCACCACTTTCAGTGTGGCCTGCATGACCTCCAGACTTAAATCCGGATTGAGCGCCCTAGGGGAGTGCGTTTGTGATCTCAGTTTCTTGATCAGCTGGAAGTGGCCCTGATCAAAGAATAGCGCGAGGTCCCACAACAACAGTTACGCTGTTTGATCTGATGGGTACCAACATGTACTGGGATCAATGTTGACCACACGTTATTAAAGATTTTTTTGCCAATGCCACTTTTCTGTAAACTTGTCTAGATTGACATCATTGCCATGTTGAATGCTCATTTCAGACAGCCACTTTTATTTTCACCCAACAATTTAACTTAGCTTCCACTAACACCAACATTTTTAATGGAGAGTTTATAGATCAATATTTAGGTCCTCTACAACCAAAGTACGAATGTACTACACAAACATAACAGGCTTGAAAATGCGTGCTGCTTATTCTTAAATCGAATCGATAAGCCTATTTGTTTAGGGCATCCATGATTACTTCAGGGCTAAACACAAACATTGTTTAGGATCTAAAATAAAATCTCCGCCAACATCGAAATGTGATCACTCCAGCAAAACTTATTTTTGTAAACTTCTAAACAGACTTCGCTCCAGTTGCCAGAGTCGAGTGAAATCCACTTCCTCTCCACCTGAGACTGGGCGAGAGGTTTTCGGAATAGAACTTTATCAAGCACCTGCTGGATGATCTCAGAAGGGCACCTTTGACAGAGAAGCAGCGCCAGAAGTTAGGACTGAGCGAGTTAAGAAAACCCCGCAAACACGTGGATGGGGCGCTCTGTTGTGTCACACATTTTAACCACGTCGTTCATTCGGATTATATCATTTACGGTTGTACTGATCTTTCGAAAAAGTTGATAGTTTTTACCACCAAAAAAAAAAGAAAAAAATTTTTTTTGGCAAAGTATTATCTAAATTAACTATAGGTAATTCAAACTGTTTCTATTTGCTTACGTAGTTTCTTTTAGTTACAGAATTTTAAATTATACTTCTTTTTTTTTTCTAAAAACATTTTTACAAAAATATCTTCTTTTGTAGATGATTTTTTGTTCCACCCCCTCTAAAATACACATTTTGCTTTGTTTCTACAAATTCCGACCATCTTCAGTACGTTATTGTATCGCGGCTCAATTTTCATAAAGGGAAACAAATGTAATAACTCGTGTATCTATGTATAAAGAAAAATCTGCAGAGCCATCATTATAAAATATCTGTATTTATTATTTATCGGATTTAATAAATAAATCATTAAAAAGAGAGTTTCTAACCAGGTTAGATTACTCTGACACTCATGGGCAATGAGCCAAAAACTTGCAGAACTCCAAGTGTAAAAGAATGGCGTTTCCTTCAACACTGGGAGATTTACAAAAGACTTCTGTATGCACTCCCGCCTACTCACTTCCCCAGTCCGACAAAAGCTCCTTGTGCTGACCCCCCCAGTTGTCTAAACTATAACAAAATACTTTAACGTCACAGCGTCGGTCTGATCCCAACTACCCGCTCTCAAAGTCTGCTAAACTTTACTTCGAAGCATTTTATTCCAGATTTAGTTATTCCACTAAATCGTCAGACTATTTATCTGTCTCTGAAAGCCAATTAAAACAAAGCCTTTTATTTCAGTGCTAATTTCATTCATTCACTTACGATGCTTCAAAATTGCGGTAGCATTGGATATTTGTTATTTAATAAGTTTTAAAAAAAGGCAAAAAAAAAATGTTTACAGTTGGAAAAACCGGTGACGTATAACAAGTTGGTCTGGTTATTTGAAAAGATTCTGTAGTTTTATGCTGCGTGCTTTTCTTCCTCGTACCTAATTAAAGAATTCTAAACAGGTTTTGTGAGAGTATATCATTCCACCGGGTCATTTCTCTATCATAAATCGCTTATCGGTATGAAATGCAATAATAAATAATAATAATAATAATATAGTAAAAACAGGCATCAAATAAAAAAATAATAGTTTTATACTTTAGATTTTGTGCTTAACAACTAAAAGTTAAGGTTTTCATATAAACTGCTACAGTTTTCTACAGTATAAAATGAATCCCCCCATGGAATTAAGAAGAATTTCATTTAAGACAAATTTAATTTCGATATAATTTGCAGTTTGTTTGTTTTTTTTAAATACTTCAACTATTAGCACTTTGCGGAAAATACTTTATGCAGTTCCAAGTGCTGTGTTGATGTTTGCTGTTTCTTGAGTGTGAACTGAAGATACAAACAAACACTCTCAAAAGTCCGTAAAAGAGATAGAAGATAGTGGCGCAGGAAGAGCTCCAACACTCGCAGAAACTAAATGTGAAGTTCAGAGTAACCGATAAGTGACCTTAAAAATACAGTTAAACGAGGAAAACCACCCCCGACCTCATCTGAGTTAAACAGACAGTCTGGTTGCCAAACTGCGATTTTTGCTCTTCGATCGGTCCATCAGCGAACTTGGTAGAAAGATAAGAAAATAATTTAAAAGTGAGCTATTTCCACTGTTAGGCCAGTTCTATAACTTCGAGATGTTCCGTAATCAGCCGACCAGACTCAAACGCTCATATCCCAGTAACACGGATAACGGAGGAACTCAGCTTCAGGTTATTTAAACCTCCATTTATTCTGAAGCATGACATGAAACACAAACATCTGTCACATCGAGAAACACTCGCACAACGTGTCTGCCGTTCTTGATGCAGCACTCCTGCAGGCAAATGTTTATAGAAAGAAACACTTCTTTTGCACAATTCAGAACTGATTCTACTCATAAACCCCATTATTTTCAGCAAAAGTGTGTGGCTTCTCAGCATACACCCTTTCCATCACGACAACCCCACCAAAAACAAATGTTAAACCGCAAAAAACAAAATGGCCTTTTGATGAAACCGCGTCTGCTCAGCCATCGCGTAAGTTCGGGATACACAATTCTTACAATAACTGCAAGTACATACCACCCGCGACCCTGCCCTCGAGAAAAACAAGGCCAGCAACCCTGCCGCTCCTGCCCAACGTATGGATAACCGTACGACGCCGGTAGCTTGAACAGACTTTCACCACTTCGCAGAAAGTTGTCCTGCAACGGTCGGTTAGCGGCTGTTTCAGTAAGCCCCGTCCCTCAAAGGCGGCGCACCAGTATGGGGTCTTTACCTTCAGGCCCATACATAATGCAAAAGATGGAAGACGGAGTCATTGCTAATTTTGATGTTGCGCGTTTTGCCGACTTGACGGCGCTATTCACAAACCGGTTGAAGCTTCCACGGTTTCCTTGGTTCGGATGGATCTTTTCTTATGCGAAAAGAAGCAAAATTGGAACCAATACCAATTTTCGTGAAACGGATATTTACTGAAAGGGATCGTTTCCCTGCTGGGTTGAATAATTTGGAAAGCACTGCACTGTTCCTCCAGAGTCAAGCTTTTCGCAGTTTCCCCCCAGTCGCCACAGTAACGCTGCCTACTGGTAGATTTCCAGAGCATTTACTGACACGTCATTTGTAGGCCGCGTTATTACTGCATGACGCATCCTGACAAAGAGTCTGTTCGATTAACTATGTAGGTTAGAGAGACGTTCTTTCTACCTGATCCTGTCTATGTGTTCTTGAAAGCAAAAATCAAATAACGGAAAGTTGGTGTCTACAACAGACATGTACAAGGTTTCTTTGAAAATACGTATTCGGTCATATTTTTTTTAAAATTTCCACTAAATGGATGATAAATTTAAAAAAGAAAATTTACTAAGTTACTAAAGCGCCGTGTGATAATAAGTTAGCGGTTTGTATCATTATAATATATTAGCTTGTTGCAAAAAAAGAGAAGCAAATACGGACAAGCAATAAAATGAGATTCTTTAGTTTAGTACCTGGTCGAGACAACCTTTGTAGCATAAAAAAACCTACCATGTGTGCACTGAATCAACAACATTTTGTATTAAAGTCTGGCCTAAGCTTCCTTATATTCGTGTGCGAGCCTCCTTTAATTCTATTATGTTAGCGATACGTGGACAAAGGGTTGCTTTCGTCTGAAAATCCAATGCTGCTAATACAGGTGCTGAATCGAATTCATATTAGGATCGTGGGGTACCTAGGAAATAAGTTAAATGGCTTGATTCTTTTTCCAGACTGTGGCCATGCGAGGTGTGGCATATATCGCCGACCTTCCGAACAATTTTGGCACCAGTTCTCAGTAGACCTTTGTTTGTACAATTGTAAAAGATGTCTTTAAAATGGCAATGTACTGGGCAGAGTTGAGTCACCCACCGAAAAACACTAATTCTGTCTTTCTACCCTGTCACCAGAATGCAGCCCACACCATGATATTTTCGCCTCCATACAGGTAGGAGAGCTAAAGGTGCTGGGATTAAAGGTGTCCCCTAGAACTTCTCCAACCTTCAGCCGCAAATTTCTGAAACCCGGATTTATCGGAGAAGAGTATATGCTGTCAACGCTCCAGGGTCTTGCCACACAGGACCACTGGCCAGACCTTTCTAAATGCTTTAATGCTTCTGTACTGTGACATTCCCACACCCTCCGTCGTGAAGTCGGTAGAAACGATGTCGGACATGGACAATGCCAGCAAAGCAGTCTTGACAGTGAGTGCGGAAATGGCGAGTTCTTGTCGTGTTTTCATTGTTGAAGATCTTCCAGGTCGCTTTGCGGTAGCAGTAACAAGAAAAGAAAGAAAGAAGAAAAAAAAAACATTCACCTTGTAGAATTCACGATACTATCAGCAAAAGATCAACGAGAAATGTTGAGATCTTTGGCGTTCTGTCGCCGATTCTGGCCGAGCTGTGAGTAAGCGGAGAAATCGGGGAATGCGCATATTTGGGGCAGAACGACAGTGCCCACTTGTTATCCGGCCACCCAGACGACAAATATATACATCACACCTGAAATAGTAAATTTCGGTCAATCACATTCTTTTCTGGTGGTCGTCACCAAATAACGTGGTATGGCCAGTATAACAGATCACTGTTTACGAAATAGATTATGTGAGGAAATACACAGTATTTTAACTATGTTAGACGCTCTGCACACTAAACTGATTTGGAGAGTTAAACAAGTAAATAATTCTCCTTTACAATAAAAGCAGGCAGAACAGAATTCCTGTTAATGACAGCAAATAGTTCCTATTTACAGAACGAGAGAAAATTAAGTTTTTTTTTTATTAAAGAACTGACACGACACACACCAACAGTGTGTCGGTGGAGGGACAGCCGGCCAGCATGACAGGTATCGAAGACTAATTATTGCCTTGAGTGTAACGCGACCCCAGGGATCACAGAGCAACGATAAGTGGGTGTCGTGCTGCGTTAAATGGTTTCAGCACGCGGACGGTATTTCACTAAAGCTACACTACTTCTCATTTACTGGTAACATCTGAATGAAGAAAGTACGCCGATAAATAAGTCAAAATAATGACAGCAATAAAATAAAAAATAAATACGAATTGCAAACTCCGATCCGTCCGGCCGCCCATTTTCTTATCGAGCTCAGAGTCGCGTTTCCCCTCGAGGACAACAGCCGGATGTCTTATATGACTGATACAGCAAGACGGACGCTATCGGCCTGACGTCTTGTTACTATTGGAGAATCCCATTTCTAAAACCTTAGATAATTAAAAAAAAAACTTGATAGTGGCATAAATCTGACTGTCGCAGAAACAATTAGAATCTTTATTTCAGACGGCCATCAATCAGCGCGAGTGGTGCCGCTTCAAGAAACAACTTCCCGCACGAGAGACACGGAACTCTTCTTGGATGTCCTTCCGGCGAGTCTCGCGAGAGTCTGCCCGCGCGCGGCGGCTCAGACGGCGGGATGAATGTCGGTGTTTGCAGCCCTCTTAAATCACGGCTCGCCGAGCCGACATCTACTCGGGCTAGACGCTGAAGATGCGAAATAACGGGAATATTTCCTATTGCGCAATTGCAGATTTACAAAGAAAACAGGGAATCCATCCATCACATGGTTTACTCCAGGAGCCGATGAAAACAACAACAGTGGATTGAATTACACTGGAAAACAAACGTCGGCGCTGGTTGCCGCCGCCTGCCGGCCGACCTCGCATTTCCGCGCGAGCCTGGCTGGGTAAATGATAACCAGACGTGGGCTGGTCCCCCCACAAAGCGGCCAAAAAGACGAAACAGTCAGTCCAGAGACTTATCCAGTTAGCACCCTTACCTTCGGTCTGGCACAATGAATCTGAGCATTTTGATTTTTTGGGGACTCACTTGTCTTGTGTCCTGCTCATATCAAATGAAACCAAGTAAGTATGGCTACTTTTTTGCTGGTCCGCGCGCTGGCAGATTTTCCACAGCTAAACGAAATGATGTTACTTCTGCTAACTCGCTTTAGAAAGTCGCCGCCAAACACCCCAGCTCTAATTCTGTTCGCCTATCACCCGGTGCTTAAATGGAATATAATAATTTTTTGTTATTTTTTAATTCATAAACTGAATTGATTAGATCTTATAAGAATATTCTAATAATTAATTTCTTTATTAAAACAGCAATTACATTATGCTGCAATTAGTTTATATGAGGAAGATAGATACATTTTTTTTTTGCAACGACCGGTTATTAGTTAAAATCGCTAAGGGTTTCATAAATTAGCTCACGTGCGCCGGAAGTGCTGGTTATGACGAGTGAACTTTTAGGCGAGCGTGCCAGTCTAAGATTCTTCTTTAAAAATCCGATTATTTCATTTTACGAGCAGTTACTTTGGTTAGTCATTTAAAACAAATGTATAGAAGTATCGATTATTTGTCCGTATAGAAGAAATCACTAATCTGATTACCATCATCTTCGACAAGTAAATCAAGAACCAATTATATAACAAGAGTAAAACTTCTGCTTGTGAGATCGCATTTATTTATTTTAAAATATATTTTTCGAGTTACTCCATAAACTAAAAAGAAAAAATTTCTCTGTACTTATTTGAAATTTCCGATTTTTCAACCTGCAAATCATTTCCAAATTTAAATTATGTAAACAAGTGAAAATATTCAAATATACAGACTTCTAATTTTGTTTTTCAGTCCGTAACAATGAAATAGGAACCGCATTTATGCTCAACCGAGAACTGTTCCTGGCCGGAGAAATTCGGAACAACAGAAGACGAGGAAAGGCAATTTTACTGAGGGCTAAAAATAAAGCCTTGGACACCAAGTTTGATACATACATAGACTTCAAGAAAAGCGAAGGCAAGTAGCTGTACATTTATGGGTTTGTTTTGTTTTAAATTTCTGATGTTGTATGACCTGAGTTGGCCATGACGGGTAGTAAATTCTATGGAAATGAGTCGGGCTACACGCGCTGCTGTGACCACCTGACAAACGCAATCACGTGTACCAACCAACCCTGCGTTCAAAGCTTAATTAGTCGTAGAAATCATAATGGCACTATCTAAAGATGTTAGAGTTCATTGCCATTTTTTGCAAAAGCAACATCATGCACTTTCCATGTGATCAACTCTTTTAAAATTACCCGCCCTGAATTGTTTAAAAGTGGCTTTTTAGTTAAGCCCCGACCGTCGGGCAGCTTCCGAACGCCACCACCCAGAGCGCGGCCGTCACAAGGAAGGGTGGGTCGTCAAACAACTCCCTGCCGTTATCCAAGTTGTCGGCGGCAAAAGTCGCGCCGCTTTAGAATAGAGCGTAAAATATCCGAATTTTGCGCACATTACTTTTTTAAATTGTAATTTTTTTTTTTTAAAAAGCCAATCAACAATTATCAAAAGATTTTAGAATCCTACAAACTAGCAATTTTACTGCAAATCCTTATAACGCGATCCTGTCCAGTTTTACCGGCTCAGAGTTTTTACATGCAGATTCGTGACGAGGGAAACATCGCCTCCTGAGAGGGGCCTGAAGGCCCCGCTGCTCCTATTTAGAAGCTTTCAACTACTGCCTTTAAAATAAAAACAAACGTATTTTTAAATATTTCTGTCGGATTAGTTCAATTATAAAATGCTCAAGCAGCCAGACTCATATAAGTTTCTTCTCAGAAGATATTTTAATTTTCATGACTCTAAACCAGACAGCATAAGAAAAGAAGCCGGTTCAACACTCGGGTGCACGGTAAAGAGAGGTCCCCTTAAAGAAAGGAGTTATAAAAATAAAATATGCTGGTTTGTTTTTTCTATTACGAAAGTCCGGTTGTTAAAGTAATTAACTTGGAAAAGTTCGCCTGTGGATTGGCGAGTAATAAAACTGCGGAGATTAATGGAGGCTTACTCACAAAAGCTAATTTAAACTTATCAGTTTGGATCAATGGCAAATGGTGGTGGTAATGACAGAGATAAAGGGGAGAGTGACACAGACGATGGAAAAAATTTTTAACGTCAATTGAATTAGTTAGAATAAAAAACTAAAAGTACGAAAAATACAATTTTTTCATCAAAATTTTGCTAAAAATAATCCCTACAAAAGATATATTTGTGATTTGCATTATGCATGCAATAATTGCATATATAAAATTATATAATAAATAAAATAATTTTAGTATATAAATATAGGTATCATGAGTTATAGAATACATATCTCTTAACAATTATTGTACGTTAAAGTTAACAATCTTTTAAACACACACACACACACACACACATTTTGAAACAATACAAAAAAGCATTATAATGGTTTTCATATATTCCATTAATCTTACTTCTTACTTTTCAATCCAACGGCCTACATTTGTTATCAGAGAGAGAAATTACTGGAAAGATAAAGATGCTTCCATTAGAAAAAAAAAGGACAAACAAGGAATGGTGGGCATTTTAATACTCAATCAGACAATACTGAAAACAGAGTAATGTGTACTATAAAAATGTTAATACACACTACACAAAACTGTTACAGTACTCCTGAGATGAAACTATATAGAATAAACAGTATCATGAAGTTATTATTTATTACCTGTAGGTCGATACCTTTTTCTTGATGCTACTTAGAAAAAGGGACTGCATTTTTATTGTTATTTCCATTTAAAACGGATTTATCTCATATACATTGTGTACCACTGCAGCTTGTGTCTGGAATTCATAGTTATGTTTCTCTTCGTCTTATGATAAACTGATTACTTGCTGGTTTATGGTTTTTAATGAATTTTCTAAACCACCGTTACATCATGTTGACAGTGTACTCAAAAAGGTTACCATCAGGGAAGAGGTTCGAGGGCTACTGGACTGCCATTCGGGGTCGGCTCGCTTTCTTCTCGCTCTTCTTCACTAGCCGGCCGTGCGGGTTTCCTCTCACAGCTAAAAATGAGGGGTTCTAGTGGCGGGACTTCGTGGCACAGGATAACCGCAGCACAGCGCTCTTTCGAAGGGGTATTTTCCTTATAGAAACTACCGGTAAACGGAAATAACTGTGTGCATGCACACAGGGTATTGGAATGGAAACACAGGATATGCACAAACAATTAATTGCAACTGAGTGACATAATATACACACACAGTGCATTAGAGAAAATATACAAAAACCAAACGAACACACTACATCACTCCCTGGTGCGTGAGCCCTTTGCTGTATATGAGCCCTGACACCTTGTTTTCGTGCTCCCATGCAGGTTATCAATGTATGACTGCGGAATGTTGTTAAACACCCTGTGGCACTTTCCAAAATTCATCAGAGATGCTTAATTGCCGTTCAACCTTTTTGGTAGCCATATCACCCCCTATGGCCTCAGTGATGTTCATTTCAAGGCTTTTTGCGGGCCAAGGCATCTTTCTGGATGTTCCAAATCACATTGAACATATTGGCTGTATGCTTAGGTTCATTGTCATGCTGGAAAATGAATCCCCACTCAACGAATGCCTTCCTGTAGGAGTGGCATAATGCATGAGAACCTGCCTCTACCTGTCAGCAGTCAATACACCATCGATTTTATGCAAATCTCTGACCCCCCCCCCCTGGCTGGTATGCAGCCCCATACCTCCATGCTTCATTGTAGCTGTTATTGACTGACTGTTATACCGCTCCCCCGGTCCACCTTCGAACAAACTGCCCTTAATTACTGCCAAGCAGTTAAAACTCTGACTCATCTGTAAAGAGCACCCTTTTCCCGGGTTTGGTGATCCCACTGTTTTATTTTTGCTGCATATTTCAGCTTTGGCTTTTGATGGGTTGCTTCTCTCCAGCAAAGTTTTTCTCGCAGATACGTGTCCATTGAGAGTACTCCGCACTAATGTGTATCTTACTATTCTTAAAGAAACGCTAACACCCTGACTTCCAATTAAATAATTTCAAGATTTCTATTGGATTGTCATCTATCACGTAGAGAACCAATCCTGAGGTACTTAGCATCACTTTTGAAGAGTTTGAGCTTTCTTCCTTGACCACGTCTATTGTCAAAGTACCAGTTTCGCGTATCCTACTCAGAGTCTTGCATACAGCTCCTGAAACATAACGTTGGATTATAATCTGCCCGCGTGGAGTAGCCTTTACTAGCTAAGACTTTGATTTTTATACACTTGTCACGTGATGTTTCTTTACCAGGAGCCATAGTATTCACCACACTACAATGGTATTACTGCCTATACTTTTATAATCTTGTAGGTGTGGCACTTTCTGACTGCTTGCATGAAAACCAATTACAGTGCACTATATCAACGCAAGACTGCACTATGGAACATTTCATTTTTACATGAGATACAATTATGTCACGTATAATGAATGTGCATCTTATACCCAGTTTTTCCTCAAAATTCAACAAACAAAGCGTACTCCGGTTAGTGATTATATTTTTTCTCTAATTGTGATATCGATAAATCTAAATTTTTCTTTCATCTTTATTTTTTTCTTATTAAGGTGATGTAAAAACCATGTACAGTGCTCTGTGGTCTTTCTCAGATATGTTTCCGTAAAATCAAAGCTATGCAATGTACACTGAACAAAACAATACTGGGATGTTTTGTATGAGAATTCTTGTTCGAATATTGGCAGTTGCCTTGGCCATTGTGGTTGTCGTCTGATCCTTCCAAATTCTTTGTTAATTAACCCAGGGCTGTGTGTGTGTGTGTGAAGTTCTTTGTTTATGGGTGGGTGTGTCGGCAGAAGTCACACCACTGTCAGGCGATTAAAAATTTGCATAACAGTGTTCAGATAGTCAAACTGAATATAAAACCCTTCACAAATGTTCACATGATGAAGTTACAGAACGTTGTGAAAATGGAGTTTCGACAACGATTAACGGGTGAGCAGCGATTCCTAGTCACGATAGCTAGGCTACGGATTAGTAGTAGACGTACATGTAGCTGCCATGGTAACGCAAAATGTTAAGAGCCGACTTTGGTGGAGGTGCAGAGAAACTGGTTCATTTCACGAAAGACCTGACAGTGTAATGGCCGTCTCGTTAACAGTCACAACACGAACATAGCTTGTCGTAAGTGCGCCATCTCGGCACGTTCCAAAAAATGCAGCAGATCCCTGGAAGATTTCCAACCAGACTGTGCGAAATCGGCCACGTTCGGCTAATTTAAGCGCTATAAATCCAGTATTTTACGCACCCCCAAACACCAGCACGCCGCAGCTTAGCCAATTGGAGCCACGTTATTTTCTGTGAAAGTCCGACCTTCCCTTTGCTGACGGGTTACGTTTTCGGCGGGAACCAAGCCGCTGTTGACTGTCATGTGTTAGGGAGAAACCCTTTTGCTTGGTGGCGGTGTCACAGTTTTCCATGCTGTGTGATGAGACCACAAAAGCGAACTGATTCTCCTTGAGATAACTGTTACAGATCACCGACACTTTTATAGTTGTTATACCATTTTTACGAAGTCACAGTAATCATTTCACCTTCAAGGAACACAACGCAGAGGCCATCATGCATGAATAGTTGTGAACCGCCTTCAAGACGAAGAGAGTTAACGTTCTCCATGGCCTGCTCGCTTCTGCAACCTAGACCCCATAGATAGAACATGTTGCGATGACTTTTCTAGGCGCAATGGACACGCGCACCTTGGACAATTCTGGAACTGCGTTCGAACAATCTCTTAAAAGACTGCGCAGGCGCAATGAGCTACTAAAGGTTATGTATCATTATGACGTCACCAAATGCAGCGAACGCTGTTCAGATAATGCACAAGATGAACTAAACTCTGTAAGTCAAAATTTATGGTTAGTTTTAAATAGTAAGCCAATATATTATTGTTTTTAAAAAAAGAAATAGGTTCTAATTTTACAGAAATCCAGACGAAGAGAACCAGAAGTAAACTGTAGTCCAGAATCAAAATACGGTGATATTCAGATATTATACGGGAGCGGCCAAAATTATGAATATCATACATACGATCATTTTCGCCAAACTTTCTCCCTTTTAAAAACAATTTGACGCATATATTGCAAATAAAAATTTTAAAAAATGTAATTTAATGAACACCTATTAAGTTTTAGAAATGAAGAATTACTTTTTTGTTCGTGATTTAGTTAGAACAAAATAGATCAATACAATGCTAAACAATCTTCAGAAAGAGTTACTTTATTTAGTTCATAATTACACTTCTCCAAAATTCTAGCACTAACTGTCATTTTTAGTACATTTTATTTTGATGTAAAATATTATATATTTTTCACAAATATTGAAATACTATTATTAAATATCATTATAAAATATTGAAAAATTTTGTTTGTCCTGTCAGATGATAAATTTACCACATGGAGAGACTATTTCTCAAGCCTCTTACTCGTCAAAGTATCAATACTGCTTTAATAACTGTTTTACAGATAAGAGAAATTTTTACAACAGCTTTTGCATTTATTCCACTACGTATTTTATTCCCAAAGACATTCCCAGAATTGTTTTACATTTGAAACGTGATATCTTTTTACGCGCCTGTCTAATTCATCCTAGAGTAGGTACAAAAATGCAAATTGTGATGACCGGCCCATGCATTTTAGAACTCCAAAGAATTCTTATAGGTCGCCCATGACTTAGTTAAATGTTTTGGATCATTGTCTTGTTCAAACGTATGTCCTTGGGGTAATAAACTGTAATCCTAACGATATGGTATGGCGAAGGAGAATAAATACTATGGTAATCCGCTTTTTTCATAATTTCATCTACCTTACAGAAATCTTTGTATAATTCTCTGCAAATCACCATCTCTCAACTCGCTTCATGGTTGGTATCAGGCATAGTTCTTTGAAGCATTCGCCTTCATATCACCAAATATATAATTCGCTTGAAAAAAAAACACACACATACCTCAAATGACTGCAGCTGTCTTCGTGAACTGGTCCACTTCAGTCTTACAGTTTAGTTTTTTTTTCTTCCCCAATTTAAGTAATGGCTTCAGGGCAGCAACATGAGCATAAATTCAGGTATCTCTGGAATTATTAACAGTTGCCGAGGTACTGTTAAGCCCGATTTATCAAGTGTTTTTTTTTACTGCTATGTAGTGCTATTCTGACTAAAGTAACTAGCCTTTCGAAGATACACCAGTTATTTGGGGCTACTTGCTGCTCGGTCAGTCTAAATTCTTTAAAACTGTAACAGTTGAGTATCCCCCTTGCTCTTGGTGTAGTCACGAAAACTGATTACTTGTCTCTTTAGAGGACATCAATGACGTGTCAGTATGTAACTGGCTCGTTCAAATTTATACAAAATACTGGTATATATACATCATTATTTTGATCAATAACGTGGTATAATTTTCAACGCAGATAATTAAAATTTTTTTGCTCACTCTGAGAATAGTTCATTGAAGAAACTATTCTGTATACAACAAAACCTGTACTTCAAACCTAAATATTACCATCATTACTAACAGTAAAATTGCTTTTAAATAACATATTCAATATATTAAACAAACCACAGAAACTCTAGGTAAATATAACAATAAATATTCTCTACATAACTTAGTCTGCACGCACTGCTTTCATAATCTGGGGGAGGCTGCACGTTGAAAATGAATGGCTAAAATATCGCATTAGCAATAAAAACTAGAAACAAGTAGGTTTGATAAAGTTGTTTTGAAAACGTCAAAACGTCATTACTGGGTATAAGTTTGTTTTGAAATTCAAACTTGCTGTACATTGTAGACAAGTTTCTCGTTGTTGCTCGCTACTAAAACGCTATAAATCACCTTTCCTTTTGCGCACTCAGTTAGAGGAGGACGTATATTGAAACCTGAGACCAAATTCGGCCGACGCTATAATTCATGAATATTGTGTAAGCTGCTCTGCTTCGCAAGACGTTATCTGGAACTCATGCCTACCTTATCTAACCGTTCAGCAATTTCTTCTTTTCTTGTCCAGTTTGCCAGCCAAACTTATTCAAAGGCGACATTCAATACCAGTGACAAAGATTTCAGATATGGATGCTTTACAGTTTTATTTCAACCTCTCACATGGTAACAAAGCAAAGCCGCGACTATTTCCCTCTTTGATTCTATTTTTTACACAAAAATCTGTTTGAAACATTCAGACGGTTTGACGGGTAGAGCAAATTGCAATTTATTTTATTCCTTTGAAAGATCTTTTGTTTTTAGTTGAAACTATCAATTTAGCTAATAATATATTAATAAAATCTCAAATGTAAAAAAAAAAAATGCAATGTGCGCACTTACATCATTTGTTTAAAATACAGAGATTGAATGGTCATATCGCTGTGAGAGATCACGTGGCCAGTAATAAGTGTCAGTAAAGCATCCATCGCCTACTCATCTTTCTACACCAAGTACTGCATGTTCTAACGCACTTTTGCACGTGCGAAATGTGCTCCTTGAATGCATAAAAGTCGGACACATTGGACGAAACTAAGCACTTTGCAGCGATGCCATGACTGAGTCAACAAGACAGAAATAATGCCGTAAAATTACTGCAGGGTTATCGTTGATAGGACGTTCAAGTTACATCCATCTCATCAGCAGACCACTGGCAGTAATTGTGATCAACATTTAATAGGAGAATCGCAAGTTACAGCACAATATCAAAACCGACAAATCCCTGTCATCTTGTCGCCCATCCTCTAAAAGCTACAATAACAACCAGAAACATCGTTAGCTTACTGGCATCAGAAAGATTCCAGTGCAACGGCAACATCCCTGACCCTATGCCATTGTGATGTAAGCAGCTGCAGCGTGGCGCCTGATTTTGGCATGGCATTTGTCTTCTGATAAGTCTCGCTTATGCTTTCCATTCAGTGATAGAAAGTACAGACGTTGACATGAACGATTTGCCAGCCCTTGTCAGATAAAGAAAATGGTTTGGCGGTGGTAGCGTGAAGGCGTGGGGAAACATCAACACCAACTTCACACCGCTATGTTGACCAGATTTTGGGGTCAGTTCCCTAACCCCAATTCAGCAACATCACCAACAACGACGAAAACTTGGCCAGATGTTTTATCGGTTCTTAAATTGAATATATGTAATTGAAGCGTATCGAAAGTTTAAATTTACAACGTTGAAATTAATGATATAAGATGAAGTTATTACAATTTTTAAAGTCCCTAACAGATGTAAGATTTCTGTTAAATAAATTATCCTTTATAATTTAAATTTGTTTTTAGTTTTATTTCAAACCTTTTTTTAAAAATAGTTTAGTTTCATAAGTATATTAAAAAGTAAGTAATAGAATTAAAAGCTAAAAAAAAAACGAAATGCATTTATTTAATAAATAGGTGAAATATTAGAAAAATTAGGGTTCAGACCATATGTATTTCATTTCGTAATTGATTGTATATATAGATATTTATATATATATTTCCAGTTATTATTGACTTACAAGCTCGAGATGGACGGGTATATGAACTGGCTTTTCCAACTAACAGAATTAGTCGACAAAATGGCAAACGTTTGGTAGTGCATTTCACCGACCTCCAGTCTAATTCGAACGGAGTAAATCTATATGTTAACTGTGAGTTTATCGGGAAAGACAGCACAGAGCTTCCGATCAGGGACGTTCTAATTGGAAACCATTCTGTGGTAAGTTAGTTATTTCTCTTTTAAAAAATGGGGGAATCAAACATTATTAAACGCTCTCAGATATTTGTATAAAATTTTCGAGAAAAAAATGACGAGTAGCTGCTGCATGTTCGTGGTAAGCGTCATTACGAAAGTCACATTTATCTAATGTGTACGTTACCTAAATAAAGAAAATAGCCAAACTCAAAATAAAATAAGTGGATAAAAAACAAAACAACAAAAACTGTTGTCGATAGAACTGCGTCGTTCTACTGGTGCCAGAAAGATTCACTAAGTTGAAAAATCAGAAAATCTGCATAAACGCTCATCAAGGAAAGACAACCCTGTACAGTTAGTTGGGTTATCTCTGCATCTGATCAACAAAAAGACATGAACAATCTTTAATTTAAATGTCTGGTTTTTGCCTGTAAAACAAAAAAGAAATTGAATAAACAAAAACACGTTGATTTCTGTAAATCGTATACACTACTGCATGAATAATTAAAAAAAAAAAAACAGGCATAAACTAGTTTTTCTGGAATTACAGTAAGAAGGTATAAACAATTTCTAACAAGAACATATAGCTCGAGTAGCGCCACCAATTTAATAATCCTTTAATCTTTAAACATCAAAATTCGTAGCTTTTATAGAGTGAGATTAGGTATCGTAGAGCAATAAAAGTCGGTTAACTGTATTCCTAAACACGCAAATAAGCGCATTAACTGTGCATACTGGGCACCGACAATGACACGCGCTATCCGAATATGAAGGTATTATTTTCCTTTGTCTGCCTAGAATGTTACTCGAAACTACCAATTTATATATATATATATATATAATGTTGGAAAAGACGTTTATGTATTTTTCGCAAATTCTTCTCAACTTCGCAGTCACGGCACCAGTCCTTCAAACTGTACAGACAGACCACAGTGGCAACATTACTGAAAGCCCAGGGCTGTGACGATCTGTCTGTGGCGAGGCCGAACAAAACAAACATTCCGAAACCCAAGCTGCCAACCTGGGCTAGCAGGAATATCTTGACCGGTTCTCGACGTTTACCGGAATCTATTTCACCTGAGAGGACTCCGGACGGCTTCAGTAACAAAATCACGGTTACAGGTAAGTCAGCAGAAGTGTATTCGGCGTGACTCGAGTCGTTCGAATCTCGTTAAAAGGAATGGATTCTGTCTGTTTCTTTGTCTATACTAAAACAAAATCTGAAGCCTGTAAACCCTACAACAGAGAGAGCAAACTGAATCGGACTTCACTGCATTAATTAGGCTTGAGCAGTAAAAAAAAAATTCACTTCGAAAATCAGTGTTGGAGTAACCAGCACAGTGAAGACAACTAAAAGGTAGTACAGACACTGATCTCATTACGAGATACATTATAAAATACACAGAAAATGATGCAGTCAGTAAGTAAATTTAGGGATTTTGTGAAAATTCCTTATTATATCAGTGCAGATAACATTTTAAAAATACGACAATGTGGAAAAATATTTTCTGTGGAGACCAGAAAAGCATGAATAAAAAGATTTACATTCAAGAAATATTTCAGATAAATTCTAAATGTTTTTATCTGATAATTCATTTAATTTTGTTTATAAATTGTTGTTGATGGCGTCTGGGTGCCAATATTTTTTTCCCTTTGTTTAGATCACACAGACCACACGTCTAATGGCTTCATTGTCCAGGCTTTTAAAGATCTCACTCGAGCCGTAAGAGACCTCCAGAGGGATTTCCAAAACCAGGTACTATGTTTTTACGCTATACGTTTTAGGGTTTTCTAAAGATATATGCAAATGAAACAGCACGTTTTGATTTAGGGTAATTACATGTACAAACTGGCAGAATTTTTAAAATTTGTTTTGATGTTGCTTTTAAATCTTTTGCTACCATAATCGCCCATTTCGTATCATTTAAAGAGGTAGGAATCTTCTAGTCAGATTTCTCTTAATAGTTCAATATAAACACTAAACAGACGACGCTGGTTCCAACTTTCAACAATGCTGTCCTTTGTCACTTTAGCATAGCTCCTCGCTCTGTCAGTCTCCTCGTTTTCAGACCATTTCTGTTACGAAATCACCCCAAAATTTCACGCCATCACAATTTGCTGATGACGCAACTGCTTTTATGAATTGAGAATCTGATTTCGCCGCTCTTCGAGGCCTTTTCACCAATTACGAGAGAGCGTAGGGTGCTAAAATTGGGAAAATAGGTCTGGCATTTTTCTAATAAACTGCCACCTTCTACACAATATCACTCTAGGCTTTTAATGGAGACGTGATCCGATTACAATTCTTGGTACCTATCAGGGATCTCAAGTTGCGCTAAAGCTTCAGGCTGATGGCTCTCTTGCGAAAGCCAGCCGTTTCTTAGTTGCTCGGCGTAAAAGCACTTCAACGTTGTGAGTAGGGTATTGTTTGCTCTGAATTCGCTAAATGCATCAACCCCCTGGTACACCGTCCCGACGACGACTCTTCCACCCACGTCATTCCCTTACTACCAGCGTATCTGGAAGTATCTACGCCGTGTATTTTCCGCCAGCGCCACAAACGACCTTGTACAGTTCGTTTTCAGATTGCGTCGCAGAGCAGCAAAAATGAATCAGTTTTCCGATTTTAAAAGCATCCTGCCCCAGCAAGAAAGTTCTAAGGCCGTCAAGTTTACATAAGATTTTTCCCGTGTCCCTGTTAGCAACGTTTTCGGCGCATTCCTGGTTCTTATTTTTCATTAGTTGTGGTTTCCTCCTTTTTTGTGTATGTCGATTGTGGTCATAGTTTCTTCCCGTTTAGGCGATTGAATTATTAATCGTCACGGTTACGACCTTGAAATCCTCTACTATCAGATATTTTAAAATACTGTTTACTGTTCACAATTACTGTTGGCATTTGATCTATTTCTCTAAAATTAATGTCGCCGATAAGGAGTTTTGTGTTTTGTTGATCTTCTTTGGACACTTTGGTTGGCTTTCTGTAATTTATAGCAGCAGATTCTATACCCAATAATCACAGGTTTGCGGGTAAACACTTTACGTCGTTCAGACACTTCTCATAAATGAGATTTCATGGCAAACTGGCAACCGAGCGATGAAGCTGAACGGTCTGATACATTCCAGAAGCTTGATAGTGAAGCAGAATTCGATTGTATTCCTCCCTCCAGCATCTCTTTCCTTAAGGTTTTTCTCCCGAGCTTCTCCTGTACCCTGATATGTGGAAGATCAGCAGAAGTATCGCTCTAGTGTGTTCTGTGTAGTTAGTTATAGCTAATTGCAGAGAGTCAGGAAGTCTTTAAAGTTATATAAGCCTCCCACCTGTAATCTCAAAATGCCTATCCAAAACATTTTTAAAAATAATTTTCTGTAGACTGCACAACTATGTTCATACACAGTACATCTCTGCTATTCTAATATTTATCAATTTATGAATAAAATTATTAACTTCCTTCTGTTTTTAGTATTGCTGAAAATCCCTTCGCATTTTTTTTTTTCGACTCATTTTCTTTAAGAAGCCATATTGGTTCGTAATGCGCACATTATTGATAGCAAACAAAAATTTTTTTTCTTTTTAAAATTCTGGTATACCTACCAATCTGTCGTGCAGAATTTATTGTTTATCTAAATTCTACTATTTTTTTTTTCAAAATTTTAGATCAAAGAAACGCACTTGTTGAGAATCTCTATTGAAAGTTGTCAAATGTGCAAAGGTAAGTAGCTAATATAATTCTGAATAAAAAACACTTCGCTAGTCACTGGAGAAAGTGGAGACTGAATGGATAAAAATGCTTTAAATCAAAACTCGAATAATATACTATCTCTGCCCACCGATCTCATGGTGACTTCTGCTCTATAGTGAAGCAGCTGCTCGGCGCTGAAGACTGGGTGAGGAGAGGGGAGCGTAAAAACCGTACAAACCGCAATAGTATAAAATAACAACACGTGCATCTACGATGTATTCGATAGTTTTACAGTAATATAAATCATAAAGTTACCCTACATGTAAAACAGTTTGGGCCATTATTAGGAAGGCTGAATCCAACTTCCATAGGAAGATGAATGGCTGCGTAAACGAAATATTTGCCAAAGGGATTGTAGGACTTCGATAAGGTTTTGACCATTCCCAAAATTTGACGTGGATATGTAATGGATTAAAAAATTAGCGGAGTTAATTGAAGTAGTAATGCAATTACACTTCTAGGAACAGCTGAAGTATGACTTGTTTTTTTTAATAAATATCATTAATGTAAGTAAATTCTTTTGAAATTGTTTTTCATGTATCTCTTTTAAGTAAGGCCTCTGGCTTGTTTAGAAAAATAGAGCTAAAAAAATGAAAAAGATAGGAGTCGACAGTTAATCCTGTTTTCCATTTTAAATAACTCTGCGGTGTTCGGGAATATTCAACTGTACACACACACACACACACACACACACACACACCCGACCGAATAGTTCTTTCTAAATTAAATTGTCGGTCTCTCGCAGCTCTGTAAGAAGACAAGGCAATCATCCATCTCTCAAAAAAAAAGAGATGAATAGCGGATCAGGTGGTCACAGTTAGCTGTGTGACTGTTAGTGCCTCCCCCGTTGAACGTCACCGAAGTACAGAGAACACCAGCAGGTGGCATAATCAAAAAATCGCATAACCACCGCTCAATGGAGCCGGCCGACAGATCCCTTTAGGTCGCCCATACATCTTTAGGTCAGCCCGCACGCCGGCTTCTTTCGGGAAAAGGGGACACAACCTGTAAAATTCCAGAAGTCTGTCTGACGAAAATAACGTCCGTATCGGTGGTTCTCGCCATTTCCATCCAAATAATAGAAAGAAAAAAAAAAAAACCCCTTCATGAAGACGCGCGGAGGCAATACTGTGGGCAGTGCCATGGTCAGAGGCTTCATCGCGGCGCTTCCCCATAATCATAGGTCTATTAGCTAGTTCCCTGGCCCCTAAACCACCGCCGAGGCGCAAAACTCCTGTAATCCGGAGATAGCAGCGTCACGGTGTGGGGAGCAGTCAGCCTCGACTTCCGTAGCCGGATATTTACTGCAGACAGGAGTGGGAGGGGGAGAGAGAGAGAGGGACCTTGACTGAACATCCCTGAAAAAAAAAAAGGGGGGGGCAAGCTCTCGACTTTATAGGAAATAATAGTGTCCCGACTGACTGACATCGATCGGCTGGTGTCCTCACACACCTGTCTTCGTTCACCGTTAACAAACTAATCAATAACCGGTGTGAAACAGTTCGATTTCCACAGTGTGAAACCGAAGGGGCAGAGTCCAGTTAACTGTATTGAGAATTCCCCCCCTCCCCCCACACACACAGAAAATAAGCCCCTTGTTTTGTCCACAGATCCGCCGCCTTGGGATTCTCCTGAACTGCAGAAACACGACGGCTGCGAACAGAAATACTGTATAATAATACACATATATATATATTAGTAATTTTTGAAAGCAATGTCCCCATAAAAGAGAAAGGAGAAAACAAAACTCCGCCAACCTTTAAAATCCCGAAACCTTCGCTCGGTTTCCCTACCAATATCTTCCCCCACCCACCGGCGGCGTCCATAGCGTTCGTCGAGCATACGACAGTTGGCTGCCGCGTGCGCTTACGTTTTAAGCCCCGAAAGCAGTTTAGGAAAATAAGTAATTTGTTTTCATATTAAACTAATTGATTCCATTTTTCATACAAATACCCACCAACAGAACAGAAAGAAACAAAACACCTATACATTTTTTTTTTTTTTTTTTCGCGTTTGCGGTATTAGTTTTTATGCAGCAGATTCTGGATTATTGCGCCCAACATGGCGGCGCTGATCCCGCCTCCTCCTCCTCCAACAATCGTGGATGTGTTCGCTCGCGCCCGTTATCACGGAAAACAGTTTGCTCGCTCGTTCGGCGTCGCCGCGTAGAAGAGGGAAAGTCTCAGATTATTCCCAGCTTGTTCAAGAGTGAGGGGGGGGGGTCGTCGTTCACTCGTCCACAGCTTCTGTAAATTTGGTTTTCAACTGTTAAGTTTTATGAATGAACTTGGAAAAGTAAAGCCGAATAATTCTTTCTCGTAATGGACCGCTTAATTGTCTTTAATTATTGTTATTATTATTGTTGTTGTTATTATGGTCATTATTCTCATTACTACTATTATTGTTATTATTTGTTATTGTTGATGTTATTATCATTATTCTCATTACTATTATTGTTGTTATTGTTGTTGTTATTATGATCATTATTCTCATTACTACTATTATTGTTATTATTATTATTGTTGTTAATATTATCATTGGTTATTATTTGTTATTGTGATGTTTGTTAATTATTCTCATTACTCATTACTATAGTATTATTATTATCATCATCATCATCATCATCATCATCATCATCATTATTATTATTATTATTTATTATTATTTTATTATTAATCATCATTGTTGTTGTTATTGTGTCTATTTGCAAAACAAAACAAAGAAAGAGCTGTAGTCCTTCTGTCAGAAAACTCCCAGAAGATGGTGGGTGGGGCAAAAAAGGGTGACGTGATCCAGACTTTTCCCCTCCTCATTTCCACCCCTGAATGCCAGAAAAACACTAACAGGGTTTGGAATAATACACAGGAACCTTCAACTGAACCCAAATATTTTTCCTTCTTTTCCTTTCTTGACTGCTAGTGACAGCTGACGACAGACAAACCCCGCCTGAGTAAACAAAGGGAAGGATTATTTACTGAGGAATATGGTGGTGGTTTTTGTCTGGAGGTGGCTAATAGGAACTAGTACATATAGCATTGGATCTTTGGTAAACTAGGAACTGCTTCACTTCTCTCTCCCCCCCTCCCTCCTCCACCACCACCACCACCACCTAATGGATACATCTGCTGGTAACGATGGCAACAATACTAATATTATTACAGAAAAAGGACTTCTGAAAAGGTCCAGGACAAAGAGAGATGTGAAAATTGTAAAAAAAAAAAAAAAAAAAGGAAGTGGTAGAACGGAAGTTAACACAGTTGTGGTTGGTTATCCTTCTGCTTTTGTGATTTAGTCTAATAATGAATTATTTGTGAGCCATAGTACTTAAACAATTTAGTAGAAAAACTGATCATGGAAGAGTTCCCCAACCCCCCCCCCCCATCACATGCTTTATTTTATCTCGGATATTTGTATTTTGCATCATCTGGAAAACAGATTTTTGATTTAAAGTGTTTGTTGTTTCAAAAGTGACAAATTAATAGCTCTGACTCTAACATTTTCCAGCTAATGGCTCCTGCAAACCTCCAGCTAATGATGACATATTATCATTTGTAGCAGGTGCAGAAGTTTGGAAAAAATTTTATTATCAATAATGGAGCATTATGGCTCATGGAGTAAGAGAGGATCATCGGATACACCAAAAAAGCTGGAGTCTAGGTTTTCTGGGGAGGAATGGCTCTTATTGTACAGTACATTAACAATCATGCTTTTTGGAAAATGTTTGCTTTCATTAAGACATCTAGTCCTAGCCTTGCTTGATACACTAATCATCTTATATCTGATAAAAAAATAATGGTTGTTTATAAACTTTTAAGAGTTTTGATGGAATTAAATAGGTTAATAAGCTCTCTTCTTAAACATCTATAAGCTTTAAGTATCAAAAACTTGGAAAACTAAAAAAAAATAAATAAAATTCAGAACCAAGATCGTACATTCTCTAATTGTTGGAAATGTCTTTTTTTAAGCAGACTTAGTACTATTACTGTTTCCTTTATAATGTCTGATTACTTAGGAGTTTCTTTTTTTGGCATTAATATTAAGATCAGGATGTCAAGTACATAACAAATGTTTTATCTCACAAGAATAAAAGTAAACAGTTTATTATTTTTTAGTTACTGTGCAGATCTGTTTATGGTTAGAGCTGTGTAACAATGAAACAAATAGTATGAGCAAGGATGCTGAGAAATTTCTATATTGTAGTTCTGTAATATGGTATAGTATAATAAATAAAAAGTGGCAAAAAGTTATAGTGGTTTCTTCTTTCAGTGCATAAGACAGAAATCCAATTGGGTTCTGTTTTTGTAACTAGTTGTCATTTGACAAGGTCAGGTAATTAGTTTGGCATTAAGCCCCTTCCTCCATAGGTAGGCAAAGGATCAAGTTTACTACACAGAATAGCAAATGATGGACCAGAAATCCCTACTAAAATTCTTCCTTTTTTAATTTGGGAGAAAAACAGAGTTCTCTTCAGCTGGCTCGGGAAGAAATCATGCTTGGTAGGTATGCCAAACTGAGCTGGTCTTAACCAGGATTTGAAATCAGACCCTCAACTTTAGCAGTCCAGCGATCAAACCACTGGACTGCCACATTGCCTATAATGGTTGATAAACTCCCTTTCTTCTAATGACCATAAAGGCTTCCTGCCTTGCATAAATTGTATTAAACCTCAGATTTTCAAACAAATTTACCTAATCTAATTTTTATATAAAGTTTTACCTTAGATTTTCTTGCATGTAAACAGGTTCATAAATCGTTTGTTAGTTAAGATAGTTGTCTCTCTCCTGCTGATGCTAAAATCCCCTTGTCTTTTTGTTATTTAAAGGTGATTCAGATATAGGCATAATCAGGTGTTCATCGCAGCCCTGTTTCTCAGGAGTGCGTTGCATTGATACAGAAAAGGGTTTTCGTTGTGGAGCCTGCCCAAATGGTTTCTATGGAAATGGAGAAATTTGTTCCGCCTATCTTACTTGCAATGACAGGCCATGTTATCCAGGTAAATTTTACTCAGAATATTTAGCTAAAGCCAGTGATTGTTCCACTGCCATGTATATGAAGCTTCTGGAGCTGGTTTTTTTAAACCATCCATCCATCTTTATGATGGAAACTATTAAATTAGGAAAAACTCTTAATTTTAAACACTTGATCACCCACTAATTGAGCTCACGTTTAGCATTTTATGTATTAACAAGGATGCTCACTCTTCAAATGTACATAATATTATGGCGATTCTAGCTCTAACATATTGTGTAAAATCTCTCTCTTTGCTTTGGTTAATGGTATGGAGACTGATTATTCTGAAATGTTTCTTGTAGAATAAAAACAACTTAACTCAAAAAGAAACTAACGTGTTTTAGAAAATGTGAACTAATAAGGAGACCGACACCATGAATCACAAGGGAGGGGGGAGATTTGGCATCTGTCTCCTCCTCCTCCTTCCTACACAAACAGTCTAAAATGCCTAGGTTTTATGAGACATTTAGTAAATTATAGGGACTGATTTTAAAAAATCTTCCAAAATGTATATATTTAACTGCATTTTATTTGTTAATAGAAGAGCAAAATTTGGACAATCTTTATAGAATTTTAAATGCATAAAGTCAAGCTGCATGAGATGTTTAAGAAGCAAAAAGTGGACATTTCTGAGCTATGTTAAAAAATGTTGACTTTGATCACTTATGTTTGAACACTGAACATTTTTTTAAGTTCTGTTTAGAAAAAATATTAACTCTGATCCATAAGAATGAAAAATAAGTGCAATTTGAAACAGTTATAAATGGCCTTTTTAATACTGCTGGAGGGAATTTGTATGAACTGTTGAACCCAGCTGCTGGCAGACTAAGTGTACTGCTTTTCTCAAAAAGAGCTCTTTCTGTGATGAAACTATAGCACCTCTGCAGGGTCTCTCTGTTTTTGAACAATTATGATGATACTACGATTAGATGTATACTAAAAAAAATGAAAAATGCAACAATCATTTTTAAGTCTAGTGCTTGCACAGTATGTTCATATTTCAGTTGAAGAGGTGCTTGTTGATCTAAACTCACCATTAAAAAAACACTTGATGTCAATGGAAGCTAAGTTAAGTTGCTGGGTGAAAGCAAAAAGGATGCCTGAAATGAGCTTGCAAACTGGCAATGATGCCAGTCTGAAATTATCAGAGACAAATTGACATTGGAAAAATAACAGTTTTCATAATCTGCATGACTGCCATTAACTCCAGTACAACCTTATACACATCTTGGTATTAACCAAATCAGATAATCCAGCTATCATTGTAGGATGTTGCACCATTCTTAAACCAAGACCACTTCCAGCTGATCAAGAGACTGAGAAGAATTGGTGACCACAGATGTATCGACCTAGGACACACTAAACACGTTCAATCGGATTTAAGTCTGGAGTCCATGTAGGCTACACCATGCAAGTGATGATATGGTTTTGGTGCAGTATTGACAATATGCACATGGTGGATGTACATTGTTATCCATAAAGATGAAGTTGGGACATTGGCGTTTGGCCAGAGGGATGACTACGGTTGCACTGATCGCATCCCTGTATTTGACACTAGTCATGACACCTCTTAATGCTGAGATGAAAAATTCTTCACCCAACTTGAATACCACCCACCATCCAGCAGACTTCTCCCATCAAATCAATCATCCTGGATAATAACACAGTTAGCAAATTATTTCCAAGGCTTGTCTTTAGACTTACTCCATCTATCTTTGACGTCTAGACAAAACCTAGACTTGTCATTGAAAAGAACATGGTACCACTAGTTTAATTATAGTTGTGATATATTGTTCAATGCATGCATAGCTGTTCGTGATGTCATGTTGGCAGAATAAGCTGCAGTTGTATTCTTGATCATATACTACTAGCATGAAGCCTGTTGCAAATTGTTTGTCAAAATTCTATGGTTGGTTGCTTTTTGAAGATAAATTTGGAGAGATTGTGCTATTGAAAAGTGATTTCTTCTGGCATGGGTAACCTGAATGTGGCCTTTCCATGTAATGGCCAATCTGATGGTACCTTGTTGATGTCTTAGAAATGACACAGCAATGAACACTATACTGGAATGCAACAGTAACAGTAGTCTACATTGTCCCTTGTTAAACTATACTGATGGACTGAGCTATTTCATTTTGCAATAAATAATGTCAAGGAATTATTAAAATACCTTACACCATGTGCATGGCCAGTTTATAGAGAAAATGGTAATGGATATTGTGCAAAGATGTACTCAGATTAAGTAGAAGTGATTTGCATATTGTTTTCCAATATCACTCAGCTCTGGAGAAGATGACTCTAACATTACATGTTGTACAGTATATGCAAATGCCATGTTTAGATTTCTTTCCTTAATATGCAGGTCCTCTTCAATGAAAATGAAATTCTAGAATGTACCACCATACAAGCACTGCTGAGTTGGAAATGATTATTGTTTATTTTTTTATGAGATGTACAGTAAATTTCTGTTCTTAGTGCTAAAAATGATAATTGTGTTAAACACTTAAATAATATTGGTCAACTAAACTACCAGACAGACCCAATTAAATTTTATAAATAAACAAAAACACAAACAAATTACATTAGGTATCGAATTTGATGAACTTGAAGAATATGGATTTGATTGATGCATAAATAAGTTTTTATTTTCTGATTATTTTATTTAATACATCTAAATTCATTTATTTAGAATTATGGATTCATAATTAATTTTAGTGCAGGTTCTAAGTAAATTAAAAAATAACTAATAAACAAGCACCATGTGACAACTTTTAATTTCTTTATAAACAAATTGTGAGATCAGTGGTTGCATGTTCTTTGTCTTCTGCCTTGCAATGTTACACAGGTTATCTTTATTAATGTTCTCAAAGAAATAATTTTAATTTTTTTTTTCAATATTTTGAATTGTTTTTTCCTATCTTTCTCCATTACTTCTGCATGTCTTGTGAAAAATACAAATGGTGCTGGTCAAGCAGATTCCTGGCTCACACATGAAATATGCTTTCTTCTGGTTTACTTGTTTTTATTTCAAATCTGCAGGTGTTCTTTGTGATGACCAAGAGGGAGGCTTCGTTTGTGGCACATGCCCTCCTGGCCTGACTGGAGATGGCACTATAATGGGATGTCGGCCCTTTTCTGTCACCTGTTCAGTGAAGCCTTGCTTTCCTGGAGTGGCTTGTGAAGACACTCCTAGTGGATTTTTATGTGGATCTTGCCCTGTGGGCTACACTGGTAATGGTACACATTGTGAGGATATCAATGAGGTAAATTCCAACAAAAGTATTTTTCATGGTGAAGCAACCTCAAGTTGCCTGTATGGTTGTTGATGATGCCATTTGTATCACTTCAACATGTATGGCAGATTCTGTGTAGCCTTGATGTTCTGAACCAGTTAGGGGATCGTGAAGTGTTTTCTGGGGGGTCCCCGGACCCTGGAAGTTTCAATTTTTGTCGTATGACTGAGTCAAGGAACTGTTCATGAGTATGTATTTGTTTTGTTTATATGTACCATATTTGCCGGTTTATAAGACGCACTATTTTCCAGAAAAAAGTATACAAAAATTACCCTGCGTCCAATACACTGGTATCACCAATGGGAGGCCGAGCGCCGAAGGCATAAGGCTTGTCTCCCATGCCAGGCCCTCCCGGTTGTGTCACTGGCTTCCTGTCGCTCTGCCACCTCCATAGAAGCATGGACAATACACACTGGCAACAAAGGCAGAACTCGAACTGTTACCACAGTAGGACTGACGCAATCGAGCCACGCTCCCATTGGCTAACGCCATAGGGGCCTGCAGCTAAAAGACTCGGACCACGACGCCTGAGGCAGAGCACACCTACAAGGACTGGACTGCAACTTCAGCTGGACGGCATGTTAGCCAGCTCCATTTTAGGCAAACTTGGGCACCAACACAACACACCACACAGCTGTTCTGATCAGAGGTAGAGTTCACTGATCCCAGGAGATTTCTGTTCAGTTGTTGTGAATTTACTATATGTGCAGATGTTGTTCCCTGAAAAAACACTTAAATAATTTTCAATAAATGTCATATCCCAGTGTCACGATGCTTGCCTTCCGAGTTCTGCTTCCATTTGCCTCCACCTATCTCTGCGAGACTGGATTTTCAACTCTTGTTCACATCAAAACAAAGGCAAGGAACAGGCTGAATGTTGAAGATGATGTGAGGTTGGCTTTAGCAAATACATGGCCGCAAATTTCCAAGCTGGCTGCCCAGACGCAACAACAAGCATCACATTAGGTCACTAAATTTTGAGAAAGAAAGATGTGTTGAAGGATGAGTGTAAAATGTTTTTTCCTGGTGAATTTCTTTCAAAACTGTCAATATATTCAAATAAAACTCTTATTTATGTGATTTTTTTGCTAAATTTATTCTTTGATTTTTTTCAATTATGGAAGTGTAGCAGGATGTCGCAGGTCTTAGAAAAAGATCCACGAGTCCAAAAAGGTTGGGAACCAATGTTCTAAACATTCATTTTGTCAGATTTTAAATTTATGGGGTACAGAAAAGTAGCTAATAATTTGCTCTTTCAGTATCATGGTAATGGAAGTTGACTCTAAATAAAAGTAAAATAATATTTTTGTTTAAAACAGTAAATTGTTAATGACAGGTTAAGTTAATTTTTTTATTAATATTATTGAAGGGAGATAATTTCTATTTTAAAATAAATGACATATAAAGAATTTAAAAGCAAATATTAAAAAAAATGTAATGTTTATAATATAGAATTTTCAAGAAAATAAAGCAGTATATTAGCTTTGGACTTGAATATCTGTTGCTTTTTTGTAAGCTTAGCCACTGCACATTTTAAAATTTTAAATATTTGAAACTGACAAACACTTGCAGATTTAAATGCTCTAAAAGTCAGTCAGTTGACATTGTTCACATGTTTTATTTAAAAAGCTGTGTTGGATTAAGTGAAAATATTTTTATTTGAGAAAGATTATGATTAAATAAAATTTATTTTCTGGCCTTTTTTTGAATGGAAAATATTTAGGTTTTGTTGACATTAGGGGTTTCATCTTAATCTAGGTTTTTGTAAACAAAGAAATGTAAGTACTATTTGTAAATGCATAATTTGAATAATGTATTTGGTTGCTTGGGAGAGGGCTTTGTTGTGACTTTCTGCAAAATATCAGATCACCTACCTTAGCTGTTGGCTTCCATTTAATACTACTATTATTATGTTAATCCATCCAGTGTTTGTGTGAAAAAGATGTAAAACTTTTAACATTTGTAGCTTTTTCAGCATTCTTTTTGCAGATTGTGAATGTATTGTGATATTTATAACAAAATTTTAGAGTATTTTAAGTCATTCAGCTGACATTTTATAAACATGCATAATTTCTAATTATTTATGTAGCAGCAGATTAGCATATATATTTAAAAAAAAAAACATTACTACAGATTTGTTAAAGATTATTTCATTTTTCTTAATACTTGACTAAATAAAATTGAATAACTTCTTTTCTTTGTATAAATTTATAGTAGGAATGGAGCAAGTCTTTCCTAACAGATCAGGCATTTTTAGTACACAGAAAATTTGTCCTGCCTGTAGACTGAATAACAGTAAATAGAGTATGAATACATAGTAAATTTCTGGATGATTATATAAATATATACAAAATTCTATAAAACATCTCTTTTGGAATTTATTTACTTAAAATATATTTGTTGTAGTTTATTTATTCTTTTTAGTGCAGCTAAGCTGAATGTGCAGTATTTTCTGCAGTTAAGTGCAACTGTGCAGGTATAAAGTTTTCTAACCAAAGACTCTGCTTCTTTGGAGTGTATCTGATATGCTGCTGCTTCAGCTGTTCTACAAGGCAAACATTTTACATTGAACATTAACAAGGAATGAAATAACAGCAGCCAAAGAGCTTTTCACACACAAGTTTTGATCCTTCTAAACCTGGTATTAAAAGTTGTCAGGGTTTTCATTTTTTTTCCTAAGTTTCATTTTCATGTTTGCTAGTAAAGAATCTACCTTACTAGTAGTGCAAAAGGTTCTTATATAATATTAATTAATTTTGAAAATATTAGTTATTTCATCATCTTAGCTGACAAATAATTTGTGCTAGGAGTCACAGTCCAAGGCTTTAACTGTGGGTTACAGATTGACGACAGGCTGTCTGGTCTGTATTGCCACTGTGTACCTAGTCATCTCACTGGGACCACAGCTTTCATCTTGACAAAGTTCTCAAATCTTGAGTTTCTGAGTCCAATGTGAAATCAAAGTCTCATTTTTACAGTTAAAGGACAGAGTTCAAATAAAAACTAAAATTTATCCTTAATCATTTACATATTATTGTGATATATGTATCAGTTTATTTTGTCAGAAGATTTTTTAAAAATATAACTCTTAGTGATAATTGACGAATTTTATGTTTTTTTTTATTTATTGTCTTTTGTCATATCGGTATCTTTTCTGATATAGTACTCCAAACTATAAGAATTACTTGGCATGGTGTTATGACTGGCAAGTGAATGCAAGACACTGCACCAAATACTACAGTCTGTGGATGGATAGAATACATCTTGGATATCAGAAGATGACAGTAAATCTAGGTTTTTAAAATGCTGTGGGCTTATTTAGGATCTTATCTGCTCCATTTCCAAACTGTAGAACAGTTGCATTGGCATATTTTCTAAATGACATGTTAGTAAGACCATCTGTTTTCTCTTAAATGCTTTTAGAAAAACATTTTTAACAGTTAAATCCAGATTTGCAATTGATGACAATGTAAAGATAACTTCATATGCTAAAAAAAAAAGAAAGAGAAAACAGCTACAGTGAGCATCATTGCTTGCCACTGTTTCTTTTTGCAAATGACTGCTATCATACACCTAACTTGGTTCACTGGGCTTAAAGAAAAGTTCCTCACAGCCAATGGCTTGTGATGTGTGGTGCCTGGGCTAGAACAAAGAAACGCATATAGAAAAACTCTGCTAGTGACCCCTCGTTTTTGTTTTTCTTTCAAAATACAAACAAAGTTGATTGGAAATTCAGTGCGATATTTATGCTGATTCTAAAATCTTTGCATTTTGGAGGTTGTGGTGTCCATTAGTAACTGTCAAATAGATTTCTGTTTATCCGAGCAAAGATGAGTGATTGAAAACCAGACTTTTTTTTTCTTGTAACTTTATAGATTTTCTAAGCCAGTGATGTGCTTTCCTCCTCTCATACTCTGAGCAGTGGAGTTTGAACTGATGCAAAATCGTCATTTAGAGTAAACTAAGTTATGACATAAAAACATTGTCAGTTTGGCCAGTAAGATAATCCATGATTTCTCTATCAGTTTAACACCTTTTTTTTAAAAGATGCAAGTTTTTTTAGGCAATTTTTAGTTGACTCCTCTGCATTTTAGTTCTAGTTCAGAATCTCAAAATAAACACTGCTACAACCATACAAAGGGATAGCATTTGTTTTTTTTTTTATAGAAATATATTATTTTCTTTGAAAATTCAGCAAGTTAATGTGTTAATTTGATTTCTTTTTTTAGTGTCACTACAGTAGACCTTGTGATCTTCGGGCCACCTGTGAAAATTTATCTCCTGGGTTCACCTGTACTCCCTGCCCACCTGGCTACACCAGTCCACCAATTGAAGGAGTGGGAATAGAAACAGCACAGAAAACCAAACAGGTGAGTTTGTTTTAGCATGCTTAGTATGTCAAATAACATGGCTTGTTTGCCAGACTTGCTTCAGGGGTAAAGGCACACACATGCACATTCACCTGACAGATTAATGTTAAAATTGATATTTTTAAATCAATGTATATATATTTTAAATTGGTTTATACGTAGTCATGCATTTACTCATGGAGGCTATTCATCATCGAAGGCTTGTGTATATAAAAAGGGTATATTTGCCATTATTCTGCATTACATGTAATATTGTTTCTTTTTGGTTTTATTATTAGATATGTAATGACATTAATGAATGTGAAGATGGAAATAATGGAGGATGTGTTCTTCACTCCAGGTGTATTAACACTGAGGTAAGATATTAATAAACTAAATGATGACATTTTATGATGGGTTGAGTTAATTTAGCTTTTAACCTTCTCAGACTAAGTGGCACTCTTTGCTCATACTCTTTCTCTTATACAGTTCCTCTGTTTTGGGTTCTTTTCTCATTATTATGTTGTAAGTTTCGCATGTATAAATTTTCTGATTGATTATTTGAAGAAATGTTTGATACAACAGGCGCTGCATCCTTAATCATTGTTTTTTGGGGTGTTTGTCAAGAGACTGAAAGGTCTGAAGAGCTGGTTAATGAAATTTCAATTAACATTACACAATTTCCATCTGGCTAAAGTATGTAGTTTATTACTTTTCTATTCATTTTTTAAAAAAAGAGTTTTGTTGCATTTGCTAATAATGGTGCTTTTTTTTTTTTATAAAGGCTAAGAAGAAATTGATTATATATTTAAAATATCTTTTTTAAAAATAGAATTATTTGGGACTTCCTAAAATGTGCTGAAAACCAACACCACTACCAATAATGTGTGCAGAAAAGTAAATTCTTGTCAAAAAGGGAAAATTCAGATGACAGTTCAAACTAGACATCTTTATTTTGTCTAGTTTGTTTATTTATCTCCTTTATTATGCACAGCCAGGAAACATAGCTATAAAAATGATGATTAATTAACTGTCAAAGCAAGTGCCTACACCCATCTGAAATGTTAACTTTCAAATTACACAATGAATGTATCTGAATGCATGATTTACCAGACCAGATTGCATTGTTGCACACAACTATATGAAAATTATTGAAAAAGCACTATTTCAGTCAAGAATTTAGTAAAGCTTGCAATATTTTGTAAATGCTTGTCTGTTTTAATTCAGGGATCCCATATCTGTGCTGAATGCCTGTCTGGTTACTTTGGAAACCAGACAGTTGGCTGCAAGAGAAAAGGTACCCTTTGTCCAGATCAGAAAACAGAATGTGATCTTAATGCAAGGTGCTACAGGCAGATTGGACAAACCAGATTTGAATGTCAGGTAAGCTAATTTTTCATCATTAACTCATTAGCCATCCCTTACTTATAGGCAAGCAGAGCTAGAAAAATCTTGGCTTTCCTGCACAGATTTTTTCTCCCTTTTAGTATCCAAGGATGAACAATAATGCCAAATCATATCCCCTTTAAGTTAATTTTTCATCTGAATTTGTTTTATAGAGTGAATTACAGATCCAATATTTTAACAAATTAATCCATGAGTGTATAGTACATACAGTTGGCCTTTTGTGGTGATGCTGCATGAGAGAGAATAGATTTAAAACAAGAATAATAACCCCTGAACTTTTGCTTGTAATAGTTTGAACTTTTGAATACCATAATTATTTATAGGATGTAGACTGTACTAGAAAGGGGTTTGTTTTTACTTAAGCCCAGTAATGTAAAAGGTAATAAATAATGGTTGAGGGAATGAAAGGACTTACCTTAATGGTTTCTTAAATACATTTAAACTATGGTAATGTGAAGAACCAAACCCTCAAACTTATTTGTTTAGTACATATAGTGTACCTTATCCATTTTATTTAAATCACTAATTTGTAAAATAATTATAATCATGCCATAATTCATTAATTATCAAAATTAGTAATGTTGCCTAAGAATTTAGCAATGACTGTGAACAATACAGGTTTCTTTCACTTACACAAGGAACTGTTTCACGGGAGATAACTCATCATATTTTTTTTTCTTTACTACTATTGCTGTTTTTGTGGTAAACATACTGTAGTCATATTGAATCTGTCTGTGCATGCACTGCTTTAAACTTTATAATTAAGTGAACACTCTTTGTAGTACTCTAGAAATCCAGTGAAGGTTCATTTTGGTTAACTATTAATTAATATATTTGGATATTTAATCAATTGTTGTGGTCTTCATCAAAAATAAACTTTTGTTTATGATGGGCATGTTTAATTTAATCTTTTGGTTTTCCTGGTATTAGAATTAGAATCTTTACTGTTCTCTTTTTTGTATAATTAGTATTGTTTTATATAAATAAACAAAGTTTTTGCAACTATTGATGAAGCTCAGGTTTAATTCTCTACATTAGATGGATATCTGCTTTAAAACATGCAGTTAGCTATGGAAAATTTTTGTAGTCTCTGACCCATGTTTAGTTGGTAGTTATGCCCGTTTCGGCAAGTTTTTATATATAACGGCTAAAGAATGCATTAAACATAAAATTTGCTAATTCTAGTATTTTCTAACATTTATGTCGGTTTATTTTCTTATTTGAAAACTGCTTTATATATGGTCTAATGTCATCTATGAAAACCAAAAATTGCGGGCAAGTAAAATGTTGTTGTGTGTTTTTTAGTGTCTTGTTGGCTATGCTGGTGATGGATTCCACTGTTTTAGGGACACTGATCTGGATAGCATACCAGATAAACCATTACCTTGTGTGGATCGACGTTGCAGAAAGGTAAAGAAAAAAAAAGAATTTTTTTTTTTTACTTTGATACAAGACACAATACATGATATTATAGTTTCATTCATCTATCATTACACCATATAAATGAATCACTCTTTTTATAGACAACTGCATTAGTGAACCCTCCCAAATGTTATCATTTATTTTAATAAAAAAATATTAACTGCTATCTGAGGAGGGAAAGACACAAACAAAAAACAAGAAAGGCAGTTCATTGGTTTTATACTAGATAGGTCTTCTTTTTTAACTTGTTGCTTACTGACTGAAATCTTTTGTTCCTGCCAACTTGACATTTTGTTAACAGATCCCAGACTCGCTAAATATTTTATATATAGTATAGACACATCACAGCATTTATTTATGCATAAACGTGGAAAATGCTATCATATCAACAGTATTTATTAAGTTAGAGGCTACACTATAAATCCTTTTGCTTTTTATTAAAATTAATTTGTACCAGCTGCAGTAACTGTTGCTGCATGGGAAAAAATTACTTTTATTTAAGAAAATTTTATATCAATTTGAAAAAACAAATTTTATTTGTTTAAACATGTGATCACTGAATGAACATTGAATTGATGCTAATGATACATTTGTTAACATTCTACAAACTGTACACTTAAATTTAACTTTGTTCCATAAAAGCCTCTTTATAGACAATATTTTTAGTTTTTTTTAGGTGAAAAGAAAAACAGATTTTTGTTTTAGCCAACTCTTACATCCAACATACAGTTGACCATGGGAAAAGCATGGACTATCCAAATTTAGGCCAACAACTTTCATTGATTGGCCCTGTACTTTATTGATGGCCACAGTAAAGCTGAGTATTATAGGGAACTGGATTCTCTTGAATTCAAAGAGACTTCTTAAAATTTCATAATTGTTATGCTTTAGCTGACTTGTTTAGGAATCTGAAAATGTACCTGACCAATACAGGGCTAGCTTATAAGATAATGACAGATCTGTAGCAAACTACTAAATGAATTTTTATTCTTAGTTTTCAAAGTTATACTGTGTGTGATATCAAAACCTGCCATTAAAATGGCCTACAAGGCCAACTGCTGAAAAATTGAAATCTGTGGTCGCTTCTGAGTTGAATGAGTACTGTGAAGCTGTAGTAACTCTGAACCTTGAAAGGTGGCCTTTGTTGGCCTTAAGGCCAGGCATTTTTACCCTTGGATCTTGCTTTGATCCTGAGGTACCTTCATTATAATTTGAAGCTGATAGTTTGCCTATTTTGAATGAGTGCAGTGAACTAAATGTAATTGCTAAGGCTTTTGAAAAGCAGCCTTTGGTGGCCTCAAAACAGCTTTCAAGACCAATGTGTGATAGCTTAAAACCTTGCCCAGATTCTGAAGTACCTACATCCAAAATTTGGGGCCTCTAGGTGCTACAGTTTGGCATTGAAAGAGTAACAAAGAAAAGCACAAACACATGAAAATATTTATTATATACATTACCAGATGTTGAAAGAGGTAAAAAATGTAAGACAGAATTTTCTTACATTTGTTTTATAAATCTAAAATGTTTTTATTTTTAAGACTGCAATTTAAAATATTAATAAGAATGACAGAGTTAGTTTAGCAGATGGTCTCTGCATGTGAAATACAGAACAAATGATTTAGAATTCTTATTTAAAAAAAATTCAAGAAGTTTTTGGAAAATGAATTTTTCAACAAATCTTTTGAACTAATTTTTGTTGTTATTTCTTTTGTAGGACAATTGTATTAATACTCCCAACAGTGGCCAAGAGGATGCTGATCTTGATGGTTTAGGTGATGCTTGTGATCCCGATGCAGATAATGATGGCATCATGAACAATGGTCCAGTAAGTTTTACTTTGCTAAAGTAGTGTACACAAGATGAAAAACATGGGTAAAAATGTTGTCTTTAGAGTAGGTATCTATTAAATACAGTAGTATGGTATTGATAAATAAAGTTGACCCTTGTTATCCATGTTTTTGCATATCTGAGGTTTTATTTCAGTATCTTGAGCAGCATCACTATCCCCATCCATAGATGCTCAATGTTATGTCTCAAGGACACAAGGTGGAGTCGATTGTGAGGGACAGGTCACTACAGCAGAGGTTCAGAATGGAACAGAGGAAAATTAGCTTATGCAGGGCCTTTTTTTCCATTAAGCGATATGAATAACGATAACAGAAAACAACACAGATGATTGGATCGGTCAGAATGCATTCGAACTGGTATCAGAGGTATGCACCACCAAACAAGACAAAGACAATTTCATGGCAGGAGATTATACATGTGCAGCATGCCATAAGAAAAGTCTGAAAGGTGGCGACAAGTCACAACCCCAGCAGACATGGGACCGTGAGTGATGTTGATCTGATGGCACCTGTTCTCCAGTGCAGATGTTGTCGCTTGAAGCAGGCAAAACTGACACAACCCCTTTTATTACATGTTATAAGTTTACCATTTTATATGGATTTGATATATGTGGCGATTCTCAGGAATGCAACCTCCATGTATAACAAGGGTTGATTATATTTGAGAAAGTAAAAAATTGCAAGTGTTCATTTTCATATTTTTGCATTTTTTTCTCCTGATTGACTGTTGTATTTGCAAGTTTTGCAAGTTTAAATAAAATACAAATTTTTAAACTTTTTTAAAAAAAAATTTCATCATCGCCAAATATAAAATCAACTTTTATTAGTACATAAAAGCTTAGCAATACCAATCAGTACAAAGCTAAAGATTGAATTTCAGGGTTCTTAACTGGTTCAAATCTGTTTGTTTTTTTTCTCTGTGTAGATGGGTGGGGGATGTACTTTCATGACAGTATAGATATGTGAAAATGTCATGTATCATATGGTGTTTAGCAGCACAATATCCACTGAATATCCTCAATTTACTGGTCACAGTCACCACTTGCTGAACCTTAGACAAACAGAATCACTTACCTAGACTGCATGATAATTTTTAATAATTGAAAGCTTAAGTTGTTTTTTTATTTATTTATTTTTTGTTCACTAAATACAATACCTTTTATCACTTTTAGGACAACTGTCCTTTGGTTTCCAACCCAACACAGGAGGATTCAGAGCTTGATCCAGACAGAACTGGTGATGCATGTGACAACTGCCCTACAGTTCCTAACCCTGATCAGACTGACTCTGATGTAGATGGCATGGGAGACATTTGTGATCCAGATGCTGACAATGATGGTATAATAACTCAAGTATTTAGTAAAATTGATGCACTCACTCGTTTCTGTAAAATTTGTTTTTTGTTTTATGATAAAAATGTTCATTGTTGGTTATTACACACCAGAATATTATACAAAAGACAGTTTATATATATCCATCAGTAGTCTTCAGAGAGAGAGAGAGAGAGCAAAGATTTTTTCATATCTGCTGATTTCTTGATTCTCATACAATCAAAGGATGGGACAAGTTCGTTTTTTTAAGAAAAAAGCATTGCTTGTTTGTTGTTTGTTGTTTTTTTCCTATTAATTAAGATAGTTTTTAATCATCTGTAAAATTTATATTTTAGCTTCTTTTATGCATCTTCCTGAAAAACCAAACTTTAGAATTTTTTTGGGTGATATCATTCATGCTTTAATTAAATGGGTTTAATTGCAAGTAATTTAAAAAAAAATTTTTTTTAAAAGATTAATAAATAAGACTATAAAAACTGAAGGAATGCCTAAAATGAGCACTGTGTTTTTCAGGCATTTTGAATGAGAAAGATAACTGTTTTAAAGTAAAGAATCCAGATCAGAAAGATACCGATCTTGATACTATTGGTGATGCTTGTGACAACTGCCCTACTATCAAGAATGTCCTTCAGGTAAGTGTGCATATTTACCTGGTCTCTTTGTACAGTACTCAGAAGTTATTTCAGTAATATCCAGCAACTAATAATGAAGAACATAATTTTCCTAAATCAAAGTTATAATATACCATCATTTCTAATATATTTGGGGGGGGGTGGTTGGGTAATAAGTAATCAGGGTAAAGCTAGACAGATTTTGTACTCTTACTAGAAAAAGTTGATAACTCTTTCCATTATTTGTGTTTGTGTAGCTTTTTAAGATAATTGTGCAAATAAATTTAGTTAAAGATAATAACCAATGTACGTAAAAACTATGGTTTTTCATAATTTTTTGTTTATATTTATTATCTTTTAAGTTTGACAAAGATAATGATCTTATTGGGGATGAATGTGATACAAATGAAGATCAGTAAGTAGCATTTATATTGTAGTTATAAGATTCGTTTCTGACTTTAACAGTTTAAAACTCATTATATAAAATGCTTGTACAGACCTTTGTTTTTAAGTCACTTATTTTATTCAAATAGAAGCAAGAATTGGAAGATAGAGAGTCTACTGTAAATTGATATTTATTATAGGTTAGTGTCTGTCCAATAAAGAAAACTTCCCACAATGCAACATCATAAAAGACACTTTCTATTGCTAAACACTAGCACAGTTCTTTCTTTCAGTCTTTTCATATTCATTTATTGCAGTTGTTACATCCAAACTCTGACAAGTTTTTAAGCTTATTTCTGTGTTGAACAGTTTGTCAGCTTAACTACATTGGTTTATTTTTTCAGAGATAAAGATGGAGTTCAGGATAACATAGATAACTGTCCAACTATTGCCAATGCTGACCAAAAAGATGCTGACAGAGATGGCTTAGGTAAACAGACCCATCCTGTTTCCTTGAAATGTCTCAGAGAACTACTTAGGTGTGGTTATCTAATAAAATTTTCTGTGCAATGGCCAAAATTTATAGGACAATTTCTTCTTTTTTTTTAAAAAAAAAATCTTTTTTAAAATTTTCTAACAGGTGATGCTTGTGATGAAGATGATGATGATGATGGAATACCTGACATTGATGACAACTGTAAATTGCGGTCAAATCCAGATCAGAAAGACACTAATGGTACATATATATATATATAGTTTTTAAAAATCTGAATATCGCTTTAAATTGTGATTTGACCATTTTTAAATAAATGTTTTATCACCTTCCTAAAACTAAAAGATGTTATTTTGAAAGCTCTTTTAAAACAAAATGGAGAAATCGAAGGGGAAACCATTAAAATCCAACTAATGAAGTATCACAGTCAGTATTTTAAAACTTGTATAGGTTTTCAATAGCTAATTAAATGATGCTTTTACTTTAGCCAGTTATCATAAAATCTTTTCCAGCATTTATCATAGCCACATGTTTAAAAAAATCCTTTTGAACATATGCACTCATTTGGTTTAATTTTAGGAAATGGAAAAGGAGATGTATGTGAAACTGATAGTGATGGAGATCAAACAATTGACACTATTGATGTTTGTCCTGACAATGGTGATGTCTATGCTACTGATTTCCGTGCTTATCAGACTGTTGTCTTGGATCCAGAGGGAGACTCTCAGATTGATCCAAACTGGGTTATTCTAAACCAGGCAAGTACTGCACTTTGACTCTGACAGGCTAAATAAAAATTAACTGAAAATGTTTAAAATGTGCTTATTTTTTGTAGAGATGCAGACTACACCAAAATATACTACAATCCTGCAATAAAAATATAAAAATTTAATTATGTAGCTACAGTAAACTCTGCAAATAACTGCACCCTTGGGGAATTGGGGATGCTGTTATATTGAATATTCCATATGGAGTGTCCATATAGTAAGGTATAAGGAGGTGTAAATAAGTAGAATATAAAATGGACATATATGTGCTGCCAGTTTAATCAAAATATTCAAAAAATGCATTTACATCAAGTTGCATATGGAAAATACGTATAGATAAAACTGCTTAAAATATGCACAAGTTATATATGGAACATGTGTGTGAATAAAGCATAATTATATTTTAAAAATGTATGTGCAACATGTTGCATATGCATTAAAAAAAAAGCTATACACTACACAACACTGTTTACTTCTCTTCTGTTACCTGCTCTCTACATTATTGTTTCAATTGCTGCATCAGGAGAACGATTGACAAACCAACATTGTACTAATGCATTAAAACATTTCTGCTTACACCTTTTTCTAATTTCTTGACTATTTCAATTTTATTGGCAATGGTTCAGTGGTGCAAAAGTTATTGTATGATAAAAGACAAGAGAAATAAGCTATATGCTCTTCCAAGATGGCAACTGTAAATAAACTTTAGTTGGTTGCCATGTCTGCTGCCAGAACTGTGATATATGCCATTAGATAGAGTGATGATTTATCCATAGTTTACTGTATGTGAATGAAGTAACAAAATACTGTATTGACTATAGATGTGAGTTTAGTTTTGTTTAGATTTTACTATACACAAGGAGTTGTTAAAAGTAAATAGACACCTGTTTATGGAAAAATTTATTTTTTTTCTTTAATCATACACAGTAGAGATAAGCAAATTAGTACTTTATATGGTGCAGCATGTGAATGAATCATTTTGTTGCTTTTTTCTTTTTTGCAACAACATTTCAGATTTGTAAGAGGTTTGTCATAAGAAACAATTGAATGGTATGCCAACTCTTAAATCCCAAGTAGCCATTTACTGTTACAATTATAGTATACAATGGATTGCCTTGAGGAATGCAAGCAATTATTAAAATTATCCAGAATGCAAGAATCTAAGAAAGATTTAAACATACATATGTGAAAGTGAGGATTCATGTTCTATTCTTCTTATTTTTAATTTTTAATCAGGGTGCAGAAATTGTCCAGACTATGAATAGTGACCCAGGAGTTGCAATCAGTAAGTGCTGTAGATAAGCAAGCCCAGACCATTAAATGTTATATAGCCACAAGATTATCAGATAAAGCAGAGTAGCGCAGATATTCATGCACACACACACACACACACACACACATGTATATTTTAAAGCTTTTCACAAAAATTTTGTTGCATATGGACATACATTTCAAAATCAGTTACAATATATCTCTCTTTCTCTGAGAAAGGTGATATGCAAATGTAATGGATAAACCTGCATATATCATAATTTCTATTTGTTTTTCAAGTTTCTTTTATTTATGAAATTCAACCATAAGACTTGTTTCCCCACATGTTTATGCACAAGTACCTACCCTATTTAAGACAAAAAAATAACATTTCTACAGCTAGCTCCCTCTTATCAGTATTTTGACTGTCAAAACCTTAAATCACTTTTAATTACAGTAGTTGTACAGAATTAATATTTTTAGATGGGTCATCTTGTTCCATATTGAAAATACTTGTGATTTAGGCTACTGCAAAAGTCAAATTTTGGTATATCAGTGGCCAATCCGCTACATAGTATACGTATCCAGCTTTTAACAGATATCTACTGTGTGCTCTTGAATAAACCATAGTTGAGATATTTCACAATGACATCTGATTTACAAGAATGTGTAAGTATGTTTATTTTGACAAAAATCAAATGTTTGTGTGTGTAAGAAAAATATTTAAAATTCTATCATGTCACTACTTGAATGTTATTTCAATAAAACTGAATTCTCTGTGTTTTGTCTGTCTGTCAGCAAGCTGTTTTTGATGGGAATCATTAATCTGACACATGATTCTGTGCATACTGATGTTGTCTATCCATCAAAGAGTCCTAACGATAGTGTTCACTGTTTCTTCATCAGGTTATAACGCTTTTGGCGGAGTGGATTTTAGTGGCACCTTCTATATCAACACTAACGTAGATGATGACTATGCTGGCTTCATTTTTAGTTATCAGGACAGCTCACATTTCTATGTTGTCATGTGGAAGAAAAACACACAAACCTACTGGCATTCAACACCCTTCCGTGCTGTGGCTGAACCAGGAATTCAGTTGAAACTGGTAAATTCCACAACAGGTCCTGGCGAATTTCTCCGAAATTCACTTTGGCACACTGGTAGTACCATTGGACAGGTAACTAACTTCCCCATCATTTCTTTCCTTTAAAACTTAAAAAAAAATTATTTATTTTATTTACATTACTTTTTATTTTTTATTAAGAATGACACTAATGCATTAATCAGTATTAGCATTAAAGTCAATAACTTTTAAAATTATTTTTGCAATGTAACTATATGAATATTTTTATCCATTAAAAATGACAAGTGTTTGACAATTTGAGAATTAACAAACATTTATGAACTGATTCTTCTATTATAAATATATTTACTAGTCTTGAATACATTTTTTAAAAGCAATATTTGGTAAATTTTCTCTCCCTTTAGATGAAAGTATCTAAGTGTACACCTAGTTAAATGAGAAAACAGTATCTAATTGAGACTTACTTTGGATGTTGATGAAATTTGTTATCCTAATGCCTCTGATCAATGTAAAATTTAAACATTTTACTGCTATCAAATGTTTTTGTATATACTGAAGATTTTTTAAGATATTAATGAATTAAATGTTGACAGGTCTTGATAAAGATTACATTTAGTCTTGAGCAGCAGCACTTTTAAAATTCTATTTGTTTGCACAGAAATTGCATCAATTTTTATATTGGCTGTGTTTGCATCAAAAGGTTTTTAAAAAAAATGCTTTTCTGTTTTGTATTTTTCTCATAGGTTAAACTGCTATGGAAAGACCCTCGGAATGAGGGCTGGAAAGAAAAGAAAGCTTACCGATGGGAGCTGATCCACAGACCTGTTCGTGGATTAATTAGGTACTGCACACACACCTTCTGTAATTTTATCTCAGCAAATAAAGTGTCTTGGTATGTGGGTCATATTTGTTGGCTAAGCAGTGTATACACTTGAGAAGCTTGGATGATATTTATTTCAAGAGAGACTTGTTAGTACACACACACTGGAAAGTCTTTACTAGAACTCTGTTGTTTAGCTATCACTCTGCAGCAGGGACCGCACACAGGTTTTCTGCTACAGCAGCCATGCTATTTGTTTTTTTTCATTTATAGTGATTTACTGTTGTTTTTTTTTTTGTGAATGTGCTGTGTAAGGCACAATGGCTTTTTGCTACATTAAGTAAATCCAGCTTGCTAATGAGTTTAGTGTCCCACTTACCAAACATGGTTAGAGGAAAATGATAAGTAAAAAATTAAATCTTAAGAACTGTAAACTTAAATATTCTAGTAACAAAAACGTTTTTTGTGGGTTAGGTTACCTTAATGGTTTGTTTTGATTTCTGTTTAAATCTACCTTGTTATTGTAGTACCCTATTTTTCAGGTTATAAGTCAAATAGGTCAATTTTCCTGTTTTCCAAGCTTTCATTCACATATAAGTCAATAGTACGATCATATTTTTGTGCAGTAATAACAGTATAAAATTTCTGTCTGGGTTATAAAACAGCAGTGATGGGTAACATCAAAGCGAGAGATTTGGGGAAGGAAAGAGTTTTAGGCGAAATAAAAAAGCTTCAATCCGCATGGAACACAGTTTGATATGATTTTTGCCTATCAAATAAAAAGTTGAATCATGTGTATGGTGTTACAAATTGTGTAAACTCTTAGAAAGTTCTTAGAAATTAGTGAGTATAGCAGTATAACCATTTAGACTGCGTTATTTGTGCATTCGCGTAGTGATACAGAAACTGTCTTTGTTTACATATTGTCCTCAGGGTAGACCAAGGACAACGTGGGCCTCTCAGCTCAACAGAGATTTGGTATTCAAAGTTCTTCAGTGGTTTGTTGGGCTTTCATTAGTAATTGGATTGTATTTAGTCCTCAGCACACAGAATGTTGTATCAAAACAAAGTCTTCAAGCTGATCTTCCACATTGGTCCATGTAGCTCTGTAACCACAGTTTGCTATTATCAGTCGGTCGTAATGAATCCTTTCGCATTTTGCCAATCACAAACACAGTTCTCACTGATGCCATGCTGCCATATTTCTTCCATTGTTTTCAGCAAAATTCACCACTTCCAGTTTAAAAGCTGCAGTATATGCTTTCCCTTTCTTCATAGCAGGCATTTTCAAGGGTTGATATTTTTTTTCAACTTTGGCGAATTGAAGCTCCCCTAACCCAATGATATCTGTGCTCCCTAAGCACTAAATATAAGTTGGAGTGGAGTATAAATCGATGGTCAGGATCTTGCAGAAAAAGTATCAACTTATACACCAAAAATAGTACTTTGACTACTCTCTGCATATGTTTAGCTTAGTTAAACATATATTTTCAGAATACTTTTCTTCGAAGAAACAGAACTAATTGCTGATTCTGGAAACATTTATGACAGCACATTGCAAGGAGGTCGTCTTGGTGTGTTTTCCTTCTCACAGGAGATGGTGATTTGGTCAGATCTGGTGTACAGATGTAACGGTAAGCCAGCTAAAACTATTAATGAGGTGATGCAAAGAAATGAAATGTTAATATCAACCATGAGTAACTGATGAGACCAGCTTCTCTATACATTAATGTTGGAAACTACCTTTTCTTTATAATGTAGAACATTTTTTTTACTCTTTCCCTACCAAAGTCAGAGATCTCTGATCAATGATCACATTCCACTGATTGCTAGTCAGTAGTACTGGATCTTGTTAGTTTAAGCATTGGTGCATGCCCTTGGGGGAATTCCGAATCATTTGTCAATGGAGTGAATCTGTTAATGGAAATGACGTCGAAAACTTTGGCAGAGAAAGGGTTAAGAAAACTTTTACCAGCAGAAATGTTTTTTTAGGATAAATTGATTCAATATTCTGCCCTAAAAAGAAATCTGTTTACACATGAACAGTAAGAATAACAAGTATTATGCAGTAAGTGGCATGTAAATGTGAGGAGGAGGGAGTTTTATTAGTCTGAAAAGCAGCTTATACAATCGTTTGTTCATTCTCTCTCTCTCACAGACAGACAGACAGACAGACACAATATTATTAGATCAAAAGAAAACATACTTTATAAATCAGAAATAAAGCAACTGCTTAAGCATTGTGTAATTATTTCATGATTGCTGCAAACAAAATCAAAATTTATTTGGGTGATTAATAAGCTTTCACCAAAACACGTCAACTCTACCCTCAAAAATGTTTGTTTTCTTCACTACTGGTGGTGTTCTTTTTCATTTGTAATATTTTTCAATTATTTTTCCATAATAAATAAATTTCTCTGTTATTTAAACACTGAAGTCTGTGTAGAAATTTGGGGAAAATTGAAACAAAAAAATTCACAATATGAATGTAACCAAACTTATGGCGTAATTTCATTAGTTTACTACATTTCAGAAATTTTGGTATGATAGCAAGATGGACAGTATTACAGAGGTTTTTGTTTAACCAACAATGAGCCAGTATTTTTAGTTTGACTGGCAGTATAATGAAATAAATTACAATTCATTTTAAAATCAACTATTTTGGAGATATTTTGAACAGATCTACTTAGAAACATCATAAATTACTACTATTGATTTTGTTGTTACTTGATTTCACTAAAAGCATTGTGTAGCATATTAATTAATTTTTTTTATGTTACAGATTACATTCCAACAGGTTTACTTGAAGAAGAACCTGCAGGACCAACAGGTGCTGATGACACAGTTGTAAATCGCTAATCTTTGAGCTACACATTTCACCAGGTTAATATCATTATTCATGCTGAAGCTCAGAACATAACTAGACTGATCTTTCAAAAGCAGTGTGGACCAAATGTTGTAAATATTGGAAACCTTTTATCAGTGTGCTTATTAAAGAAAAAAATTCATTTTTATACTTTTTTAAATGATAAAGGAATCACTAAATATATTTCAGCCTTAACTTTAAGCTGTATATTATACTGTTTGATTCTTTTTTTTTTTTTTTTTACATTTTGTTTTTATAACACAATATTTAAAATAAAGTTTGAAATATTTAGCAATGTGGGAAGAGGTTAATTGCTTTTTTAATAAAAAATCAAGATACTATTATGGTTTCTTATAATTTTCATTTTTTTTTTTGGACTATAGTAAATTTTCAGATGTATATAAAAAGTTTCTCAACTTTTTGGAAGTTTTTTGTGGGAGTTATGAAAAATAAAAGTTGTAGATGTATGATGCTGTTGATTGGCTATAGTCACGACTTCATTATCATTTGTGCTGTTTCCTTTTGTTGCATATCAGGTGCACTGATGGTCACAAGTTTACATAAGACTTTGGCTCGGAAGGTTGCTGCTGTTTTTGGCCTTACTGGTTCTAAGATTTTGAAAGGGGGTTCAGATTAATTTATCCAGAATTTTTAAAGAATTGTTCAGGCATAAAACAGCGAATAAAATGCTTTTATTTTTGTAAATTGTTCTGAATTATAAGTAATTTCAAACATAATACTATAAGATCTTTTTTCCTGTACAAGTATAGCAGTCTTTTATAACAAGTTTATTAATTTGGATCTCAGCTAGACTTATTGATACCCATTTTAATAAACCCAAATCCGTAAATCCAGCTGCTGACATCATTGCCCAACTAAACTGTTTTTGTGCACCTTTGCTTGCAAAGTAAACTTTCATCACCATGAACCACTTAGCATTTTCTGTTGCTGCTAAACAATAGAAAATATTTGCTTGGCACAGGTGTTTATTTTTTCTTCATGACTTTAATAAGAATATAGCTACCACATGGTAGATATGTAGTTAGTCAAATTAAAAAAAAAAACAAACTTACCCATGCCAGAATAGAGGTAAAAGAAAGTATTCAGAAATTTTGACCCTGTGATTTATCCCATATCAGTGCTAAGGTTTCGAAATTAGTCAGTGTTGAATAAAGTGATATACTACTAGTAATAGTTAAAGAATGTGTTGTTCTCAAGATATAAAATGGCTTTTTGAGGATGTCTATATATAGTGGTGATATATATATATATATTGATTTGCTTAACTTTAGTAATAAAAGGTGAAAATTTTCATTATTTTTTTGGAGAACAGACATAAGCTGCTGTTTTATCATCAGAAATGAATGGTTGCTTATGAAGGATTGCCTATGATTAGCTTGGCATCGTTCTATAGTAATGAGACAGCAAAATAATGTCTCTTAAATTACCCATTCGCTGGGCAAGTGATTCTCTTTAATTAGTAAAGTTATGATTTTAGTTTTGTTGGTATCACAGACTTTTCTTAAGGTGATTGCAAATAGATTTCCAAATCCCAATTATCAGGAAAGAGATAACATACAAATGGTGTATGTGAAAATGATTCTGAAACCATCAAAATCTATTTTCCATAATAAAAGTTGGTACAACAAAGAGTTTAGTTTCTATGTGGAAATAGACATCTTCATTTTGGCTTGTACAGAGATTTTGAGATTAAGAAATGTTTGTCCTTGCTAATGAAGTTCCATTTGGAAGAGGTGTAAAAATAGACTACCATAAAATTCTTGTCCACTACACTATACCATTAGCACTGTCTTGTTAGCCAAGGATTCACATGTGAATAAGAAAATGGCCAAGAACAGACATCAAACTTGAGTGTAAAACAGGCCATTACAATCTCAACAGTTTGTTCCATCTCTGGGATAAGTTGGATTGTCACATGAAAAAAAGGTTGCAAATTTCAAAGCAAAGCTATTATTAAAGTAAATAGTGGTGGCTACTCTATGAAACATCACAACTATATTATCTGAAAGGACATTAGGAAATGAATTAAGACAGTTTATGGTATCTTTTATGTTTGAAAAACGATACATTTTTGTTTCGAAGTTGGTTTAATCTGAGAGATGTTAAAAACATTATTTCAATGATATCAGAAATAAAGTTGACATGGATGGACGCGAGCTAGCCGTGTTTCTGGTGCGCTGGATCTAATTTAACAGCTTTGGGATGCATGTAGTTTGCTTAATTATGCAAGAACCTAAATGAATTCTAAAAACGCCATTAACCCTCTGGAGATAATTGGCCCTAAGCTAACAAGAAAATACAACCCAGTGGATCTGCCAGCCCCATTAGAGAGCCTTGCTGAATGTTATTACATAAAGTGCTATAAATATCCCAGGAAATCAATGGCAGCAATCAGTTTCTCCCGTCTTTCTAGCTGGAAACTTCCAAAAGTGTCCATTTCCAAAGGGTTAATGCATAGTTGTTGTTGTTGTTTTTTAATTAAGAGTTCTTCATAAAAAAAATGAACTTAATAACTTGCAAATTGTTCTGCTAATGCTGAGACGTGCTCCCAGTTCTAACAACCTTCTGCTGTCGGTACAAGATGAGACGGCTGGCTGGCTGTAAGCATCAGACAACAACCCACTTGTCCTGCCATTGGTATCATCTATTCAATATTACCGCTTAGAAAAGGATTGAGTTTGTGTAATTCCAATTATGAGTAAAAAAACAAAAAACAAAAAAAAAACGACCTTTAGTTACCTGGTTTGGTGGTTTTCGGGTGAGAGCACTATGGCACCCATAGAGACTCACTCTGTAAGCGTCTTGTTTGGACCAGCTAAGCTCTCTCTCTCTCTCTTGTTTATCAGAATCCTTTGATCACTTGGAGTCGGTTTATAATAACACAAACAATTATTCTACTCGTACTCCAGTAAATATTTAAAAAAAAACAAACAACCCACCATCAAAACTTCGCCGTGTGTGTGAGTGATAGCACACATTCACGGTTCCAGCTTTTCTTTTGCGCTAGCCATAATTATTTTCTTTGAGTTTGTACGTGCATCCGTAGAATAGTAATTCTAACTGGAATAATTAATCAAATTTGTGAGCGTTTGGCTTTAAAATAAAAATAAAAATAAAAACCTATACATTTTGACATCACATCCATACTTTACTTTCTCCTCTCGTCCATATTTTGTCGTCTGCTACAGTTAGTCTCGTGATCTAAAATCCACCAATAGACATAGATCTACTATGCACACGCTAGAGCCAATCGGAGACGCGTTCACACACAGCCTTCGCAAGATGGAAGCTTAGTGTAAAGAATTGGCTAGATGCGATTAGGAAGAAATAGGATTATTTCAAAATTAGGAGCGAAAAAAAAAAAAAGAAAGCTTTTACGTAAATATTATTTGATACAAGTTAATTAATTGTTTAATTGGTACTAAAGTTAGTAAAAACAACTAACTCCATATCGTGAGAACGGCGTATTAAGTTACCCCCCCCCCCCATCATACAGAAAACGTTCGTACAACACCACTTACCCCTCTCGTCACCCACCAGTGTAAGATTCTCCATGGAAAATGGAATGAATTATCTGATTCACCTGGAAAGAGATATGCAAGGTAGGTGTTTATTCAAGTACCGGTCTTGTCTTTTTTTTTTTTCCTCCTTTTTATTGTCCACCGTCGTGAGTTGACATTGCCGTGTGATTGTATCGGTTGTGTCTGAAAGCATTTAAACAACTCTCAGCTTTCACAACTTTGCTCAAGAAATTGGGGGTGGTGGCGGTGTTTCAGGAACATTCTCCTTCGTTCCATGACATCATAACTCGTGCTTCAGCCACCCAGAATTGTTCACGGTCCTTAAGAAAGGAACAGGGTAGGGTGTTAGTTAGCCATTGGTTGGTTAAAATGTTAGGGAAATATTTTTCTCAATCCATGTAAATAATTATATGGAACGTGAACAAGCTTGTGTGTATTATGGTTGTCATGAGACTCGTTTGGTTGTGAGGCTCTGGCCTTGTTAAATTCAGAGTTATCGTTGATAATATTTTAAAGCTAGCATTTTATCTGATATGGCTTTCTTGTGAGATGAGGATCTCTAGATAAATAAAAAAAAAAACCTGCCTTGAGAATATTATTGAAGATGACGACATCCCTCTGTTCATTAGGGTTCACCGTTAACTGGTGCAACATGATATATATTTTTAATAACACTTAAAAAAGAAAAGTGTGTATATAAAAATTATACTTAATTACTAATCAATAATATTTAAAAGCCTTTTTTTTATTCAGGGGAGATAATTAAAATAAATTTATCATTATTTAAGTAGAATAAAACTTTATCAGCAAAGATTACATGCATAGTAAAAGGAAATTCTAAAAGTTAAACATTTGATGTAATTTTTAAAATCTTAAGAGCAAATATAAATTCTTAAAAGCATCTTTATTTTATGTTATCTTTAAAATGCTATTATTGAATTTTGCTGCACATTTTCTATAGTTAAGAATAGTATTCTTTGTAGATATTAGTCTTCCTTGGGACTTTTTACTAATTCATTTGAATTATTAGAATAAATAAAACCAGCTACTTTAAGTAAAATATCTGCACATGGGGTTAAACCTGAAATTAATTTTCTGATTTAATCCAGTAATGGACAGCAGATGGCTAAATGGTAGCACATCAACTTGCTGTGACTGAGATCCACTTTTGAGCTGGAGACAGTTATTGTTGAACCTACCATACCATTTATTTGTTGCTTTTTCTGTAACATCCTGATGTCATGGGCTTCCTCCAGGCATTTGGTTTCTTTTCACATAGGAGTTCTAGTAGAGACTCGCAATTTTATGCTAAAGACAGAAGTGTCAGACCCATGAGGCATAAAAAAGGTGATACTTGTTAGTGATAACCTTGGCACTACACAGCCTTATTAACTGTGTTCACATATGTACATAATGATGATTGCATTATTGCATCAGGATTTTTTTCCAAATATTATTTACTTGGTTAACAGGGAAGCAGTGCATACTCATGTAAACAAACTATCCATTTATGATGCTTTTGAGAGGGCATTCAGTATATTGTATACCCATTTCCTGATTTACCTGTGGTGGTTTTAAAATATTTTGAATTGTTGCAGGCAGTGACAGCCTTTTTAACAGAGTAACAGGAGGGACTCCAGTGTTCAAAGATAATGTGGACCCTGAACTGGATCATAAATCCCGTAAAGGTATGTCAGAGAAAATCTTTGTTCTATATTCAGAAGTTAATTTACATCTATACTGACATAACTTATATATACATATATATATATATATATTCAATAACAGGAAGAATTTAAAGCATTTGCAACTGCTTTGATTGTTCTCTGGTATTTATTTTATGATTTTCAGAAATTATAAGAATTTGCATTTTTTTACCTATGAAAAACAATTTTTTGATGTTTTTTCTATGAAAAATAAAACATTAAGAAATTGGACAATTAATGTATTACCTTGGTTCTGTCTAATGATAACCACCTTGAGAGATTTTCTTGTAAGCTGTTGAGTAATTCATTTGAAGTGATCAAATCTTATACTTTCAACTTTGAAAAATATTTTGAAGAAGTGGGATTGTGCTTCTGAAAGTAATGGTTGTATAAAACATTAAAGATTTGTTGATAAATATTTTCTTGCAGACTTGCAAAAGTCTCAAGACTTCTCTTTGTAACCACTAAACTGAAGTAAACACTGATTGCAAAAATAAAAATAATTGTAGTGAAAAAATGTAAAAAGCAGAAATCATGCCAATTTTATCATTAATGTTGTTGTCTCTTTTCTTAAGTGTTTAGATATTTTTTGCTGCTTTATTTGAATTGCAGGGCACTGCCAGTACCTTTCTTTCTTTAAAAATTGTAATGTTATTTTAGGCAAATTATTAATAATTTATCTGAAGTTTGATATTAGTAACTATTCATGAATAAAAACCTATAGAATTTTTCCTGAATTCTTATATCCTTATCATAATACCACATGGCATTTTATAAATAGAAACTCAAGATAAAATTTAAAAAAAAAAATGAGAGATGACTTTGTTAATTTATTTTTGCTGGTTTAGTTGCCAGTGAAATATATGTACCATGTCAAGTATTTTTGAATCAAAAAATTAAGGGCATTGGCAACATGCTTATTATTAACAGCAGTATTTTTAAAGTAAAAAGTTGTAAATGTTCTGTTTGTTTGCTTTTTTTTTTCCTGCCAATTGCAGTGAGTGAAAAGTTTTCGGAAAGTTTGCACATCATTGCCAATGAACCATCATTAGCATTTTTCAGAATACAGGAGCATGTGAGGAAGACCTTGCCACAGTTGGTAGAACAAAAGGTAAGTGACTGCAGTGAAGTAAATTTTACATAGTAAAAAATGTTTGTAAAAAACCTTATGGGCTGGCCTTGTTTATTAGACAGTGTTCACTGGTATAGACTTAAATTGAAGTTCAGGGAATAAATCTATGTTGGATCTTTGTAATTGTTATTTACTGCTTGTTGACAAATGTACATTTTATAATTTTGTTTAATATTATAACTTTTTTTTTTTTTAAATTTACAAAATGTTTATCTGAAATGTAATATATATTATTTAGTTATTTTGCTTGGTCATTATTAATGTTTTTTAAATAATCATCATTTCTGCAGCATGAGGTACAAGAAATCCAGCAGAATGTACAAGGAGCTTGTTTTGACACTGAATATGCTACCAAGTAAGTTGAACTCTCTTAGCTGTTTATGCATATTTGATAGAACTGTTCTGTTTATCTATAGATATGATTTTCGTATGTGTTTTCACTGCAGTATCCTTGTTACTCTGTGATTGCAGCACAGTGAAATCAATGCAGACCAGTAGTATTCACTTCCAGAATATTCAAGACCTGCTGAAGAATGCCATGTTTATGAAGCAGCAAATAGAGTATGAAGAATCCAGAAAGTAAATATAACATTATCTCTACCTTCATGTTTGAAAAGTAGATTTCAATAAATTGTACACAGAGAGAGGCCACTACAGAGCTGCTGTATTTTTTCTCATTGGGTTTTTCAGTAGTTTTCCAAAATTAAAATTGGTTGACAGAAGCAGATCTTTTAGTATCATGATGATAGCTGCAGTTAACTCACTTTAACCCTAGCCCCTCCACCCACAAAAACAACAAAAAACCTACCAGCTACAGCAGTTCTGTACTGATCCAGTTGATTAACAGTATAGAATGTGAGTACTAAATTATCTTTTATCTGACACCAGCATAATATAACTGCTAATTTTTTACTACTTGCATCCACCTATAAATAAAAATGTAAATGTTGTGCCCCAAATGCAGAATTGCCCAATCCACAATGTGCAATGCCATGCTCAAGCCCATAATTATGCAATGAGTTGTGCTTATTACCTGGGATTGGATAATCACTTATTCTGCATAATACTATGGTATAAGCAATAACACTAAGCTTATTTGATGATTGGCTAAAGTTTGCTGTTTATATGTTTATTCTGTGAGATCTGCTGTCAAACTAGACAGTACTGGAAGTGGACAGGGCTACAACAAATGTAACTGTACTGATCAGTGTGGTACCAGGTGATATTTTTGTTTTAGAGAAGAGGCAGAGAAAAGGTGTGCCTTCAGTCATACAAGTCATTGCCACCCAAGAAACAGCAAATATTCCAACAAATAGGATTTTATTATACCAGAATATTTTAAACTGATATTTTATATTCTGTGATATTATAATTTGCAATTAATTAACTGCATGATGTAATAAAAATCCTTATGAAATGCTTTTAAGGCTGTTGCTCATTTTGTGTTTTGTGAGATTACACAGTCAAGTGTGCCCATTATGTGGATTAAACAAGCAGGACTCCATTTTTGGGAATGGGACAATTACTTTGCATATTCATATTCCTTGGATTGGGCAGTTCTGCAAATTATGCACAATATAAACATGCTCACTGCTGATTCCATGTGAGGACAAGTAGCACTGACACAGTTTTGCTGGTAACCATGATTACTGAAAACATGTGTATCTTATGAAACTGCTTTACATCATTGAATCCCCCCTTCCTGAAGACCTGTACACTCATTGGTTTCTTATTGTGTAACTCTGTAAGACTGATTAAAAAAAAAACAAACTATCAGACAGAAAGAGGTTATGTATGTAAATAGAGGTGATGTGGTAATTCATCATCAAACCATGGAAAAGGTAACATGTTTGAAAACCTCAGAATCAATCATTACTATCATCTGCAAAGAGAGATATTAGAGGAAATTGAATTTGTTGTAGCTGCTGATGGATATGTCAGACTGATAGATGTTTACAGTATATGTATGCTACTTAGCACTAAATTTATGTAGTTTTACTATTAAAATATTTGAAGGTTACCTATAATGACAAAATTCCTTTATCACCCTCAAACTGGTTTTTATATTAGCTTACCACATTTTCATACACTTGATTTGCTACTGTTTTAGACACCAGGAAAAGCATCATCGCAGTATGTACAGTGCAGGAAGAGACCCATCATCAGGAGCATTGATGAACACCAGCTGTACAGATAGTGAGAATTCCATGACACACAGTGGCAATGCTCAGTCAGGGTAAGTCATTGATGATCATTCTTTACAATCATTTTCAGCTTTTAAAGTTTATTTGATCATAATATAGAAAAATAATGCATGCAAGTTACTTTTGTTTTTTTAAAATATTGTTTTAAATTGGAATATTTAGTGTAAATTTTAATTTATGGTGTTCAAAGATCCTTGAAATTTTGCATTTCTCACCTGACAATTCATTTAGGTCAATCTAATGGTTCTTCCTGTCTAAACTCAAAGATGGTCTTGAAGTAGTAGTTAGAGATATTTGCATGATATACCCTATTATAATATTAACAAGGTGTGATTCTTTAACTTACAGTGGATACAGTAGATGGTTAACTACTAATTCTTTCTGAATATTGCAAAGAAAAGATTAAATTGGAATGATTCCTATCCCATTTTTGTTAAAGGTCTTTCTGGTATTTCTCTGAAAGCAAATGGCTTTTAACAAATTAAAAAACTTTTTTTTAAAAATATGTATGGATGAAGAAATTCAAACCAAATCTTTGTGATAAAATTGTAGTCAAACCATACTTGAGAAAGTTTTATTAGTTTAGAATGGTAGGCAGAATAGCACTTAATGACTTTATTAAACCTCAGGAGAATTTTGCTCATTTAACAAATGTAAGGTTCCAGATACTAAAACTTGTCCTTTCCAGTTATCTGAGTGTTGGCTTCTACTAGTTGGATCTCTCTCTTTTTGATGATAAGCATGCATTAGTTTATATAAATTACTTGTTTGTATATATCATTCTTCTAGGCTATAAATTATTAGTATTTTTAAATTGCTACATTGATTTTTAAAGAAAAGGAATATAGTTGACAAGAAGGAAAAGCAAATGATGAGGCTAAATCTAATAAAAGTGAATTTACTTCTAGGTTCATTTTGAACAAAGATGCTTTGTCAGTTTGTTTTTCTTTCTTCTGCTTGCAGGGTTTTTTTTTAATGTCTTTTATTAGGTTTAAAATGGAGATCCTAATTTTACTGTAAATATGTATAGAGTTAATATTTGAAAGTTTTCTTTTATATTTTAGTTGTTGACAAAAATATGAATGTTTACACTTTTCAGTGACTTTCTCTCTTCTGTTTGCCCTTGTTCCCCGAGCAAATCAACCGGCCTGGGACTACTTGGCCCAAACTAGTAAGCCAGCTCTCTCTCGTCATTGTTGTCTGCTATTGCTCATGATCAGAGGAATGGCAGCTCTTTGTCCTCACTTGTCACTGGCATGCTTTATCCTGTCTTCTCTCCACTACGACCCATTTCTTTTGCGCACTTCCTGTCCGTCCACCACTTCATGTATGTGTGCTGATGTTTACATAATTCACTAATGATAAACTGTATTGTTTTTTGTCCAGATAAAATTGGTGGTGTTTTTTTTTCTATGGACCATGCACAAAAGATTAGTATTGTAAGAAACAGGATGGTTTATCTCCCATCGAAATGTCTACTTTATAAAATTCACATTCCTTGTCATATTCTAAGGGCAACAACTCTATGCAAACTGTTTTGGCAAATGATAATTAATTTAGATTGATGTATACAAACATAATTACAGCCTATGTGTATTTAGAAATAACCTTTTTCAGAGCCTCTTAAACTGTAGATAATATCTTACTCTGTTTCTGTTTCAAGCTGCATTGATCAGTTAAATGCCCAATAAATATTGTTAAATATGTAGTACCATTTTGAAACTATTACAGACATTGAGATCATCTTTAGATATGAATATGACGATTTTGAAAGAAATTTAAAATGTCTGGGTGGATTTAAATGTCTTATCTAGTTCCATCATGATACTTTTTTTTTTTTTTTTTTGAAATTCTTGTATAGTGTATGACCGTCTCTGAAATTATTTTATGCCTAATGCATTTTATTCTATTAAAAGGGCCTCTTAAACAACAGTATAAGATTTGTACTTTGCTAAGTACATGGTAGTCAGCAAGAACTTGTAAACCAGTTTCTGGTGCAGCAAGGAAAGGGGTATTCTGTTGAAAATTGGCTCACCTATTGCTTGTTTTATGTAATATGATGAGACAGTTGATTTAAAACATTTTAGAGACTGTCTGTAGATGATAGCTAGAGATACGATCACAGTCTAGGTGGTGAATAAATATCACCCCATATAATTATGCCATTCTAATGGAAAGTGCCTGGTACAGCAAGATCTTCATATATTTTCTTCAGCAGGAACTAAAGCTAAACAAATAGTTTTCAAATTGTGATAATGGAATTTTAATTTTGCATAGAAAACACTAATGGCTGAGATTCTGGCACCTCCTGGTAAACACTTTGCTGATGTTTATATAGTGATGGAAAGTGAACTCACACTATGCTTAGTTCTCATTGCCAGGATCACGTGTCTTTTCTGGTTTCTATGTTTCAAAGTTTATTGGAGAAATGTTTGTGAAAATTTGTGGATGATTGCATTACAAAATTCAGACTGGGTCCAAAAAACGGTTGGTTTCAGTTGCAGATATGTTGAATTACATTGTCTAATGTTCACATGAACTCTGTCATCAGGTCTTGCAGATGACTACTCTACAGTTATCTCCAGAAATTTATAATGAAAATCTTACAAAAAGTTGTGCCTATGGTTATTTGAGTTTTATAGCTTTTACATAAATCATTACTTGGGAGATGAGCCTTCCTCTTTTTTTTCCTGTCACTACAGCTTGTATTTTTCAATAATCTTGTGTCTGGGGCCCTCTGAAGGTAAGTAATTAGAGAAATACACTGCATGTATGTTTACATTGCTCCTGATTTGTCTCTTCTCCAAAGTGAATATGTCTGTAGTCAATGCTAATTTGTTTTTATGGCATTAGTACTGGTAAATCAGCATTATCTGATGTTTAAAGCATATCAAAACCTGATCTGTTAAATACTTACCTATATTCCCAATTGAATTATAACTACTATGTTAAACATTATCTTTTGTCTTAGCTCTTTTGCTCAGCAACATACCTACTTGGTCATATCTCCATCTATTAGGCCTATGTTAATAAATCTATCCTTTAATTTGGCAAAAAATACACGAACAATTTTATGATATAAGACTAAATCTTCAGATGCTCTAGAAAAAGGGTAGAATCTATTGGTTAGTTTATTCTGTGTTTTGTTTTCTTCTTTATTTCCTGGATATTGTGATGCTGTTAATCTCAGTACATGTATTCATGAGCTACATTGTTTTATTTATATTTTTTACATAGGGAAGATGTAAAGGAGGTGGTCCCTGATGATGTAACTTGATTAGATGAAACTTTACTGACCAGTTCTGCACACAGATCTGCTATTTACTTTCACATTGCATGAAAGAAAGAGTGGCTGCTGCTGTTAATTCTTCTAATATGAAATGTACTCAACCAGTATTTCTTGATAATTCATTCAAATGCATTATAGAACACATTCATGACTCTATCATCTTCCTGTGATCATTATGAAAACTAAATAGGGTAATAATATCCTACTGTGGTAGAAAACAAGTATCGTGAATAAAAAAGTGTATTGATTAACACTTAGGTTTATAAATCATGTCTTGATTGAGTTGTGTAAATAACAGTGGCAGTTACAACTTACACTTCACCACATTGCTGGGACTCAACTATAACAGCTCCATAGGAGTTGTCTTGTGACAGGGCACCTGACCTACTGTTGCCTGCTGCATGTTACACCTTGCCAAGTTGTCATGGGGGTCATGTTGCTGCCATATCAGATTTGACCAACGCCAGTGGCGAGGAAAAACGTCTTTGCATATGTGACTCCTGTGGATATGTCACATGCCAACCATGGTGTACAAACACTGCACTAGGTGCTAGACTTTCATGCATTAACATGGAATCTGCTTCCTGCATGAAAATCTTACGAACTTGGGCACAATATCATTCTGGATTCCAATGCTTCTGTACTTCTGATGATGGCAATGTAGCCTTCTGTCCATGGAAAAGTAGTTGGAACAACATATCAAAGGGCATTGCATATGTTTTCCCCTATACACATGTACAAAGTGCAGTCAGAGATCTCTGCACCTCTATAGCAATGTCATACATTGGTTAATACAAGACTCTTGGCAATGGACATGGCCATCTGCTTGAAGCCAGCCCAACTATGCATGTACTGCATGGCTGGATTTTCATCACATCATGGATTATTCATGCATCAAGCAGCATGTACACTTTGGTGTTTGGAATGCAGCTTGAATGAAGGCATACAGAAATTAATTATTAAAGAAAAAGCAGTGTAGAGTGATTGCTGCTGTTGGCTGTCTTACTGTCAAAGGCTCTTGAACTCCTGAAGAAACACCCATCCTCATAGCTAAGAATAATTAGTTCAAGGGCTATAGGCATGCAAATTTTCAACTGTCAGCTATGTTAGTGAGCAAGAGGCCTAAGCAGATCTTGGATAAAGGACAAGCATCAGGTCTTACTGGTTGCAGAATTGTGCAGTCATGTCACACAGCCCAGTAGCTACTCGTAAATTAGAATTGGACTGGTCTACTACCAATAATAATGAGTCAGGAGAGGTTGTTGGACTTTACTCTTTGGTGAGTCTCTGAAAATCCAACCCCACTGAAGGGTTCTTTTACATCCATCTGCAGAGCTGGCAGCTCAAGTTCCTAAACGCACATCTTAAAAGGCCCCCAGGTATTGCTGTCAGCAATTGCTATTTAAGAACAGTTTGACAAATGGTTGATGAGATCCTGGGTGAGAGTTTCTACAGTGACTGCACCCCTGTTCATGTTTTTCGAAATCACCGTGGAATATCAAAAGTGGTTTGGAACTCCTGGTTCCTTTGTCACTTCCTGAAGTGGACTTGAATGTCATGGCAGTTGGCGTTGTGTTGGCTAAACCTATTACAATGCAAGTGGTGAGAAAGGCCCTCTGGTGCCTAAGTAGCAAGTCCTTAGCTGGTCCAGATGGAATTGGCATGACATCATTATGGTTAATTGAGGCTGTCACATGGACAAACATTTTCTGGCTGTGTATGCAATGACCACTTGTTTGAAAGAATGTTACAGTGCTTCTCAGAAATTTTAGTGAAGTGTCTGGGAGCAGCACTGGATCTGCATCCAACTCACCCATTCAAAGACGCATAAATAACTTGAACTAATGCTTGATTTTGCCAAGGCATTTGATACAGTGCCCCACACCCACATTTACTGTTGGAGAGACCACTGCCTATCCCTAGCTTGAGAGGGGTGAAACAAGGTGGCCCCCTATGGCTGTTAATGTTTAACATGGCTTTTGGTGGGATTGAGTGCAAACCTCAGATACCAGCTAGGTTTACAGGCAGTCTCCTATGCTGTGTGAGCTGATCTCTTTCTTGCTGCCATGTCCTTACCCAACATGGTCAAGCTGATTAACAAAGTTACTGAGTTGTGACTAAATGGGCTCCAGTTAAATGTTGCTTTAGTCGCTTGGGAGGTCCCATGTTATCTCCCAAGACGCTTGGTGGTGGATATCATGTGTTCCAATGCTAATAGCTGCTCCAGACATCATATCTCAATGTCAAAATTAGGCTGTGAAGGGAACTCCAAATCCAAAAAGATGTCCCGGATCAGTTTCAGGCTCAATTGGTGGCTTTTGTCCAAGGCTGTGTTGAAGTTGAGATGACAGTACCAGTTTGTGCTTTGAGAGGTTTCCGTGGCAGCACTGACGTATTGGGACACCAAAGTCAATGCTACCTTATATTTGTAGTAATAATAATTTCACTTGTTGTGTCCAAGATTGAAGGCTTGGAAGCTACCAGACTAATGTCTTCTATCACATTTCTTATTTGATCTGTTGTAAAATAAATAAACCTGATTGTTTGAAAATTTTAATAAAAGCATGTTTCTGAAATCTTTAGTCTCAAACTTTTGTTGCATCTTTGAATCACCAAAAGGGATAAGCATACAAAGTGAGGTGATAAAGGGTAGAACGAACAAATTAGGTTTGTTGTAATTTTAACACCTGGCAGATTGCATACATTTATTTTGCCTGCTCAAGCAATTACTTATCTGGTCATGATTTTGTTTATTGCAAAGCATTCGTGTCACTGCATTCTAGTAAATTTATTTATTTTTTTTGCACCATAAGAATCTGTTCATCGAAGCTCGTATTTGACAAGGAATACCTTAATGGTTGGATCATCCTAGGCTTGCATTTTGTTTAGTCCATGTAACCTTTTCATCAGTCAGTCATTTTGTTAACCCCCTCTGCTGTAGTTGGGAATCTAGTTTCTGGTAAGTCTTCTGTTTAGGTGTACTAAGAAATTTCAACTTATAAAGATTTTTTTTTTGTATGATAAAAGTTTGGAACCTGAACAAAAATTCAGATAAACCCTCATGTCCATTTTCAAAGATTCACGTTTATTATCAATAAAAAGCTTATACATGTACAGAAGATAAATACTTTAGACATAAAACAACAAAATTCATGACAAAGTATATAGTAAGTATAAGATTAAAAATGTTAAGCAATAATAATAATGCTACTCACCACCAGTTAAATAGAAACGTGGACAAATGAGATGTGAAACAAACGTGCAACATCCAGAGACCAGCTGAATCTCCTCCTTGATAGATACCCAAGTTTATTTACAAAACATGATAGCCAGCCTTTAGTACAGGTATCAAACTTATCCAATAATATGGGCAAATGTTGATGCAAAAATGTAGGCTTTGTTCACAGATCTTAGAAGTTATATTGGCTTAACATTCTGATGTCAAATTTTTAAATGAGAAAAGTTCTGCTAAGTTGGTGTATTTTCCAAGTGTTGAGGTCTTTATTCCATCTCCTTAAAACATCTTCAACCAATTAATTCTGGGATCAGATGTAAGAGATGAAAAGTAGGCAGAAAGTCTTAGTCCAAAACATTTACCTAATCGTTTCAACTGACCAATTTCAGATATATGGTTTGCTGCTTACTGGCAATAATCAGGCCTGGATTTTCCACGAAGATTTTTTAAAAAAATAAATTCTATAATTTTTGGTACAGTATATAGGTTTGTTTTCCCCTGATACAGTTAAACAAAAATGTGATGCAAATGCTATAGAGAGAGAAAGGATAAATGAGGTAATTTAGATCTCCAATTTTCTGGAAACTACAAAAGGTGGGTTCTACTTTAAAAGCAGCAGTATGCATTTCTGAAGATTAGTGTCAGGTTTGTTTAATATTAAGCCTGATAGATTCGCCGAGTACTGTGATACTTACAGAGGTCTGGCTTGCCATGTAGGAGAGAATGAAGCAGGTTTGACAACTATGCTACAGGACTGACTTTCATTCCTTGGAGTCACTAGTTTTGTGGCATGCTTGATGCCTCTCAAGTCTCAGTCTGTCTGTCTTTCTCTCACAAGCAAACAAAGCTGCTAAAACATACAATAAATTAAAGAGGCAACAGTCTATAATGGAATGCATTTAACAAAAAATGAAGAAAAAATATTACAGGAAATACATTCAATTAATGTGTAACAAAGATTCTATTAAGCCACAATGTATTATATATGCATATCATCACATAAAAATCATTCTACCCTGTTACAGAATGATAAATGGCAGTTATAAAGTAAATAAATGTAATACTAAAATGGAACTTTATATGTTTTTAAATTTTAAAAAAATAGTGGATATTTCTGTAAATTAAGTTTGGTAACTCAGCAAATTTGATTTTTAAAAAATGCTTTTGTGATTCAGTGCCAGAGCTCTGGGTGGGTTTGGTGTTGAAATCTTTGTCTGCCACATAAACTCTACAAAAATCATGTCCAATGAGTTTCATCGCATCTAGGTAGAAAGAAAGAAATTCTGAACATACCTAAATACAAATCCTCAAAATACAAAGGGCATTTATAGCAAAATAAAACAAATGGTTTAAAATATAGGACTACAGAGAACTGCTGCATGACATTTCCAATAACTATCTAAAGCACAGGTTTTTAAAACAAGGTGGCAGTATTAACTGGGCATATATCAACATCATATTGGTTCATTGTGTACGGGCCAAATAAAACTATGCTGCTTTAGGCAATAGAAACAAGCAGCAATTTTCAGTGTTATTTAGTGAGCTATGCAAGAAATTAAAATAATTAATAAACTACAAGATTACGGGCTGGATATCAGAAAGCAAATGATCCAAGATAACAAGAGAAAATTAATGAATTTAACAATAGCATTAATGGAATATACAAAACAAGTCAGCTTGATCATATTATGTAATGATGAACCAACCTAAGGAATACTGAAAGCAATACATATTCCAGGTATAACGATAACAGTTGGTAATTTTTCTCTAAAGCTCACATTAGGTTGGGGAATTAAAAAAAAATCTAGTCTGTTTTAATATTTGTCATCACGATCAATTAAGTATCTGCACTTAGCTTTTGATTAGTAAAGGCAGCAACAGTTAACCAAAGTCCTGCTCTCTAAGAAATTGGTGCTTTTTTTTTTTTTGGAAGATCTGGTTCCATCAAGACTGACCCTAAACAAGGTTCTGCGGCATTTCAAGTCGTTAGAACGAGAAATTATTTAGCATATTTCATCACATCAAACAAAACTGTATATTTGACATATAGCATTTGATTAAAATTTTATTAGATTCCCCTCATAAAAAAATGAAATGCAAGCAATAAAATTTATCAGATAAAACAAATTTATAAATTTTCAAAAGTAGTAGTAATTTTTTTGCAATTAGAACTGAGTTGGCAACAAAAATCATTCTAGTATGGTAAAGTTGAAGCCAGGAACAGATTGTTTGGCGATGTTAGATTCAGAAATAATAATGTGGTGGTAGAAAACCCCCTTAAGAACAGGAATGGCCAATGAACCCCTCATTCCAACATTTGGGTCAGTTCTGAGGCTGGTATGTGCCGATGTGATGGTTGCTGTCTTTGGACCTTGCTTAACCAGGAGAGGGGCTACATCACCAAGAACATAACTAATCCTGGCAGAGGGAAAAGTCCCAAAATAATCTTTTTGTTTCTATAAAGTTCCCTCATTACAAATACAAATGATATATTTGAAAATAAATGAACAAAATGTAAAATGATCTTGATGACCAAAACGAGCCTATTTAGAAACTACCTTCTGCAGCACTGAGTTTACAGATAATCTGTCTAATTATCTTCTAAACCCCCTTAATGGACCAACTATTGTGCTCTAGGATTAGTTTTGCAGTAAGCAAGTCAATCTTTTACTGCGGATGAAGACTAGATTTATTTTTTTTACTGCTAAATCCAGTGCAACAGTTCTAAATAAAAATGCATTTTTGGTTTGAAAATTAAAACTTTCTAAGAAGATTGGATGTTAGTCTGAGAACAAGACAAAGCTTCACGGCATAAAAACACTTCTGCTTATAATACCTTTTTAGTCAACAAAAGACAAAAAAGCACCCACAGCAGTATAAAAGTGGGACATGTAAGGTGGCCATAATTGCATTAGAACAATCAATCAACTACAAGATAATTTTAAAAATTGATAAAAAACCTATGTTATGCCTAATGATATTAAGAAATGAGCACACATTGTATTTTCTCCCTTGCACACATGAGAGCTCATTAGGCAATAAACTGACAACAAACTAGGAATGGTTTCCATAATTATAAACTTTTTGATTTTTGTTTGGTTGAATTTTAGATCCAGACAAGATCTTGTCTTCCAAAACAGATTCTTTTGTTAAAAGTCTTTCATTTTATTGACCAACATCTCAACCGAAATGCATTAAGCTTTCCCCTGGTGATTGTTGCTCAGTGAGATCTTAAGACAGGTTTACAACCATCCATCTAATGGTGGTGAAGCTAGTTACATGAATATGTAAAACTTTTTTAAAGTTCTATTCTAACAAACCTTAGCTTATTAGAAAGACTGAAATTACAGTAAACTTTTAGATAGATATGAACTGTAGAGTGTCCATGTTATACCAATGGTAAGAGTAGGTGGTTGGAAATCCTATCTTAAACGTGGAATGACCACACTAAAATCTACAAAGTTTGTTAAACATGCACATCTTGCAAGAAAACAGTTTATTAATGTTACGTTGTATGCCATGCAAAGTCAATACCCCAGTGATTGGAACAGCATCACTGTGCTTCCAGCACATTCCAATAATTTAGTATGGATCAGCTAGGAAAATATTTGTGCCATCTCCTATCAAAAATTTAGCACACTAAGCCTTAACCTTTTATGTAGTTAAAAGTTAAAAAAAAAATCTACAAACTTCTAATTTTTTTTGGATAGAAATCTAAATAAGCAATCACAACTACAAGTTTCTGAAGGCATTCTATCAGCAATTACTCATAAGTGAAAAACAAATCCTTTTCAAAAGTCTGCATTATCATTTTATTAACTATTCACAACATCTATATAAAGAGTGGACATGCCAATTTTTGGTTGCAAGGTGCCTTTATTTTATAAGTAATAAATAAAGTACATGTTTAACATCACCAGAATTATGTTTTAGAGTATTACTGTTATCGTAAAAGATTTGCTGAAATGTTTTTATTTAAAAGGAAAAAAACAACATTTAGAAATAAGTTTGGTATAGTGATTCATACCACTTCAACACATTTAAAATCTCAATTTGATAAATTCCACATTTTTCAGAAAATAAAAGCATTATAGCATGTTTCTTCGAGAAATTGTTCCTATGAACAAGAGAAATAGCAGTTCCACATGAACAAAGCCAACTGATGTGGGTGTCCATTGTTACAGAGCCCAACCAGCTAAATGACAATCTCCAGAGGTGATTAAGGAGATCACAAATCAAAATGGATTAGATATTCACATTGCTAATGAGAAATAAATAAGATTTTCTTTTACTTGTCTCAATACTTACAACTCAGAGCTCCCTACATTTGTCACCTGCACATTTACAATAAACACTTACTTTTTTCCTTCCAATTTGTGTGTGTGCTTTTATATATTTGATTTTCTGAAGTTCCTGCATACAAAATTTATTGTTCATTCCATCTTTTGGGACAATGAGGAGTTCAAATTTTAGTATCTGAAATCTTGAAGTGGGCAAAATCCTTTAACTGTACTCTCTGGCCTGCAAACCACCCTCTCTGACTTTAGATGGTTTTAAAAAAAAAAATAAAATAAATAAACTGACTAGAAAAATTATGAAGATCCATGTGATCTCTCGTCAGAGATAGGGTAAGGGGTAGTTAGTTATCACTGCAGGAGTATTGATTAGGCATAACAGTCTTTCTCCAACAATGCATGTGTGAAGTTAATCACTTTCACTTTCACTGTCAAACCCAGTCCAGTCACTTTTCTGCAGAAGACCCTTTTTAATGGCATGCTCAACAATGGCAAGATGGCAGAACACATACTGGTCTGGAACCTGTATGCTGAAGGCACGCTGAGATCTAATTCTTCGCACTGTTTGATACAGATCTATTGTGCCAATGTCTTCCAGTCTCCGAATACTTATATCAATTGTAATAAATGTACCTGCAAAAATCAACGACAAACTAGTAAAAAATGCAACACAAACACAATCCTTCAACATTCTACAGGTAGTCAGTGTAAGGTTGACATCATTATGCTGATTAATACAATTAAATAAGTCCTTACAATTTTAAAAAAGCATTATAGTAATGGACTCAAAACAATATTAAAAGCTGTCATTCAAATTTTAATATGCTTAAAAGAAATATTAACATTTTTGTTTATAAATAACTGATCATAATTTTCAAATTACATTTTGAGAGTATACATTTTTGTGGGATTTCTATTAACATACTGGTGAACTGTTGGTAAAATTACAACCAAATGATGTCTAAGGGCAAAGTAAAGTTTTAAAAGTGCTGTTTAGGCAGCAACTTACCTGTCCTCCCAATACCAGCACTACAGTGGACAACAATTGCTGGTCCAAGGGGATGACCATACCAGGAAGAATTCAAAGACTCAGTGGCTTCTGCCTGACAAGCTCGGACCTTGAACAAAAAGTCCAGAAAGGCCCCTGCAGGTGGCACACCATAATCCGGCCAGCTGATGAACTGTAAGTGTTTAATTTGCCTTGTATCATCTGTCTTTAAGTAAAGAGATTTCATAAAATGAAAAATGCTGAATCTGTTCTCTATACTCCATTATTTTACATAACATAGTTTCATGTTTACTTGTAGTAATTTTGATTTTTTAAAATGTTTTTTGTTCTTGTTGCTGTATTTTACAAATTTAATGTAATATTAACAAATAAATCTTACTGTTTGTCTACTGTGAAGCTAGTTTTAACATAGGAATACACAATGAACTGTCCTAGTCTAGATCATTTTCTAGTTATAGGCATGTTTCCTTGTTTGAAAAATATGAAAGTCTATTATAGCAGTACTATCTGTTCTTGTGGAGACTAAAGGTAACTTAGGGGCAGAACTGAGAAAAAAAGAAAAATCACACTCAGGGCTAATTACATAACTTTCCAGTGCTTTAGATACTAGGTTAATTTGTCCTTTCAGTCTTAGTCTTCTCCAAACCTGAGGCTATGTTTGAAGAGCAAGAAGAATATAATAACTCGGCCAAAAATATACCAAGAGTGAATCATACAAGTTTTCCATTAGGCACAATCTGTTCATGCTTAATTAAACAGCATTAATCTAGCCTGCCATGACTAATAGTGATCATGCATTTAACAAATTTCATGTATAATTAAACAACTCTTTATACTTTAGTAATCATTTTAAAATCAATTATTATTACATCTATGCTAAACTGAACATCTTAGAATATGTTGCACCATCCACCTTTTGGATTTTGTTAATTGCTCTTTTTCTATGCCACAGTCCATAAATGATGGTAGAAGAAAAAGATAAGTTGTGCAGCTTACCTGCATATTATGTAAAAACAGCGTTGTGATGGTGTAATCTTTGAGACACTCCACACCAACATTATAAACCATAAAGTTATCATACACCTCGTGTGTTTCTGCCAGAGCAGGCCAGTATTGTCCACACTTGGCACGATTCCTTTCCAAAATCCTAAGTTGAGAAAAACATCACAATTCAGTTTCCATAATAAGTGCATAATGGCTAGGTTATCACTAGAACAACAGGGCTGCAGGGTGTAAAAAGCATACACATTTATTGTGATGGCTGTACTTACTGTTATGGTATAAGAGAAGACAAAACTTAAATCATTTATGGTTGCCATTTATAATCATTGTTATCCAGCAATTTGTTTTCCCATCCACACTAACAAAAAACAAAGTACCACTGCCAGCATAATCAAAATGTTTTCATTAATGAAAAACACGCATCACTGATTTGTTGGTTTAAATTTTCAAATATCTGAACAGTAAATATTGATTCATCATTGGAATAAGAAATAATGATTAAAACAAAAACAAACTAAATTAACAAGTATAAATAGAATTGATGCCCTAGACATTCCTGCTTACCTGGTTGTCATCACTATGACCAGGCACTGTTGTTCCCATACCATTCTCCAGTAATCTCCAAATGTTTTAGGTAAACATCCTACAGGAAATTTGAAAAGACAAAATTAAAGTTAATCTATCTATAGAGAAAAAATATTTATATAAAAAATGAACATTTACAGAAAAATTACATTTTGGAGTTATTTGCTCCTGGGTAATGTGAAAGAACTAAGTTACCTACCTTGGGTTGATATGTATGCATTCTTCTGTTTGTAACCATCAACAAAGTTAGCATTAATGTAGTCAGAGGTGGAGTCACCATTAATGCAGGATAAGATTACTCTTGAGTGGTCGTAACACAAAACATCCATGTATCTGTTTTTTGGAAGATTGTATTTAGACCTGTTTAAAAAAGGAACGTTAAAAAACTTTACTTTATTTCTATAATAGATTAGGTTTCTCTGAATGTCAAGTAATAATGTGTGCTTTAAAAATAGAAACTGACATTTATGATTTGAAAACCTTTAAAAGCCAGTGACATGTACACTAAGAAATTGTGTATTAGTCATAAATGTTCAATATAAATATGTTAATGACTTCCAATAGTAAAAATAAGTGAATAGTTCAAAACTCATCTTTTTAACTGAGTGAAATATCTGAAAGAAAATATTATAAAGGATTCACATCTAACAATTATACAGTAAATTCAAAAATAGCAGAGAATAAATGTAACAGTGGAAAGCAGATTTTAGTTAGTGGTTCCAGTTGAAACATTTTATTTTGTTGATAATGAACATGATTTGAAATATACAGGTATTATTTTGATTCTCACTACACTTTTGTGTACTTCTGTGCTACCAAGTTTTCTTTCAGCAACTTCACAGAAACCCTCGAATATCAAAGATAGATTAAAACCAATAATAATGAAGTCACATCGTGTATTAGGTACTAAATATAAAAATCTTTCTAACTCCTGCTCCTTAAAAAAAACAGATTCTGAAAGACATCACTTTCAGTACTGTGCTAGTTATTATTTCAGAAAATGTTACATTGATGTAAAAGTGTACACATCATAGTATTTCAACTCTGACTTTTAAAAAAAAAGCTAGTCCCACAAATCTTTTAAAGTTATTTACTTGTTCTACACATTAAAACTCAGTCAGTATCAAAGTTGGGTATAAAAAACTGAAAAATTTCCAAGCCAGTTTTAAACAGTACTTACTTAGATATATTGAATGTCCCACTAGGTGCCTCAGCCCTGATGTAAAGGTACTCCTGATGCAGTCCTTTCTTGCCTACAGACTTGACATGGGATACCAAACTAACAACAGTCATTCCACCCTCTTCTGGCACGTGCAACGACTCCTCAAATATCTTCATATCGGCTGACAGGGGCCGTCTTTTACAAGAATCAGCACTTTCAGACTGGCTCTCTAAAGGAAATGTGTCTGATGACCGTTTCCTAGTATCACCTGATGAACGAGATTCTGATTTTTGTAATTTGTGTGTATCCACATTTTCTTTCTCTACAACAACTTCCTTCTCCTGGTTAGCCAAGCGCTCCTGAGCTTCTTTTTCTTTCTCTTCATCATTGTACTTCTCACTAACAGTTTCTTTGGACTCCTCAGAGTCCAAGTCGCTTAAGACATTGTTAATTTCATTGTCCGATGACAAACTTGTCTGAATAGATTCACGTCCTTGGCGAGCTGACCTACAGCTGATGAAGTAAGAATCCATAGAACAAGGCTCACCTGATGCTACCTTGAAGCATATCTGGAGCCATGCCTTGTGATTTGGCATCAGAAGTCCTCCAAGCTGCAAGGGTATGGAGTCCCTGGGGATGTGTACTGAGAGCTGAGACAGGTTGATAGTGAACACCTAAAGTAACAAAGCAGCCTTAGTTGTATAACTGAAATTTACAGATAAAAGGTATCTTTTTCTATATATTTAATCTGTTGCCATAAGTTGATCTTTCTTTTGTTGGGAATAAACTAAGGTAAAGTTAAAAATTATTTTTGTTTAAACAAAAAAAAAGCCATGTAAAACACACACATGGATATTTTGAATTCAAAGCAGAAAAAAAGTGGCAATAAATAAGCAGAGTTGAAGAAAAGTAACAAAACATGCTTACTAGGAGAAGGGAATTAAGTATTTCCATCAAGAAAGCAAGTAAATTTTAAATGAATAAAGACTCCTTTGAAATCTGAACAAGATGCAGCCATCAATTTGATATCATTCAAATGTTAAAATTAATAGCAAAATGCTCATAGAGCTGGATTCTCACTTCCAGATAAATGATACACTGGATGGTTAAAGAGAAACTTCCCACATGGAATAGGCTGATATGCCACAAGATAGATGACAGAACACAACCTACACCCACTGAGAGATAAACTATTGAACTACTTGCCACCATGGGAATTGTAGTTCAGTCCTTAATTTCTAATTCAAAACAAACATCAACCTTCAATAATAGTAATGACCCATCACTTGATAAAGTTCTGATCGCCTTCATTTTAAATTAATCTAATAAACCCTTTCTGACAAACAGATAAATATTCAATTTTTCATCTCCTTTGCTTCTGAAAGAAAAACGGGTTCAATCCAGCTGAAGATTGTTTGCAGAGATGCCCAATGATATAGATGACACTGACAACTATGAAGCAACTATAAAAGAGTGCAGGAACAATAAGATGAAAAGTTTGGCTAAACAGATTCTGGATGGAAAATTATAACAATTCAAGTAAAAGCAGGCCATTTTCATCATCATTATAACAATAACCAGTATTGGGTCATTTCCGTTACTTAGTAAAAATGGTAACAAAAATAATAAACTAGAAATCTCATTAGTTATTTTTTCTAACATTAGATCTATATAAAAGATACAAGTGGTTCTATAGCTAATATTCAGAGTACCAAAGACTTTCTGACTTCTATATTTGATAGGTGCACAACAGGTAGCATGTGAAGTCTGACCAAGCTTTACAGGTAAAGGAAAACCAGTCCATACTAAAATAGATGTCTGTTTACATTCTAACCCTGACAGAATTTATCATACCATCTCATTTTAGTGTATTAATCCATTAACTATAATATAAAATTCACTGTCTCCTGAGAAAAACTGGCATTCTTTGTGCCGTTTGTATTGCTAGTGTAAACAAGCCCTGCTCCACTGTCCTTCCATGTATAACTGGCTAGCTCAACTTACTCTGTCTCTCAGTTTTTCTCTGACAAAAAGCCTCAGGATTTTGAAAGGTGCTTTAAACCACAAAGGAGCTGTGACAATAAGAACCTTCTTTAGTCGAGCAGGATACCCACCCTGAAAATAAAGAATAATAGGATATCTCACCAAAGGCATAATATAGAAAAAGATATCCACACTCTAAATTAGCAACAAAAACTTGCAAAAAGAAAAAGAATGTAATCCTTCTGCACACACGACATGAATGTACTCTACTTAAACTCTGCTTTTGGGGGTCAAACTACACTAAATTCAAAAATGAATCCTTTTGCATATTCACAACTAAATGTAACGAACTCACCTTTGTGAGGGATAAATTGCAGTTGTGTCATTTGGTAACAGGTAAAACACGTTAAAGAAAAAAACCAGCACCAGCCATCTTTGCCTGACTGACTTTAAAATGTAAATACTGAAATTTAACTGAGGTTTTAGATCAGTCTCTTAGGCAGATTTTTTTTTCTTTTAAAGAAGCAACTGATGAATAGTCTGAATATATTCAATGTTCTTGCACACAGTGAAAAAGAAATTTTTGATGGTTGCAACTTTAATTAAAACCATTTCCATCTAGAAAAGAGTGTTTCAGTCTTGTTAACTATATATATATTATATACTAAGACATGAGATATAACGAATCCATCTATGTATACTATCCATGCGTACAACTCTCCAGTTAAAAAGCAAATCACAGCTCCGTGAGTCATGAGCAAACAAAATAAGGATGACTGTACATTCTCTACAAACTGTCTTACCTTCAACATGTTTAAGATCTTGATGCTGAGATTGTAATCAAAATCAATGTATTTAGAATCTGTCATATCATAGATAAACACTAAACCATGTCTCTGAGTCTCATGGCTGGAGAGAGAAAAGAAATGAAGTACATCACAAAATTTGCAACTATTTAGGCAGAATATCTTACATTTTGAAAATAAAATAACACATCTGCTCCATTAAATTAGACATTTTTAAATGCATATTTCAATACTAAGTAGATAGTAGTGATTTCACAACAGTGGACTTCACATAAACACAACATAATGCTTATCAACAGGTAAAAGTTGATTTAATTTACCAGTATCAGTTTGGGAAGCATTGTGTTGCAGAATAATTCCCCTTGAAAATATTTAAAAAATGAAATGTTTCTCTCTATAGTTTCATTTTAAAGATCTGGAAGAATAAAAGCTCTACTTTACTGGATTGAAAATAATCTTACTAAAGAAAAAGAAAAAAAAAGAGAAAAGAACAATTCGAAATTTGGATATATGTCAATTTATTTTCTAATGGTCATAGGTACCAGGTGTGGCCACATTCCTATTTATTTAACTCTGACAATGAGTTGTACCATCAAATCATGTGCAGTAAGTTTTACTGATCAGATCTGTCCTACCAACATAAACAAGCAAACAACAAATACCACATTATCTAATATAATTCTGCAGATTTTCTGCCTTGATTTTACTAAAGTAAAACTGTCATCTCAAATGTTCTTGATAATTAACAACTGCTGTAATCAGTTGTAGATAAATTATCATACCTGAAATGCGGAAGACACATCTAAATTACTCAAACTATTAGGGCATATACCTTCAGGCAGTTACAATTACAAATACTGTTAGTATGAAAAAGAAAACAGCAATATGTAACCTATTCTGAGAATAGTAGTAGTGATATTCTGTAATTACCTTTCCAAAGCTGCATCTAGCTGGTGAATCAGGGCTTTTAGCACTGTCTGGTGGGAGGTGGAGGGTGGGTGATGGAGTCGTGCAGTAAAGAGAGCTACTGCAGCTCCACTCAGATCTCTTCCTCCCTGAACAAAAACAAAAGCTCATTAAGCCTGTACTTCCTGCTTTAACATAGATCTTGCTGCTTTTAAGATCAGCACATTTTTTATAATTAAGTAAAGAAATTAGCATGAAACAAACCTGTGCTACTTACCAAGATAGAAAACTTCTCTGTGCAGAGTTCCTCCTGTAGAGCTCTGTCAGTGGTGTCTATCACCAACAAACCCTCCCGTTCCCTAGTCGCCTGCAACATACAAAAGCAATCAAGGTTCTGACTGTGACAGCTTTATCAATGGTACAATTTACATGAAGAAAAAACAATTCATCAAAACAAAGAGTTAACTGTTTGGATGTACTCCACCATGCTGCAAGTGTTGTGGGATTCTCACTGTCCTTTTAGTTTGCTGTGTATAGGATGCAGCTAGTCAAGCAATCTTTCTTACATACAGGGATCAAATGTGAGCGAGGTAACTGGTACTGTGGGTGTATGCCAGCTGTTAAAGCTCAACAAAATACCAGAGAAAGATTTAAATCATTTTAAAGTGAGAAAGCAGCAACAATGAGGAAATTTATACCTGATGATTTCTGTAAAGGTCGATGGCTCTGCGAAGATCAAACTTACGAGCCATCAGAAATTTGACAGCTACAGACCATGATACTGGCTGTTTTCCATTCTGCATTAGATGCTGGCTTACATCTTCTATAAACTTTTGTACCTTCTAATAGAGAAAAAAGAATAATACATTATACAAGATAGACAGATTACAGACACTTTCTGACTATGATTTATACTTCTAATTTATTTTTCATTAAAACAAGAAAAATTTTCAAAACACACTTCAAGGGAATAACCAATTAGTTTTTTTAGACCTAATATTTGCACTACAGGTACACCTCTGACAAAGAAGCTTCTTTATTACAAAGTTCATTTTTCCCTGTCTTTTTTTTGCTTAAAATTTAAAATATAATAAAAAAACAAAGAAAATAATGGAATCCAACGAGAATGCATCGCCATAGTCTTTTGTTTTGATTTCAGCCAATCAGAACGAAGTGCGCCCCACGCTCTCTCTCACACACACACACACACCACAACACAAAAACAAATCACCACCAGTTCAAACCTAACACTCTGGATTGTATCTGACCATTTTCCTTTTTTATTGAAAATATTCATTATTAACTGCCTCTATGCCAGTCAAGTGGCCATCAAGTGGTAGTGGTGCATGTGTGCCTGAAAAGTAGCAGCAGTCTGTCTTGATGGATGTAAAAATGCAGGTCATACGAGTGGAGGCAGAGGAGGATTGGTGCAATGTGGCACACTTGCTAGGTATGGCTCAGCCCACACTGAAAACTATCTTAAACCAGGCAGAGTATAAAAGCTCCAGTTAAAACAGCGGGTGCCTCAGCTGCTAAGAAATTGTCACAAGAGCAGCAGCATAATAGAGAATTAAAGATTTTTGGAAATCTTATAACATAATGAAAGTGATTGATAACACCAGAGATGTCTGGCAAAAGGTGACAAGCAAGTGCATGAACAGGGTGTGGGGTGAACTATGGGCAGACATTGTCAGTGACTACTGGCTTTGAGACCAAGATGCCAGCAATTAAAAATGATGTTATTAAGCTAGCAAAGAAAGTAGGATTCGATGAAGTAGATGTTGATGATGTGCAAGAGCTTCTTGACTCCCATAAGGAGTTACTTACCAATGAAAATTTGCAAAAGCACAACAGGAACAGCTGATTAGATGCCAGAAAAAGTGTTAACTACAAAATTTTCGTCTGAAAATATTGCAAAGATTATGGATGCAACGGATGCCTTCTCAAATGTGACCCAGGCTAGGAATGCAGCAGTGCTGTCAAGAAAGTAGTGTTGAAAGAAAATCATCTGCTATTTTGAGATTTTAAAAGAGGATAAAGGCAGCAAGATAGTCAACACCTGATGCATTCATCAAAAAGAAGTCCTTTGTTCAGCAACTATAAGAACCAGAGCCAGGCCCATCAAACTGGGATTCTGGCAGCTCACCACACAATTAGCAACACTCATCCACTGTTGCCAACCTTTGTCAAGTCACTGGTGAGTGTAATTGTTGTTTTTTTCTTTCTGTTTTATTGAAGGTATGTCTACGATAATGTTTATAATGTTATATTTATTGGACTTGTACATCCTGTACAGTATGCAAAATACAGAACAATGATGGACTCTAACCTATTTCCCTTTACCTCATGTTGAAACTAACCCTGACACCAAAGTTTCTGAGAAAGAAGTGGACTTCGTGAACATGACCACTTCGTTGCCAGAGGTATAACCGTAGTAAGAATCACAAGGAACAGTGCCGGTAACTGAAGGCCAGTTTTAGAGTTTACATAAAATTTGTAAAGGTACTCGCTAACAAAAATATATATAAATAAATGGCATGTAGTTTCTGAAAACGAATAAGATGATGCAAAAAAAACACATTGGTTTTACATTTCTAGCTTTGCTATTTCCTATATTTTTCTTCTTTTAAATGTTTTTGTTGCTCAAAATTCAGATGCGACTGATTACTAAGCAGAAGTCCATCATCATTGTCTGCAACTTAAAGTGTGCAGGCAGATACTTTGAACAATTTTTATATTTGCTTATTTATTTGTCAAAACTTTAAGATATTTTCACTTATATATACAATCACACGTACACTCAAAGGGAGAGACATATTATATACATACATTATTTTCTTGGGAACAAAATGACATCCAAGATTAAGTACACAACTTACATAGAGCTCCTGTTGGGAGATTTCCCAGATTTTGAAATGATTCAATCTTCTAGGCTCAACAATCAGGGAAAGCATTCCATAAATTACATACAACACACTGGCTACCTCACCCCCAATACACTTTCTAATATTTAACTATGCTGTCAATAACATTATAGCCAGTGATCCAAGCACTGATTTAAAATAAAATCCTAAACATTGATCTATTAAAATTATTTTGAAAAGCAACATGCATATGTTGAGCAACATGTAACCAACAGTTAATCATGTTAGTTAACTTTTGCTAGCCACATTTTTTTTTACTTTGCATACTGACATGTTCATGGATTAAGTCAATCTCTTTTCTTTCATTTAAAGTATCAGATTAGCAAATGTGACCAAACACATGGTTTATATAATTAAATGCCAGAATTATGGTTCCAATATAAAACCAAACAGTAGATCTCAATGTATTTTCCAGCTGAGGCCCGCCTTAATGCAGCTGTAGGTGGCAGGAATTTCACCTGGATACCACGTGAATTTCTTGTCTATTACAATATTTGGCTGGGTTATGAGCCCCTGCTCCTCTACTACTACCCTGGTAACAAACAGCATGTGGTAAAAATCATTTTACTTAAGAGCCGTGGTTCACTCTTTTTTGGTTTGACTGGCTTGCCTTCTTTTTATTAAAGATAGGCTGACTTTCAATCTGATAATTTTGTTTCCATTTATTATATCTTTCAACTTTCTACATAACTACATAAAGAAACGAAATAGCGGCACTAATAAATACAATTCGCTGTGTAATGGAACAGGCCAAGTTTCTCAGTACAACAGGTACTTGCAGAACTTGATTAGACGTGTGACTGCTCACAACCAGATCACCATTCTCTTTTAGATGTAGAAAGCAAAAAAAAAAAAAACTTTTTCAATTTCATTGTCTTTTGTTTTCATTAGCTCCATGTAAAGCTCTTAAATTATAGTTTTCTTTTTAATATCAACAACAAAAGAAAATTAAATATCACTATGTGGCTTAATTTCAAGGGTACCAATCTCATGATTTCTTTTTAACACTGACACATTCCTGTGAATTATGAATACCAAATGAACTTAATAACTAAAAAGACTGTTATATCTTAAATTATTTCAATTCCAAGTTACTGCAAAAAAATAATAAATTTATTATTTTTTAAAACTTCATTATTAACTAATGGGAAGTTGAGAGCTATGAGGTTAGAAGTATATTTAAATAAATGGACACAGGAATATCAACATCAGTTTGATTCCTACAATACTTAGAACTGACCAGGTTGAAGAAAAAATATATTTGTGGATCAAATTTTCATAATCTACTTATTTTTAAACTGTATACATAGTTTGAATTATTAGGATTTTTCATTCTTACACAGATTTAGCAAATGTCAAACATAGATAGTCCTACCTCATGAGGCCACTTCAAAAGTACACACACAAACTTGTTTGAGCTGCTATCCATCTACTGAGCTTAGTACAACACTGAACCTTGAAGGTAAGTTGCAGGTGGGTGTTGTGGAGTAAACCAGAACAAGATTTAGAAAAGTATATGTGGGTGGTTCCATGACATCACAATTCAGAGAAAGAATTCTCCAGTGGGATAGGCCAGCAAAGTTTACTTTTTATCATCTCAGAATGAGCTAATGACCAAAAATAAATCGTTTGATAGATTTGTATCACTGACTAGAAAGAAATGTATGTCATAATTTAAACAGTAAGAACATACTCAATCTAAAACATGGTGAAGCCGAACCAGCAGAAATATATTTATGGTGTACTGTTAAATGTATACACATGCTCTGTATGTATACCATGTTGTTCACTCTCGATATTCTCTGCTGTACGTATGATTTACATTAGCCTCATTAATGTTTGAGCGAGCAAAAGTTAATACAAAAAAAAATTAACAAACATGCTGTCAGGGTATCTCTATGACTTCCAGATATATACCTAACCAAGATAGGTATGAGAAGAGAGTAAACAACAAATCCTCATTGATATTACTTAATACATTTGTATTTTCCTAATAAGCCCCCACCTCTTAACTTATCTCTCTCTCTCTCATTCAGAAAGTTTTAGGTTATCTGACTGAGTCTGTTTTGTGTTTTTGTTAAAGCTGATATTGTTTCAGAAAAGTTTTCTAAATTGAACAAAAATGAGAAACTCCAAAGAAATTACAAAGTAATGGAAACATTATAGCTTCAGATGTAACATTTACAGACAGCTAGCTTGATTTTTTTGGAGTCAGCACACAGAAAATGAGCTATGGTTTAGCAACAATTTATTTTTGTATTTTTTCTTTTTCATCATGCATGCTGGCCTCCTCCCTTGAGTTAGATTACACTTATACATGCAACATAAGGCCCGGAACCTTATTAAACAGATGGAAACCGTTTGGGGCTTATCACCGCCCGCTCAACAAAATGCACGAGTTCCATTCACCGTTAGTTATCTGTCTGTCACAAAGTTGCTGAGAACTAGAGCTTTGGCTATCCCATTTTACAGCGGAAGACTAAATACTGTCTCAAAATGGCAAAAGTTAGACTTGTTCGCATATCAGATAGTGATTATAAGACAGAGATATCTGATCAAACCCAAAAAAATGCTTTCAAACAAAAACTGGAAAAAAAAGTGGGCCGTATAACACACGACAGAATACATTTGGACTTGTAAAGTTATTAATACAAATAATCAAACATTGGTTAGTCATGATAAAAGATATTATAAAACACACACATTAAAGTAATGTAATGAACAAAAAATTCTAATAATAAAATAGTTAACTCATTCATGGTAGTGACACAATTACTACAAACAATAGATGAAATATTTAAGAAGAAATATGGTTTTCAAAATTCATCTATTAACAGGTGCTCCTGGTTGGCTTTCACCAATTCCAGAGCCTATCCTAGTCAAATATCATTAAGAAACCAGTTTCTCCAATCAAACCACCCATTATTTGATCTTTTTCAGGGAGGGCCAATCCTTCCCCACCTCTCTCAGCAATTTTCTTTCCAAATTAAGAGATGCATTATAGGAAAATATCTACCCGGTTTTTCTGCAGTTTCTATTTCAGGAAGCAATCAAGTTGTGCAGGCGTTATACAAACCAAAAACATAGATATTCGAGCAATGTGCGTGTCTGTTTAATGCTTTTTTTTTACGAACTTAACGTAACAGCTGAATTCACTGATCTGCAATCACAAAACTTTCCGAGTATTCTGGGTGGGTTTTTTCCATAATCACCCCAATTTCTTCTAGAAATAAAAACTTCCTTGCTCATGATTAAGTCAAATCTAAAATCATCTCGCACACAGTTTCACGCTTCTTTTCCAACATTAAAAGAAAAGTAAAGCCACGAGGTGATCATCATTTTCCAGTAACAAAAAATCTTGAAAAAATGGCATTCATTTACAAACAGTTTATTGGAAGAGCTTCCTCGTAACCGGGATAATATTTGCAAAGTTTACTTTCTTCAGACGGAGCCAGATTTTTATGTCCATATGGCCAAGGTAAAAACTTTCACATCACACACAACTGATTTTCCCCCCCCCCCCCCCCAATGACAATATCTTACCATATATTTTTTTTACTTCAAGTACACCTTCATAATTTATCAAAACAAAGCCTAGGAATATTAAAACTACTGGTCAGGGTTTTTTTTTTTTTTGAGGGGAGAATTGGCTGAGATAGTCTGTATTGATACGGAGGTTTTGATGTTAGCAGAAACAATATTTAGGACTGTTTCAGTAATAACTGTATATCAGAAAAGTCTTGAAGCCCGTGACAGAGAGAAATCACCATCTCAATGCTGGACATAATCACATTCAGTATACATAATTTTTATCAACTCCATAGCTATCTGCACAATTGATAGTGGGCTTCAAATTCTGAGATTCAGAAAATGTGCAAAAGCAAAAGTCTGGAATTCCCCATGTAATTTCAGGAGTTAGTGAGGTGAACTGCTGGACTACAAACTGGACATTCCTTATTTACTAATCTTGTGAAAGAAACTAAAACCACATTAAAAAACAACACAACCTTTCAGTATTTTCTTAAATTTTATCAACAGATGAATTATATATATATATATTTTTTCCTTTTAGTAATAACCAGTCTTCTTTCTTCCATCTGATCCAGGGAGTGAGACGAACAAATGCTTTAGTGTCTGCTGTATCATTTACACTCTTTTCTGAAAGTAATTCTAAAATACAAATTATACTAGAGTGTTAGAGCTAGAAAACACTGAGCCATGTTTATCTGCCGAGGCAAGATATTTCCCCCTCTCTCTTTTTTTGTAGTTAATGTCATTTGTCATATCTGAAACCACAGACCACATCAGAGGTAGTCAACTTTAGCAGCAAAATCAATACCTAGGGGTTTCTTCTAAATGCATAAGCAAACTCCAGGTAAATCCATTAAAAGATTGTCTTGGAAATCTTTGTTGAAAACACTCAATGGAGGATGCCAAAGACAAAAATACCTAGTTTTTCATAACTATTAAAAAAACACAACAACAACAACAGATTTAAGTACTAAAAAAAATTAGCAATATGTGGAGTTAAAATTATCTGACATTTTAAAAAATAAAAATCAATAAAAAATAGTAGAACTGAGCTCTTTAATCACTGAGTTTTTCTTAACGAGCTGTTTAATTTACTGTTTCAAATAAACAAAATTTCCATGCCAGTTTGAACATGTTTATAGTGCTGTTACCATTAATTATGGTACTGTTCCGTTAATTTCAGTCGGGTGCTTTCATCAGCTGGAATTCTTGTTCTGCTAGGTTTTAAGAGACCTTTTGCCCCCCTGAATAGCATAATTCATTACCTATTTTTCGTGAAGCATAGTAGCAATAACCATAACCTCTAAGATGGATTGAAATGGGTTTCATAAATTACATTATTAGGAAAAATAATAACAGTTCAGGTAAAAGATTTATTAACAAGTAAAAAAGTATGTACTAAATTTTTAACAACAGTACAAAATTATAAAATCTTTTACTCTTATATTTGGAATTAGTAGGTATTAAGCTAGCAAATGCAAAATAAAAATGTGTTTAAAAATTGTGGTAGTTTGTATCAGGAAAACTGGAATGAAATATCAATGAAACAAAATAAACACATCAATCTTTTACATCCAATAAAATGTTATTCAAACATTAATATATTTATTTCATGTCTTAGGATCAGTATTCTCCTGGATGCCAGATAAGTTAAGTTATTAACATTCTTTATATTTTCTTCATCACCAGAAAAATAGTTTTTTCTAACTCATATCCTCTAAATTTAACAAACAACACAATATTTGTATAATCTTTTAAATACCATAAACTAATGGAAAAAGCTAAGCTTTCATTGACTTGAACATACAGTTGGTGAAAGCTTAGATTTTCCCCATAATTCAGTGTTTTATTCTGGTTTAAAGGTCATATCTGTACTGTGCAACATCGAGGTAGCCAGTCTCAAGAACATGTTCAGTATGTCCAGCAATATCACCAATCAGGAGAAAGCTTTATACTCTTGGGCACTGCTTAACAAGATCTCATTATCATTTCACCTCCAAATCTTACCTCTCATCTTTAAGAGAACCAAAAAATGCTTTTAGATTTAGTTTATCTATGGTGTGAGTAAAAAAAACCCTATCAGTTTTCTTACATCTGCAAGCCAAAAAAGATTCAAAAGATTAAAATTGTAAAGCATACATGCATATCATGTAGAAAATGTATCAAAGAATGTTACTATTTAGCACTTTTAAAATAAATTATACTTACTGTTCCTTATAGTTGTGAAAACTCTTCTAAAAAAAAATATTTAAAATTTATTCTTTGATATCTCTTCATTAAGATAAAATTAATTAATTTCTAACATCTCTATTGTTTCAATATTCACACCATCAAAGAAACATTACTGCTTGTTTCTTACTCTTTCATAGTTCCTTTGTTCTACACTTGTGCTACTATTACTACTACTTTTTGCCAATTGTCATAAAAATTAATGTAATTTGGCCAGTAAACCCAATCCCTACTTCCTACAGTTCAAGTTCAGGCAGAGCATATGCCAACTTTCTTGTCACTTCCTCTTTATTTTACAAGATTTTGTGAACCCATGCATTACATCAGGATAGATTAAGTTAGATAAGTGAAATTTTCCATTAATTTTTTATCCCTGACAAATCACTAATGGCTTTCAAGTGCTTCCTAGTGATGGACATTCAATAATGCATAAGATTATTGTAAACATTTTCCTTAGCCACGCACATATCGCTACCTAATAGCCCAAAGGAATTAGTGGATTATAAAAAATTATGCCGGTAGATATTACATAAGGAAGATAGGGTGTAGCAGAGTTATCATTTGTTTAACAAAGTTTGAAGACATTAACGACTGATCAAACTAACATTTGCAACTAAATAAAAATTATGAAGCAAACGGAAAATTCAAGTGCACATCATTTGTGAAAACTATAAGCAACGAGTCACTTCACTAAATATTAACTGAAGGGTGCTATACATTATTCCAAAAGATAAATTAATGTAAAACCAAAATAAATACCTAGCAAAATTATCAGACTTTGCAGAATCCAAAAATTGTATAAAAACCTTAAAATACCAACTTTGAAAATGATTAGATGTCCTATAAAATTATTAGAAAAGACTGCTAGAGCAATTAAAATTGAAAACTTGAGAAAAGTTAGCCAGTAATATTAAGACTGCAAATCTTTTTATGTGTGTGTTAACTCAAAAAGGAAGAGGAATAGAAATCAGACCAGTTATAAACCTTAGAAAATGTATTAGAAATTCATGAGCTGAAATTCTAAATATTTGTTTTTTCTTTTCCAGTATTTTTGCTTCTGAAGACAATTTAATGCACTAGAGGTGGAGCAAACTTTTGAAACACAATCATACAACAGTCATTACCAAAAATGTGATTTTGAATAAACTGAAGTCAAATAAATTTGATAAGGTTATAAGGCCAGATAACATTTTTCAAAGCATACTAAAATAAAAAAAAACAAACAAAAAAACTGCAAAGTTCATTGTTTTGCTTAATTCATCATTTCAAAAAGACTGGAATGTAAGCTGCGAGTGTTAAACTTTCAAGTGATGCTGATTATTGCAGACCAGAGTTTAACGTAAACAGTTTGCAGGGCTCTAGAACCTTTTATTAAAGGCATCTGATTTTTAGAATCTATCCTGATAAACCATCTAGAAGTTCTGAAAAATTCAACTAAATTAGTCAAAGTCAAAATCAAGTTGATGTTGCTTATTTAGACTGATACTATGAAAAGAGGACTTCTTGGAATCACAGGGTATCATTATCAAATCATGTAGCAATGTGCCACAGGGTTCTGTTTTGAATCCATTGTTGTTTTTGATTTATATATATATATATATATCATTTTTTTGGATACTGACAGCGTAGTAGTAGACATTAATATTAAAAGTTTAGATGATAGTAAAATATATGCCAATGTTAATACTGAAAAGGATAGAAATACTTTTCAAATAAATTTGAATAATTTATTTGATTAAATTAACTACCTAACTAAATAAATTAATTAACCGAAGTATCAAACACATACAGGTAAATAAGTTTTGGTTCCTCCACACTGTGAATATACTATGCTATCTATAATCAAGAAAAGATAAAGATTTATCATAGATTTACCAGAATGTTTTTGAGATCTCAAGCATTTGGGATGTTGAAAGATTAGAAAATCTAATCTATTTCTACCAGTTTTTAATTTTAGACATTTACAAGGATATTTAATAGAGATTCCAACAAATGGAAAGGGTCAAATTGTTTCTGCTATGTACAGTTGTTAAAACTAGGGATCACAATCACAAATTAGCTACAATTTGGCGCAATGAAATTTCTAAAAATATTTTCTTAGTAACGAAGTTATTAATGAGTGGAATAAATTACTGCCAAGTGAAGTTAAGAAAGATAATATTAAACAATTAAAAAAATTAATTGATGGCCTTTTCTCTTCCCTGGGAGACCTTGATGATTACTTCCCATCTCCTGGTAACGATAAATTAAAAAAAAAAGAAAGAAAGAATATTTTTTTCAAAATTCAAGAGTGCTTTTGATGTAGAACTACATCAAATGAGGGTCTCGGACTATTTGCTGTGGCCGATGAGCACAGCCAGTTCACCATGAGGGTTACTATGCATGATAATGTGCCAGTGCCCAACAATGCTTCTGGAATCACTTTAAAATAGTGGAAATATACTTGTTTAAAGAAATAAAATGAATTTTACACAGATTTAAGTCAATAAAATAATTTAATATAGTAAATTTAAGTCACAAGTGAGACTCCATGCTGTAACTGTTTGCTAATCCTCGACGATGCTTTGTCTCTGCTTTTATAATCTGTAATGATTTTGAATATCCGCTCATCTGCATCACAGTATTTTAAAATTTGTGTGGTGGGTTGTGGCCTTATACGAATTGTTCATAATATATATTGTGTCCATTATGCACTTTACGAAGGTCATCTATGACTCATATTGTCAAGTGTATCATTCCCAATTCAGCATATCCTTTGATGCACAACCTCTGCATGGTTGTTGGTCCTGTCTTCTTTGAGATCTCTGTTGCACAATGACATTTCTGGGGAAAACATTGGCAAATATCTTCCGTTTCCTCAGTGAGCTGGGCAGTGTACATAATAATCTTCAAACCAAACAAACAGTGTAGCTGCAGCTCTTCTGCCAATTTGTCTATGGCCTTGTCTAAGTCTGCAATAAGTACAAATGAGACCACAGTGATCATTTTTGCACTCAATGTGAAGTCATCATTGTTGTTATACTTATTGGACAGCTGCAATTTGCATAGATGTTTTTTTTTTTTTATATTTTGATTAAGATATAAAAAAAAAACTATCCACTGAGATGCACATCAGGAAAGGTAAAGGTATTCTTTATTACAGTGAATGCTACATTTTCAAAATTACACGAAACAGATTCTGGGGAAACTTCAGGTTCAGCTGTTTACTAAGTTGGAAGAATCTTTCATATGCATTCCTTTGCCTTTTAGGTAGAAAAGCATAAAGTACTGGATGAACACCACCAAATCTTTCTGCAAGTATGATGCATATCTGCAAAAATAATAGTGACATGGGTCAAAATATTCCATCAACATACCAGGTTCCTGTGCAGACTAGGACCACTATCAGTGATCAAAACGTTTTCAACAATAAAATGCTGTGGTTCATAGGCCTTGTAGTTTTCCAGTATAAGAGTTTCAAGATTATCTGGGAGTGGAGGAACTGCATCAACTTCATTTCTTTGCCGCCTCATCATTTTTTTCATTAATGCAAAATTCGGCAGCATTGACAAGTGGCTTGCAACAAAGCAATTGTGCACTCATTAATGACTTTGGCCATAGGTTCCACATTTCCTGCTGCACACTGCTTTATTTTCATCATCATTTTCAATGTCACTTTCCACTTTTGCAGCTGAAGCATCATGGGAATGTATACCAAGTTTTAGCCTCACATTTTCATTATCTGCAAGGATTCTTGCTTTGTACCTCCCTCATTCTTCACAACACCCAACTTCTACACTTTGTCGCATTCCAACAAAAAGCGTAGGAATAACCATCCACTATCAATTTCTCCTTGCCATGCTTGGTTAAAACTAATTCCATTTTAGATGAATAAGTCACTTGAGCATAACAGTAGCAAATGGTAAAGGCTATTAAATCTACTTTTGGAGAAATTGTAAGGAATTAAACATCAACAGAAGAAAAAAGCAGTCAAATGGTTACTGTGTGAATTTCAGGGATGACAAAAGGTAATGATGAGTGTTACAACCTTGATATTCTCCTCAGTTTTGCTTACAAAAATGCACAACGATGTCCCAATGGTTTCTGTGTAAACAATGTACACTTCATCATTGCATTATGCAACAAGGCAGATGTGATATGGACGTAGTAGGAAACAAACTGGGGAAATATTGTTGAGAATTTTTCGCTAATCAAATATGTTAGCGCAACAACAACAACAAAAAATATTTAAATTTCAATCAAGGATGGATGTTGGTGCCCAAAAATCTTAGTGTCCACCATTGTAAAAGATAATTTTCCAGTTAGTAGAGTTTATTGCTTCGGTATTCTATCTCACCCTTAATTTACTTCCTATTGCTTTTTGCTCCAAGTCCACATGCCATCACATACTGGTCAAACAAACTTGTGGCAAATTGTTTTCACGGTGAACAGTCACATCCCCATTAAATGAGGGACGAATAACTTGAACGACAATAGTAATGAATAAAAGAATGAGTAATGATAGTTGTTTGGCTGGCAGCCAGCATTTATTGCACATACAAAGACAAAAAGATTTCCACAGTTTCCTTCCTTCAAAGTGAGTTTTATAACAGCCAAAAAGTACAGTAAAACTATTAGCAATTTACATGAAAAGTTCTGTCACCATTTTGAAAACTTAAAAAAGAATTGAAAACAAAATTTGCTTGTTGACTTGTCCTTTTAGTTATGATATTGAAAAGGCTCCAGAAAACCTTCAACTAAAACTCACTGACTTGAAGAATGATAATATACTAAAAGAGAAGTCTAATTCCTTGAACTGTGCAAAATTTTAAAATTATTAAATGATTCAGAGTTTTGGAAAAACTTTAGGAAGAAAGATGTTGGGAATATTTGGCGCTACACACATCTACAAACAAACTTTCTTACTCCTAAAGAGAAAGCAGAGTGCAAAGTCCAGATAACAGATAAACATTTGGTTGCAGTGTTGCACGTTGCCAGCTTCAAATATTGAGAAACTATTCAACGATTGCAAACACCACCATCTTCTGTATTAATGTAGATGATTATTGATAATATACAATTTTTGTGTTATACTTGTTTGCTTGTTTTAAGGAAAAAATACTTTTAAAATGAATTTTTCATTTCAGAGTTTCTGCATTGAAGCATAAACTGCTGATGCACTGCATAAAAAGTTGCCTGCGCCTCCCTTAAACTAACTCATCCCTCTTATTATTTGATTTTATTTAGTTGATTAATATACAACTAATCATTAACCTAAATTAATCAACTCTACTGTCTTAGTTAAAATTTATTTACAGTACTTGACAGGAAAAAAAAAAAAACTTCCAGTATTACAATATATTTTTTTAAAATTTAATAAAATTAATTTATAAATAGAAAAAAAAAGAATATCAATTAGCATAATAATCACAGAGGCATAAGTATTTTAAATATTTGTTAGGGCATACTGGCCTAGCCATACTTGAAGATAAGAGTCACTACAGGCTCATACAAGCATAAAACAAGTTTTTAAAAATTGCGGCATTCTATTCAACTGATGCTGTACTTGTTTGTTCTATATTAGGTACAAGACTGGTACCACCTCATCTTGTCTAATGCACCATACTTATAACAAAATAAAAAGACAAATTTGAAATTGCTTATACAGACAGCAGACAACAGAAACATTATGAGTTGCTTTTGTTGATTAATGGTATAACAAGATTTACAGATAAATATATGTCCAAATTGTATTACCTGCCTTTCACTTTAGCTTAAGAAATATTAGATACTGTTTTGCACAAAGGCGTCTCAGACTTGTGTGAAGATGCATAAATTTCAAACGAGCAAGTTCTGTAATTTAAGCATTTGAATTAAATACACCGTAATTATGGAATCAAGTAATGGTGGACTTATGAGCCATTAGAAGACCTCACCGGTTATTTATAGAAAAAAAGTTTGATTCTGTAAGTGAGCCATCAAAGAAACAGCTATGGGCATAAAATGATGTATTGCACAATTTTGACATCATCTGTATTATGACCAAATGTGGGCAACCAATGAAGTGGAGCAAGAATTTAAAGTTCCAAGAGATTTATTTGATGCTGTAAAAGGAAATAAATCCATTTGGATGAGATTGTACTTTGAGAAAAGTAAACTTGATCCATTACATCTTCATCCGGAATACTGATGCTATAACAAGTGCAGTCATGAACTTGTACATAAAGTGGATGTGGACAAGCCAACCATCACAAACTAGTTCAATTTCTATTAAAAAGTGAGTACATCTGAGTGAGTGTTGTTTCAAATGTTGGAAAAAAGAAAGTGTGAAACAGGTATGACAGAAAATAATTGGGTGTTTGGAGCAACAGAGCATGAAAATGCTGTGTCAGCTCTCCTTTGTTCTGTAACAGAATTAGAGCACTCAATTCCTTTTAAAATGTGAGTGGATCCATCCTGGAACATCAGTTGCTAATTATGTTTGTTTACAGGATGAAGTTTACAGACACCAAACTATAGATCATCATATGAACTTCATAGATCTTGACAACAGTGTTTACAAGCAGAATACAGACAAAAGTAGTAGCAAGCATCTGAGTTCTGTGTTACATCACTAGGAACATACCAACTAATTGGCAGATAATCAGTGATGGCCATTTGCTGATTGATTGATTGCTTGATTATTAGTTATTAATCAGCTAATTATTAGGCTTCATAACAGTAAATGGAAAACTTGATGTTTATTTTGTCAGAAATAACTGGAATACTGCTAATGTGTTTTCCATATTACACCAAATTCTTTTTTCAAATCATTTTATCCAGTTTAACAGACAACCAGAGGCAATGAATTGGCTTAAGAATGGAGGATGTAGGACAATGTTTATAGAATTTAATCTTTCATTAATTATTTCCACAACACACATGCAAAAAACTGCCTATATACACACAAATTTTATTGCATGAAATTTTTTTTAAAATTCTCCTTGCAGAGCCCCTCCCACAACCAAGGATTGATGCTCTTGCACATAAGTGAAGGCCAAAACATGAAAAGTAATACTGGTCTAAAAACATAATTCAAACTTTTCAAAATTTTAATGTTAACTAATCAATATAGATATATCTGAATTCCATTTAATACATCACTAAGTATATTTAAAAGTCAAACTAATAAGAGCATGTATAATACATATAGATTAATAATTCACATGTATGAAACTTCTAAAGGTTGTAAAAATATGAACGTTTCTTAATTGAAATCAAGATCAAAGATTATTTTATGTTAAACTACAATATGGCCATTTTTAAATCCAGATTAATATGTAATTACATGAAAACAAAATATTGAAAGTAATACTGATCTACATAAAAATTCAGAGTTAAAAATGTTTGTCAAAAGTATAACAGAGCATTTAAAGTCAAAATCATTTAAATTATAATGCAGAAACATCAGCATTCTGGATTGATGCAGTTTCTTATTGGCTCACACATGTCCAACAGTACTAAAAAGCCATTTTCTGTCTATGGAGGATGGAGATGCACATAAGTGCATCTTTACCAGCCCTTTCAGCATTTTGAAGTGAAGAGTATTTCTTTTCCACATAAAGAATCTTCATGCCTGGGTAGAAGAGTCAAGTTAAGATGTTTCTTGATTTCTTTCTCTAAACAGTAGTGTTTTAGTTGACTAGCTTGCTAATATTTAAAAAAAACTACTTGAATCAGCAATTCCTGAACAGTCAACACAGATCTTATTACTAAGAATGAATAATTAGGCAAAAACAGCAGAGAGACTTTCTATATCATGAAAATCAGAAATTAATATACTGGTTGCTTACAAAGAAATATGCAAAACATACATATTCCAAAATAAAAACAATGTTTTAGATCTACTTTTGTAAAGAAAATAGCTGACATATATATATAATTTAACATATTGCAAAAAATAATATTTTAATAATAAAAAAATAATCACTTGATTTCAACCATCTTTAAAAATTTTAAAATCTGTATCTGTATTTATCTTTGTTGTTCTTCCATCAAAATAATATATTGACAGAATGTTGGAATAATTACAAGTTCTCAAAGTTCACATGAATTGAGCTATTATAAGGGTGATTTTAGTCTTTAATTTTATTAAGATTTTTGGTAACTGAATAAAATCTGAAGACAAGAGTGTCATGCATACATCTGTCCCAGTTAGACCTACTAGTTTTCCTGCTTATAGTGATACTGCGTATAGAAATAAATTTCTGACTTCCTGTTGAATTTTATTAATTGTTAGCCAGCCATTTTGATAATTGGCACATCCCCATACATTACAAGATACATTTTATTTAAATCTGGTTGACTTTATGTGGCATAAGTGTTTCCATGATAAAGTATTTGTGAATTCTACCATGTTTGTTATGTACATTGTATTCAAGTATATAAATCTTTTAAAATGTTCCTATCCATGTTTTGCCTCCAGAGTTTTTTAATTGAACTTTTCAACTTCTGCCAGACATCGAACACCACAGATTTGTGTAATGTATCATACCTGCCTGCCTTTTAAATACTGCTTCGTAAGTTTTTTTTTTTTACAATATTCCCAAGATTATTTTCTGTATTCTTTAGCATAAACTGCAAGTAAATTATTTACCATTTTACTTTTTGTAGTAGTTTTTACATAAACTTTAGTCATACTTACTATCATTCAAGTTTCCCCATTCATGTATACATCAAGTACAGACAGCTATTACTCAGCTGCAGCTGAATTCATTTGATTATTATTATTCCTGGGTAGAATATAAATCGTGAACATGGATTGTTCTAGCCTTATGTCATCTGCTTCTTTCTACATTTAGAACTTTGTCAAGAATGAGCGACGTCGGACAGAGATCATTCGTATGCGTTTTATGGATGGTATCACTACCAAGTTTTCTAAAGAATGTTCAGTTTATTTGGTACAAATACAGAATTTCTTAAAAAAAAAAAAGGTGGGGGGAGGAGAGGAGAGATGAGAGAGAGATAGCAATTTAAGGTACTTCGTTTTGAGAGGAAAGAACAATAAATATAATTAATTCATCATCCTGGAATTACCCACCACCTGAGAAAACCTCAAATTCTGTTTGGTCTAATGAGGTCTTGGCCCCCCCCCTTTTTTTTTTTTTTTTTTAAAAAAAAAATCAATTATCGCTGCAGGTAATCTGCATTAAGTTAATAAATTCAAAAACAGATGACGGGAAAGGAAAAAAAATGAAGACAAAACTTCTTTAGTGTAAAAAATATATATATATATATATATATATGCTTTTTGTTTTATGTTCAAATATTGCGCTGACCGTTGTTTTATCACATTGTGGAGATACAGAAGGAATCGGCACCATAACGAACGAACGAACATCATCACCACCGCGATCAATCAACCTTTGTTCAGACTGCAGTATGGAGAGGAGAGTTCTCTGGCAGGTAAAATAGCTCGAAAATCAACGAGTCCCAAAGTAAATAAAATTAAATTAAATAAATTAAATTAAAAAAAAAAATCACCAGTAACGCAGCGCATTTCTAAAATGCGTTTCAGGTTTAGGAGGATTCGGGAAAGTGCTGGAATGTATTGGAATACTCCAGAAAGGCTTCAATCATCCCTTGTCCCCCCTCCCCCCCCCCAACACCAACAGACCCCGAGCAGGAATTGGTATGACGGCTGATTAACCAAATCCACGGGATAGCAGGGTCTGGGTTCAAGAGCTAGGTAGGGGCAAGAGGAGGAGGAGGAGGAAGCTTAAACACACACACGTATATATATGTGTGTCAGACTTCCTGCTTTCCTACTCTTTCCCCACACCACAGTCAGTCAGTCGGTCGGCCCTGACGGCTCTAAATAAACGGTCGGGTAATCGCGCGGAGGGGAGGCCCCTTTCGGTGAGAGAAATCCGGAACAGTACCCGTAAATAACGAGACGAAGAGAAAGCGGTAAAATAACTTCCAATAAAGCATCGGCACGGCGGGAGTGAAGGGGCGGCCGGGCCGGGGGGGGGGGGACAGAGGAGAGAAATCGTTGAACCTACCGCCTCTTCTTCCTGCTTGAGAGGTACAGCCATGTTGATCGAAGCAATTTTAATGCGCAGGACGCGAGAGACCGGTTTTCGGATGTCGTTACCCAACCTCCTCCTCCTCCTCCTCGGTCCATTCATTAAAATATTCATTTGCGAAACCTGCATTTCTCTTTTTTTTAGGGAAAAAAAAAAAAAATGGGGGGGGGGGGAGAAGATGAACGTACACGCCGAGGGAGCGCGCGCGGCGGCGGCGGGGTTCCCAGAGGTTCTGCCACCCGCAGCGCTCACCGTTCCGCTTTTCGGAAAGTGCCGACGTGACGTCATAAAGAAATCGCCATTTTTTCGCTACGACACAAAGGGTTAGTTTCTTGTTTTTTCTGTTGTTAATCTCGCAAAAGACTCTGTTGACATCTGGAAATTGAGAAAGAAGGAATTAAACATGGCTCAAAGCCCCAATAACAGTGCAGTTAAAGCGTTACAGCTAGAACTGAAGAAAATCCAGGAGGAACCGGTCGAAGGGTTTAGAGTTAACCTGATAAACGATGACAATTTGTTTGAATGGGAAGTTGCGATTTTTGGTCCCCCCGGTACCCTGTACGAAGGTGGCTATTTCAAGGTTAGTACTACTACTACCAGGGAGAGGGAGAGGGAGAAAAACAACAACAACAACAAGCAGGCAGGCAGGCACACGCACGCGCACACGCACACACAAGACAAGACAAGACAGACGAAACGAGAAAAGGTTAAAAATGTCCCCCCTCCCTCCCTGGCGCACGATGCTGTGGGTGGTGGTTGAGTCGAGGAGGACCGTCCCGCTGTCGTCAGTTCACCTGCTGCATCATCCCCTCCCCCCCCCCCCACCTGCTTACAGTTCGTCGTCATCGGCGCTGGATCTAACCAGCGGCGATCGCCCACATACATCTGGCGGCGGGGGCTGTTAACTTTGAGAATGTCGCCCTGTACTCTGTAGACGACGGGACAGCTGCGGTAAATGGTCGTGTGGGCCGTTTAGTGGGTTCTGGGGGGTGTGGTGGCCCTGCTTTACTGCCGTCGGGATTACCTGCTAACACCATACGCTAAACTAATCGTTTACGGGTTATTATTATTATCTGTAAGAGTCTTATGGATTCTCTCCATCGCCCGGTAACACGACCCCTCCATATTGCTGCAGAGCAGCCAGACCTAAGGGGGAAGGGATCTTGTCAATAGGGGGAACATGATTCTTAATTTCTCTGCTTTTTGAAAACCACGAAGGCACTAAGTTCTCAACTTATCTACACTTTTAAACTCGAACACTGTACATCTCTAGTCCAAATTACCCTCTTAAATGAGGGCCATACACTCTTTGGTGTTTGATGTAACATCCACTGAAGGAAAAATTTGACAAATGCCCTAGAAGATTTTCGAGTACAACTGCTGATTTCTAGAGCACTAGCTTTAGTTTTAATTCACAAGGGGGATAATTCATGATTTTTATTTTCTGTTGTATATTGAATAAAGTATCATCAAAATTCAGAAACATTTCAGATTTCTGTAATGAATTCAAAGACAGAAGAGATATTAAAAAGCCAAAAAAGTATATGCTACACACAGACAAAAAAACACTTCAGATTGGGTATAAATTTAAACACCTGGCTATATTAGGTGCGAAGTACTTCAGTGAACAATTGTTGCTATGGCTAATGAACTTACAAAAAAGGATACTTGTTCCATTAGATTTCTTAAAAAATTGAGGTTATTGTTTGAAAGAGACTGAACTATAGTAAATTGTAAAAGTGGTCTGATTTTGGTCTAAGTAGATAGTGCTTTTTTAGCTTTGATGCTGAAAAATATTAAACTAATTGTTGTGCCCGAAAAATCTGCATCATTTATGTATGATATTGATACACCTTTTATGGAAGTATGTGCAGCCTCTACAATGGAGATTACTTAAACAGAATACTGTTATTGTGTATGTATTAGTGTTTCAAAGAAACAAAAACAAAATGAAAGTTACTGTAGATAACTGTTTTACACAAGTTTTTATACAGTCAATCAGGAGCAACTGAATAAAAATTGTAAAATGCTGGTTCCTTATCATTTCACCTATCATTTGTGTTTAGAAGGCAGGCAGTTGTCAGAGTATGCAAGATCACTCCAGGTCTGAGCACGCTAGTAAGATTTTGATGATGTTTATTGAAAATAAGTGTAAAAATATACTTGAATCTATTCCAAACTTTGTAAGCAATCTTAAATGTGTAGTTTTTCTGAATGTTTGAGAAACGTTTGCAAATGAAAGATGGAAATCTTTTACTGCAGACTTCACAGAATGCAATGGGCACATATACCTTTTAGATACATACATTTTTTTTAAAAATATAAATATAGGCTTATAGATGATCATATAACCAAAGAAGTTTGTATGGCTTTCTCGCTATAGCCCATTAGCTATGTAATCTTTTGCATATTTTCTATAGTTTAGACTTGATATTGACACTCATTTATAGTTCATTTAATATTTTATATCTTTTACATACAGTACATCTTGTTGTACAATCCATTCTCTGGAAATTCACTTTGCTTGATATTCTGCAATTTTATATTTTTGACAAGCATCTTGTGACAAGAGGGAATGTACTACAAAAGTAATCAAATTTAATCTTTATTATACTGAACTGTTTTATAAATCTGTTATGAATTTCTCTTTTATATCAAAGCAGCTAGCAACAGTTGTCTAAGTTATTTACTAATGTGTGTGTGTGTGGTGTGTTGTGTGTGCACATTGTTTTAAAATAAACCCGAAGAAAATATGCTAAGAGTAGTTGAGCGAAAACACTCCGTTATATAAGATAACATTTTTGGTGAGTCATCATGTCATTAAAAAAAAGTTTTATATATTTTCTAACATTGCCATTTGAAAGGGGAAGTAACTCAAAATTTTATGAAAACAAACATTTTAATTGGTTATTTTTCCTTTGGTATTTTATATTTTAGTTGAAAAAGATTAATTTTTTAAAAACTACCATTACTCATAATTGTAGTTAAAGAAGACAAACCTAATTCAGTGAGCATTTAATGGTGTATTAAGTACTACTACATGATAGGTAACTCTGTATAAATTTAGAATATCAGCCTTGTGTAGCATTTGAATTCCTAGTAGGTTCTTGTACTTGAAATTTCATCCATGTTGTTTATATTTATTTGCTAATTTCTCAAAGGGAATTTATTTTAGGGTATTTGTTAAAGCTAATAAAGTTAGGAAAGCAGACCAGGATAATGAAATAGCATCAAGCAGGTGTGTGATTTGAATCTTTGTAAAGCAACAAAATAGTACAGGAATTTTTTTTTTCTTTTTTCCTCCTGAGTGCATAGTTACTACTTTGCTTGTTGGTTTTGTCCGCGCACCATTACACACACTATAGGTTTTACATGGACAGACGGACAGTGCTGGAAACAGGCCATGCTTTCAGAGCATTTTTTAAATTGAATTTATGAGGTACTGATTCAGAAAAACTTCATAAAACCACAGATTTCTGCTTCATTTATGATTAGTAGAATTGAAAAAAAAAAAACTTTGCAAAACAAAAAAGTGAGCACATGATGGAAGTTTGTTAGAATTGTGCATATTTTAGTGTTAATATACTAGCATGTTGCTGTAATGAACACTTGTATTAGCAAGTAGAAAGGGTCCTTCCTCAAATATTTCAGGCTCAAAGGAAGCACACAATGTAACCAACTAGTTACTGTGACAGCTGCTATTGAAAAAGAGGTGATTTTGAACCAGTGTTATGGAAGAATGTATGAAGTAGGATTCCAGGCTTATAAATAGGTTAGACCAGCCAGTGAGTATGATGCAGAGACAGAACTAGAGAAATCAAATACCAGCAGTAGACCTCTGTGTGTGTGTGTGTGTGTGCCCCCCCTGACATGTAGATGATACATCAGTCTATGAAGCCTAACGAGAACTAGACTCAGTTTACATAACAACAAATTTTCCAAAGAATCAGTTTAAAAAATAGATCTTTGTATACCAGACATACATACTTTCAAGCATTGCTATTTCCACCATCAATAAAACAACTTCCACCTGAAGTTGAAATAAACTTTAAAAATCTCTACTAGTGTCTAAAGCAAGTGATGCACTGTAGATAGATTTTTTTTTTGTTTTGATACGTTTTTTCTTACATTTTTTTAGGCACATATGAAGTTTCCATCAGATTATCCATATTCACCACCAAGTGTTAGATTTATTTCTAAAATGTGGCATCCTAATGTATATGAGGTAAGAACCGGTTCCTATCCAAATAATATTTAGTAGTTGTGAGTTCATACTCTGATGGTTGGAGGTATTCTTATTGCATGGTTTATTTGGGTTTGTACTGAAATTATCATTTGCATTGTGTAATAAGAATATAATTGAACATTTTTAACTTTGGTTAATTATGGGAACAAACCATTGTTTCCTTTGAAAGTTTGTTTCCATTACCATGGGAATGGAAGATCAGAGATAAGGTAAACAGACATTTTATTAACTGCATTTATTATATTAATTGCTTTTTTTAGTCAGTTTAGATTATCAAAACAGACTGATAATTTAATTCAGTAATCAAAATCAAATTTTGCTCAACTAATCACTGACAACACACATTAATCTACTGATACTGCTACTGCTACGATAAGATTATTAAGACATAGAAGATGTTACATTCATTTTGTCTTCATTACTAATTTAATTTGTCTTGCTTGGCTGTGATCCACAAGAAAGCATTTGTTTTTGGTTCTTTGGAAAATGATAAAAAGATACCCTTGACCATTTTTTCTTCTTTATCCTGGAAGTTATTCATGACTCCTAATTGCTAAATGTATAAGATTCACTTGACGTGGCTAGTCAATATTTGGACTAATGAGTTGACACCAGACTATTCTGAGTAAAATGATCAACTTTCTCACCCATCTGAAACTAAGCCACTCAGGCTTAATCTACAAAAAGAGTTTTGTGGAGAATTATTTTTGAAATTTCTATCTGTGTTTTTGTTGGTTTCTACTTTGGATAGAAGAGGGCTGTAGTTGCATAGTAAGGCTGTATGCATTGATCTGCACCCATTTGTTTAGCTTCAGGGTGGTTTCCCTTAGTTTTTTTAATTACTTTACCAATTTATGAGTAGTTTACATCAGAAAAAAGTTTTTGATAGCTGACCACTGGATATTTTCAGAATGGAGATGTGTGCATATCCATATTACACCCGCCGGTAGATGATCCCCAAAGTGGAGAACTGCCATCTGAAAGATGGAACCCCACACAAAATGTGAGGTAGGTACGTTAGAAAGACAAGTTAGCTCATCTTGATTTACTCAAACGCCTGGTTTTGAAGGAGTCTTCGTTGTGAACATTCCAAAACTTTTTTTTTTTTGGTTTGCCCATGGATATTTCTTTGACAAGCCAGTGGTTGACTGCTGTTGCCAACAGATTTCAGGCGTGAAAGGTATTTTATTTAAGATCAATAGCACAATCCAGGGGCCCAAAGGCGTAGCAAGCAAATGCCTAATTTCAGGTTAATATATTTTATATAGGGCAAATCTATGAGCATTATTTTGTTTTGAGTGGCTAAACCTCGTTTTGATAAATAAAAAAAAATTCTTTCAATTAATAAATCATGAATTATCCTTAATCTTTTGCATTGGCATTTCATACAATTTGCTCTTGTATTTCGAAAATTATCAATGTATTTAGGTATGAAGTTTTTTCTGGATTTTCTCCAGGGCTGATAATCAGCATCTAGTCAAAGCATAATGACACTTAAAAATCCCAAATTAGCATATAAAAATTCTCCAATTCTATTTTTGACTATATATTTCCCTATAAACAAAATTATACTTTTATATCTATGGTACTTTTCAGTTTTGAATAGCTGCAAATGTTGATAAGTGGTACTACAGAAAGCCTATCTCCGTACACCCATATTCACTAATGTTTGTATTGCCCATCAGTGTATTTGTGTTGATGCACAACTACATGCAAAGGCATGCTGGGAAATGAACTCCTTTAATTTCTAATGTTGTCTCAAAAAATTTGTCTTGATGGGTATTATTATTGGAAGGGAATTAAAAATTTTTGTGATGCAAAGAGATCCAAGTCAAAATTATAACATTCTTTTTACCAAGCAAACAACAGAAAACTGTTGAAATTTAATTGATTTAGGTGTGTTTTAGTTTAAAATCAGATGCTGCTCTCTTGTGTATGTCTGAATCTTGATTGGTAGTTGTTGGATCTTCAAGTGATTAAATAATGTCAAGAAATAGAAAAGAATGGTCATAAACTTTGGTTAAATCTTGCTATTTTTGCATAAAACAAGAAATGGCCTTAATAACTAGAGGCAAGCATGCAGTACACTCTAATTAAAGAATCATGCCAGATTTGAATAAATTGTGTGGGGTTGTGTTTAACTCTAGTAAAATTCACATACAGTGAAGAGGATTCTCCAAACTTAGTCTGGGTCATAATTGAAATGCCACCAAGAGAGATCTATTTCACAAAGTGTTCAGGGTTTCACTTATTGGAAATACTGAGAACTTTGACGAAACCTTCCTCAGGTTAAGTGCACTGAATGAGCAAGATGGCAGTATTTTTTTTTCACACTATTGTTTTACTGTTCTGTGTTGTTTTTGATTACTTTGTTGCAAACTTTGATCAGAAACTAGTGTTTTCAGTATCAGTACTTTCTAAATTCATACCATAAACACACACACACAATGTAGTAGCTGTATTTTGATGTTTATTAAGTAAAACAAAATATAATGTTGTGATTTCATGTAGTCATCTGAAGACTTCTGCATGAACTATGGCTGAAAAGGTCATTGCTATTCTGAGGTCGATGAATGTGCTCCATTTTCACATAACATAAAATCAACCAAATATTTGATTTTTGTCTTCATTTTATAGAAGATACTATTTTTAAAGTAAATGCTTGAGTTGAGGAAAGTTTCCTTTTAGTCTCTAGATTGTGCTATAGGTCCAAACAGTCTAAGAAACAAACAACGAATAGCACAACTGATGTTACCAGCTCTTATTTTGAAGACACCCGACATCTTTATGGAGTTGCTAGAAATGTTTTATAAAACAGGACTTGTTCAGAAGTCGAGACAAAAAAGACCAGATACAACTCTTGCTGGTGAGGAGGTCTGAGATGAAGTTGATTTTTTTTCTTCTTACCATGACACAAATATGCACTGTAAAAAAAAAAAACAACCTACTGATGCAAAACATTTTAAAGATCAGATAATAGCATGGATAGCAAATTTAACCTAAATTCTTTTCTCTTAGGGAGCTTATGTTTGTCAGAATGTTTTGTTTTTTTCCCCATTAATTTATTATTTTAGAGATTACTTGGTACAAACCCATTGTTGTTTTTAAGACTAATATGAATGTGCTGTTATTAGTTTGTTTGTTTTAACATTTGTTGGAATATTTTGTTGGGTTGGTGATCATTTTTCTAAATTGCATCATAAAATACATCGTCCGGTTGTAATGCTTTTTGAAGTTTTCCAACAAACAATGCACATTTCTGCAGCACTACCTTGATGAGTATCTGAATGATCACATTTTCCAGGTTACAGTTCAACAACAAAAAAAAAAAACTGACATAACTTACTCATATTAAGCTGTAAAATAATTAACAAAAACAGCGATAATATATTCTATGCATCATAAAACCAAAATAGAAAGTTATGTCCCTTCAACCACATGTTCATGTCTTGCTGCCCATAAATTATACTTTGATGTGCATTTATTCTTCATAAGTGAATTAAGAAAATGACAGCACCAGAGTATCTATTTGTAAGATGTTTGTGATAGTAAATAAGTTAGTTTATTTCTGAAAACACCAGTGCTGTATATATTTGTAAGTATCTTGCCTCATCTTATCTGTGAGATGGCCAAATCCCCAGCTTCCCAAACACATTGCTGTCACCTCAAGTTTAAATGGATGAATACAAGATTAATGTCAGAGTAATTTGTTTTTTGACATTTTAAAAATACTTATTGCTATGTTTTGGAATGTGTTTATTTTATGGTAACATACATAAGATGGTTATATGAACAAGATGTATAAATGGCCTCATGATCGACAGCCATCTTGGAAGCTGGAAATTGAAAAATTAATAATAAATCACAACAATTATGGTATTTTTAAATTAAATTATATTTCAACAAGCTGGTCATATGATTAATTGCCATCTTGGAAACTGGAAATATAAAAAGTAAAAAATAAATCAATTAATTTCAACTAAAGGAAAAACAGCAATCAACTTGTCTGCACTTGTGGCATTATATACTAATGGTAAGACAGTCTTAGGACCAAATATGAGATGAAAATGATGTGATGTCATCTCATAATTTATAAAATAATAAATATTTTTGCAAATGGACAAGAAATATTTGACTTATAGACATGACAAGCAATTTTCCATGTTTTCCATGATGTTAGTCTCACCTTATCTGTGAGGTTGACATATATGTGAGTACATATGGTATTTAAGATAGTCTATCTTGATTGAGAATCTCTTTGAATTAATATTACTGAAACTAAATAGATGAAATGTTCCAAGGTATTTCTTTCAGATGTGAAAACATGTAAACAACATATTAATTTAATTTTTCTTGAGATTTGGATGAATAATTTTTTATTGAGTTTTTATAAATGTAAACAGTGCTGATTCTCTATGTCTGTTTTGAGATTCTTATGTTCGGCCATAACTAGGTCAAATTGGCAAGGAGATTTAGGAAAAGTATTTTCTTATCACCTCATGTATAGTAGTTAGCTATCTACTACATTTACCCAGTCAGAGTATACATCCAGATCTTCATTGATCAGCCTCTCTAATGCTGTTGAATGATTTCTTTATTTTTTCAGGACAATCCTTTTAAGTATAATTTCACTTTTAAATGAGCCAAATACATTTTCACCTGCCAATGTTGATGCATCAGTAATGTACAGAAAATGGAGGGATTCCAGAGCAAAAGATAAAGAATATGAAAATATTATAAGGTAATTTTTTTTTACATTGATTGCATATTAAACAACAACATTTCTAAATCAGTCAAGTATTATCTTAATTATTAAAAATGGGCTTAACAGCGACAATTGTAAATCAATCAGTTCTGAGAAGAATTGTAAATATTGGGAATAACAGCCACAATTGTAAATCGGTCAAATCTTGTCATTGTCAATAATATTGGGAATAACAGGTACAATTGTAAGTTAGTCAAATCTTAGAATCATTGTCAATAATATTGGGAATAACAGGTACAATTGTAAATAAGTAAATTCTTAGCAGCATTGTCATTAATAGTGGATTTTCTGAATATCTTCCAAAATTCAAAGTATGTTTATTGTTCTTTTGTCATAGTCTTGGATAAATAACAGTTTTAGTTTTCATGATGATGATTTTATCAAATTCCATATTTTTTTGCTGTGAAAGGCTGAGTATTTTGTATTAGTAATAGTACTAATTATCATTTGTGAAAAAAAAAAGTTTATCTCATTTATGAAAATCAACTACTGTGTACAGGAATCCATTGGGTATATTTCCAGGCTTTTGGTATGTACTCTAGACAAAGAACACCTCTAAACAATATGTACATAGAAATAGACTCTATATATATTTTAAAGACTGACAAACAAGTGAGAAAGTAGCTTAGTTAATAAATCATCAACGCTTTGTAGACCAGATAAAACAACTGTAGGTAGGCGACAGCCATATGCATTTCATTACAAGGAGAATTTTTTTCTCTTTTTTTGGTTGCAGATTAAATTTTACACACAAGTTGTTTAAACAAAATATTTTTAATTTTTCCCTGTGGATGAAATCAATTAGGCAGGTAGGGTTTGAAAAACATTTAATTCATTTTTATTAAGTATATTTTAAACTAAACTAAATATGTGAAAAATAAAGTGCCTTTGCCACTTTTGTGTAAGTGGGGTGAACAAAGTCTGTCTTCTCAGACAGCTGAGATGGCAGCAATCTTAAACAGGATCTTTCTTCTCATTAAAAAAAAAAAAAAGATGATAATTGTGAATGTTCAGTTTATTGTGATGCTTGGAAAATCTCAAACCCTGGCCCCTTTTATGACTATTCAGATCCTCCTCAAGAGTGTGCGCATGGGGGTTAAGGGTTGGCATATTTGCATAAATCAGATTTAAGTTTAATGCATGCCTCAGATTAAGTGCATGGCGGGACTAGCGGAATATATTTAAATGTTATAATTTTCATTAAGTTATAACCTTAATCCTAAAGTTTAAAACACACTTTCCATTTTATTAACTAATGAAATCATTGAATCAGTTTTAGTTTTGTGTATAAATATTGTGATCTCAAGGATACAGTTACAAGTGATCATAAAATTGGCTGCTGCTTATTGAAGAATCTACCATAACAGGCCTGTATGTATTATCATTAGGAATATCAAGACCTGACAGACACTAACAAAAATGTAATTTTGACCCATATCTAAAATTCTAACCTTTTCATTGAAAAAAAAAAAAAATAGAAATATTTAATAACTTGAATTGCCCTGGTTGTTATTTGCTCATAAATTTTAGGATGAAATGAATGTATTTTTCAAACCAATGAACCCTGAAAACTTCAAAGATGGGAATAAGTTTTTATTGATTTCATTTTGGACGTCAGAAAATATGAAAATCTGTGCCATGATGTCTGAAGTGTCCAAGATGATTGCAGTGGTATATTTTGACAGAATAATTTCTTGCTGTAAAGCTTAATTTTACCAATAGTACATGACACCTGTCCACAGATGTCTCTTCACTACCAAATGATCACACTGTTTTTCAGAAAACAAGTACAGGCGACAAAAGATGATGCAGATCGGGATGGAGTGAAAGTTCCAACCACACTCCAGGAGTACTGTGTGAGCACAAGACCAAAGCCTTCCGACAGCCATGCAGACTTAGACTTTTATGATGATGATGACTATGCAGATGAAATGGATGATGAAGAAGGTGTGTACGCGGAGGATGATGACGATTCAGGGAATGGAGAGTCTTGATAAAACATTGTGTGTAATAGTTTAAAAAAGGGGGAGGGTTGGGGAGAAAAATCCAAAACTTACTTGTAATTGATATTTAAAGCAGAATTGTCAAGGGATGGGGGTATACAATGTATAATAAATCACATTTACAAAAATTTCAGTGGAAGTTTGAAATTCTAATGAGGGAAAAATGCACTGGACTGTTTTATTTCCTTTTCAGATTTCTATTTCTTTCTCTTTGTGCAGAAGTTCAATATTTTTATTTTTTTATTTATTCTTTTTATTTTTGTTTATTTGGTATTTATTAAATATTAAGACATTTGTCTTTACATTTACTGAAATAAATGCTATGACGGTGATGTTCAAGCATGAATGATCCAACACCACCATCCTTGTATTGCAGCTACACATCCTTCATGTATACTAACTGGAGGAGAATAATGCATTCTCACCATGTGTATGCGTGCACGTATATATTCAGTAGCCAGTCTTGTACATCGGAGGAGCCTGGAAAATGGTCATGTTCTTGGATTGATCTGCCCAGCTGGTTGAATAAAGCTTATAAAGTTGAAATTTGGGGTCCAGTAGAATTTCTGAGTGCCAAAAAGACAACTACCATTTACTTTCCGTATGCATGAAAAAGAACTCAAGCCTTCAGCTTAGTTTCCTGTTTACTGAAAAAAGGGGGCCAAATATCGTGTATTGTGTGCGTGTGTGTATGCATGTAGTTTGCATTACAATAAATTTGATAATAAAACCTTTTGAGTGAATAATTAGCAAACTGCTTCATTCATCTTTACAGTTTCTTTAGCTGTTTCAAGATATACACAGTTGCTTGCTAAGAATTCTGTTTTTTTGTTTTTTTTTCTTCTTAATTTGTTTCTTTGTCTTGGCATTCAACTGGGGAGGAATAGAATCATGAAATAAATTAGTAGGTCTAACTAACCAAAAGACTTTTGGGGTGATTTTGTAGACCTTAATGGTATCTAGCATTGCAGTCTGATTAAAAAAAGAATAACCCTAAAAACTAAGTTAACTCCATTTGAAGGGTTTGCCAAAATTTCAGCCATTCAGCTTTTAACATGAATCCTGATGGAACAAGCAAGGAAGGAATTGGTTGGTACTCTGTAACACAATCATATCCCAAAATAACTAGTTAGGGTTCTTAAAAACCTTACACCATTTCATCATCTTTGTTTTCGCTGCATTAGGTATCTCAGCAGATTTTAAATTGGGGATTTTTCCTTAGATATCTAAATATTCTGAAACAAATGTAGAAATCCTCTTAAATGAAACAAAAAAACACATTTGTGTTGAACGCAACACTAACGTATATTCTGTTCTAAATAGGTAATCATGGCAGCAAAACAGTTGTAGCCATATCAGTCTTATAAAAAAGGCACAAAAAGTTCTTTAGATGTTATTTGTAGTTGAAATCCACAAATGAATTCTCTTAAATTTTTGTTTGATTCTCAAGAATAAAAACAAACTAAGATTATCTCCCTTAATGTAAACACTAGGGCCTTTGTCTCTATTTAAAATAATCAACACTGACTGATGCCAGGTCTTTAAATTAAACACACGTATTTTAAAATCTCTTGCCTCTTTGTGACATCATTTAACTCTAATTTCTTGTATTATTTGATGATTAAATATATTTCTCTGGAGAATTAAATAAGTTTTCAGTTCCACAAACAGAAAAAAACCAGAAACACTCTTTTTGTTGTCATAATTTATTAAAATTCTGAAGAAAAACAAATTCATGCAGCTGAACATCTGAGAGATGCTACCATCTAGAAGTAGCTTCTGTTAACAGCTGATAAAGATTTGTAGTGGTTAAATTTAATCTGAAGGATGCCAATCATTTTGCCATGATTATTCTCAGGAGTTAGTATATGTAGTAGGCTCCCAGAACGAAGAAAGCTGCTGCTAAAAACTTGATGAGGAAATCCACATGATTGGCTGAGAAGAGAAAAACAGCAGCCAGGAAGGTATGCCAATCTGAGTTAACTACAGGAATCTTACTCTGGACCTCAAACTTAGCAGTCAGGGGGTTTAACTAGACTACCTTGCCTCCATAATTAAAAATGTGTACTACATTTCTTTCTATCTCTTAAGGAATTCTGATAATGAATAATCCTCAAAATTATACAGGATTTGAGGCCCAAAACCAAATATCTGCCTTTGAAATCTAACTTAAGCTAGTGATTAAATATTATTCGACTAATTGCATTAATGTAGCTGTGCATTTCTATGTATACAGTACCATGTTCTTTTTTTAATGTATGTTGCTCACTAATCGTACTTTTATAAATGATATAGTTGCCAGGTCCAGATATTCAGTGCATCTTAACATCACTATATGATGCAGTAAAAAATTGAAACATTCCATGAGAAATAATATAAAGTAACAACCAAAGCAATGAAAAAAAAAAAAGCCAATTTAATAGTATTTTTTTTTGTTGCTTAGAAGTTTAATGGAAGTATAAAAAAATGAATTTAAATGTTGAGAAAACTAGCATCTGTCCCTAAACACCTGTTTTGTTGTTAGTGTGTAAACTATGGGCATGACTAAAGAAGACTACCTCATTTAAGGTATAGTATATTATTGGCCAGGTTTAGGTTTTCTTGTTAGAATAATCTGTTTATAACAAGCTCAGTACAAGTCTAATGTAGGTTCCAAAACTCTCCATTCATGGGCATGATACAAAACTAAGTGAGCATGTTACAGCAGTACCAAGCTCAACTTATGGAGAATGTGCAAATAAGCAGTCATTGATAAATTTGGTGGTTGGTTATGCATTCCACTGGCTTTTGACCAAACCATGCATACAGGTTATTTGAATGTTTTTTTTCCTGTGTAAATTATACCATTGGCTATCAAATGTTAAAGCTATGCTTGCAATACAATAACTCTAGTTCTGTATAGAACATTTATTGAGGAATTAGCTTTTGCTTGTTTGGAAGAGGTTTTAGCACATGTTTAAAATATCAGATTTATCCAATAGTATGCAAATAAACAGGTCCTTTATCTTTCCTGTGGATTCTGCATATTTTTCTTTTTTATCTAATGTAGGTAACTTCCAATGCAACATTTGTCTCTCCTCAGGCTTTTGCTGAAGCTAATATTTTAATCTTCTTGCAAATTTAAAAGCTTACAATGTATTAAGAATTTCAAGGAAAAATTATTTAGAACTAATAAAATGTTGTACTAAGAATGAATTCTTGCGAGCTCTGCTACTTCTCCAAAATTGTTAACCCCTTTCAAAACTACAGATCTTGGTGCATTCATTAGTTCGCCAAACCTGGTTCCATTTAGGGTGTCCTGGACCAGAGTTTACTGCTGAGCTGTGAATGTTTTTTTTCCTTCAGATTTTAGATGAAATTAATTTCTAAACTTGCACTTAGATCATGGATAAACATTGAAAGAGCATTTAAAATGTTTACTAAACATGGTAGAGAAAATTTACTGATACTGTAGGAGGCTTGTATTCTTTAATTAAAATCTAGAAATGAAGCATTACTACATTAGCAAAAAGCATATATGCAGATCACTCCAAAAGCAATGCCTTATTTTGTTTCTTAAAAATTGTGATTGGACTTTAACATTTCCTACTGCCACAAAGCAGGGTATGTGCAGAAGTTTAAAAAGGTGGCTAAAAATAATGTCCAGCTGGCCAAGAAGCAAAGAAATCATGAAATTCCTTGTGGTTTAAGGCATACAGGCTAATAGAGATTCATGGACATGTGGAAGTTTGGTAAGGAAAGGTGCTAATTTACCCATCATGTCACAGTATGAAGAGTGAAAAAGACTTAAGACTTTGCACTGGACAGCTGGCAACTGCTATGGCAGACAAGAATGCATGAAAAGTGGGGGGAGCTTATCTGCAATTATTGGTTGGATATCATGCTACAGAGATCACAAATAATTTCAATGAAAACACAAAGACCCCATTCCTCTGCTTAGATATTCTTCACACATCACAGATAGGACAAGGGTCTACCACTATGATCCAGAAACCAAGTGATACCATAATGACTATCCTTAGAAGTTCAAAACTCAGCCATCTGTTGGAAGTCATGGAGAATTATATCATGCTTACTGAATTCATGCCTAGGTGTGCAACAAAACTCTCAAAAGTTGAAAGCTTGCATAAGAATTCTTAAAGCAGATGTGATTCTAGACTACAGTGCCAAACTTCACAACTAGGAAATAGGCAATTAATTGCATTGTTCAGATGGACTAAGCTTCCATCCTGTTTAAAGCTCACATGGATTACAGTAACATTTTGAAGAGGGTAACCCTATAATGTGGTTAAAAATTGGCTGCATGACACCCAGTCATTTTACTGCAATAGAGTTGAAAACAATGGAGATTGGTGAAAAATAAATGCATTCATAGAAACTGTGTTCTTGATTAATGTACAATACAATAATCCTGAGGGTGACCCTCCTGTACTCAAGATTACAACTATTTAGAATAACTACATCTGGCAAGGAAAGTTACACTTTTAACTAGTTCCAACTCCACACTCTTAGAAGACATAAATTATCACAATATTGAGAGTACTTTGGTCAACACAAAATGATTTATGCAGATTTCCATAGAGAAAGGCAACATTATGACTGGTGTATTATAGTTGCTATTTTCACTTAATGATGTTGCAATTTTTGGAAGTTTCAAAAATTAAAGAAACAGAAACTTAAGTTCAGTTGCTAAGGCGATCAAATGTACCATTTTTTTTCAGAGAATAAATCAAATTGTCTAATTTTCCATTTTTATTTCCTTATTCACAGATAAGTTGATTTGGAGTATAAGGCAGACTAGGCTAAATCAAACTGGGTAATTAGCCAAACTATGTAAAGTCCTTCATAACACAGTTGCATTGCATCAATGTCTAGGGTACTTCCAGGTTCATGAATAGTGATGAGCTGTTAGTGCCTATCAGTTAATTACTTTGTGAGATAATTTTCCACATAAATGGGATGTCTGTAATCTTGGAAAGATATTTGAAACTGCAATCATCAGTTTTGGTATCAAAAGCCTGGTCTGTTTTTAACCTCTGCATGACATTGGTGATCATATAATCCAGTATCATTTGCAGTGTTGAATTGCCTACTTTAAAAAAGCCAACTGTGTCAGTTTTATCTATATCTTAGACACTATTATTTCATTTTAATATATTACAGAACATTGAAATTCAGAAATTCAACTCACAATTTCAATTTTGGTAACATGAGTCTACATTATTCAACTTGGTTTCAAGTTGTCAGATTTTGGGATTCACAACTAGACAAACATGGAGGTCAGCATGCTCAGCTATTCACTGATTGATAATACACACTTCCAAGAAACCACCATGATGAATACTGTACAACAGTGAAAGAATGATAAGGAGAAATGTAAAGATAGTGATCAGTTGCAATTTGTTTGGTCATTAGTCTCAGCTATACAGTACTAGGTCCATGACACAGTGCACTGGGTTAGCATGTATTCCTCCAACTTACCCTCAATGTTAGTCCACCTAGGTTTGCAGCCATAATTTGCCTTGCTTTTCTTTGTAATGAGCAACATATCCTTTGTTTTACACCAGCCCTTAACCCATTTCTCAGACACCATATTACCATGGCAAGCTCAACTTCTAGCCTAAAAGTTGCTGTGCATAACTTGCATGACTTTACAGGAGGCATTTTGAGATGAGATAAAGGATCTGTTGTGGGTATTTATACACATAATTAGGATTGAAAAGGAAAGACAACTTAATTCGTGAATGAGTGCTTGTTACTGATTTGATAATTTCACATGCTTCAGCGAGTGCATTAATGGTGAAGTGCTCACCCAAATGACATGTTCTGGGAAATAATTTCTGTAGTCTGTTTCAAAAGAATAATTTTAGTTTATTTCAGAAAGTAATACACAATGACATTTAAAATTTTCTTAAGGTGATTTCAATGACTGCATAGATGAGTCAATATGAAGCATAAGATGAAGCCTGGATTTTGAAGAAAAAAGTATAGACTTATACACTGAAAAATACAGTACTTTAATTTTTTTTAAAATGCAATAATAATTAGATGGGACTTGTTAGTGGTAGTGACAATACAAGATGCCGATACCCGAATGCTTTTAATTTTTTTTTTATTTTAGAGAGATGGGAAAAAGAAAAGGATTGTTATCTGAAATAAATGCAAAAGAAATGTATTAAGATTTAGGCATTTCAGTGTAGTAGTAACACTTGAAAGTTGGCATCAGAGGAAGTGGGGATTGCTCATCTGCCTACTCTTTCCAATTCAATTCAGAACAAAAACATTAACGCATATATATTCATACAGGCATAACATCTAGCTGTTTATTTAAAACATGAAGGCCTATTCTAAAAATCAACCAACTTGCTACCTTCCAAGCCAATCTATATGCAAAATCTGTTTCATAAAAAAATATAAATATATAACCATTACCAGGAATACAACCGTTATTATACAGAACATGTGGTAGATGCAGTTTGTGAAGCATCTTTTTAAAGATCTCATTCATTAAAGAGAATCTTTTAAAACAAACAGGAAAAAAAAAAATTAACAAAAACTTTTCTTCTTTTACAAATATTTCTGGCAAATCATTAAATATGCTTTGGTACACTTTCATTGTTTTCAAGAGAATGCAGATAAAAAACCACACCTTTTTACAATGTCAGTGCAGCCATACCAATTTTCCTCCACCAATTTCTATTTGCTTGAGAATTCATACTCCCAACAACTGCATCACTCATGAATGAGCCATTTCTTAATGCAGGAAACCAAAGTCTTTCTCTCTGATGCTAAAACCTGCTGGAAGTCTGGGTCAAAGAATGGTCCCTGTTCTATACCGAGGTTCTCAATAAGCCTATCCATAGAGCAAGTTTCATATAATAACCATTAACCACATTATTCCAACTTCATTACTATCTGACAGTATTGAGAATTAATCTGTGCAAGCAGTTTTAAAAATAAGCAATTGACAGCATATCGTTTTCAGACTATTTTTAAAATTTTACATATTGTAAAAATCTCGAGTTTCAGCAATCATCAATTAAACTGAACTAGTTTTCTAACATAGAAGTGTTTAGCTACATCCTGAAACCACACAGAATTCAGTTTGGGAGACTGATTTCTTAACAAATAAACTAAAATAATCAGAAAGCTATCAGGTTCATTGAATTTTAACTGATTTTCAAGCTTACAGTAGCAATTTCCATTTTAAAATAATAATGTGTACATATAACATTTTCTTGTCAGTAAAGTAATAACATCAAGTACAGGTATTGCAGTAATCAGAGTATGTATGCATACATATAAAGGAGAAATTCTTGTAAAATATAACTCTCAAACAGAAGTCAAAACTATGCCAAAAAATAAACTACCGATGTGTATACAGTTTCAAAATTGTGTAAATTAAAATAGATGATTACAATTTAATAACATTGTATAAAGTGAAAAACAATCAATCTGCCCTATTTACTGTACTATAGTGCCCTATTTGAAAAATGTTCATTCGTGGTTTGAAACATCTTTCTGATTGTTTTTGTAGTAAACGTCAGGGAGTCTTCTAAGTTTTTCCGCTGCCTGCAAAAAGAACAATAAAAGAAAACTGAAGTTCAATAAACAAACAAAAATTCCATTTATTCTATTAAATGATTTTACTCTGTCAACACAAGTCTAATTTAGGTGCTTTTATGGCAAGTCAGTTTCCAATCATCAACAAAACTTGGAATCTCTGTTGATGTTATATGTTTTAATACAAATTTGTGAGAGATGTAAAGCAATTAGATATGAAACATTTTCTAAGACTGAAGAGCATGTAGACAGATTTTTTTGTAAAGTGTGGCCATAACATTACATAATTAATATTTTTGAAAAAATATCAATCTTGTGAAAACACAGCTAATGTGTGACTGACAGACAAACAGAGCTTCTCTTTACTTAGAGAGTACTGTCATGGTAGAGTACCTAAATTAATGGAGATAGGGGAAAAAAATTTACTAGAGAGCAGTAATGGACTTCCAGCTCACCTCTTCTGCAGTAAAATCTCTCTGGGGTTGAGCAAACATCTCGTAACCAACCATGAACTTTTTAACTGTTGCTGAGCGGAGAAGTGGAGGGTAATAGAGGGCATGGAGCTGCCAGTGACTATTGTCAGTTTCCAAGCTGGGACCAGTGGGGGCCCCTGCAACAGCCATAGTTAACAAAAATAGACACTAGAGGTCTCTCAAGATAGGTAGGCTTTATCAAAGATTCTTCATAAAAACTAAACAACATGATGCTTTCTTAAGACCTGTGGATTTTTTACTTTAAAATAGTAAATCACCCTAAAATCTACTTGTTTGAAGGTTAGCCTGGACAGGTATAAATTTATTTCACATTCTTCACCATAAAAATACAAGGTTGATAGTTTAATGAATTCAACATAAGTTGAAAAAAATTTTCAAATTATTACATTGTCAGCTCAGCACAAACTAAGTTATCTACCTTAAACTACAAGCAAATTCTCCAAATTTGGTGAGCATTAAAAATTGCACTACCTTGAACATATACAATAAATATTTGCTGCAGGTTCTATGGTGCAGGTAAAAATGGACTAATGGAAATTCTGTGACTCAATGATCTCAAGGACAAGCTATTTTATGAATTGGTAGACAGACAGGTTATATAGGGTCCAAGAACATTAGGAGAAGCTAAGGCATGTTCTTAACTCACTTTTCCAAAACTTATTAGAGGAAGGGTGCATAGGAGATAAAGTAATTTTAATGCATGTAACAAAACGAAAGAGGGAGAATTACCACTGTCAGCTATTATGGTCTATCAAGCCAGTAACAATCCCCTGTTGCCAGAGAATTAGGAATTCCACAGTTAACAAACAATTTGGTTGGTATCATGGCCAACCCATTCAAACTCTCAAACCACAATCAAATATTTGCTGTAAGATTTAAAACAAGACTATTAATATTTATATATACAACACAGTATAGTGTTAGACCATAAAGATGTACATGCCACTACATTTTCCTGCAAATAAACTATCAGTAAGGCCCCTATTGCTTAGGAATTGAGACAAAAAATTAGAAAGACTTTTCACTGTTCAGTAAACAAAAACAACATTAAGTAGGTCTAAGGGCAATTTGCAAATATCTGAATCCCATGTCTGACAGTGGTAGATCCATCAAAAGCAGGTAAGATTTTGGTATTGTTTGTAAATATTTAGATGGATTAAACTTTATTTAGCTTTAATTTTTTAACACTGAAAAATTAGTCTGACCATTTTTTTTCCTGATTGGATAAGATAAACTTAATCTCGGAGAAAGTATTCTCATAATTCAAGTAAAATATTTTCCTTCACCTCACCTCCTCAGAGTTAAAATTTTCTAACTAGTTTAAGAGAGTTACATTTCCATTTAAATGTCTCTTATAGTATAATATGCAGGAAAACTAAAGGAAAAGGTATAAAAAACTGCATCATTCTGTAAGATGGAACCTACTACCCATGCATGTTGAACATGCCAGAGAGAAAATAAATGTTATATCCTTACCGTGCCAACCCATAGAGAATGGAAATGAAATTTCAAATAGATTGTCATACTTGGTGAGCAGTTGCTTCAAAATAGAAGACAGGGCTACAAAATAAAGGAAATTATGATATTATGAAATGAAGTCATGTACCAGTCAGGGTCTGTGCAGTAGGGCTTGAATCAAAGAACCAGATATCCTAAAACAGACCCACAAACACAACTGATATAGCATGTCCTTAAAAGTCAACAGAGGAAATCTGAAACAAGATTATCTCAGCAAATAATAAAGAAATGTTTCCACAATGCAATACTATGGAAGCTGTAAAACAACTAAAAAACTGACAATCCTTGAAAATCCTAAAGCTTTATGATAAGACAGCCTGGAAATGGCAGTCAGAATTTGTAGCAATGACCTAATTACTGGCAGAGAAAAAAACTTCTTCAATTTCACACACACACACACGTTTCGAATTTCTATGTAGTTGTTACAAAAACTCACTGTCTTTTTCATCTTCGCTCAGTTCGCACAAGCGCAGTACATGTCGCTTAGGTAACAGCATTGTCTCGTATGGCCATACTGCCCAGTAAGGTACCAGCCACACCCAGTGGTCATTCTCCAAGACTATTCTCTCCTGCCAGATAAACACACCAGTGCATGCAAAACAACAATAAATACAGAGCAGATGAACACCAGAGAGTAATTTTAAACTATGGATTATCAATCCTTCTTGGTCAATCTGAAAGTCAAAGAACCCATCTGAATAAGAAATAAAGCTACAGAGACAAACAAAAGACTTGGTCACCCTTTTATAGGATTACTATAAACTAACAAACAAAAATGTCATAAGACATTAGATAAGAGTGATCAGTCTTCTTCTCTTATAAATATATAAAGGAAGATAAACCACATCATTCTATTTGTTCTGCACCAATCAGTTCTGATAAATTATACAGGAATGGAACAAATCCTGTGCTACATGGATTTATATAACCACCGATACAGGCACAGGACAACAATTATTAGGAAATAATAGAGTTTTTATTCTAGAATAAATTTAGCCTGTTTATTAATGTTCAGTTTTTTTTTTAAAAAATAATAACAACAGCATCCATCGTTTTATTTTGAAATACAGAAATTCTCTATAATGGAAACTGGCTATTAAATGACTTGTTAGATTAAACATAGTTAGAACAACTAATATGTTGAAAATAGACAAATCTTATGGGAAACATCGGAAATCATTGACTCACTTTGCGTTGAAGTTCCTGCTTGACGTAATCCACAAGAAGTGGGGACCCATACTTTGTGTAATATGTTCTTTGACACCTGTCCTTAACTAGTGGTTCATTTGGCATGAAGGAGCTGGCCCACACCTTGAAAACAACAAAAACCAAATCAAATACAAAATTAAGATTTTTTAACAAACAGTAAATAGCTGGACCAAAAGTGGAGCAGTGGAAGAGTGAAATCATTAAATCAGAACTTCCCACCTTCAAACCTGTTAGCAATAGAAAAATAACGCATGTAGCCATGGAGCCTGCAACAGATTCTTTACTGGGGGCAAGTAATTAGGAAATGGTTTTATTTTTTCACCATGAATTTTTATCAAAGGAACTAAGTATTTTACATGCACACACAAAACACAATTACCATCTGTACAAGAAATAATTTGTTCAATTTTTTTAGTTACAAACATTTTCTTTTCTTCAGAAGACTCATTGTTTGTTTCCCAAAACTTCTGTACACAGTTCTTGAATATCAGTGACACTTGTCAAGAATATTCAAGCCTCATTATAGTGAACCTTTCTGGAAAAAGTTCACCATATCAGGGAGTTCATTATAACTAGGTTTAGCAATTTTCTGAATTACACAATGAAGAAATACATGCATTTTCATAGACATTAAATGTGTGTATTTTAAGGTAAAATTAGAGGCCGGTTACATAGATTTTAAAAAGTTCATGGTAGTAATAAAACAAACTTATATGGTAATTACACATCTTTTTAATCATTTTCTTTCAACTGATGTCCCAGAGTAGACTTAATTTTATGTCTATTCACCCAAACTGTAGCCACTGTACCTTTTGCTAGCCCAAGTCTTTTTTTTTTTTTTTTAAGATCAAGAATTTGCAATTTTAAAATTTCAAAATGTAGCAGTTCAATAATCAATAGCCATTCAAAATGTACATATATTATGCAACCACATACTATGTCCACCAATCGTCTTTTTGTGTTTTATCAAGACAATGGCACACAGCTTACACAAGTTTAAAACCAGCAATCATTTAATCTGGGTATAATTATTGTAACAGATCGCTCATTTAGGATGAATTTCAATAGGAAAATTCTATCCTAGCTGCTGAGACCGTTAAATCCAGATGTTCATAAAAGGCAGTTTGATATAGGAGGCTTAACTGTATTTCAGTGGCTGCTTTACTATATAAAGTAGGTCTTTTGTAGACTTTTACTATTATGAACTTTTGTCAGCATAAAATTTCTAACTCACATCATCAGTTAAATTGTAATTGCATTTTCAGGAGTTACTTCCTCTTTTTTTTTTTTTTTTGGAAAATGACAACTTTAAAGCAGAAAGGGGAACAAGTAGCCTGGTACGGTAGTTTCAAGTAGCCAACAAGTCCTCTTCCTGATTTTGTGTGTCAAAGGCTAGAAAGAATCTAAACAACAAACAATGAAAAAATATCAAGTGTAAAGGGAAAGGTATCTCCAGTTTCACTCTTGAAAAAACACCAACAACTTTCTTCTTTCTTCATGATGTATTCACGTCAGAAACATCTAGAAGGTCCCTGCTTTAAAAGTGGCTGCATCAGTAATCTGAATACAAAACAAGGCCAGATCTCTGTTTCTAAAATTACTTCTTTAAAAGTTTTTTAAGTCAGCTTTAAAAGAGAGTCCTTCCAGACAGAGAAAAGATGTTTAAAAAACTGATATGGGCCGTAGATAGAGAAACAGACATTGCCCAGTTTTTATTTTCCTTAGAAAATATGCCTGATGACATTTTAAACACCTGGACTGTGCTATCAAAAAAAAAAAAAAAAACACATCTGATATAAGGCATTTCAAATACTAATCGATAACAAAGTGCTGGCTTACCTGACAGTGAGGGTGCTGGTTAGAACAGCCCATGATAGCCCCTTTGTTTTCAAAGATCTAAATAAAAATAATGGGAATTAAAATTCTGGCATCGACATTAGTGGAAGAGTGCTTAGAAGGGAGATTACAAGTGGTTTCAGAAGTTATGATTCAGGTTCTCTAGCTATGCCATTCTCTTTGGATTGTAGATCCTAAATCAACTGTGTGGTTAGGATCTGCTATGAGGGTGGCAATGATGATGGCTTCCTAAGAAGAAAATCACAACGTACATATTTGGCAACGCCATTCTTTAGTATTCAGAGACAAAAGTAGAGTGGCCAACAGTCATCCCATAAGTAGTAGTGGCAAACAAACATTACTAATTTAATAGTAACACTGGAAAAAACTGCATGCTAATTTACTAACCAAACAGGATCAAAATGCAGTATTACATAACTTAGTAAAATAAACATTATGAAATTATACTAGAAACTAATTCCACATTTAAAACAAAAAATAATAAACAGCTTTTTTCTAACTGAAAGAGGTACAATATGGAAAGGAGAGCAAACTTCTGATAAAATCTAGAGACAACTTTCAAGGCTACAAGCTTACAACATTTTGTGTTGGTTTTCCATCACATAGAATCCTTAAAACATTTTTTATGGAAAACCTGGCAACTCAACTTATATCTAATAAAAGCCAGAAGAAACAATAAAAATCAGCTGGATACAATGAAAACAGCTTCTTTTTCCCTTTTATTTCACCAGAGCCGGTATACATTAGTTGCCACCAATGCTTGATAAGCATTTAATACATAACAAATGAACCAGCTCAAAGAATCTCTTGGCTAACACTAATGAATTTCGAGCACAGGATTATGCAAATGTGAGAAATTCCCAGAATCAACAATAAGTAGCATGATGCTAAGACTTCAGGTAGGCAAGATAGTTGCAGTTAAAAGATGTAGCTCTCAGTAAAAATTGTTGCTATTAAATTGGCTGAAATTCAAAGAATAGATGACCAAAAATACTTCCACAGACTCAAGTGAAAATGATGAATGCAAATTACTGCTAAGGAATGCTCAAAAACTTTTTCTTTTGTATTTTCAACTACAAGTAGTACCTTGAGGTTAAATATATTAATAAAATGTTTTGATCAAGTCTATGAACACCCTATCTTTTGAGAAAAACTAGAACAAGGATATACTTTTTTAAACAACCTTCAGGTTAATGTAAACGCACACTGAGCTCACTTAGTATTGTGGCAGCTGTAATTATCTTGTTGCTTCAACTGGTTCTGAGCTCTCTGGTGACCTGCCAAAGGTGCGATTCCTCTTAGTTTTCTATACCAGCTCATCTGCGAAGTTTTCTTTACAAATGAGAGAGCACTAGTAGGTTACAGAAACTAGTGTTCGTTCGGACATTTTCCGTCACTTCATTAGTGGTTAATTCAACTAATAAATGTGTACTGGAGATCATTCCTGTCACCGTCAACAGGGTCTGAAAGCTGCTGTTTTTGCACTGTACAATTGGCCCGAGCTTTTCTTGAACCCTTGACCTATTGGTTGCTAAGCTCACTTTGTAGTATTTCGCATGCGGATTTCAAATCTGAAAACTGTTTTGCTCTATGACATCATGTTTTTTTAGTTATGGCATGTGACTGATGAATGGAGGTTATTCATAGACTGTAGCAAACTAAGCCTTAAAGCTGTGCTGTTACATCATAGTAACCAAAAACCTTTGGTTCCTATAGCTCATGCAGTTGGCTTGAAAGAGACATACGAGTCGATGGAACTCCTTTTGAAAGTGACGAGTTATTCGGATCATAAATGGAAAAAATTTGTGGTGATCTCAAAGTTATTCCTCTCCTCCTCGGATTGCAGCTAGGGTAAAACAAAACACGTGTGTTTCTTGTGTCTTTGGAACAGCTGTGATGATGCCAACCATTACACTCAAAAAGACTGGCCTATGCGACAGGAACTTATATCTGGCAGGTACAATGTGCAACATATGCCATTGGTAGACCCTCAGCATGCCTACCTTCTGCCACTTCATATCAAACTCGGCCTTATGAAAAACTTTGTCAAAGCCACGGATAAAGAGTGATGGCTTCAAATACCTAAGAGAGAAGTTTGGTGCTGACAAAAGTGAAGCTAAACTCAAAGAAGGAATTTTTGTGGGGCCTGAAATTCGAGAAATCATGCGTGATGACGGGTTCAAAAAAATAAGCTGATGCAGCATGGAAAGCATTTATTTTAGTTGTATAGAACTTTCTTGGCAAATATAGAGCTGAGCACTATGCTGAGTATGTGGAAAACATGCTAATGGCGTATCAGCGAACGGGGTCCAGGATGTTTCTAAAGATGCATTTTCTGCATTTGCATCTTGATTTTTTTCCAACCAATCTAGGGGCTGTCAGTGATGAACATGGTGAAGGTTCCACCAAGACACAAAGGTGATGGAAAGTAGATAACAGGGCAAATTCAATCCCAACATGATGGGTGATTACTGTTGGTTCCTCCAAAGGGAGACCGATACCTCATATACAGGTGCATCTCAAAAAATTAGAATATCGTGGAAGAGTTCAATATTTTTTGTCAGTTATTTCAGAAAGTGAAGATTGTATATATTCTAGACTCATTACATGTTAACTAAAATGTTTCAAGCATTTTTTACATTTTAATTTTGATAATTATGGCCTACAGCTCAAAAAACCCAGAAAAAATGTATCTCAAAATATTAGAATATTCCATTTCGAGTTTGAGTAAATCACTATTTATGCAGTATAAATACCATGAATCTCTCAGTCTCGTTCAGTACACACAACCACAATCATGGGGAAGACTGCTGACTTGACAGTTGTCCAGAAGACACTCAATGACACCCTCCACAGGGAGGGTAAGCCACAGAAGGTCATTGCTGAAATGGCCGGCTGTTCGAAAAGTGATGTATCAAAGCATATTCATGGAAAGTTGACTGGAAGGGAAAAGTGTGGTAGGAAAAGGTGCACAAGCAAGAGGGATGACTGCAGCCTTGAGAGGATTGTCAAGCAAAGCCAATTCAAGAACTTGGGGAAGCTTCACGAGGAGTGGACTGAGGCTGGAGTCAATGCATCAAGAGCCACCACGCACAGAGGTGTCCACGAAATGGGCTACAAGTGTCGCATTCATACTGTCAAGCCACTCCTGAACCAGAGACAACATCAGAAACGTCTTACCCGGGCTAAAGAGAAAAAGAACTGGACCGTTGCTCAGTGGTCCAAAGTTCTCTTTTCAGATGAAAGTAAATTTTGCATTTCATTTGGAAATCAAGGTCCCACAGTCTGGAGGAAGAGTGGAGAGGCACAGATTCCAAGTTGCTTGAAGTCCAGGGTGAAGTTTCCACAGTCAGTGATGATTTGTGGTGCCATGTCATCTGCTGGTGTTGGTCCACTGTGTTTTATCAAGTCCAAAGTCAACGCAGCCATCTACCAGGAGATTTTAGAGCACTTCATGCTTCCGTCTGCTGACAAGCTTTATGGAGATGCTGATTTTCTTTTCCAGCAGGAATTGGCACCTTCCCACAGTGCCAAAACTACTAGTAATTGGTTTGCTGACCATGGTATTACTGTGCTTGATTGGCCAGCCAACTCGCCTGACCTGAACCCCATAGGTATTGTCAAGAGGAAGATGAGAGACACCAGACCCAACAATACAGACAAGCTGAAGGCCGCTATCAAAGCAACCTGGGCTTCCATAACACCTCAGCAGTGCCACAGGCTGATTGCCTCCATGCCACGCCACATCGATGCTGTGATTCGTGCTAAAGGAGCCCCGACCAAGTATTGAGTGCATAAATGAACATACTTTTCAGAAGTTCGACATTTCTATATTACACTGGTCAACAAGTATTTTTCATCAAGCATATGTCAAGGTGTACTTAGTATAGTTTTTAATGCTGATTTCAAATATACAATTAGTTTTTTGACATCACCTACAGTTTTCAAGATGAGAAAGTTTTTTGGTTTTAGCTCATGCATTATATAGAAATTCCAATTTTTGACATGTATGCATGTATTTCATTTACATCATGGAAACATACCTTTCATTGCTGCATAGTTCAGATGCAATATTTCATCACCTTAAATTAACCAATCAAGTTTTGTCTGATGAAATAGGTATTTCAACATCTCAAATTGTCCAGTCATAATTGGTCTGATGAAATATTTCATCATCTCAAATTCAATATAAGTATAACCGTTTGCATCTATTTCCTTACTTGTTTGACAGTGTTAACAATGTCAAGACGGTGTAGAAATCCTCCTGATGTGTTTTGTTATGTCTGTGGACAATTTATTGTGAAGCTCAAAAATGTACAATAACACCAGAGATCAAGAAGATTTATAAGCTATAGATGTTTTTTTTAAAAAGCTGTACTTCTCCATAATGGTAATTTGAAGCCCTCCATTCCTATTGCACACTCCGTTCATCTTCATGAATCATATGAGAATATGGAACTTTTACTTCATGCCATTGCCTATGAAAGATACTCATGGAAAATGTGTGGAGATTTAAAGTCATTGGAATGTTAATGGGAATGCAGTCAGGTTTCACAAAATACTGTTGTTTCTTGTGTCTATGGGATAGTCGGGCAACTGACAGACATTATTCGGAATCAAACTGGCTGACAAGAACATCGTACCAGCCAGGACTGTCTAGCGTCAAGAACATATCTCTTGTAGATCCATGTAATGTCCTATTGCCTCCTTTGCACATAAAGCTTGGACTGATGAAACAGTTTGTAAAGACTCTACGGAAGAGAAATGCCAGAGGGTTTGAGTATATTGTAGAAAAGTTTCCCAAATCACACAGGCGAAGTTGAAAGAGGGTATCTTTGTCGGACCTCAAATTAGAGAAGTACTCAAAGATGTCAACTTCAAGACAACATTGGATGAACTGGAACTGCCTGCCTGGAATGCTTTCAATTGGATCTGTGAGAATTTCTTGGGCAACAAGAAGGCAATGGACTACAAGGATGGCATCAAGAATCTTCTGAAATGTTACTCAGCAATGGGTTGTCGCATGTCACTGAAAGTTCACATCTTGGACTCCCATCTGGATTTCTTTGCAGATAACCTTGGAGCAGTGTCTAATGAACATGGTGAAAGATTTCACCAGGACATTAGTGCTATGGAGAAACGGTACCAAGGCTTCTGGAATGACAGTATGCTGGCTGACTACTGCTGGACACTTACCGTGATCAACCAGATCAGGAACACCGCAGGAAATCCAAATCACAATGTTTCTAACTCTGTTGTTCTAACTTTGTCTGTTTTGTCTGACCCATTTTTTGTGTATTCGCTCTTTGTAGAATGATAGTGATGATTTTTAACTCAATAAAACTATTTACTTTCTAAAAATAATGTGTCCTTATTTATTACGTTAATGATTTCATATATACAAATATGTAAATATTTGCATGTATCTACTGAAAAACTGATATGTGCTGCATACAAATGGAGTGAAATTTTGAAATCAGCATGAAAAATTAGTCTAAAAAAGTTGGTTTGCATTCATAATGAGTATAATACATTTAATTTTGTTGACCAGTGTTATAAATCCCTTTTTTTTTTATTTTTATTGATCTTCTAAAATATTCTAATCTTTTGAAATGGTGGATTTTTGATTTTCATGAGCTGTAAGCTGTGATCATCAAAATTAAAACACAAAAAGGGTTGAAATATTTCACTTTATGTGTAATGAATCTAGAATGTGTGAAAGTTTCACTGTTTGAATTAAATTACAGAAAAAATGAACTCTTCCACGATATTCTAATTTTTTGAGTTGCACCTGTATATTTATATGCATATTATCACCTGGCTGTTTGGAAGTAGATGCATGATGAAAAGTGGTGCAATTCGTGTTATGCTGGCTATTTCTTCTATACTGCTTTTATCAGCCTTTCTCATGCATCTGCTGTCTGATCACGGCAAATATTTTTCACATTAAGCATTTTAATACCAAATATTGTTGTTCAAGCTTTATATATATATATATAGTTCATATAACATAATTCCTCCTTATGCATATCTCACAAACCTGACATCCTGGCCAAATTCTCTGACTTCAGATTTGAAATCCACATTTTGCTCAATGGCAGCCAACAAGTTTCATTTTGTTGGTCCAGTGTCATCGATGTAGTTTTAGCCCACTGCACATAAGCCATCTCGGTTCTTCCTCTGCAAAAGTTGGTGGTGTTCAGTTCACTTCATCGACAGCTGACTCCCCCATGTATCATTAAAATTTATTTTAGAAGTTAGTGCAGCCAACCCATCAGAGAGTAAAAGATGCTCAGAGTCCAACATACGTACCTGTACCCACTGATACTTTTCACCCAGCTCGGACAAGATGCTCACCAGCTCATCGACAACAGCACGGATCTCCTGCGGTGACATAAGTGGCAACCTGACATCTGACCACGGATGGAAGCAGACAACCCTGCATGTTCCATTAGCTGATCTGGCCTGGAACAGTGGAGAGTCACTTGATTCTAGAATAAAAGCCAAAAAAAAATTTAAACTACTGCAAATTGCCACCCAGACAAGTGTTCATCATATGGGCACAATATTACTTTAGTTATCCTTACAAGAGGCACAAATGAACAAGTACAAAACAATCTCCATTATGTTGAAAATTACCAGTTATAGCCACAGCAAGAAATCATGAGAACTGTGGAATTCTGCAAAGTGACAACAAATCCCTATGCAAAAACTTGTTTAGCAAGACTATGTTCAGAAATCGAACTATTGAAAAAAAAATATTTAAAAAACATCCATGAAGATAGCTTCCTACTACAGAGAAAACACCACCTAAAATATTCCTTGCTCTATCTTTCGCAGCTGACTGCTGTGAAATCAAAAGTGATCATAAAACATGAAAGTGGCATCATGCTGTGGCTGTCAACAACCACAAAAAGGGCCAATGTGTATGTAAAACCTTTTCTTTTGGCTAACAATTAGAAAGTAACTAGAACTTTCACTTCTCTCATCAATAAAAGCTGAAAATTTTGATGAATAATTTTGTTGTTGTCCTGCTACATCGTGATATTTTCTTGGTTGATTTAGAAGAAGAAAACCACACGTCTCACAGCCCTTGTAGAAATCTGCGTGATTAGTTTGTATTTTTTTTTTTAAAAAAAAAGAGTGGCCCTGCACAGTCACTGGTTAATCTGAATATCTGTAGCCAGACGTTATGGCTACACGGGGTCTTGGTTGGGAAAAGGGAGGCAAACCTGGAGCTGGGCCCTCTTCTAGTAAGGCTGGAAAATCATTTCGAAAAACAAACGTTCCTTTATAATCGGCATTAATCTGCAAAGTAAAAAAAAAAAGTGTCCATAAGCCATGATGTAGAATACTGTACCTACCGCAAAGAAATCGTTCATTGCGGGGTAATGTTCACAACATGTTTCTATTTCTTTTTAAAAAAAAAACCAGCAAAGGAAGTAACTATGTAATATACAAATATCACTTGGAGATTTATGGCTGACACAGGAATGAAGAATTGTCATAGATTTTTATCATGAAATTATTTTAACTAATACCCAGCAAAAGAAGAAAAAGTGATGCGTTATACCACTCTTGGGTAGTTTAGTTATAGAGCACTTATATCTTTTTGTTGTTGTTGTTTTTAAAATATCCTAGTTTGGACTTCAGACATTTAGGAGGAAAGAAACTCAAGGTTTTCAAAATAATTTTCTGACCTATGATAGTCTCAGTTTTTTTCCTGGTCAAATAACATCCACACTATTTTCTGCTGTACTTCAATATTGCAGGATGATCCAGAGCAGCCAGTACTCAAGTGCTGTAATAAGCTACTCCTACAGATTGACTTGAGCTACACAATCATGACCCCAGATTGTAAACGGAGTCTTCAAGGATAATTTCCAAGAAAAATAAGTGCTTTTAGCAAGAAAAATCTTCACAAAGTTAATTTAACTATCCATAATTTATCAAAACCTTCACGATATTTCCTTGATATCAAAGTAAATGTGTACATTTAAGGAATAATTAACATTTCTGCTCCTTCAATTCACAAACTCTATTTGCTCTTTTCAGCTAAATAACAATGATTTTATACAGTAAATGAAATATTGTCATTAATACGTTTGAGATTAACATAGCTCTCATCACCAGCTGCAAAAGAACAAGATGTAAGAAACTGTTTGTTGTCTATAGTGTATTTATTTGCATATGCAATTTAAAAATCATGCACTCTCCTCTGGTAGTAATTATCAACCACCATCGTGCACACCTTCATGTCTTATGATTGCAGATGTTGTAGCATAGTATTTTCTATAAATTCATTCATATATGATCATAGAAGCTTCAAACTAATCCTTTATCTCTAACCTACTAAAAATACACATGCTCAACTGTTTTGACTGTTCCCACTTGAGTCTCTTCCAAAACATTCAACTTCAACAATATTCTTCATGTCACATTTCCCATGATTCTATGCCTGACATTAAGTTGTAATTGAGTAGACTTTTAAGCTGTTTGTTCATGCCTTCATATCACATGAAGGTGTTCTAGTGACATAACAGAAGTGTGTTCCATCTTTCTCTGTCATTTGCTCCATCCTCATCACCGTACAGAACTATATGGAGATTAAATCTTCCTTTAAGAGGGTAGCTATTTCAAAACTGTTAAAGTCATTCCAAGTTTACTGTGCTTGAATAGTTTGAGTTAAGGGCCTTTGAAAGAAGTTTTTAATAAACTTTCTTGCCACAAATGCCAATGTACAGTCGACCCCCACGTAATCGTGGTTCAGCATTCGTGGCCCCGGTTATTCGCGGAATTTTCCTTAGAACCTAACTAATAATTGTTCGTGGAAACCCCCGCATATTCGCGGAATCACAAATATCTTCCACGATTTTTTTATGGCTTTTTCGTGGCAATATATTTTTTCACGCTTTTTAACACTAAATTATTAATAACAATATAATTTACTAATTTTTTAATATAAATACTAACGTAAATTCAGCAAAATATCAATATAAAATAAACGCTATTGGCTGGAGGTTTGAAAGTAGCCAATCCGAGAGCGTTATTCATTTCTCCTCGCTGCTGATTGGCTGCTGCCCATGAGGCGTTGTCTCAGGCAGATGCAGCCCCACATCATCCAAGTTTACCACGTGTAGCTATCTCGAGTGTTTCGCTGAGTGTTGTATTTTTTATTAAATTATTATTATATATTTACTTATATTTTACATTATATTTTGACGTTTATAGGCATTTATAGGCATTTTTATGGACCATGTCCAATATTCGCGGTTTTTCACTCTTCGCAGGTGCTCTAGGAACGTAACCCCCTGTGAATACCAGGGGGACAACTGTATATACTAAAGAGGAGCAAAACCAGTTAATGGGAATGAGTACAGGTTACCAGTTTTAGTTTTTAAAGTTTTCATTGACATCACAAAGAAACATACCTCACCACTGGATCTAACGGCCAAGGGACACAAGGGGTTGTTTTTGTCATATCTAGGTACAGTTTGTTCAGAAACTTCTTCTGTCTTTCCCTTCCATGGCCTTTTCATCCTGTGAGGAGAGACCAGCACCCATTCTTCTTTTAAAGGGTTGTATCGTATGTGCTGATGTTCTGTAAAAAGAATAAAAAACAAAACAAAAAAACCAAATACTATATAGACAGCACACTGGGTGGGCCAAAATTGCTTACATTATATAATCAGTGATATTATATGAAAATTATAGCTATTTATTATTATTATTTGAAAATGATAAAGATTGGTTAATAAGTCACATGTTCAAATTGGTGTTCATTCTGGTCAATGCAAAGTTAACATTAGTTGATGACTGAATGACAAATTTTTTGGCTCAAGTTGCAATTTACATTCAAATTGCTGAACTTATGTCAGATGAAGTTTATCATCAGTTCAATATCTAAGTTTATCTGCAGACTTTCTCTTTAATGATTCTCCAGATGGAAAAGTTAGCTAATCTATGACACTAATCCACTTCTCTGAAAAAGGTTTGTCAATGAAAAAATGTGGGCCATCAGAAAAATACAAGGGCTAATGTCAAATAATTAAACATATAAACATAACAAATACATATTTCTAAATTAAGATTTAAAGCAGTGTTTTATTATTTTTTACATTTTTTAACTTACAAAATTCAACCTCCGAAAACGAAAATAGCCTTTAACATATTTGTCCATTCTGTTCACTCATCTATCTGAAATTCTCTTCATTTAGTGTTCCTCCATTTGATCGTCATATTTAGCAACAATGCTCTTGTTCAACATTAATCTCATTAGTTTGTTAGAGCCTATCCACAATCTACTTCCGCGTTGTTCCTCTCACAATCTGCAGTTAGAAGCAATGCTATGAGTGCAAGCAGATTTGTAAACTGATTCATATGCAAGACCCTGCACGATAGTCATCTTCAATGTAAACAAGCATCCCAGGCCTTTGATGTCCATAAGTTTCACATTAAAGAAATGATGTCATCATTCCCATGTTCAGAAAACTTCTTTTGCCACAAATGAAATACTGCATAAACCGATGGCAGGTTAAGCACTAATTAGAGAAGCATCTTTGACTGGGCTCCATTGTTTGATCTCAGATAATGTTCCCTTGATGAAATTTATATGTATATATGGGGATAATGTCCATCAGCAATAAATTCAAATTGTGTATTTTGTGAATGAATCTCATTTTTCCCTCATTCTTGATACCAACAAAGACTGGAGGCTTCTGAATCCTAATACAGTAGAGCTGCTTTGTAAAGCATTGTTTACCTGAAGAAGAAATGAAGAAATGGCTCCCACTTTGGGACAGGCTCAGAAAATTTCTTTAGTTCCATATGTGAACCACTCAAACAGGAGCAACAAGAAAACCCTCAAACCTTTCTGAAAAATAATTTGACTTTATCTTAACTGTTTGGTTTTTAAACCTTTGCAAGTGCTTTCTTTGTAATAATCATTGTATTTGTCACCACATATACACAAATCTCAGCAGAAATTTTAGCTAATGTAAGATCTTTGGACCAGGAGGAGAAAAAAAACAGGCTCCATCTTAGAGCCACAGGCAGCAGCAGACATAGGCATGGCTAACCAGCATTATGGCAAGATAGAACCAATAGTTATAACTATATCAGCTTTGGAATTGCTAGTTAACAGTGATTCAGAGTACACCAGTAACTGTAAGAACACCACATGACAGTTTTCACAAAGGTATGCTCAATGCAAAAAATTTTTGCTAATGTCATTTTATTAGATAAGCCCCAATTATGTTTGTAGTTGCTGATGGCAGGTTCTACTTTATTTCCATCCACATAAATGGTATACAGCACAACAGGTTTGGCTGGAGAAATATCAAGGTACAGGTTGATATAAACACCAACTTTCAGTCAGTTAGCATTTTTAAACAAGAATCTGACAAGAGTCATTTGTGAACAATATTTTGGGTCCAGTTGTCCTTTTCTACCACAATGTGGCACCTTTTCCAGCAGAATAACACCTTGTCTCCGTATTCCCAAGAGCTACACACAGAGCAAAGTTGACAGCTTTCTTAAAGAAAAACATCGATGTGCTACACTGGCCATCCATATCTCTTCATCTCAATCCCAATCAGCAGGTTTGAAATGAGTTAGGTATTATTTCCACTAGAATATGATATGTCAGTTTATGCTGTAGATTTTATGGATAAGTGCTGATTCCCCTTTGCACTCATATGTCCATTTAGTGTTCCCGTGTGATTGTTCACAATAGCTTAAAAAAAAAAAAAAAAAAAGATATTTCAACCAGCAATACTAGGTTTTGCAAGGAAAACGGGGGGGGGGGATAGAAGGAAACCAATTTCCCAGTTGGTCCAGCAACTTTTAATTAATTGTCAACATCCTAAACCACTTGTCCAGTGCAAACTGATGTTAATAAGTACAGCATCAAATTTTACAGGTTCTGCACCACTCAAAGAGAATCCTGCTTTGTATCTACTTTCAGTATACATCTATATGTGGGTCAGTTGTGCACTTACACCGAGCTTTTGTCAAACCGACTAGCCAGCCAGCCAGCCATGAACCGTCCACAGAACCTACTGTCTCCAGTAAAGATTCATGGGGATGAACTGGAGGAGAGGGGGGGGGTCCACAAACATTTCCTGTCTGTCTGTCTGCTGGGCCCATCTACAAAATTAATTGGCTAATTAAACTGCAGCCGTCGGCGGGGGGGGGCCTCAGCCAGACCTCGACGCAACCAAATTCCCGCAGCAAACCCCCCCAAAAATCCCGATAAAAGGGGCACCTTTTCCCACCGGCAGAAAAAAAACACGGGAAGCAAAAAGGGGATCAGGGCCGGCGCCGTCCTGAGACGTCCGTTTTATCGGGGGGGGGGAGGGAAAAGTCACGTGCGGGTCCACGTTTCAGCCAATGAGACGTCAGCTGAGGGCGCGAACAGGAACTGCTGTTTAACTTCATCACGCCGCAGCGGGTGAATCCGATATATATGTACATATGTATTTTTTAAAGTTACATAATACCAAGCATCTTACCTTTGGGTTCAAAAGCCTCCATACTTAACGAGTGTCTTAAGAAGAGAAGAGCGTGTGCACCATTTCCGAGGTGCGATCATCCATAGCAGCCGCCGTCAAGTGCCTCTCGGAAACGACGACAGGGACCAATTAAATTCGGTTTGTGAAAAAAAACGAAACGAAGCGCAGTTTTTTTTGTTGTTGTTTGCTGTTGCTGCTGCTTTAATTTGCTGTGAGTGAAAACAGGTATAATTAATGTTGCGGAGAGTCGTGTGTAAGTTAATATCACCCTGTGAGTTTGAAGTGGACTATAATAAAGTTATGAGCTGTCCCTCGTTGTGTTCCGACAGGTCATTAGTTAGTCTGAAGATATTTGGACATTGAAGTTGAATTACTGATAAAAATTGCATTATTATTATTATTATTATTATTATTATTATTATTAATTATTGTTGTTGTTTGTCGTTGTTGTTGTTGCGCGAGTTGGACTTCCGAACAAGGCCCTTTCAATGGCATTGCATCCCGTAAAGCCTGTTGTTCTCTGCCGAGTCCTCCCTCCTTCAGCCGTTCGAAATCCACCAGAGGTAAAACGCATCAGCACATTATTATGGAAACTACAAGAATAAATAGATAAATATTTTGCAGCGTTGGATCTTAAAAGCGATATATCTAAAATACAGAGAAATAATTCTTATGATCAGATTCCATTCCCTGCCACCTCCCTAGGATAACAGAAGCCGGTCTGCATTTTATATCTCGTACCTATGGCGATGCGCAGGCGCGAAGTGCTGGGCTTCCCAGGTTTCAAAGATGGTGACCGAGCTTGCGGACGAAGGCCGCGGAACGTGTTATGGTAGCAGCGAACCCGGACCTGGTTTTAGCAAGGACATTTTTTACCGGTTTGCAGAAAAGCTAGGCCATGTCAAGCAGGGCGAGAAGTAAGCTGAAAGCGGGCAACAAGGAAGTAAGTCTCCGTGGTTTGTCTCTGTACCGTCGTCTCCCGCGGGTCGTCGGGCCTTACAATGGCCGCGACAGACCCCCCAACTTCTATAGAAACTCGAGAAAGCCCACCCACCCTGAATCCTCATGCTAGAACCCTTCGGAAACTAACGACTATTGTTTGTTCATTTATTACTGGGGTGTTTTGTTGTCGTTGTTGTTGTTGATATTTTCAAAATTTTATACGTACTTCGGGATATGTTTTGGCTAGAAACCTCTTCATTGTTATTAGGCTGCCAGCTCAACGTCCAGCCGAGAAGCCATCTCTCTGAAGCCGGCCCAGCTCGCTCCAGATCTTATTATGAAGCGCTATTGGGCGTCGAGTGATTATCCCTTTAACCATCTTGCAGGTATGTGTAAGTGATTATTTGCTGAATGTTAATTCCGTGTATTGCAGTATTTTTACATTAAACTCATCTCTATAAAACAAATTGTAACGCGCCATCAATTTTTTTGACAAAGGAATAATAGTAATTTTTTAAATTTATTATCATTACATTTTTTTTTTATATATAAACAGAAAAAATGCCTATTCACCAAAGACCATTTGGCCCAACTAAGCGTCAGATGCATCCAGCTTCTGCCATTGGACATGACCTAAACAGTTCAGAGACACCAGTTAATGTCATGGAGGAAGACAGGTATTCCAGGCAGTCAAAGAGTGCTCCATTTTCACCAAACACACAGAAAACTGCAGTCTTTCTTCCTGGTATAATGAGTTGTTTAAAAAAATCTATTAAATGAATTTATATACAAAAGCTTGGTAGAAATATATATATATATATACCGGAAGCATTACATTTTTTATTTAATAAGCAGAATCAAAACACTCTACTTTGTGTACTGCTGCTGTTCTAGGTAAAATGAAACTACAGTCAGTCAATGCAATGCTGGTAATATTTATCTGGAAAAGGCATTTGTACATGGCTTTTTATCAGATGATTGTTTAAACAGTAGATACTTGGTTATAAGTTGAAATTCCTCTTCCTGCATTAACTCAGACATGTGCAGTTGGGTGTTAATGATGATAAAGTGTGGAGAGAAAAAGAGAGATCATCAAAAGGATAGTCTCATTTGCATTAAAACCTTTTTCAGAATGCAATGAAATCTCTTTTTTTGAGTGGAAGTTTGATGTACTGCATAGTGTGCTTGCTGTTAATGGTGGCAGTTGTAATTCATTACATCCAGGCTCTGTGTGGCATCTAGCTGATGGTGTGGTTCCTCTTGCTCTTCTGTGGTAACCTGTCTCAAACAGCCATTGGTGTGGTTTTCTTGGACTACTAATTGGAACTGTTCTGATATTTTCTATATTAGGTCAGCTGAAATTAAACATCAGCCACAATCATCTGGTCTCTGGTCTCTACCTAGTTTAACATTCTAGGTTTCTCTCTCAAGCTTCCAGTTGCTAGGCTAATCAGAGAATAGGACCAAAACCTTGCTTTAGCTCTAGCACAGCTAAATTAGTACTTATAGTATTTGATTTGCTTTTCTCTCAGAAAACTTGACATAACAGAAGTTTAAAATTTTAAGGTGGAAACAAGTTACAAAATATAGCTCATCCTAAGAACTATTAAGGCTGCTGCATAAAACAAAAAAAATTATTAATATAAATATACATAATATTTCAAACACTAAAACAAAGTACATTTTTTTAAAAATGGATTTATCATATTTGAGAGAAAAGTTTTTTTTCTTTCTTTCTTTCTTTTTTTTTAAGAAAAACGAAAAGACAGTAAACTTCTACATAAAGTATTAAAAGCTACTCCCATGACAGGAAAAATGGAAGTGGTTAGTTTTAAAAAGTAAAAGATGATTTTAGCAGTACAGGAGGAGCAATTTGTTAACTAGCATTACTGTTTGACCTACAATGTGCATCTACTATTCTGGGTTTGTTAACTATGAAAAGAAATAATTAAAAGTATGATTCTTTTTCAGCAGTTGCTAACAATAAAATCAAAATATTTTATGAGGTTTCTTTCATTTGCTTACATAAATGTTTTATGGTTCAGTGATGGAACATGAGAGTGGCATTCAAACTTTTATTTAAAACTTTGTTCTAAAAATCTGTTGTCAAACTGTTGCTGTCAAGAACAAGCTTAAGAGACTTATAGTAGTAGATGGTTTACTGCTTCTGTCTTTGTAATAACTCATTTAACTGCTTTCAAACTTTGTACATGAATTTAAAATAAGATAGAGAAGATGTATAGGTTTAGAAGTATAATTTGCAAAAAAATTTTTATCAATTTTGTTGGTATCATTTCTTTTTAGTGTTTAAGAGATGTGCATTGAGACAAAATTGTTGGCAAGGTAATGGAGGCCTAGCTTAATTCTTTCCAGGTTATAAAATTTCGGCATTTCTGTTTTTGAGGACCATTTATAACATCATGAAATGTTAATTAACAGGTGACAGAGTGATATTTTCTGATAGTCCAGCAATACCTGGAATACCTGTTGTGTATAGAACTCCAGATGAAAAGGCATCAAATCCTGACAGGTTGAATCTGGATAGGTAAGTATCCTCTCGCTGGTGCACACACAGTATGTAGCTATGTAGAGTTATTCTACTTGTCTTTATGTTGGCTAGCAAACTGGGGGGGGGTTTAGCTGTTTGTTTGTTTTTCTATCCCTATGTTGGCAGATGTTGTGAATTTCAGATGTAAAACGAAGGCTTTTGGGGGGAGAGGGAGGATATTGATGATTAAAGTTCTATGTTTGGGGGGGGGGGGGAAATTGTAATCTTGTGTTTGGGAAATTTAATCTTAGTACAGTATATTGAAAATTTTTTGGAGAGCAAATATCAGTTTTTCCCAGATAAGCTATGCAAGTTTTTTTGAAAGGGTTAACAGAAAATTAGTAGGCAGAACTTGATCAAGGTCTCAGAATTTTACACTTAATCCTTGTTGGGTTTTTTGTTGTTGTTCCTTTTGCTCTTGATACAGTAGTCATTTAAACTGCCATTTATTTTAATTTATTGCATTATAGTTTAAAAAAATATTCCTTGATTAATCAAATATATGATAAAATGTCTTTAAAATAATATTTGAAACACTGATTTTAAAGCATTAGCAAAGGTGTAAAGTGTGTACACAAGTTATTTATTTATGCATTAAATACTTTATTGTAATTTTAATTTTTAACGTGCATAAAGGGAGATAACCTTTTTTAACATTAAATCAAGCAAATTTTATCTCCTTTATATAATTTCTTGGTTTGTTCACATTTTGAATATGCTGTACATAAACAAGGTTCTTATTTAAAATGAAAAGTTATTGAAATATTAGAAAAAATCCAGCATAGATTTTCTAGAATGTTTCCGGGTTCCAAGGATATAGATAATGTACAGGAAGCTTTAAAATATTATATTGACCTGTTGAATTTTTGACATTTTTGAGGATAGAATTGATAGGGGTTTTCAAAATAATTAAGCATTTTCAGCTTTGGTAACAATGAATTCTTTGTCATCTACAATCACCAGTGTTAGGGATCTTATTTACAAAATGTCTAGGTCTTAAGAAAAGAGTGAGCATACAGAATGAAAATATAAGATTTACTTGTTTGAGAGGAATCCTGATACTGATAGAAGTTTTCAAGATAACTAAGTGGGAAGATAGCATGCATAAACCATGAAACCTGTTTTGTAAAATTCCTGTTTGTCTGCTTGTGGTGAAGGCGTAGGTTGATGGTCTGCCCAATTCTGGAGGGAGAAGATCAGTTAAAACTGCTGAATTGCCAGCACAACCTGATACGTAAGATACAACACATGGGTTACCTCAAGAAGCTGATTTTTCTTGACCTCTATAACAACCAGATTGAAGAGATATCAGGCCTGACTATGCTGAAATCTCTCAGGGTGTTGATGCTAGGGAAGAATAGGTAAGCTATACATCAGACCTAAACAACAACAACATTTTTTAAAAAAATTGCAAACAATACTAAAAAGAAAAATAGGGAAACAGTCAAATAAATTTGAAAATTTTTTTTGCCTTGGGCCATGATTAATAAATCTCACCCCATAAAACAAAAGAAAAAAGTGCTTTAAGTAAAGCACCATAATTCTTGCAGTTACTTTGGTGGCATATTTACTTGGATTTTGATTGATAAAATTGTTTATCAAAATTATTAATTTCTTTGGTGGTGGTGGTGTTTTTAAACTGTTGCATCAATATCATCATCAAAGTAATTTCTATGGCCTGCATACAGTGGGAATATAAAACTTAGTTCTTATGCTTGTTTTATTTAATGTCAGAAACTTGAAAAGTAAAGAAGTTTTACCTTTTTAATATGTGCCATTATATGTTGGTACTATGGATCAAACCTAGCTAAAATAGCATTGATATCCTGCTGGATTTCATTTGAACATTGCTAGGATGTATTTATGTATGTATATATATCTTCAAATCTGCATGCTGGCATTGGCACATAAACATCCACCAGAAGGAACCCCTTGGTTTCAGTTACCTTAACCAAAACGAGAAGAACAGGATGTGGATGTTAGCTGCATCCCTACTGCAGAAACTCCCTACAAGAAAATTATTTTTTAAATGTGAGATGAAACCAGAGAGCCCAGTGTATATAATTTTTGAAAAACCAAACAAAATGAAGTAAAAGTTGCTTCAAATTAAAAAAGATAAAACACTAATTCTGCATAATTTTTTGCTAATATTATATATCATCAGTTTGATATTTGAAAAATTACAAAAGCAATTTATGACAGTTCTATGAGATTGTTCACCGCAGTCTTGTGGTATTGCTTATTATTGAACACTACTTGAGTATCTGAAACTTTTTTTTAGTATGATGTCAAGTTTTAATTTTTGCCTTTGTTATACTTTCTATCGTATCCTAATAATTATCTTTGACATTAATATTTTCAGAATTAAAAAAATTCAGAATCTTGACAACCTAACAAAGTTAGATGTTCTTGATCTCCATGGCAATGAGGTAAAGTTTTATTGCTATTTTTATTTTTTCCTTTCTTGCTTTTATGCTTTACTTACATTTAAATAATTATGTATTGTGGTGTGTTTATTCTGGTAATTATCTGAGCTTTCATTACAATATGGGTTTTCTAGAGAGTCAGGGTTGGTAATTACTGGATGTTATTCTCTAAAAACTTTCCCTGTACAAATAAGGGAGTCACTAGAATGCTAAGTAGGCAGACTATTTTATTATCAAGCAAGCAACATGACTCAGTTTCATGAAGAGAGGTGAAAGAATCAATGCACATTGGGCTGAAACCAAGCACATTAACTATAGTACCCAGTGTTGAGATCAGAACAATTTTGACATAGGAAGATTTAAATATCCTAAAAAGCATCAAACTACCCCATAGCCCAGTATGTTAAACAGTTGGTTAACAATCAATGAGACGACAATAGGGCACAGATTTGAGACCAGCTGAAAATAAACCAACCAGCAAGAATAGTCTGTGCTGCTTAACCCTGATGATGGCAGCAGCAGGAATTGATCATCAGAATATTTTGTTAACTTCCTGACTTGGTGGTGAGCAAAGCCTGATTTGATCCTTTTATTTCTCTAAGTAACACATGATCAAAATCTTTCCTTTCTTATAGGAACCAAAAATCTGAAATTTGTGCATATAATGAAGATACTTTAATCCAGATGAATAATTTAAAATGGCCTGCCTATCGACTGTATATGAACTTAAACAGGTCAAACTTTTCAGGAAGAAATGCATAAGACAAGCCATGAACTGAAAGATTAACAACATCCTCAGTATGTGGTAGGCCTAAATTAAATTTATTTACATGAAAATAGTTTTCAACATAGCAGTGGGGGAGAAACAGACAAGGATAAGCAATTAGTATAGCAGGTGCTTTTTTAAAGTGTGGTTTCAAAGAGGTTGGGGTTATTAAAAGTAGAAGGGGGGTGCTTAATAGAATAGACGCAGTAAATTGATAATGACAGGGTTTGGAAAAGGTGACAGAAAAAGTGCTCTGCAGAATTAAAGAAAATGAGATGTCAAACAAAAAAAAAATGTTCTGTGTTGAAAATTTTTCCATAGTTGCTAAGTTGAGAAACTTAAATTTTTGCTTTATATTTGATGTTTCAACATCTAAATTAAGTATTAGTTCTGTGATTTGTTTTTTTTTTTTTTTAAATTCTTGTTCTGTAAGAGAATTTCTTAAATGTGTTTGGCATATTTTTTTCTCCTGTTTTTGGTTTAATTAATTGGTTCTCTTTCCTGTCAGATCTCGGAGATTGAGAACCTGAGCCATCTTTGCGAGTTGCGGGTACTGAACCTGGCTGGCAATGAAATAAGCCATGTTGATAACCTGGCAGGGATGGATTCTCTGGCTGAACTCAACCTTAGACGGAACCAAATTCAGAGCTTGGTGAGTGGGGTTTTCTTCAGCCATATGAGTGTTTTTTACTTTTAAAAAAATCAAACAATATTGGCTGCATATTGTTTGTTTTTCTAATTTTATTAGTGTGAAAGACAATTTGGGGACAGAAATGTTCTCATTACTTAGTGGAGACTTTATATTAGGGAGCAATGTTTGTTTTCTTATATCTGGTATAGATTTAAATCATTTTTGGCACATTTGTATAAATTTATACATAGATTTGTAACTATATTGTTTGATTAATTTGATTTTAATTCCAAATTTTTAATTTTGTAATTAAGCGATGATTTTTTTGGTGAGAAATATTTAGCTCTTTCTTTTATTTTTAGCACACTATTATATGCATTATAAACCTACGAAAAAGAAATGTGTATAGTTAGCAGAACATTTACAAGTAATTTCTGTGCTTTATCTAGAGAATCCTTAAAATAAAAACTTTATTGCCAAAAAATATGTCAGATGGAGACTTTAAAAGTTTTAAAGAATAGAATTTGGTTCTACATGGTTGTACACAAATATTTCATCTATATCAGAATATAAGTAAGAAACTGAGGAAAAGTAGCTACTGGTAAATGAAAACGACACCTACAAAAAGTTTTGTCTGCGAAGTAAGTTTTCAATTACTGCCTTAACATACACAAGATTCATGAGTGTTCCACAAATGATTCATAAACAAGCTGGATGTCATTCAGCATAAAGCATCTTGTTTTAACATATAGTATATGTTACCAGGCTTAGTCTTGTTTTCACCTAATGGTATTTCCTATGTCACAGTATCTACTGTCTTTTTCTTTATTCCAGGCAGACATTGACAGTCTTCCATCTCTTCAGAGACTTTTTCTTAGCTTCAATGAAATTAGTAGGTAAGCACAGTTATCAATTAAGAACTCAACAAAATAAACATATTTCAGAAACTCTGTACTCTCATGTATACATGAAATTTATTGTATCATCTGTCTGATGATGGTTTTTGATATGCCAATTATGCAGATATTGGGTATCAGGAGCTATATTAACATTTATTTTTTCGTGGTCAGTTATACATGTAAGCGATTGTCTATATAAATAGGCATAGGCAGATCCTATGGCCACTTTTCATGACACGTGTTTAGTGCATGACCACATGATAAAAGAATTCTAATTTCTGGCAGTCAGAGGTTGATCATTTTAGTGATCTTAATAGAAAAGGATTTTTTTTAGACTGAATTAGTTGAAACTTGTTTTTTTTTTAAATTGATATTTTTATTTTCCTTAATTGGTCATTTTAACAATCATTTTTGCTCTATCCAAAAATCTAGCAAAAATAGTTTTTTAAGGACCATATACTTTATTTTAGAACTTTTAGTTTTTGAAGATCAGGTTGAATGACTTGCAGATTCATCGTAACTACATTTGTCTTTATTTTCATAAATTCACCAAAAATTAGTTGTTTTTTTTTCTACAAAAACACTATATTATCTTTCTTTACTTGATTGCATTTGATTATACTCACAAATTTTTTAAGAAAACCACAGTAAACAATGGGTTTTGCTTTTTTTAAAAATTAAATAGTCAAAGAAAGTAAATTGAAATGAAATTTTTTTAATTGAATCTGCCAACTGAGACATTTTACCTTTTCTTGGTGTTTTAGTTAATAAGGTGTTGGTCGATCTCTGGCCTGACATAGAATTTATCTAATAAAATTGCACCCTTTCTTCTAAAGATGTCAGATAAAAAATCATCTTTATCAGAACACTTGCTGATGTTGTTGCATGGGAGACAGCATTTCTACTTTCACAAGTTTCTTAGTTATGTTTCTTTTCCATTTCATTTAACTTATTTAGCAATTAGATAGATGCTTGTATGTAGACATAAAAAGGTACAACATGCCAAAGTTAAGAGCTTTGCTCAGTGTAAAAACTGGGTTATCATGCACTCCCATCATATATATAGTGCAAAAATAATTACCATAACATACATACCAATAATGTTAATAATTTTAAAAAAAATAAGGCATAATACATATTTATGACTTACTATTTATTAGAAATCAACTTTTGCTTTCATCTCAGCAAAAGTTTATATATTTTATTGTTGTTATTTTAAATTAATATTTCTTGCAAGCTTTGAAAAAGTTTATTCAGCACTTGCAACTGTCACAGGAGTTCACAGTCGAGACTTCTTGGAAGCTTGAACACGTGGCACTGTTTTCACACATCAACAAGGTTGCTGACTTAGAGACTGTCGAAATGTTTTCAAGATCTGATTTGAAAGATTGTCTGAAGGAGAGCAACTGAGCTAGAAATTCTTTTCAAATATTTGTCTTGTATTTGTTAACTAAGGTTATGGCTCCATTATACAATTCTTTATTTTTATTTTTGGAAAAAATAATGCTAGAATTTTCAGCAACACTTCTTAGACCTTCAAATCTATGATTTAGTTGAGCGTGATCATAGTGACTAAACAACTGTACAACGCGCTGGTCTTAAAGCTTTTTCTTGATCTAAGTCTTTTGTCTTCACACAATTCATCAGAGTGTTTCTTTGCCTTTTTTATGCGCTTGTGCTGAAATTTGTGCTCCATACTCCATTTCATTGAAATTTCTTCAGATGTCTCTTACTTGTACTAAAGAATCAATTGAGTGCCTTAGTAGTTTAACTGCTGTGTCCAACAACATATTTTCACTTTGCAGTGACTTAGAAATTACATTAGTTATTTCTAATAATTTTGTTTGAAGAACAGTTAGGAAAATAAAGTCTCACTCTTCTATTTGCTTTAGAACAGATGCTCCAACTCACTCATCATGCTTTTTACTAAGGAGAATTATTTTTGAAAGTCCTTTTACAATGTCTGAATAACAGAATCTTAGTGCAACAAGTGAATCATGCTTAGAGGACCACTGAGTTGGACATAATTTTATGTGTTACTTTCTCAATAATGTCTGAGACAAGGCCAATTCTTTTAACATAGCCTGCCACTTTATCTACAACCAAAGAAATTATAAAGATGTTCAGCAGCATCATTAAAGTTTTTAATTAGTGATATTTTAGACAATCATTGAGAACAAGATTTGGATTGTGGGTAGCACAGTGAATATATTCAGCATTTGGTTCTCTCTTAGCTATTTTTGCTTGGACTCCTGAATATATATACTTCTCATATTTGCTGCACCATCATACCCTTGACTATGACATTTATTCAAAGTTAATCAACTGAATTAAAAAACATTTTCTAATCCAACAGCATTTTGATTGGAAACTTAATGAAATCCAATAAATGATTCCTTGATTTCAAAGTCAGGAGGGAGTCTGTCTGAGTTAGTGTTTATTTTGACACATCAAAAAATTTGATTCATTTGATTGACTTTTGAAATGTCCTGTGCTGTATATATAATTATTGAAAAAAATGGTGCTGCTTTTGTCATCAATAATTTCTCTCTCGATTTCTTTAGCAATTATCATGGTCACATCATCATGTATTTTATGACTAAGATATCTGGCTTATCCTCTTTTTTTTTCTTTTCAAGCAACTGCGCAAGAATAAGATCACATTTTGCTAGCAGAGAAAGAAAATTATCACTATTAGTTTTATGAAAGCTCTGTGTGTCCTCTAAAGGGCAAATTGCAAGAAGCTAATATAATGTTACATTAATTATTCACTCTAAAACATCTCTCCAAAATTTTCTTTCTTTCTTTTTTTTATTTTCATCTTGTTCTGATAAAGTTTTGTTCTAACACCATCTTTGTGTCATCAGACAAGAATCAATGTTTTCTTTTGCATTAATCTGTCTGAATTTTTGGGGTCAGATGTCTCCATTCTGCTATGTCACTGACCCAAACATCATAAAAAGAAGACTTACAATTGGCAAAAAGCTAGCATGGATGTCAATGGTGAATAATAACATAACCATGTTATAGGCAGCATCATCCCTGATTTCAACTTCTTTAAATAAAAAGCTTCTGAAAACATCAATCATCCCAATGTACATCCCTGGGAAATGGCCCTTTGGGTCTACACAAGCTCTTTGAAATAATTAAACATTTTAACACACTGTTTTTGATATTTGCAGGAAAGTGTCCTCGGTCAGATAATAATATTGAGTCTATTTGTGGTACTTCAGCTATTTCTTCATGAGTTTTTTTGTTTTACATCTGATTCTATTTCAACACATTTAAATCAGTTGCAGCACTTAATTTTTTGTCATAACTAAATTTTAAACATACTTGAGCAACCACTTTTATCTATACTATCATTATTCATAAAAAAAATGAGTCCAACTTCAGTAACTTAAACATCATTTTTTTTCTCCTCTCTTTTTTGCTTCTTTTTTTTTTTTAGTAACCACTTTTATGCTTCAGTGTAGACATTTTCAATTATTAAGGAAGAAAATTTGCAAATATTAAAGTAATGCACTGCAGGGTCTACACCCACACCAGCCATTATTTATTTACTCAACATGCCAAAAAAACCGAATAGCACATTGTATATTTTTTTCAAAGATACCTTTACATTTCCAATAAAATTATTACCCTTTGAAAAATGTCTTTGTAAAGATTTTCTATAAATAGTTCCCCATAACATTCGCTCTCATGTTTATTTTTGTTCATGGCTAACCTGTGCTCTCCAGCTCTTTTATGATGAAATCAACAGCCAATCACAGCTTGGTGCTGATCAGTATTGCCATCTTAGCTGAAATATTTCCAGTCAATAGCAAGGAACTAACCTAGGGATGTGTACAAGTCCAAACTTGATGCTGATAGCCCAAGCAGCCTCTCCACAGTGAATGGAAATAGGCCTGTTGATTGGGGCCCTACAAAGTCAGGAGGTTAAAGTAAATAGTTGATTTTGTATTAACAATGCATAAAATCGATTAATTGGTCCTGTCATCGTGTCAGTCATGTGATGGCCCCCAAGGGGCTTGGGGCCCCAACACATTGCACCACCTGCACCCCTTGTAGTTTTGTCACTGCCTTTGCACTTTCTAAAGTAAAACTCACAAGTTTACAAAGGTTAAGTTGGTGCCATTTATATCATTTCAGTTTTGATGCCATTGCCTGTCTGGCTGACTCACACTCACTCTCAGAGATTTCACTGGATGGGAATCCCATAACCATGGAGCAGAGCTACAAGTACATGATACTTCAGCAAATGCAACAAATTAGGCTGCTTGACATGAAGAAAGTGTCTGTGAGTACAAAAGAGCCTACTTAGTTTAAAGGGAACCTGTCTAATTTAAAACCAAAACAAACAAAACAACTTTCATTAGGTTGAAGGAAATCTTGTTGAGTCTGAAGGGATTCTGTCTGGATAATACAATCTAGTTTAAAGGAAACTTTACTAATTTAAAAGCAGCCTGCTTAATTTGAAGAAAACCTGTCTAATTAAAAAGAGAGAAAGCATTCTGCTTATTTTAAAGGGAGCCTGTGTGATTGCAATATGGCCAGCCCAATTTAAAGGGAGATTCTGATTTTAAATAAACAGCCTGATAATTTAAAGTATCCTAGACTGTTTAGTCTGAAGAGAGAAAATGAAAAAAAAATTAGTTTTTTCAGAAAAAAGTACTTCAATATTATTTGAGTTGATGATGTGTTACATAAAATTTGCTTTGCCTTTATTAGTTGATGCACCAAAGATTTTTTCTTCTTTAAATTTTCAGAAGGTGATACTTTATTATTTTAATTTTAATGCATTTGTTTACATGTTATCTGTGGAGGCAGCAAATTTACTTTTGTTTTACTTGTTTGGATAGTGATTTCTGGTTTAGCAGTTTCCTCATCAAGTGAAACAACCACCGTTTTTTCTGAGGCATCAGGGCATGTAAGTCAGTGGAAAACGGTGGCCCTTTTTGTGTGTTTGGTAGGGGACACTGTGAGGTGGGTTCAAGTCCATCATGTTAACAACCCAAACAAACTAAATGTTGAGAGTGATGAGACAGAGAATGAAGCATGAAATGGCTCTCCAAATATTGTTGCCAATCCTTTAGCAAAATTGTGAACCCAATTTTAAGGATATCATTGTAAAAGAAATGTGCGACTCTGCAACAATTGCAGAACACTAGAGCAAAAGAGGTTGCAGATACTGCATTTTCCATGGGGATTTTCTTGTCAGACTTCTGATAACACTGCCACAACTTCTACAGGCTTAGGTGGGTGTCCTGATCATAGTGCATTGGCCACAGAACCTGTCTCCTTAAATTTATGGATGAAATTAGGCAAAACAATGATCCTTAATGAACACCTGTCTTAATGAAAGATGTGTAAATCTGCCCCTGAATTACATACATTGCTATAGAAAAACTTCACAGGTGCTATGAAATCTTGGAGAGAAAATCTGTTCACAGTCATCTCTGCAGGAAAAAGAACACATCTGACAGCTCCAAGCTTGTATATAGAGGGGGAAAAAACCAGGAAATATCACATAGGGCCCCCCCCCCAGTAGTTAAATCTACAAACTTTAGGAATGCATTTCCCATGACATCTTTTTTTATGCGTGCTTACTCCCACTAACATGCAATTGACTGCAGGAAGTAGCTTTTGGTCAGCCAGTGTATAATGGGTTGTTTTAACATATATAACATAAGTTAGTGCAAATAGCACATATATAAATAAAAAGTTTGGAAAAATATCTATATTATTTTGTGAATATTTTAGAAGTATTCAAATTTTCTATGATTGATTCAAGACTTGAGATTTTATAACTGTGTGCAGATTATTTTTTTTTTCTTGTAAGAAAAGTAAAAATTAGAAATTCTTTATAGAAACACTTCTATTTTAATAAAATGCTTTATATATATATATGGGCTGGAGTCAGTTTTTCCAATTTTGTGAAATTATAAACTTTTGGATGTACAATTTTGGTTGTGCAGGAGGAGGAGAGAAGAATAGCTTTAACGATGAGTCGAAAGGAAGAGGAGAAGAAGCGGGAAATGCGAAAGATTGCTGCTCTTAAAGTACGTAAATGCTTTTTTTAAAAAAAAAAGTATATTTCATTTGACCTCAAAGTATTGAGAATCCAACTTGAATAGTCAGCTGGATGTTTTTGTATGATAATTGTGAAGAAAATAACACAAATTTTTGTTTTGTTTTAATGTTGTGGTGTCATAATTATACAAAATAAGTTATGTACACTGGCTGATCACTTTATTGGGAACTATGTACTCTTTCAGACTTGGGCCTGACCTTAGTTGCAGATGCTAATTAGGGTTATTACATGATGTGAGAAGTGATCCATGCAGCACTATATTTGACTTGGCAAGCATATTTGCAATCAGTTTACCAGAAATGAGGAAAAGTAAGACATTAGTGTTTGAAAGAGGCTTGATAGTGGGTGCACTACTAGTCACAGTGGATCTGTCAGTTTTGTTGGTAGGCTGCTCCAAGATGTCAGTCATTCAAGTTTAGCATCAATGACACAAAAAAAAAAAAAAAAAAAAAAGGTTGGAGAAAATGTATGTTGTGAGGGGGAAATCATGGCCACAAACACAGTAACAGGAAGAGAAAGGCAGTTAGATAGTATAGTAAAGTCCAGTAGTCATCAAGCAGTAGACCAAGTGACAGACCTTCAATACAAGGCAGTCCATACTCATATCTAGGTGTATCTTGTGTAAAATATTGCAGTGGATAGACTATGGCAGTAGAAGATCATTTTGTAAACCACTGCTCAGTTACCTACATGAAAAAAAATTATGCAGTGTACAAATTGCAGATGTTAGACTAAGGAGAACTGGTTAAAAGTGATGTGGTCTGATGAGTCACACTTCATCCTTCTTTGCACAGATGGGTGAAGACAAATTTTCAGAAAGTCGCCTGAATCACTCAGTCCCTCTTGTGGGTTGGGCCATGATTTGCTGGCACACTCTGAGCCTCCTGGTCTTTTTGGAAGGCAGAATGAACATCAAAGCTTCAGCAGCATTTCCAGTGAAGTGCATCCACTGATGTTTCATCTGTACCCTGATGGAAATGGCTACTTCTAAGATGACAATGCTCAAATCTACTGGGATGAGGATAATTATGGAGATTTCAGGTCCTTCTCATGGCCAGTACAATCCCTTGGATCTCAATCCAGTTAAGCATTTGTTGGATAAACTTGCCCATCATGATCCTCTGCCTACCTCACCCCATACATTGAATACAATATTAAAGACTGAATGGGGAAATATTCCTAAGGATGCCTTTCAGCATCTTGTGGGTTCTTTGCCACATCATGTCATGCTGTTATTCAGACAAAAAGTGACCTAACCCATTATTAGATATAGGTCCTACCTAGTAAAGTGTCCAGCCAGTGTGTGTATGGTTTTAATGACCTTAAAAAATTATGGTTATCAGTATGCTGCATCTAAAAGTTTAAAATGAGTGATATATTTCAATTCTTCTTTCTCTCTTCACCAGAGTTCTGCTGACCGATCTTAACTCTACTTGTTCATTGCACTGGTCTTTAAACACCTAAATTCTTGCCTGTTTCATTCAGCCATTCAACAGTTTTATGGCAGACTGTGCTTAACTAACCACTAAATACAAATACAGATTGGTATCCAAAAATTATTTATTATCCCCCATTCTTCTTTAAAAAAAAGGAAAGAAAGAAAAAAAAGGCCTCTGATCAGATTCAACATGACTGCATGTACAATACTAATAAACTCTTCATTAGCGTTGTTTCATTGTGAGAAATTATATCAGTTGCAGCCTTCATTTCAACCTTAAATTATTTGAAATGGTTATATGATAATTAATAAAACATTTCCTAAATGCTGAAAGGTATTAATAAATTTTCTTTTTACTGGTTATTAGCTTTATCAGAAAAAAATTATATATTTTAAATTAGATTTTTAGGATTGACAATAAAACCCACTGAGCAGCTCAGGATAGTTGGAGTCCCCTAGTGGTGACAGAGCCCTGATTAACTTAATGAATCTCCCCTAACCGCCTCTAAACTAGCTACACACACATTGTTTGAGGCGGCCTGTGACTGGCTTGCAAACATTTTGTAGAGCAAGTTGATGTCCTTTGCTTTGTACATTAGAAACTCTATTACATGGAAGAGAATGTTAGATGCAACTCTATTGAAGGATGTTTTCCTTTTCCAACAATACAAGTGGCCTGTCGGTAAACCATGCTTTCCAACGGGGGTGGGGGGACATCTGGTTCACCCTGTCGTATCTGTTCATCTTTGTTTCAGGAGAAGCGGAGGATAGCCATCACCAATGCCAAGCATCAGTGGGAGGTTATTCAAGGCTCTACAATCCAGCAGTTGGGAAAATTTTCTAAAAACCAGAAAGTTACGCACAACATGTTGGATGTTTCCCAACAGCAGACTTGCAGCACTCTGCTTCTCATGCTGATGTGAGAGAGGAACATGTTGACAGTTTTTCTTTCGGGTAAATTTTAACAGACACTAACTTCTAACCAAGAACATCTGTAAAATTTCTTTAATCCATACCTAGATATTTACATCTGTTTAACTTTCTGAATGTTGGATTTCTCAACTATTCGGTTTTAGATTTGTAATATAAATTGTGGAGGAATCATGATGATTAATGTCTTAACTGATAATCCATTTTGTAGTCTATTGGATTTTCACCAGAATGATTTGAAAATTGAAGGATCTTATTCTAAGTGATTTGAAAAAAATTAAATTTCATAACCTTGCATTATTGAAGATTGAGGTTTTATTAAGATTTAATATTTTAAAAGATTTGGAACAAGCATAAATTCTTTTTTTTTCTTCTTATTTCAAGCTTTCAAATCACAAGTCCTGATTTAGAATTTTATAGTAGGCTCAACATTTATAAATGCCTTTTTAAAGTTAGGATGGAGAATAATAATAATAAGAATTATAATAACAATGCTAATAAATAGATGAAGCAAAATTAAAATCAGCAAACTAGTTTTTTAGCTTTCTTTTAATACATTCCTGATGCTGAGGTACAATAACAGCATATACTCACAAATATATAACTATTTTTTTTTTTTTTTGTTTCCCTACTTAGTGGTGAGAAATTAAGTTGTTCAGAAAGTGCTCCAGCAATTTCCTGTGAAGGACAAAAGGACCATTCAAAAGTTTTCAGCGCCAAATCCCGAACTGATTCACGGGAATCTGCTTCATCAAAAGAAACCCTAGTTTTTGGGTAATTATAACATCTTGTTTGTTATTGTCTGAGAACCATGTGAATGTGTGTATATGAAGAGACAGATACACTAAACAACAGCTTTCTTCTCAAACTCTCTGCACCTGTTTTTAAATTACTGTTTTCCTTGCACTAATGTTGTTTTCTCAGGATAGTTTCTACTCCGTGCATGTACATAAAACTTTTAGTAGGTTGACCCTGCTTCCTATTAGGTTTTAAAAGCTGAAACTTATGTTGGTGTTATGCAGATTGGGAGACAAGACTTACATCAACGAATTGAGCAATCTGGCTGAACTGAACATGAATGTGCTTACACTTTATGGGTTACAGTCTTTGGAAGCTCTGGATCGAAATTGGGGGATGCAGGCAGCAGGGGCTGTAACTGTGGTTTCTTTTAATTTTATGGATTTTGATGAAATAGTGAAACACCTTCACAAATTAAGAACTCGATTTCCCAGTGTGCAGGTAAGCTCTAGTCGTACATAATAGAACAACACTATGGTTCTCAGCATATTTTAAAATAGTTGGCATGTCTCTAAGGGAACACATAATTTATTTGCATGATGATGTTTACTGTTTATAGCATATTTACTGTCTTAGTGGAAAATTAAAGATGGATCATATGTCATCTTACAGGATTTCTGATGATCAACCATAGAGGCTGCTGTCTCTTATTCATGGATTTTGATTTAAAACTTTGCCTTTATGAAAAACAGGGTGGCTCAAGCTAGTTTCATAAACTTTGGCTCCACACACGCACATGCACGCACGCGCGCGCACACACACACACACTCACTGTCAGCTCCATGTGCATGTGAACATGAATATTTACCTTAAAACATCTGCCATATATTTAATAGTAATTATTCTGGAAGGACTGCAGTAGATAATAAAATTAAAGCTTTGAGTCTTTTATATTTTATTTTTTTCATGTTATCCCATCAAATGTCAGTCCTGCTGCTTCATGGTGACTTTGGCTGTTATGACACATTCTTATTACAGACAGTGATATTTAGCTCAACAAACATCCATAGTTTGCAACAGCTTAGTGCCCTGTCCATTATGAGGCGGCTTGATCACCTGAAGATAGATACCACTGGAAATTCTGTCACCTGCTTCTCTTTGTGGAAGATGTACCTTCTCTTCCGACTGGCACACTTTTCTTTGAAGAAGATTAATGATGTGGAGGTTGGTTGATTCTTATTTGTATTCAAACAACTATTTAGTTAGTACAAAGCTTGCATTTGACAGAATAACTGTGCTGAATCCATTACTGGATACTTAATCATAATTAGTTAAAAAAAATATTAACAGCATGGAAAAAATTACATATAATAACATTTCCAAGTATATACAATTTTATAACTGGAGCTATTTCTGCTAGATAACAAGTTCAACATTTTTCCAACTATTTATACATTTCAGTATAATCTCCACAAGTGAGCTAATTACATAAGTCCTATATACATAGTTTCTGGCAATTTATGTTACATTTTAAAAGGTGTTCATGAATATCACTTGGATTACATTATAAACTGTAAATGCAGAAACAAAAATCATTTCTCAGCTCTTTAACTCATCCTCCGACTAGTTAACCATATATCAAAATAGTCTAAACAGTTTGCATCAGCCATGTTCAAGAGCTACTGTAATATAAACTGTACTAAGTAATTCTGACTGAAGGAAGTATTTTAAACGGTCTTGTAATACATTCATTACGGCATTTCTCCCATATCAACAATTATTTTTCCACAGGGAAAAACACACAATCAAAATTTTGTGTAAGTCATATTTTTGTAACATTGTTTGAATTTTGCTGAAAAAATGTAAAAATCTGTAAAATATTTTTCATTATTTTGATGCTTCACCCATTCTAAATTTCATTTCTGGAAGTTGTTTTTTTTTTTAAAATCTGTTATTTTTCCCCCAAAATTTGCCTTTTTATTAAACTATGTGATATCTAACTTTAATGTTAACAAAGTATACTGACTTCAAACAGTTGCAGTTTGGCATATATGATGCAGTAGTCAACTTTAACATTGGCAGAAAGACAAAATTTTTTTTTTGTACAAAAAAAATGGCATAATTCCAGGCCATTATACTATAAAAGATTGTTTGGTGCAGAATGAAGTAGTTATTCATTGCAGAATACAAAAACAAAGAAGTTACAAAAACTCACCAGATAGTCATTGGAGGATTTAAAAAGGGGGAAAGATGGAAATGTTGAAAAAGAAGGAAAATTTTATGGTGCCAGAGAGTTTTAGATGTACATGGTGTGAATGGATTATCTTACAGTAGTTCTTCATAGTTATTTTCTCTAAAATCCATTTTTAAATTTTGTTTTGCATTTTGCTTAGTTTACAATATTTTGCATGTGTCTCAACTTGGGGAAAAGAGATCTATAGAACAATTCAAATAAATGTTATGAAATTTTCAGGATATGTTTAATACACATAGTTTTTACCTTATATTACAACTCTATCCTAGAATGGGGTATAGAATAAACAGAATTCTTAATGACAACTGGTAAAAACACTTTAAAATGGTAGTACTCTTTTGCAAGAATCTCAAGTTTTTGCACATCAACCAGAGAGGTTTGTGTTTGCTTATAAACAAACACTTTCGTTTGAATAGAATGAAGCAATAATGAGAAATATTCAATCTGGTTAAGTCTACCCTTTTTTACTTGTCTGCCATTTTGACTGGTTCCCATGGCAACTAAATCTAATAATATTGGTGGTTTATTATGGTTAACCTTTTTTGTATGACAATAGTTTTTTTTTTTTTTAGGATGTTTCCACCTTAAGATCTCTTTCAGTGAATGTTTTGGGTTTAGAAATCCACAAAGTATTCTTCTTTCTGTAGAGAGAGAGAGAGAGCATTCTTTGAATACATTGCCATAAGCTAGTGCTTTTCTTTTGCCACACTTGTGACAGAAGGAAGAAGTTTAGAGATCAGGCCATAGATTAGCAAAAATAAGTAACTTTGGTTGGATTTTTGCTAATCTCATATCATTTATTGTTCATGATTATTAAAGGTCTCCCAATGTGCAGCCTGCCAGGAAATAAAAAATAAAAAAAGGAGGAAATGATTGTTGTATGAATCATCAGAATTTATGGCTGCTTTATATTGGCAAGTAGTTTTGTTGAATATATTTTTGACTAGTCTATATACTGGATAATTGATCCTAACCTTTTCTTGTTTCATCTCAAATACAGTTTATGGAATTTCCTGCCTAAAGAAATGGTTAAGTATGTTGATGAAACCTAAGGTAATAGTTTTCAGATGCTCTCCACTGGTGATTAAGGGTTGCTTCGCCAGTTATTGCATCTTGTTGTGTAGGTGAATTTCTAAACCAAATGAAAGAGAATGAATACAGATTTTATTTAATAACAGGTACGCACATTTAAATTTCAGGTGACTGCTACAGATATAGTCCATGCTGAGAAACTGTTTGGAATGCTTTCCTACATGATCACCTCACAGCTGCCTCAATCACGATTGCTTTCTGTGTTGGGCGAGGCCAGGTATGTTGTGAAATAAATTCCTCAAAAAGAGAACTCCCTAACTCACATTTTCACTTTAAATCTTAAGAAAGAGACTAACAAATTTCTTTGTACTATAGTTAACTCTATTTTAAGGCTAGTGGATTCATAACTTAGGGAACATGACTTCTATCAGTATTGGGAATTATTCTAAACAAGCTCCTAGGCCAGCCAGGTGTAAGTGTAAAATTATTGTAGATATACTGCACGTGCGCTCACGCTCACGCACACACACGTTACCATAAACAAACTATCTGCTCGATCAGACCTTAAAATTCACCTAGGAAATACCACTGGCTATCCTTGTATCACTTTAGGATAGGATCCAATCTACCCCTAGATTTAAATATCTTGAACTGGTGACCTTTCTTACCAGATTCATTAGCTAAACTTGAAAAAACCTTTTAAATACTCTGTCATATCTCCCCCTAGTTTCCTGTAGGACAAACTTTGCAACCTCAGTGTGTTTAGTCATTCTGTGCATGTTAAAGTACCCATGTTCCTACCAGCAAAGTGAATGCTTTTTTTTTTTTTAAATTATCATCAAGCTATCCTTATTGTTTTATAAATAAGTAGATCATATCCACCCTGTATGTCTGTCCTATGTTGTTGGGTTCTAATTTCCTTGCCTTTACACTTGATAGTTTTCTTAAACATTCTTAAAATTTTAAGAATGTTTTTCTTAGCAATGTTATGACATAGTCATTTCTGTTTTACACCTACAAAACTAAAATACATCCCCTAATCTGCCCCTTTGTTGCTGTATCCAAAACTTACACATCTGCATTTACTGAGCTTTATCTATCATGTGGATGCTTAATTTTAAAAGCTATTTAGTAAATCTTGAATTTGTGCTCTATCTTTCATTGTTTTACTCTTCTATATATTTTTGTATAATCAACAAATTAATTTTTTTAACATTACTGTTTTGTCAATATTATTAATAAATAGTAAAATCAGTGGAACTTAATATGAACTCTGGAGTACACTTCTAGTAATGTTTATATAATTTGATTTAATGCTGTGTTGTCCAGTTATTCTGTAAACCAAGTTAAATGTTTTCCGGGTATGCTAAATTCTTTAATCTTTGCAAGTAACCTTTTATATAGTACCTTATCAAGAACTTTAATAAAATTGTCAAACAAGATTTCCCCAACAGAGATCCATGTTAATTATTACTAAAAAATACAGGATTTAGCTAAATTTCTTAGCAGCCATTTTAATAATTGATTACAAAGCCTCTATCACTGCCACTATTGGTCTATAATTTCCCAAAAAATAAGTTTTCATTTCTTAACATTAGGTGTAGTAGTAGTTAGCTTTTTATTTATTTAGAATTTTATCTGTTTTTAGTGATTTAATGAGTATTTTAGATGATGGGCAATAACTAATATTATTATCCACAAGTCACATGACTCTGGAATACAATATCAAGATCTGATGCTCTGTTTATCTCTAAGCTCTTAACTCAGATTATTCTTACTGCATTGTAGAACAACCATTGCATATTTCTCACAATTGATTACACAGCTTCTGTTTAGATTCTTTCAGTAGTTTCACTACTAAATTACCTAACATCTGTCTGTTCTGTACAGACAACTTTGCCTATACAGAGTCTGTGAGGAGTCCCTAGATCAAAGTTAAACAGCATGCCCACCTCTCTCAAGCTTTAGCAGGCACCTTGAGCACAGCAGTTCTTAATCATGATCAGTTCTGGAAAAGAAAATTTTATTTGGGTTCCTGCAGGACACCAAGCCAAATAATTCATTTGAGAATTACTGTATTCTTATGCTGATATCTCTCTGATTCTATTTCATTGCTAAACCATAGCCATTGCCCTTTAAAATTTATGGACCTTGGGGAATATCTACTGACCATCAGTCAGTTATATGTTCCCTATGATATTGTCATTTAAACAGTATCCTGTTTCTGAAAACAAATGGCCTTGTATTTTCAGAAAAAAACAACTGTTAGCAGCTGCTGAGGAAAAGTCACGAAAAACTGCTGAAAGCAAACTGATTGATAAAAGTCAGGAGGAACTTCTGGGGAGAGCTGGGCTGGTTTATCTGGCTGCAGAACAAGCACAAGTTATACAACGTGTAAGTTAAAAACACTTCAGTAAATATTGAGGTTAAATAACACAAGGGTCATTACTACTGCAATATGGTTGTCTGGATGGCTGATTACCTCCCTTCTATTGCATAGGTATACTTTGTAAATAGTATCCACTAAATAACCTGAAATTGATTCAAAGTTGATTTAGATTTAATAACAGTCTAAATAAAAGAAAAGGTTAAATATCAGGTACAGTCAATCAACAGATGAATTTAAAACAAGGAATAAACATAATGCAGAATTAAATAGCAAGTAAGCATATATTAAACAGGTAAACTTAGGTAAAATAGCTAGACAAAAAATAAAATAAATTTGTGAATTTTTTGAAATTTATATTTGATTACTTTTACATTTTTGATAGTTAATTCTAATAATTTTTCTATAATTTCCATTATTAATAACTTAAAATTTTGATAAAGTTTAGCATTCTGATGCAGCTTTAAATAAGATGATAGACCATTTAAAGTTATGTACTTGTCACTCTTTTTTGAGAATTTCAATGTCTATATTAAAATTGCACCACAAAACCTTTACACTTCAACGTGTTATAATGAACTTTTTTAAGGAAGACTTGTCAATCAGGTAAAATAAAACTTACCTGCAGTAGACTCCATCAGATCAACCAAAACTTGTAACAGGTAAACATTGGTTAAGTAATAAGAAAATTATAACTTGCGTAAAGTTAAACAAGAAGTAAACAAAGATTGCCTTTAGTTTTTTGCAATAGATAAACCAAAACTTTTGCGGGTAAATTTGGGTTACATAGCAGGTAGATTAAAAGTTACATAGGCTAAAATAAATTCTAATTTAATTGATAGATTTTAGTTTGCTGTTTTTTATTATGGCAATCTTCTTCAAAGCTAAAACTGCTTTGATCAGTTAATTTAATACAGGTATGTTTAAGTTATAAAATCTATTGTGATATAGATTGTATGAATTTAAATATTTTCAAACATTTTAAAACTGACCACAAAGTTTGATGTAGTGTTTATTTCGCACATTGTGTGCATTGCTTGAGGAATGCAATGACATGATAATGAATAGTCATTACATACATAACCTAAAGTCACATGAGATTTAGTAGTCTGTATGGCTATCTCTGGTTTGCACTACAACATTGGACTTGTCTCATACTGTTTACCAGATGTTTGATGTAGTCTTGTGGCAGTACATTTTGCTCTTCTGTCAAGGCTTGACAGTTCTGGGGTCATGTCATCACTCTATTGCACCTAGGGAGCTCATCCCAGACATTCCATGGGATTTGGGTTGGAGGAACAAACATGCTACAGAAGTCATTGGACATTTTCTTGAAGGTGGTTTACAATTATTTTTGCATGAAAGGGTGATGCATTATCATTTGTGAAAGTGAATTGCTTTCCATGACTTTGTAAAAACAGTCTAACAACAGGTCCATTGGCCTTATTCAGGTAGTACTGATCTGCATCAGTTCCATCAAAGATAATCACATGGCAAAGAATTAATGCTGGTTTGGTTCCTGCCAAACAAAGAAATAACCATCAGAAAAAATGAAGGTTGAATTTGCTCTAATCAGAGAAGAGAACCTAATTCTAGTCTGACATAACACAAATAAATTGTAGTCCACTCCTCTGGTGTTAGGGATGTATGAAATACTGGATATCTGTCATGTTAATTAGCTGATTTTGTACAGTTTGGTTGGAGAGATAGGTTTCATGGATCTGCCACAATTTGTTCTCGAGGGAACATCCTGGAATAACACAGTTATGCTGATCCAGATTTGTACTGTAACAGAACTGGTCTTTCTATAAGTCTGCAAATGACAGTGCTACTCTAAGTTTAGCAGCCATATCTCTGTCTGCTTCTAGTCCAAGCCTAGCTATGGGTAGGTATTGCTACTCATTGGTAAGTCATTGAAATGCCATACTTCTGGTGTTTGTAACTTTATTATTTGAACATTCGTGATAGGTTTTATACCTAATTTAAACATTGTTATGCAAATTTGGAATCACCTGACACACTGACTTTTATGACTCAAGTCATGGGTTGACAAAGAGTTGAAGGCTCATGTGACACCTACAATAGACAAGGCAACTGTAAACATTTATGCTAAATGTCAGTGTATTTATTTTTTCTTGTCATTTTGTTCACAGTATTATTTTGTTTGCTTTTTTTAAAGTAAATTACAACTTAGGCAAATCTAGGTTCTTAATGTAGAGGCAGTGTAAAAAAAAAAAAATCAGAAGATAATTTATCTACTTATTTTTTTAATTCTAGAAACATCAGGCTAAGCAAGAATATGCTAGAAGCTACATAAGTGAAATGGCTAAAGATGCTATCTATGCTGATAAGAAATGTGAGGAGGTTGCTAAATTATGGCCCCAGGTGTTTCAAGAGCTGGTGCTAAATGCAGTTAAAGAGTTACTTGACATGGAGACCTACAAGAAACAATGTATGGACAAACTAGAAGACCAAACTGCATGATGATAATGCCAATAGGGAAATTGGTTAAATGTTCATTAAAAAAAAACAAAACATGGTGGTTGCTGATAGAAAATACTGCTAAAGAGTCAGGTTGATTAATTTTACAAATGTTGACTGAGACGATGCTCAACTTGTTTTCAATGTGTTTGTATAGCAAAATGAAAGTTCTAGGAAACAATGGCTCATGTAAGACATAAAGCTAGTAGAGTGAAGTGAGTTATTAGGCTTATTTATTTATTTATTTTTGGCAGTACTGTTTGAGTGAGACATTAGGATTATTTTTGATTCCCTACAGCACAGAGTGAAATGAAATATTAGGATTAATTCTGAGAGGAATAACATGTTAACTCATAATTCTGTTAGAACTGTAAATTGTACAATTTAACACAATAGTTTTTAGATTTTAGACTGGTCTGTGGAATTGAAAGAGTTCAAAAGCTATATTATGATACAAGCAGCAAATCATGATTAAGATTTTTAAAAAATTGCATAATTTGCTTTGAATTTTGTGAATATCATTGACTATAAAAGAGATTTAGTACAAAAAGTTGGTTAGCCTTCAGTATGAAAAATAGTGAGGTTACAAATTAATTTATAATACAAATTATCTGTTGCAATAATTCTTTCATAAATGTGTTTTCTACAGATATTTAAAATTTAACAGAAGTTAATAATCTGCCTTTCTTATTTTTCCATTTGTTAGGTTAACTACAGTAACTTTTCTACATAAATGTTATCTTGATTTTTCTTTCAAGGTTGGACTTTTCACACAGTCATAAGTTTCAAGTTTCTCTGTTTTCATTTATGTTTTTAGCAAAATCCTCTTTTATAATTACTTAATGTTTGTGAATTGGTCTAAAATCCTATGTGCAGAAATTCCACTAGATAACATAAATATTTGTAGACATCTATCTTGTTTCTTTTAATGCACTAGTTGTATAAATAAGCAATAAGATTTATTTTTCAAAGATCTCAGAATTGTAAATGGTTGGATAAGTTGATTAAACAAAGATTCCTTATGGAGATGATATTACCTTTAGGTAAATGATGATTATTATTATTATTATTATTATAGTACTCCACCTCACTGGAACTTAACTTTGTTGCATTTTATTATTTAAAAGAATATTTATTATGCTGAAATATTACAACTTCATACCACAGAAACAGAAACCACCAAACAAAGTAGCAATATTATCTGTTGCAGCCAATCAGAGTTTTCACCACCACTGGCTGGCTTTGCTTTGGTCTTTAACCAGATACTGAACAAAAAGCTCAAATTATTTAAACCTCAGACTTCTTTTGTTGATCTTGCCCTGCAATGCATTGGTCAGACTGTGAAGAAAACTCTACCTTGAGTTTGCTGTTTAAAATAGATTTGTTAACTGTCACACATGTTCTCTCTCAACATGTTTAACAGTTGTCAACTTTGCTGCTCAAGCTAAATATAATGTAGCCAGAACAAAACAAGTGCTGACTGCAAGTGAGCATACATTTACTATTTTTCTGTATCCAGAACTTGCAAACAAAAATAAAATATCCACAAATCTAAACAAATCATCAGTGTGTCTGTGTTTGTATGTGTGATTTATATTTTAAAGTTTTTATTTATCTTTTATCTTTTCATTTTTTAGAAGTCACTCATTGCCTTTTCTATTTTTATATCGAAAAGGTTAGAATTTTTTCTGTATAAAGAAGCCATGTATATGTACTGAATTAAAGACAGAGTATACACTTTTTAAAGAATTAACTCCCATAACAAAAGGTGGAAACTTCATGTATTCTTCCTGGTTTAAAACACTAACCATCCATCGTCTCTGCTATTCTCCAATGCCAAAATTGAATAAAGAAACTTCAGCTCAAGGTGAGAATTATTAAATCTGCTTATCATTTACATTTCACTAGCTTTCTTGTTTTTTTTTTTCTGAAAACATTACTGATGGTAAAGTTTTAGCTCTGGGTGAGGTGTGTACAGAATCTACAACAAATTTCTATCCAGAAAATTCTCATATAACACTGCTAAAGAAGACAAGAAGTTGTCTGTTAAAACCCCACCAGAGTGGACAACACAATTCCTGGAAAACTTGACTGTTGTTAGAATATTTCTTTAGTTATTGATGAAGGGAGGCTTTGATCAAACTTCACAGACCTGTCTTTTAGGTGATTATTTTTGAGATAACAGGAATCTATCAAAAAGTAGGTAACAAAATAAAAACTCAAACATCAGATCAAACAAACAATAAAAAAAAAACTTAATATTTTATTATTGCATGATTTTGTCGAAATTGGTATGTTTTGTAATTGAAAGCAGTACTGAATGAGGAAATATAATTGGAGGCTATCTACTGGATGTTAGAAGAATCAGCAGTCCTTTCCCACAATTAATCTTACGATAAATTCTTTAAAATGTAGCCTTACCCTAATTGGTTAACTGATGACATATATAGCTGTGAAAAAACTTGCTTCAATGAGTTATATGAAAGATGACAAATATCTGAATGCTGGTTGTAAAGATAATGGGATAGTAGTAATAGACATAGTAATCAGCAGATTATTAATATTATTATCATCATATCTAATATGTAGTATTTGGCAAACTTGGACAAATCTTACAACAATGGATTTTTTTGCTGATCTACAGTTTAAAATAGTGGATATCACTGTAAATTGGCTATATACCCTTAGCATGGTTTGATATTGTTAATTTAGGAAGAAAAAAACAACAATACTAGCTGGCACTCATACCTCATGTATACTGGTCTATTTACTTTATATTGGCTTTGGCAGTTTCACTTGATTTAACATCCTTTTGGAAAAAAAGAGTAATAAAAGTAATTGCTAGTTAATGAACATCTTTACCCATGTTTTTTTGGTTTTCTACTGACAAGATTTTAGTTGTTAATAGTATCCTTATTTTCTTCATGCAATGTGTTAGCACAGACTAGCTACTTTCATTAGAACAAATTGTCCAGTCTGCTACAGGTGAAAATGATACACTCAACTGTCAGTCACAGCGAAGGCTGGACAAAGTCTGTTCTGTTCGTATGTCAGAGAAAATTCTGGTAACAGTAACATTTAAAGTAAATCTTTTAAATTTGTACCAACAGTAGTACATCAGATATGTTTAGAGCATAATTTTTTGGCAGATCATGATGTCATAACCAGTTCACCAAATGGAAATTTTAGAAGACATGGTGGCTTTTCCAGATAGAAAACAGCCTATCAGAGGTAGGTTGAAATCATTGTTGAGCTGCTCAAAGTGACAGATGTTAAAGGAAAAAGACAAGATGATAGCATAAGCTAAAAAGTTAATGTAGAGGAACTGGTGATACGATAACGACTGTCTATTTTGTTTGTTGTGAGTGGCTTTACTTTGATTCTCACTAATTATTAAGGTAGTAATTGTGTGTGTTTGCAACAAAAACATCTATCTACAGCATATGTAATAGTAAATCTCTGACATTAATTGACTGACTGGTAGACTGAGACACCTGTGTCTCCAGCAACTGTTTTTGTAGCCTCCATCTCAAGCATACCAACATCATGATCAGTGTCATTAACCTGGCATGGGGAAAATCAGATGCAGAATAGCTTGCTGCTGTTAGCCTATCGTTGTTTACATTTGAATGGCTGGCCACTATCCTACCTGGCTCCATTGTTATCGCTGGTCCTTTGCGGTCAGCCATTGAGTGGTCCATTGTCCTCTGCTCCACTGAAAGGGAAGGGTTTTTGCTCTGGAAAACGTCCTGAGCGAAGTGTTGTTCGTTGATAGCTCATTCAAAACGTGTAAAGCTAGTTTTGTGCCGTCCATGCGGCCTAATGTTTAGTTTAGTTTATTAAGCAGATATTTGAAAAATCATGTCTGTCAAGCGCAGTGGAGCTTGTGACCACCTATTGTTTTCATGAGAAATTCCTTACCTATCTTCTGAATAGAGTTTTGGTCGGAGTGGTTTTCCCATCCAGAGCCCTCCGAGCTGTCTGCTGGATGGCCCTTTTTATTGCAGGTGGTGAGTGAGTGCAAACACGCACCGGTGACCTTTAAGGTTCGGGACCAGGAACCATGGCGCTTTATGCCACGGACAGGTAAAGACGCTGTGGATGACCGAGTCGATCCAGTCTCTTGTGAATGAGACATTTCAGGGAAGTTGTCAGTTTCCATTCGTACTTATTCTCGCACTGCGGCGAGTACCAAGTGGATAATTTTCAAATGGATGTCAGACGTGCGGCTGTCTAGGCGACAGTCGTGATGATTTTCCCACAGTGTCTGCCATGGAAGTGCAGGGGTATTAAGAAGGGCTTCCCACAGCCTCCAATAGTTTGACTTGGTTGGGGGGGTCCGTGGTCGAGACTAAGAGGAGGTGTAAGTCTGGTCGGGATCAGTATCATTTTCTGGCCTGGTTTCACGTGAGTCCTGAGCAGGATTATTTTGCTCTTGCTCCAAGACTCCGCCAGTTTTACGGAACCCGTTTAGAATGCTACTTAGCTTTTGGTGGATTCTAGGCTTCAGTTACCCACTGCGCCAAGAATAGTGCCATCACCTGTGATATCTGGTATGTTTCTGATTTGCTGAGCGCTTATTCTGCTCTCCCTGCTGACAATGTGTAGACCGCCTAAGTCCGGGGGAGGCGGCCAACTTTTGATTATCTACTAGGTGTATGCGTCCTTGCCATAAGAACCCGATGAGTTCAGCGGTGCACACCCAATCTTTTTACTGCGGTACCAGGGGGGGGGGTGGGGGGGTGAGTAGGCTGTTGATGACCATTTCCTTACCTGTGTAGCTCAGGTTATGGGCTCGCCAGCCTTTTACTTTCTCCTCTAGATCGTCAGTTAGCTTCTGCCAGTTGTCCTTATCCGCGTGTACATAGTTATCTAGGAGGAACATGGGGTCGTGCGGTACTTTCTGAAGAGAGCCCAGCCAGGCCAGATGCTGCTTCATACAGTGCGGGCATGTCAAAAAACCACTGGCAGCAGGCTCTGCACATTCCGGAGAACAATCGTGATGTCATCGGCGGACTGGATTACTTATCTCAACTGTGGTGTTGAGATTTATCTCTATGCCTTCTATTTAATCCTCAGCACAGATTTTGCAGGTCAGTGTCTTGGCCATGATTACATAAAGTAATGCACTTAGAGGGCAGCCCTGCCGTATGCCACGTGAGGGGTTAAAGTAGGCCGACGTAAAACCTTTCTGGCTAATTCTTGTTTGCATGTTCGTGTAACAGACCCTTATCCAGTTGATTAGGTCTTCCTCTGAATCCAAACTCTCTTAGTGTCTTAAACAGGAAGTCCCACTCTATTCTGTCAAAGGCTTTTGTCTGATTGATGGCTAGCATGACGGATAGGGAGCTTTCTGTCTACCTTGTGGAGAATTTCTCTGATCAGTTGGAAGGAGTCTGGGATGATTCTGCCTCGAACTGAGCAGGTCTGGTCTTCGCTAATGATTATTGGCATAACTTTGGCTGGATATTATCCAAATATACAGTAGCCAGACCTGGTTTCCTTCTAAAATATTTCTTAATTAATGCAGTGTTTTTGCTTATCCACGTGTGACTTTTGACATTTGGCTTAAAGCTCATAAATTTTTAGAACATTTTAAAATTCCTTTGGATACAACTCAGATTTTCACAGTGAATGTTAAAAAAGAAAAAGAACAGTTTGTGCACTAACATTTTCTTTCTTTGAATGTTTATCTGTGGCAACTTTATTGCTTTTGGTTGACCTTCAGTAGAAGTTTTTGAGAGGATGCCAGGCTGCATTAGGGAGAGAACAACAAACTAGCTCTATCTCATGAGTTATTCCAAATAAGGAAATTTTTGTGACATAGACACGCAACCATGGGTTGCTAAAGTTTCCAAATAAATTATTTATCTGGCCAAAGAGCAGAGATCACTGAGAACAACGATATTTGGCAAGCTATGGTTTGTATCAAGTGGCCCCAAGTTCATTTCTAGTAGAGAACTTAATTTGATGTACTTGCTCTTCCTCCCTAATAGGCATTCTTATTTCTTCCCATGTCTAAAAATCAAGAACTGCCAAAGTCAAAAAGGCCAGGCTGTGCATGGAGCAGGGTTAGTTCCACAGCTAGATGTGTAACTGGTTATATCTTACTGAACATCTACATCTTAGCTTTATTTTTGCAAAATATGAATTCTTAAGACGTGTGATTGATTTGATATTTATATGCTTCTTTGTTAAGAAAAATCCAAAAATAAGTAGTAGACATTAAAATAACAAAGATACTACTTAACACAATATTTGCTTCTGTGTGTGACCTTAAAAAAACAACAAAACTATTTATTCTTTAGATCAAGTTTAGCCAATTCATGAAGGATAATCAGTTATCTTCTCTATATAGGAATTATTAAATTAGCTTTTGTTTGTTTTTATATACATTGTTGTTACTGTAATTCATCTATTAATTTGTTTCTAGTACACTATTGTTTGTTTGTTTTTTCTTTAATAACATCAGCCCTGCTGCTCATGTTAATCTAAGGGATTATGCTAATTTTTAAATTCTGAAATGTTTTTATCCTTGTTGATTTGCTAGTGTTTTATATTTTGACTGCTCTTCTTGTACATGCAAATTGTCAGCTGATAATTTAACTACATACAGTGGTGGCCAAAATTATACCATCATCCAAAATAGTGACTTTCTTTTAATGTGTAATTATACGATGACTAAGGCAGCGTTTCTTCTTTGTGACCTGTATAGACATCTGTCACAGCAGGGAGCTGACAGGTGTGAGATGCAGGACATTAGCTTTGGTGACTAAATGCAAGTTGCCCGAGTATGTTTGAGAACAGTTGCCTCCTGAACCTCACCACAACCACCTGGAAAATCCTTATTAGAACTCCTCTGTTTAGCTGTGGGAACACCCAGGCGAAGCCCTCAGAGGACTGGTACAAGAGAGGGAGGAAAAAAAAATCATCACCAGACTGAGTTGGATCCTAATGGGCCAGGCCAGTGCACAGCCATCCACCAACACCCATGTAATGTCTTCTGACCTTTAATTTATTTGTTTCTTTTGTTAAAATAATGTTATTCAGTATGTTGCATTACTGAGGACTGCTGCCTTAGAACTCTGTAGCTGCATTTCTACAAAAAATGACAGCATTGCTTAGTACAGAGGCCCTATGAATATTAAAACAATTGGCTTTTTTATAGTAAAAGTATGTTTTTACATTGTAGCACACATGCATACGACACTTAGTAAATCTGTTTGAAAACATAAGTTGATAGTAATTTTGGCTATCATGAAAATATAATGCTATAGCATTACATACTCAGTCGTATAGTAAGGGTATGATTATATTACGTCCTTATTCAAAAGACAAATCTTTGAAGCATGCATTTAAAATTTTTGTGTGCGAGATGCTTTATATAATTATTTTAATCCTTTAGAAAGTAAAGCAATTAAAATATCTCTCAGTATCCTTGAAGTAATCATATTAGTTTTTATCTTCTTTTTTTAAGTATCCCGTGTTATGGTTTTTTTTTTTATTTTAAAAATAGATAATTAATATTCATGATGTTCATTTGTCATGGCAATGATAGCTAAAGTATTCCCAAGTGTAGAGTCTGGTGAATACAATTTGAAAAAAAAGTTTTGCTTTTGTTTTCAGCTATTAAAGTTGTAATTCCAGAAAGGTCATCTTCATACAACTTTCCAGAAATTCTTGAACTAAGAAATATTAACAGCGATGGTGCTTCTTTAAGAATTACTGCAAGAGGACTGGCCGTCTATTAAACTGTAGAGAGAATTTTTGTTATTTGCAGTATTCTTAGGGGCATCTAATTACGCGCCATGTTTGGGTTTTTGGTAAAGAGATTTCAAATTTGAGAGCATGTTTGACAACCCTACTGTTGATTCCTCATTGTGGTATCAGTAATCCAGCCCTTCGCTACCTTTTAACTAAAAATGCTATGCTTTTTCCTCTGTCAAAGACCCGTGATCAAGTCCTGACCTGCATGTGTGTTAATTATTGGAAACCCCTTCTGCAATCCATGATGCTTATGACTTCTACAACTTTTATTATTATTATTATTATATTTTATTAAAAATCTAATTTTTTTCTCTTATTTGTTAGATCATTGAACAAAATGGCTTTTTTCACTGATCAAGGTTCTGTATTAGCTTCTCATAAATCTGTCATAAGCTTTGCACAGACTGGTTCATGCTAATCCATGATCTTTTTTGCATTTCTCTGCCTCAATCTGCTCTGGTAGCACACAGCAAAAAGGATTTTATTACATTCCAGAATTCATTGGATTAAGTGTGAAATCAACTAGTGAGCTGTTAGCTACATTCTGAAGCACTTGAACATTTCCATTCTACATCTTTTCTTTTTGTTTCTGGATCTATTCAAAGTTGAGCACAGTGTGGCCTTTTATTATATATCTGGGTAAAATATGCAAATTTTCTACACTTTAAACTATCATCTTTAAAATGCAAGACATCCGTAGCATAAGAATTAGTGTATTAAAATAAAGTGATAACTTCAGTGAAAATAATATAAAGATGTTAGTTATGGATTGACTAAGTTTATTTAGATATATTTATGTTTTTATTAAATATGACAGCTGAAATCCCTAGACCAGGAACACACATTTCCATGTGGTCTATAGGGTCAGAGGACAAATGATGGTTCAACTCAGGGCTCCAAAATCTTTCTTAAAAAGTTGTCAGCTAAAAAAGGCCACAATAGGGAGGTTGGGTGAAAGTTTTGCCTTCTGGGAAGCCCTTGGTTAATTAACCAAATATCTGAAAACTGTTTTGTCATTCATGATGAAGTTCATGATTGTACTTTTCCTGAGTGAAGCCTTAAGTATAGTAGATATGTCATCCTCTAAAGCCCTGTGGCTACCTGTTGGCTAGAGAAGACCACGAAGTTCAAAAGGTGATTTGTTGTTGTTGTCAAAAGCGCACTGGCAACTTTTAACTGTCTGTATCAAAAGTTGGACAAGGTTCCAATGTTCTTTATGCTGAGATGGTCGTTGCCTCTAATAGTAAATTTATCATTTCATTTCACTCCTATTCACATTCTCCTTCCATTACATGTGCTTTGCCACTTGCTCATTCCCTAAAACTATAAATAATTCATAAAATTAAAGTTTTCTTGCTGTTTGAGATCATAAATGGAGAGTGGATCGCTTAGTTCATAATTTGCAAGACAATGGTTCATATAGGGCAGCCAATGTCAGTGCAAGTTTTAGTGGAATCCCTCCTGGTTTTTGCTATTTGTGTCATTGATGGTTATCAGAAGAGATGGTTGCCAGCTTGATTTCTTTTGGGGTGGGGGGTGGTGCCAATGGTGACCTGTGACTCTGTTTTTGGAGCACTGGTTCAACTTATTGTGAAACATCTCCGATCTTTTTAACTGTTAGAAACTCACCAAATATATAAATCTTTACTTACAGGATATTTTCCATGTGACGGTGCGCGCACTGACCAGTCTGAACAACCTTTGTTGTTGTTAACTAGCTACATTCACCACTAAACAGGCACAAAATGCTAGAAACTTCACTTTAAAAAATAAATAACCTCAAAATTATCCCCGTGCTGTTGATAGCTTATTTTTGTGGAAATCCTGAAATATATATATTGAATTAGCAATATGTCAAAAACTTATCACAGAATTTTTAAAAAAACCAAACAATGGCAATTCAAATATAATCAGGTGCTGATACATAACTGCTAACATTTGACTCAACAGAATTGCTTTTACTAATCCAGTAAAACAGGAATTAAATGAATGGCCAGCTTAGTTTGTGAAAACAAAACAGGGAGCTCCCCCTGGCTGTTCAGTTGCCAATCTCTGAAAGACAGCTGTTAAATCCAGGATGTTGTCTGTACAAACAAACACAGCCCTTGTTTCTTGTCTATCTCTGCTTGTCACTGCAGTCATGGATGGCCTTTGATTGACCCCTTCTCCCTGGTCCATCTCTGTTAGATGTAAAAAAAATAAAATGTTTGGAGTAACATTAAAAGAGGTTTATTGATGAAAGTACTGTAAATCAGCCTGTGGCACACTAACAGATACTCTGAGCAAGGGAGTGCCAGCCATTCACTTCTTGTGCAGGCAGAGCACCTTTCCCTATTTTATTGTCAAAACACAATAATCAATGCATGGTGAATTTCCAGTGATATTTTTAAGTGAAGGATAATGTTTTACTGGTTATCTTTCATTTAATCTTATTCTAGTTTTCTTTCGTTTCTTTAAAATTCAAACAAATGAAATTGTGAAATATGGTGATTCGTAGATAAACTGATTGAAATATACAGAATTAACCAAGTCAGTAAAATTAATTTCTTTAAAAAAAAATTGTCTATTTATTAACTTTCTTCAAATAATCAGAGACCAGCTGACATCCCTGTTTTAAAAACCGTTTAGGAAGAACTGAAGATTTTAGGAGTGATCGACATTTTCTTATTAACTTAAATGTGTGTCATAGATGTATGTATTTATACGGCAGGTGGTGTTACCTAGAAAGCTTATACAATAAGAGGTTCAGAATTGTCCTAATTTATAAAATTAGCCAATATTGAAATATTCGGGTAAAACAACAGTTCATTGGTGATTATATTTGCTGAGATGATAAGGTTGGTGTTGACAAATGTGTAAGTCTGTTTCCAGATTAGCAGAGGGGAAGTTCTGAAGAGTGTAGCCAAAAGAGTCTGTTCTTGTCCAGGATGTGTTGCCAACAATTGAATGCTGGCAAGAAAGAATGTCTTCTAATGGTCACACTCATAAATGTTCTGTTTTAACTGAGATTTTGAAGAATGGGAAGATAGTTTCTTTTATTTTTATGAGAAAACACCTTTTTCAGAGTTGGATCACAAAAAGCATCAATACTTCAAGAGAGTGAAGAAAACAAGGAAGTTGTATGTCAAAAGATTTGCCATCAAGCATCCTCTGCGTTGAGTAGAATCCACGTTGAGAGAAATTTAAACCATGAAAGCTTTTGTGATATTAATGTTAAACGTGAGAGAACAATTCAAAGTTTAACAGAAGCAAAACTGTTGTTAAAAAAACATGATTAATGATAAACAGTGTAATTTTCAAACTAAACCAAGTTCATTGCCAACCAAAATTTGGCCTTAATCCTTTGAATATGCCCATATGTTTACAAGGAGTAGGTACTGATCTTGACAGAATTTTAGTAGGAAATCCACATTTGGCACTGAACACTAATGTTTAAGAATAATAAGATTAGTTAGCATTAATCCATTTGCTATGCTGACAATTTTTAAAATATTTTGCTTTAAGAAGCAGCTATGGCTTCCTTCACTGATCTTTTAGAACTAGAAATTTATGACTGGCTGACTGGTTGAATTTAACTACATAAGTTTTTTTTTTCCCTTTTAATTCTTTGTTTTTAAGAAAGATTTTAATGGGAAGTAAATTGAGGCTTAGTGGTAGTACACTAGGAGTGTCACATAAGAACAGATGGCACGTGACTGAAAATAGGATATCTAATTGGAGTGGTCATATTTCTTATGTATACATGAAATTTAAAATTTCAGGCTGACGTGGAAGAGGAAACCTGGGTCATTCCCAGAAAAAGATAAGGGAAATTGTGGGTAAAAAAAAAAAAGAGAGAGATAGATTGCTAGGTTGTTTGTTTCTAGCCATCAACATTTGAGAATTCTCACTGGTTCATACCATAGGAATTGAAAATGAAGTATTAAGAGGTTTTCCAGTAGAAGAGCAGCAGACCTAGCAACTATATCATACCAAACAAGTACAGATCACCTATAGAGGTAAATACCCAACCATATTTAGTCTGCAAATGTTGAAGGTTCTATATGTATCCTGCTATCTTGTAGTGCTACTGATTGGTAGATACTAATTTAGGAAATGCCAGAGCTGCTGTTGACAAGGTGTTTTTTTTCACAAACTATATAGCAGCTCCCTAGTGATTTCAGTGGACTGTACAAACCAAGATCTAAGTATTAAGTTTCTAAAATTAATTAGTCTATCCATATTGCATAACCATAGACATTTTGTTACTTCTGTATAATTTGCATCCTGATTCATCTACATCTTGAATATTCAGTAGACATATAAATTTATTATGACTCTTTAGGATCTTTCCAAAATTTAATTATGAGAAATAGGCAGGCCAAATAAAAATATTGCCTTTGTCTTCTTTAGTTCTTAATTGCTTGATGGGAGACCTAAAGTACAATGTATTAATCATAAGCTTAAGATGATGGACGAATTTAAAAAAGAAATGTTTCTAGTCTATTTTCATTAGCACTGAAATTAACTGAAAAATTCAATTTAATTTAGGTGAATGTCATCCACACTTTATGCATTTGCTGGACACTTTATTAGGACCTAAATCTAGTATTGGGTTGGGTCAACTTTCTCTCCCCAAATAAAAGCCATGCCATGGCATAGAATCCACAAGGTACTGGAAGCTCCTAATGGTGAATGCCTTTTAGGTTTATCTTATAGATGTTCAATTGAATTAAGATCCAAGGATTGTACTGGCCATAGAAGAATGCTATAAGGTTTTTGCCTTTCCACACGTCTGTTAGATTGACAGCAGGTGTATCCCAACTCATATGAGTGCTGCACATAAAGTAATCAGCTTGATTTGTAGCTAAGGTCAGACTCAAGTCTGAAATGGTGCGCATGTACAAATAAAGTGGCTAGCAAGCTGGATTATTTCAATGTCTACAAAGGCCACCTACCAATTACTTTGTGCTTACATGATATGTAGCCATACATTACCATCTATGATTCTTGCAATCTGTTTAAATGAGTTAGTAACCATTCTTGACCACAACTCACTCGGAAAACTTAACTGTTTACTGTTTGTTTTCAGTGTTGGCTAATTCATGGTTGTGGGGATTAAATATTTCAGAGGAGCAGGCTGTAGCCAGATCTTCTGTTTGAAACAAATCATTAAGGCAGTATGGTATTCTACAGATGTCAACACACAATCTGCAGTGCATGTGACCATGATGTCAAAACATTTAGTGCTACGGCAGATGAGAGAGAATTTGGATTCCAAAGAAGAGTACTCAAGACCATTAGTTCTGTTCTATCAGTGGGCAGGAGCTAAACCTCCTTCTGTGGAAAAGTACTGCTCATTATATCACCAGAAAGGTATGGATGTTTTGACAATCAAAGGAACATTTATTCACATTGTGTGGCCAAAGACAGCATTAAAATTAGCTGAAGAACTTTTGGAGTATCTTTCTGGTCAGAATCGATTATATCTTGTCCACGCTATCTCAATTGGTGTCTACAATTACACACTGACAAGAATGCTTTGTGATGGATGTGAACATCATACCCAGGGATTTTCTAATAGACTTATTGGTCACATTTTTGACAGTGTTGTAATTGGAAAGGCCGAACACTTTTCAAAAGCTCTCGCTCATTCATTTTCTAACAACAACTTTCTGCAGTTTTTGATGATCAAATACAGTGAATTTTATATGGGAATAGCAAAAAAACCTCACTTATATGAAAAAAGTTTTGTGTATTTGAAGGAAAAGCCTTTGCATTTGCCCTCTCTGTTCTTCTACTCTGAGAATGATCCTTTTTGCCATATTCCATCTCTGAGAGAGATAATCTGCACATGGAAAGTTAAACATGGGGTGGAAACTTTAGAGAAGTCCTGGAAGATATCAGAACATGCTGGACACTTAAGATTTAATCACCAAGACTACATGTCATCTTGGGAAATGTTCATGAACAGGCTGGGATTCTAATGTGAAATAGTAGTAGTATGAACTCATACCGACTAAGTCTTAGTCACGTTATAACATATACTGTACTTCTGAACATTTCTCATTTAGCATAAATATACCTTTTTCATAAAATGTTGCATGATAAAACTTTTTATTAAATATTTTAGAATGTTTTAATTCTTTATAGTATAGAGATTAATGTAAATGGGTCTGTTTATAATGTAACATGTGTGTGTCTGCTTTGCCACTACCACTTCAGACTTATTGCTAGTTTACTGACAGTAATCCTGGTTGTTCAGCAATGTATGACTTGGACCTATTGGTTGGTGATGGTTTCTGTAGCATATCTTTTGTCACTATGAGTTTAAGACATTTTGTCTTGCTCTACACACTGATTTCAGCCACCCTTACTGTTATTCCTATTGAAATCACTGGGATCCTTCCTGAGACTCCTGCTGAATATTAACTTTTTTGTCCATGTCCATGAGATCGCAAAACATTTTTGAGTAACATGCAATCCAACTCTCTTATGGCTGACCATGTTAGGAGGGGACTGAGGGATTGTAAATACTATGGAAAACTCTGCAGAGAACGACAAACAGAAATTCAGTATCAAGTGTATGCTTAAAGAAAGATGCTAAAAATTATATTTGAAAGGAAGAACAAAATCTTACTAAATAAGATAAATTTACTCCATGACCCTAACTTTCTTAAATCATTAGTTTAAAAAGAATTTTAGTAAATTTAAAATTTCAGTGTTTCAATGAACATCCATCAGACACACCATAGCTCTCTTGTTCAAGAAGACCACATCGCTTTTGTGCAAGATGATGTTCATTGGGACTGGAGTATCACAACTACCTTTACTTCCATTTCTAAATAATTTGTCAGTTTCCAAGAACTAATATGAAAATAACTTTATTACTTGAAACCAAATTATTATAAGTAGTGGTAAATGATTTTCGTATCTCAAAACAGAGATAGGGATCTACAACCATGGAAGCATGCAAGTCAGGTGGCCAGGTCTTCAGAGTAAATGGACAAAGCTGAACTTTTTTTATGATTTTCAGGATAGTGCACGTGGTTTTTAAAAAAAATGCTATGTAGTCATATTTAACTAAGAGTTTAAAATTCTCAATGAAAACAATAGGATAAATGAAGGAACTACTTTTGCATCTTAAAATAAACTTAATAATATTTTACAAATAAATATTTCAGACTAAAAACAATCACCAAATAACATGGGATTTTTTCAATGGCTAGAATTTGGCTGAGGTGACTTAACCACTTCATGCCTAATATACTAAAGGCAACAGTAGGGTATCTGACTTGATCTGGTCACCTTTTCTAACCACATAGGTAGCTTAAAAGGTTGTGCAACTTAGCAGACATTATTTAAAAAGAAGAAAATAAGTTTATTACAAGTAACAGACCAATAATGATTTATCTGATTTAAATAAAAATGGTAAATATGTAGCATTCTGAAGAGTCACAAACAGAATTGTAGCAAGATACAAAAGCAATTTTAGCTATGAAATTCTTTGTGACCTAAATGGACAAGTAGTATCCATCAGGTCCACCGTTTCACTTTCAGTTATGGCAGCAGTCTACTTCATGATGGTACTTTTGGTAGCTTTAAATAAATTAATAAAAACAAAATTAGTTCATCAAGCAATGAAAGACAAAAACATCTAACATTATTCTAAGCTTTACAGACTTTTCAATTTACTTGTAAATCAGAAGCTGCGCATAATTCTTCTGTGAGACAGGTCACATGGTTCAGATTTTAAATCAGTGGCCATTTAACTCAAACTACTACAGAAAAACGTCAGCTTGAGGGTTTTTTAATCCTCAAAATCAGAATAAAAAGGTTGGTTGGCTATCTGGGGTAAATTTCAAAAATGCACCTAAAAGTTGTTACATCTAAAAAACCCGAATGCATTCCAAATTTTGTCTACTTTTCCCCCTCCCCCTAAGACCATCACTTCCAACTTATTCCCCAAACTAAATTTCTTTTACAAGTTTTATGCTCTTGCCAATGAGCATGAAGATAGACAAAAAGAAATCTGTTAGCGTAATTTGTTCTATATAAATTATTTATTACAGAAATCGGTTGCAAGTGTTATTAATTAATGCTCATCCATTAAATGTCCATGCTGTATTTTTCTAATTGTATAAAATATCTGCAATTATCTTTCTTCAACCTTTAGGTGCATAATGTTGATTGTGGAAAATACACAGGGATGGTACTATTTCCATTAGTTAGAAAACAACAATAGCATCTTTATATGGGAGGAAGAATCTACATGAGGAAGAGGAAATTTGTTTAATGAAAAAATTGACATCACCATTTAATTTAGATATGGAGATTCATTCCAGCTCTCTACAAGTTTTTTTTTCATGTTACCAGGATGATATCACCATGTTGTATCAAAGGAACTGAAGTACAGTCTGCTTAATGTCTTCATTGTGGTCCAAACAAATGATAATCAGTAGGGACCAAAATCTGGACTGTAGGGTAGACATGATAAATCTCAATTCATTCGGGTAAGATCTTGAAACAGACATGCCCAAACTGATTAACCCCAGGTGTGTCTTTCAGATGGCACATCTCTAACATGATATCAGAGATGTTTATAGTAATAAATGGTGTTCACAAGATTATGTGAATAATTTTCTTCATGCTCTGAAAATATGCAGCATAATTTTAATTTCTTCGGAGCTGGACACTGCCACTGTTTGGACTTACGACTGAAGTGATGGGCCCATCTCACATCACAGCACACTCCATGTCTAGCATACCTCTGCAGGATTTCATTGCAAATTCTGAGACATGCTTTTGGTGAATTGTTTGGCTGGCACCAAGTTATGCACTACTTCTTCCAGCAAACACAGATAGACTTGGCTCTGGACATTCATTATCCACTCCACATTCCTATCCTTCTTGAAAGTGGATATACTATTTAAACATTTTCAAGTATGGTGTAGCTTTTTCTCCAAAACATTCAAGTACTTCAGGTAAATTTGGAAGCTTGAGATACCTTTCCTCACAAGAAACTTCATGATTATTTACTTTTCCAAACTCACATTGCTGTTGCCATTTTGAATTCCTGTTAGTGTAGTGAGAGAGCTTGAACTACTGCATTCGGTGAATAGCGTGCTCCTCGTCTTTCGCATGGTAAGCTCAACAGAGCTAATGAAAAACCAATTTAAAGCATAAGCCCCTTTTCACTTGTATGTTCTTCAGATATTGCTCAGGATAAAATGATAAAAATAGATAAAGAACTGTATTCAAAAGTTCATAAAAGTTAATCGGTTTGCATAAAGGAGCTACGCCTCTACTATTACAATGTGCCACAAATAAATAACAATTACACCAGTACTAAAAAGTTAGGTTGAATCTGACCCTTGTGCTTTAATCAGTTTATCGAATGAGTGCTTGGATACTTGTAAAATATAAATGGTGAGACCTTGTTTCGGATTTTTTTTTTTTTTACCAGTTCAAAGTATAATTTAAAAAATTGAAAAGGTGTAATATCCATCCATCCAACAGGCCAAGTGATTGAATTTTTTGGTATTCTTTATTCCTATCAAATTACAGTTGATGTTGATGTAATTATTTTACCATTTACAAGTGACACAGAACCTATAAAATGCGATGCCCTTGCTATAAGGCGGCGGCGGCAGCCCTTTGATGTGTGTGGTAACTCTTTCTCACACAGCAGGCTGCTGCTGCTGCTGATTCCATCTTTTGATAGCTCTGCCTCTGCAGAGGAGAGAGAGAGACTTAGTATTAAACAGCACAGCCGAGTGCTTCCAAACCGCTGCTGAAGTACAGATTTCTGATTTTGGCAGACTATAGATGACAACATTGCCCAGGGTCCACTAGAATGATCTTCAATGTCCCCTTATCTGGCTTTTCTAAAATTTCCACTTTCTGCATAAAGCGCTTTCTTTGCAAACCACCAGTGCCACTGCACTTGTTGCTAGGCCTTGAACACCAGTTGGACAACGTTTTAACGGGAAAAATCACCAAATAAAAAAGGAGATCACAACTCTGAACCACCACTAGGTCGACTACACATGTTGTAGGCTACAGCAGAGCATGTGCAGAGTTCCTGCCACTGGATCAGATGCTGGACTGGAGGTACTCGACTGTGATATGAGAAACATACAGGATTTTAAAATCAGTTTGTTTGTGCAATAGGTAATTATTTCAGTGGAAATGTTTCTCATCGTTAGTTTTGAAGCTTTTATATTAGAAACTCCTAGCATCAAGTAAAGAAAGAGCAGGCTGGCATTTAGCTTTTATCGGTGAGTATGGAGGTGATATGAGCCACTTGTTTAAAAAAAAATGTCTCCTGCAGACATTCACTCAAACAACTGCAGTGGACTGGAGGGGGTTGTTGTATTACATTAACTAAATGGAAATCATGCACAAAATTAAAGCTGCATGCAATAGGTTATCCTCTAAAACCCCCTATATAGAACTAACACTTGGCAGGTTTACCTCCTGATTTAAAAACAACATTCACTGCAAATGTTGATATTTCAATCAAAGTCATACAAGGAAAATACTAATATTTTTGACCTGTGGGTGGTGGATGCTGCTCCCTCACAGAATCCCTGGTCATGCACTTTGAGCAGATTGAACTCTCTTGGTATGATACCTGAGAGAAAAATGGGGCTGGCACAGAAAAGGTGCAGAAACCACTTTATTGGCTAAATGCTGGAAAATCCTGAATCAGAATCCTCACCACCTATGTTTTTATTTTATTGCAGCTGTAACTAAAATAAACCCAGTTGGGGGCTGAAGAAATTCTTGGTATATATATATATATATTTTTTTTTTTTTCAAAACTAAGAGAAAGTTATTGAACCAGTATTCTGAAATTCACATACACACAAATAGAACTAGATTCTTGTCAACTTGCTCTTGATTATACCATTTTTCAAACCATCTCTGTTAAATCCCCAGATTTCCCCCTCTGTACTATTTATTTAACAACATTTTTAAAATTATCCCTAAAAAAACTGAAGCTGGTAAAGTATTCCTGTTTTTTCAAGTCGCCTTTAGCTTCATGTTTTGAATGAACACAAGAGTATTCCATTTTATCAAAAATTTTCTTTTTAAGGGGCAGTGAAATGAGAGCTACTATCCTGCACATACTAATCCTACAGGGAGTACGCATGTATTTTTCCAAGTGTGGGGGGGGGAATAATGATCCAGATCCCATAAACATGTTTCCAGGGTTTTGTGAGCTGCAGGAAGCCTGAACATGACCAAAAAGTGAGGAAAGGACTCAGCGATTTCTCTAAATTTTTTCCAAAACAAAACTCAATCCCGTGGGTGAGGCAGAAACAATCACCTCTCTCAGAGGGTCAGTGGGAGTGAATGTCTGATCAAAGACCAGGTGTGAGCTGTAGAAGCGGCTAATGTTAGTGGCTGAAGTTATTGCTCCTACCAACACCTAGTGCTGATGGTAGACAATGCAGAAAGAACAAAAAACCAACCAACCAAACCGACCGGCCATCAATCAATCAACCTGGTATCTTGTACTACTGTGCCGTTTACTCTAAAACATAAACAGTATGCAAACTCAAACAGTATATTTTGTATTTACTGAATTAAGATGTATGCTCTGCAGCTGCTTCTAACTAAAGAAAGGTATTTATGGTTGTGGCTTTTTTGGTTAGATTACTTGGCTGCCAGCTCCATTTTGTATACCACTCTTGGCCTGGTTTATTCAAACAGCTGCAACCATGCCCTTTTGTTTTGTACTTATCTTGTCACGCTATGCACCCACAAACATCAAAACTAATGTAGATGCCATGCTTTGCAGAATAAAACCAATGAGTCTGAAAACTACCTAGCTATGTGAGATTTGCTTCTGTCATGTGACTGAAATATCACCTTTCCCCAACTCAGCGACACATTGGCCTCAGTTTTTAATTTAACCTTTGTTCTTATAATGCCACAGCCCAAAAGCATGTGGTTGCAGCTTTAATACTGGTTATGTAAATAATATTACTAGTTCATCATTACAAGAAGAATGCTGGCATGACAATGTTGATTTGCTGTTTAGTTTTTCTGGCAAAATTTCAGGAAATAACTGTACAGAATCAGCTCCACCTTTGACCCCATAATTACCAAATTTACAATTACAAACTCATCACTGCAGTAGTACTGATGTTACAAAGGAAAATCTAGGTGGGGGGGGGGTGTACAATGTAAAATACAAAACTTTTTTTTTCTCAAACTATTCGGCATTAAAAATTTTCATCAGTCAAATAAAATTTGTGGAAATTAGGAACAGGATCCAGCATCAACAAAAACCTACTGTTCTCTGTGAACTACAGTACCATGAGATAATAGATAAGTTTTCAAGAAAAAGATTTCTTACTGTTCGGCTGCCTGGGCTCTCTAGACTGTCTTTTTCTGAATGTTTCACTCCCTGTTAAAACAAAAAGGTCTTAACATGATTAACTTTTCAGAATTAGTCTCTGGGCCTGACTCAGCCAGCTAGGCATTACAATCCTTTTAAAACAAATATCTTCTGCCAGGGCATTTACAAATAACAAATTACTTTATAAAGAAACAACGAAGACCAAAATTATAGTATACGTTTTGTACTCTTTGCAAATGCTTGAAAATTACCTACAATTTGTTCACAATTAAGGATAGAGATATATTGTTATGAAAATCGTTTTGTTTTTATTATGCAATAAATTAACTTTGCTTATTAAAACACTTTGTTTTTCTTTTGAACTAAGCCTTTGTGACGATAAAATCTAAAACTGAGCTAAACAAAGAGATATTTTAAGAAGAAAAATTTCTAAGGTCAGCATTTGTTCATAGAAAATTCAAACTAGATTGGATGTAGGTGATGTTGATCATCAAGAACGAAGAGATGAAGATGCAGTCTTACCCCAACCACAGAGAAATCAATGTAATTGTGAGGCAACAATTCTTCATAATCACAATAACCCTCCTCCTGTCAACAAAGAAAACTTGCTAATCAGAGCCATGAAGAAGTCTAATGAAGCTGCCTCTTCTTCTCAGCTTCATTTATACTTTTTTTTTGAAAAATCAATTCTTTTCTGTCAAAAGGAAACACTTTTTTTTAGATATGACAAATGGAATTAACTGATAAAGCAACTTTCTATGTAAAAAATAAAAAAAGATGAAGTACGTTTATATCAACAGCAATGAATCAAACAAAAATGGATATCAAAAATAATTCCATAAAATTTGAAGCATTTTAAATTGCCACAAAAGAAACCTTTTGCATACCTGTTTGCATGGATATGTCAGGTACCCATCCCAGTTGGAAATTTTATTCTGCAAGCATACAAGCCAAACAAAAAATTAGGTGATGCCAGATTGCCTGACATTCAAAGATTTTCTTCTGAAAAGCATGGTATCTACAATATCTCTTGTGTTTGTGGGCATACAGCATGACAAGACAGGTACTAAGATGTCATGGCTGCAGTTATTGTTTGAAAAGTTCAGATTTTGTTTTACTTGTTTTTATAGTTCATCACAAACGTACAGTGCCGGACAAAAGAGTTGGGACTCTTGCTGTGAAATTGATATTTGAGCTCCCTCATTTTAACAAACACGTTTAAATACCCATCACATTGTTTATTATATGCACAAGACATGCCTTTACAGTGTATAAAAGCAACACATGCTATATGTTTACATATTCTCTGGAAAAAATATTTGAATCGGCAATGTCCGATTTGTACCGCAACAAAAGAAGTTGAGACAGTGAGCAAAACCATAAATATTTTTCAACATATGCATGGAAATGATCAATTGACTACTAGTGGGTGGTGTATCCGTGATTTTCGATCACTTCTCGACAATGATGGGGCATGGATTCGACCAAACGAAGGCAGTTGGAATTGGCCATTTCCTGCCAGCTTTTCTCAATGGCCTGCCAGAATTGGTCTTGGTTGAGATTCTTGTGTTTGGCCACCTTGGCCTTCAGCTGCTTCCAGGCATTTTCGATTGGGTTAAGATCCGGACTTTGGGGTGGCCAGCACATGACATCCATACCTAGTTGGGTGGTGAGAGAAGTGACGACTCTGGCGGTGTGGATCAGGCATTGTCGTGCTGGAAGAAGGCGGTGACTGGCATGTTCTCATCAATGTAGTCAACGATGACATCCCTCAGTAAATTGCAGTAGGTCTGGGTGGTCGCTCTGCCCCTGATCAACTTGAGAGAGCCTGGTTCTGCCGCGCTCATACACCCTCAGACCATCACCGATCCTCCTCCGGCCTGCACAGTCAGTCGGGTGCACTTTATATTGTATTTTTTACCATGGTAACGTCGAATATATACTTGTCCAACACTGTGAATGTGCATGATCATCATTTCGTCGGAAAAGAGAACTCTAGCCCATTGAACTTTAGTCCAGTTTTTGTGTGCTTTAGCCAATGCTATGCAGATGTGCCTGTTCTTGTTGCTGATCAAAGGCTTTTTCTGGGCTATTCATCCAAAGAGATTCCCCTCACATAGACGACATTGAATAGTTTGACTGGAGACATTCACTCCACTCAGGGAGGCTCAAATGGCTGTCGATGTCAGGAAATGATTGGCCCTGGATTTGTGACAAATGAGTCGATCCATTTTGTTGTCACATTTTCGCGGTCTTCCAATTTGCATTTTTGGTTTCATGTTTCCGGTCTCCTTGTACTGCTTCAGAATGCAGTTTACAGGGCTTTTCGGGCAATAAACTTGATCGGCTATCTCCCGACAAGACAGATTTTCTTGGTGGTGCTCAACTATCAAGTCTCTGATTTCAGACGACATTGTCTTGCCAGGCATGGTGCAAAAATGATCTTAAGTGGTCTTAGATGATGTGATTCTATTCATTTGATCCTTTAAAAATTAATATATTGAGGGGAATAAATGTAAACATATTTTGTTCACTGTCCCAACTCTTTTGTTGCAGCACAAATTTGACTATGCTAATTAAATATTTTATCCAGACAATAGATGCACACATGACATTCGTTGTTTTTACACATTGTAAAGGCAGGTTTTATACAACTTATGACAATAGGATGGCTATCTGTATGCAAATGTAAAAACAAGAGAGCTCAATAATTTATTCACGTAAAATAGTAGTTGGGAATTTGTCTTTTTTTTTTTTTTATATGTAGACTTGTCTACCGAGTTAAGTCAACGGATGTTTTAAAGCTGGTTGTAAGATGCAACATTCCTGTATTATGGCTACTACAGGCAACTGGTTTCTTTTGTTTTTCTTTTATGACCAGATTTTAAATAAATATAATGCTGTCTGTCTGTCAAATGCCACATTTAGTCTGGCTAATTGAACATATGATCTCTACCTTTTATTATTGGGAGGTAGAATATTGTAAACAATTTTTGAGCACCACAAAGTCCTTGCTACTTGTCCATTATTCAAACCATCTGTGCAAACCTGGTCAGGTAAGTCACCTTGTTAACACGGCCAGCATAGTACCGCAATTCAAAACTCTTTTAGATTTTTTATTTCCTAGTCATTTTAAATGCTTAACTGAGATTCCTACACAATTTTGATTTCAAGTTTGGCTTCCTTTTAAAACTAAACCAAGAATTAAATAAAACCCAACAAGACAAAGCCAAAAATTTATGGCTATATAGAGTTCTGTAGATCAAAACCAACCATTCATTCTTTACAGGGAGAGATGATAGAAATTCATCTCTTCTGTACAATACATTTTCACCTTATATTTTCTGGTCTTGGCTGTAAGTCCAATCAATCTACTGCAGAGTAACTGTCATATAATGTGAGATATTTACCTGCTGATAATAGGAAATCATGTTCGATAGAGTTTTGTGAGCTTTTGGTTCACCCAATATCACATACCTCCCATTCTTCAGCTGGTCCACCATGTAATGGCGACACCTGTTTTTGTCCCTGAAAAATGTTTAAGTAAATCGTGAGACTTTAAAGAAAGTGAAACTGGATCTTTACTTCATAGCTTTTCCTGACAACTTCTTTACCTGGTTACAAAGTTGATAGATCCTCCTCCTAAGTTGTGTACATTACAGTAAAGTGATTCACCAAAAACAAGACTGGTGCTTGAAAATTTATTATTCTACAGAAATATTGTTACTATGGCAACCATCGCCTAGCAACTGACAAAGCAGTAACCAACAATACCAAAAGCCACACAGAGGTTATTGCAGCTGGGTGACAAAGTGCTGTAGTCACAAGTTAAAACCATGGAGAATCCAGCACATCTATTTACTCAGGAGAATCCCTTTATTTTTAAAATTAGATTCAATCAACTAACTAACTTCTGTTTCTGTAATTTTCCTCTTCCTTTTTATCAACTTCTCACATTGTGGATAAAAGATTATAGCCAGTATTCATCTGTAAAGTAATGCTGTTGCCAACAGCAACAAATAGGGGGGGAATTATCAGTAGATTTAGAAATTAGTTTAAAGATGTACCTCATCAACTACTGAAATAGCTACAGTATAGCATAAAAAAATCTAATGAGATAAAATAAAATAATAATAGTAATTTTAATCTTTCTAACAAACTAGATGCTTCAAAACTAGAATTATGCTAAAAAAATTTGTAATAATTCATTTTCTCAAATTCGGAAGCTACATCCACACAGCACATTCGAGATGAGCCAAGGAATTATACAGTAAAGCTGGAGTTTCTCTGGTTGTGTTCGATAATTCAGCTGATTAGTCATGCAGTTCTACTTGTTTAAATCCATTTTTCTTCACATTTACAGTTATTGTTAATGAAAAGCATATTATATCATTGGTGCTAAATAAATAACTAATTTGTAATCAAACGAGATAAATATACATTTTTTCCCTCAAGTAGAAATATTTGTTTTATGCAGGTTTTTTTTTTTTTGTTTTAAGATAAAGTTTCAAATGATTGCACAACAGCGTTAGCCTGAGATTTTGTTTCTATTTAAAACCAATAGAAAAGGTTTTTAAAAAAGATAAATAGAAACTGTTTTAATAAACAAGACAGGCGCACTTCTCAACAGTTCTTCTTTCATTATTCTCAAGTACACTTCTGTAGAAACGTTTCTAACCGGAGAAATAAGTTGTGTGTGTGTGTTTTTTCCCCAATATTTATTTCAGAAATGCACTTCTCTAAACAAAACAAACTGATATCAAGAAGTCTAAACAGTCCCCCCCTTTTCCCCCAATAATACAAAATACAGTTCTGTTCATAAATGTAAAGGTAATTTGGTAATTTAAAAACCAGCCTCTAAAAGCTGGTGGTGCAGCTTTAATTCTTTTAGTCAGCCCCTCCCTGGACTCTCAGCGCTTCAGTCTAAACGAACGTTACGAGCACAACCCTTTTACTACTCCCCCCCCCACCCAACAGCCAGGGACTCACCAGAAGGACAGGGAATAGCCGAACCGACTTTCACTGACACGTATGAGGAAACACCCAGTGGCGGCCGTTTTTCTGAGAAGTCTCTCGGCTTCACTGAAAGAAGAAGGAAAAACAAGCAGAAGATCTGGATTCATTCCTGTGTATGGTAAACACACTGAACCAGTTTAAAATCTCATCACCAAAGGTGTGAGCCGTGTAAAATCTGAATAAACAATCTAAGCCATTTCTTGGACGTGGTATTACCTAAAACAGTCTGTCTGCTACATGCAGCTGGAATCCCGATAGGCGCCGATACCAAATGTGTCACCTGTGGGCTGTTGGCACAAGAGCTGCACGGCGCTGCCCATAAGTCTTCTGGAGGCGGCTTGCGGTACAAGCACCAGCTGCTGATGGAGGTGTTGCCTGTGAGTATCATATCTGGAGACAGGGTTGGCCATGGAGATGACTGCTATTTGTTGTCCTTGATGGAACTGCAAGGGGAATCTTGTGTTGCGAGGACAAGCAATGTCCTTCTGCAGGTGATTCAGTTGGGGTTTGCCGGAAAAATGACAACGATTCTGAAGAATGCCGGGTGTAACTGTATTCAGTAGACTATAAAAAGCAGATAGACAAGTGTGTACCCTCAATGGTTCCCGTGCTTTACACAGTCTGCTTGATGTTCCAACCTGCAGTACCGTAAACTTGCATGTGAAGTGGACATTCCTCCACATTTGTTGAAACAAGGACATATGTTGATGCTCTTAATGAAGTTGTAAAACAAAGCACATTGGTGAAAGAATGCACCTGACAGTCTCTTACAGCAAATGCATCTCATGTAAGTGGTTATGCATTTTATCTGGGTACACGGATCTGTGTCTACCTTGAGTTGTTGCTGCTGTAACCTGTTCCTGAGGTATTTTTATGTGGATGTAGCTGTCCTGCACAGCAGTTGTCACCTTTGACTGCCCAGTTCATGCATAAACATAAGTAAACCCTGTCTCAATACACCTTCCGTGCATCAAACAATGGCAGTATGGTGACATTTAAGATGTCTTGTACTTGCTTTGTTGACTTACCTGCTTGAAGCAGTCATAACAATTCCTCTAAATATTTAGTCTAGGCATCATTACTCAAAACTGATTGACAAACACACTTTCCTCAAATAGGTAAAGTAATCAAAACCTTATCAAGTTCTAAAATTTCAAACAGATTAAATGATTTTTTTTCTTCAGACAAGTCACAGACCTCATTGTGTCAAGTGCACATTACACAATTGTCAATATTTCTCAAGTGGTGCGTTTTCAAATCGGTCCTGCATACAATTCAGTCCATTAAGGCACAACGATAAAGGATCCATGGACAAACTATAATGGACTAATAGAACATCATCATCTTCTTGAAATGTCAAGCAAATGGCAAACACTCACCTTCTTGGAATGACTCCATGGAACCATGGTGAAAAATGTCCAATGTTGCAACTTTTTCAAACTGTGTTTGCTTGAACCAGTTGATCGTTGCTCCACGAGATCCCTTCTTTCCAAATCTGGAAACATTTGAGTCTGGGGAGATCATGAAGTCATCTACCAGGACTGCATCAGCCTGACAATAATAAAATCCACAGTGACTGTAGAGTAAGATCTCCTGTAACTGTATTGTCAGAGAAATCTTATCTGCCATCGAGATTTTTCTGAAGCGTATTCAATGAACACTTCTCAAGATATCACTAACAGGTACTGAGGCTCCACACAGGCCACACACTTCCTTCCCCTATGCACTAAGTTACAGAAAATTAATGTTGTGAATGAAATGTTGTGTTGAGTCCTGTTGAACAATTTTTGATGTTGTGTCCACCTGATAAACTAAACTGGTGTATCCGATCAATAAATAACAATTAATCAGGTTCAGGTGTTGTTCTAATGTCTCAATGTTTATTACAAGTGACCCAGTTGTTTAAGACCCACCTGCCTGTAATCTGACTTTTCAGCTCTTGGTTACAATACACAAACAAAACTGAAATTCTTGGAATACCTGTTCACTTGGCGCTGCTCTGTTTGTAACACCTGTTGGCTCTGGTACTTTCTTTCTTTCAACATCTTTGACAATTAAAAAAAAAAAAAAAATTAAATTTCAAATGTGACTCAAAATTTAGTTTGAAATGAAATGACAAATGACTGGATTGAGATGGAACTTCTAGCCAACAGAAATACTTTACTACAGTAAATAATGTAAAACACACTGCATGAGTGGTAGCTTGCTCACCTGCTGGTTTATCCTTATCATACCCCGCCAACGTCATCTGCATGCCATATAACAGGCAGGACAGTTTTTCTACATCTGTTCCAAAAGACGTCAACACTCCAGTGGCCTGTCTTGCCTTCTGTTGGCGGTGACTGTAGTGTTTCCGTGCCAAAAATCCACGAGCAACTGAAAAGAAAATCAGTAGTATTGGCAACGGAAACAGCTCTGCTGTAATATGTACCAAAGGACCTATCAACAGAACAGATGCTCGTTACAGTGGTGTGACCATTCTCTGTGTACATAAATTAACCATTCTGATAAATCTAATTCAGACAAAGCATACATTTTTATTTTAATTAGATTTTTTTTCCCCTGAAAATGTCTGATTTTATGCTGAAAGGTAATTAATATTACAGAAATTAAACCAGTTTCCTATTTACTATTACTACTGGTTACTTTAATTAGTATTTGACTACCAACCCCTCTGTAGAATCACAGCAGATTTGCTCATCCTAACCAACAGATCTTCCAGCTGCTCCACATGCAAAAGCTTCAGAAAAACTTTTGTTTTTCTGCAAAAAAACAAAACAGAACGAAAACGTTTTTGTCTTTTACAGTGAATCAGAAAAGCATCAAACCACCTCAGAGTAATTAGTCACCTGGCAAAGCTGGCTGCTGAAATGTTTGCACACCTGTAAAAGTGTAGGTCACCTGATGTTTTCCAGTGTAACAAGAAATGCTGTGTCTTGCAACCCTAATTAACTCAAATCTGTCATTTTACTGGCATCTCCTTAAAAATACAGCAATCCATTATCTCCATTTTGTTACAGTCCTAGATACAGACACACAAGTGAGTAAACAGTAAAATTTTCAGGGTAAAATCAATCAGCTCTTTATCAAATGTTCCTTTTTAACAGATTATTGGTAGTCATTGCATAGTTTTATAAATTAACCTTCAAGCAGGAACAAAAAAGCAGGTGCAAAAGATTAAAAATCTTACTCTCACAAGTAAATATTTAATCACAGCTTTTTTCTATAATTCTGGCCTACAAAAGTAGACAACTAGCCCCTTATGTTAACATTATACTGTATCTGCATCCAGTTAAAGGCTCCAGAAAGTAGTATACAGAACTGAAACTTAGTGATTTACAACTGACAAGCAACTTCCATAATGCCAGTCCTGAACAACCTTTTAGGCATCTCAGTCATATCAATTGTTGAAAACAGCTGAGGATTGAAACATTAATTGGCATTTAAGACACGCTGAATCCCGTGTGTGGATCACAACACCATGCCTCAGTTACATCCAACTCACACCTATCGGTAAAAGAATATTCCATGACTTACCCAATAAACCATCCCGTCAGTTTGCTAGCTGTCAGAATTGTAAGGCAGTTAGATTTTGAGGGGGCAAGCTTGGAGGAATTCACCAGAATCTTGTACCTGCAATAAGTTTTTTGATATTTGCCTTTATTTAATAATTTAATTACCTTAAAGATTATTAACCCGAAAGAAGGAAAACTCCTAAAACTAAAACATCGGGAAGTGATTAGGTGTGGGGAAGAAACAAGAGTATATGGACAGCACTTTTATGAAGGTGAGAGAAAGTTGGCTACAATCAAAATCAAGAAAGTTATATGGCAGAAATCTGAGAGAATCCATTTTATGCTGTCTACATACTTTTGGACAAACTCGGAGAACTGAGGCCGGAAAGCAAATCCTTCACGACGAATCTTCGTGGTTTCCAAAACTCCTGTGTATAACAACTATAATAGAGAGAGAGAGAGAGAAACAGTGGAAACAAAAACAAAGGACATGACAAACAAAGAAAAACAATGTAGTTTGCTAATCATTTTAAAATCACAAAAGTGCAAATTTATTTAAATTCTACAAATGCAGCTATACTTTATATTTTATTTTGCCAATAACATCTCACATTAGTAAATAATTTATCATAATTACCATCAATCCAAAATTTTATGAGAATTACAAAACAAACTTTATGCGAAAAATTCACATGCAATTTAATGTCAAGTTTTGTATCTGAATGTTAAGATCAATTACACTTTGTATTTGACTTCATCTCATTTTCTACTGTAAAAGTTTTTGTTTATTTGGCTGAGTTTAATGATACTTGAGTGCTCCTTAAAGTAAAAAAAGCAGCCCATTCTTCCTGAACAGTTAAAGTTTGTTTGTTTCTGTTATTCACCATATTTACTGCCAGGCTTCTAATAAAATTTTGTATCATGACAGTAGTAAAGTCAGTTAGGTTCAGAAAAGTTTTATTAAGTTGCTATAAAAGTTCTGTTTTTGTTTTGAGTGCAGCATTAGCTCCAAACCATGTTGAAGTGAGTGCAAACAGCAGTAGTCTACCTGTGCCAGCATGTACTGGTCATCACAAAACCGAGGTTTTTGTAGGTAATTTGGCTTTAGACAACGAACAAAGATGGGCACAGCAGAATTCATCTTCTCCATAAGAATCATCAGGGAGTTCTGGAAGAAAACAAAAACAACAACCAGAAACTATTATAATTTTTAAAGCGGTTAAAAGAAGATCCCAGCTCCAAGTCTCCATCATCAATGCTGCAGAGACAGACATGCCCCCAATCACTACTTTGAACTCCAGTACTGCAGTTCAATCAGAGTTTACTTGGTTCTACAAAACAAAGCTAGTTTGTACATAAGTAAAATATTACCCTAAACATGGAGAATTTCACCAGGATGACGTGATGGTTCCATCAGGGAGCCACCATTTCTTACACCCCTAAAATTAATCCTGAAACATTCTGTTTATTTACAAATTTTTAAAATGAAAGCTGCTTTTATTTCAAAACAAAAATTACATTGAAAATTTAAAAAAAAAGCAGCAATTAGAATCCCTAGCTTTCTACCAAATTTATTTCTTGATACAGACAAAAAGAAATTTAAAATTAATCTTTGCTATCATTCAAAGAGAGCAGAACTTTTGTTTCATTTCATTGTGATTTTCTGATTTTTCATTTTAAAATCTTCTACCTATTTTTTTCTCCTTAAAACCCAGTAATTTTACTTCCTTCCTTTGGAAAGTCTTAAGTATTGTAAACAAATTTATTTTTCTCACCCAACTTCCCATTATTGTTTGTTTACAGTAAAAGGTTTAAACCAGCAAAAATAAATATACCTTATATTGTGCACCAACTGTCAACTTCCGCTTGTTGTCTTCTTTACTAATTGAAGCAGGGCATCCAGACTAAAATAAATAGAAAATTAAACTTTAAACAGTATGAGAAGTTTTCAATAACATCTTTATCCAAGCTCTTGAAGAATTAGATTTTTACTGCAGTTTTTATTTTTTTTTAAGGGGAGACAACCACTTGAAAATCTAATTTCTTTATTGTTGAAGATATCTGCATGAAACTTGGTGTGCAGCATCTAGGTATCCAACAAATCAAAAAGGCATAAGGTATTTTTCACCTGGGCCAAACTGTTTACACAATAATAGAAGCAATCTATAATTTTGAGATGGATACTTGTTACAACCATCCAAGGTGAAATGAGGCCATGCATGTTCAGGCTTAAATGGTGATGTCATATTTTAAGATACATGGTTCCCACTGCATCACCTTCAGAATCAATATGATCTGACAAATAGCAAAATCACTATCCAGAAATGTTTCTAAATGCCTCAACTTATTCTGTTCAAAATTCAAACAAAAATATTGAATAGTTTCAGAGTCAGCCATTCAAAATTTGGTGAGACTCAGAAATGTTCTTATTAAGAAAACGGCTTCCAAAGATTTACACATATACTTAAGTTATTTAGAGTTATTTTCTTGGCCCAGTCACCAGCTTTAGACTGATTTCCCCTAATTTATTCAGTTGTCCACTGTCTTGCGTTACATTCATCCTCTACTGAACTGGGACACAGTCATGCCAAGCCCAGTAGCTATGCGAAAACTGCCAGAGAATTCTGTTTTCTTATCAGGCTAGTTTCACACTTTCCACTGATGTCTGGCATGCATAGATTGTTTACAAACTTTTCTTAGATCTGAAAGTCAGAACCAAAGACATCATCACAAAAAAAATTTTTTTATTGCACTAATTGTGATTTTGAATAGGGAAAATTATTTTGGAGAGGTCAGTTGATATGCCAAAAACAAGAAATTACTAATAAAAAATGTTTTCAAACCATTTTCATGCCACTGTCAAGAGAAGATCTTCCCTTAACATCTCACTAAAATGAAGTGTAGCAGTATTTTACACTCCCAAGAAATATCATTAGTTTTTTTTTTCCTTCTTACTTCTCACCTGTAAGCAAAACAACTACATGTATTTAAATCACTCAGCCTATATAACTATCTCTGCCACCCCACTTTTTAAAAACATCTAGATCATGATATATACAAACAACATTCTAGAAATAGTTTACTCAATATAACAACAACAATGTTGCACATTTTTTAAACAGCTGACAAACTATCACTGTAAATAGTCCATTAACTATAAATCTCTTACTAAAGAAATATATATTGTTTTCTTAATGGATTAATTTACAATTACATTCTAATATTTTAAATTGCTGATAACAGAAAAGATTCATTAGTATCTAAATAATACAATTTTTAATAATTTTAATCTTTAGTTAATCTTTCAAATGTTTATAAACTAAACTGAACCAGCTACTTAGTTTGTGAAAGGCACCATACTAATTATAAACAGTAATCTTCTCTCCTCTCAAATGATTATAAGCTCTAAACTAGACTGAATGCAACTGTATAAAATTTTTAAAAAAAATTATCAAAACCTTTCCAATACCTCAGAAGTTTTTTTTAAAATAAGAACTTTGCAAAGAATATAGTTCCCTGCCATGTTAATTCGACCATCCGACACTAGGTGGGAAGGTAACCAATGTGTACTATCACCAAGCAGATATTTTGTTTTGCTAAATATATTTTTAAAAATTTTTTTTGTAATTTTAAGATGAAAATGGAAATTTAACATATTGTATATTTCCTTATTGCTGCTGCCTGGGAGCTTATCAGAAAACACCAAAATTTAAAAGTTGAAGGTGAGTTAATTATTGTGGCTAAAAAAAAAAAGAAGCCAAAATCTGTTGCAAACTGGCAATAAAATGCAAACCTACCTATGATTAATAAAAGTTGCTATGTAGGAACTAAACTATACGAGAATCTCTTTGGATGACAATACAGGCCAACTAACAACGAAATATACATGAGATAGACTTGGTGTGGTAAGGCACAGCAATGATCTGACAACTGTTATGCATGCTTGATCGGCAATGCAACAATTACACACCCAAACAAGCAGCACTCCAAAGTATTACCATACAAAGTGATATCCCATAAACACTGTGGGGATACAATATAGGTGCATAGGTAGGGATGTGTGTCAACAAACAATAAGCAGGTATCATAAATAAATAACCTACATCTATCACTGGTGTAGATGCTTCAATGGAGAAGAGGGCTGAGGTTAACTACAACTGATGTATTTGCAAATGCAATAATCAATGGCCAAAATGCCTACAAAATAAATTTCTTCACAGACAATATTCTTCTGCCAAAATATTCCTAAAGATGGAAGTAGACATATATCTGGGATATTTGTTAGCATAGATAGATAATGGCTTTTGATAGCTTTACTGGGATAGAAGTATTGGAGGGTGAAGAAAAACTCCAGTGATTCTTACAGCCTTGTTTTTCAGTGCAGAATTCAGCTCACTCTGTTCGAAAGTCAAACTGCCAGTTCTGGTAATTTTTCCTGAAAACAAAAGGATTAGAATAAAAATTAGAATGCTTTACAAATAAAAATAGATCATCGTCTAAATGTTTTCATCTGCCTTGCAGTCTTTCAAATTTTGTTCACTTTGCTTTCTCACTAGTAATTCCGACATTGTTTTCTGCACAACTGGTCTTCCATATTTATATTATCTATATCTGATAAATGAGAAGTGTCCAGAAATCAGACACATCTACATGTTGAACTTGTCATGAAAAACAAAAACAGAAAGCAACAGACAGAATTAATTTGTCTGTCTACACTTTTATCGCAATTCTTTGCATTTCATTGCAAGAAAACAAATCAGTTTCTTGTGTTTCTCTATGTTGACGCTTGCATATGTATAGCACAGCATCCAACAAAACCTTCTCTACGCCATCCCTCTATTTTGGATTATTACTGCTTTTCATACTTTATAAAAAGAATAGAAATGGAAAACCCTCAAAGTTATTTATATATATATATACCAGCAATATATATATATATCCTCCAGTCATCACCATTAGTGTGTGTGTGTATGTATCATAACAGTAGGTGAATGACATCTAAATTTAGCAGACTGTGAAAAGGGTCCATTACAGTCTGATGTAAATGTTGGTCATTTTTCTTTCAGTGTCCTTTAAACAGATTTTACTATGCAATTCATTTTCCTTTACAAAGATTTCCTTTGAAATACAACTGCCCTTTCAATGAGACATCTTTCTTCAAGCTGTAGTGAGTTTTTGTGGTTATCTTTAAAGACCTTTGCTCTGTCATCTAGTGGATACATTAAACTGACATAATAGTTGTGTCTTCTCACTTAGAATCTGCAGTATTAAGATCCCTGTAGGTGCAATATGCCAGAAGAACATGATGAACAAACTGTCTATCAATATATGTAAACACCCCAGACACTCACTCCACTGGTGGTAATGTGCAGGGTAACACTTTCATGTTTACTACTGATGTGGTTGCATGGCAATATTCAACCCAATAACAAGGATAGAAAGGAACAGTGGGACTGGATGTTTCTGGGCCTGCTTGTTAGCTATATCCGCAGCTGAAACATGCAAACCGCTAGGCTCTTACCCGACCACCAGCAAGTTTCTTTCAAGTTTGGAATGGTGATGTGGTAAAGTGACGCTACTAATAACTCTACAACAGTCTCAATTTTATAATGACAACCCCAATTTCCCTACCAAGGAAGATTGCTTTCACCAGCATATTATCACTGGCTCGTAAGATCTGCAGGATGCCAGCTGGCTGTGTGTCGCGATTTTTCTCCAGCCAGTTTCTGCCATCATAAACCACCTGCAATAGAAGAGAGAAAATCTAACTCTGGCTTTCATTCACAAGGAAGGACAGAGCAGACCTGGCCCGTCCCCCATAATTAATATGGTGACATTCAAATCTGCCATTACTAAAATTTTAGAAAAATCAGCCAAGGAACAAATTCTTGTAACTCTGGATGCTATAGAAAAACAATTCTTAAAACTGATAATTTTTTTCCAAACTATACCACACTTCAAATAATTTATTTTTTATTCTTGAATGCTCTAACCAAAGAAAGAACAGGGATTTTAAACAATGATCCCTACGCCCAGATTGAGACCATGCTCCCTCCCTCTGGATAATTTGAGCACAATCCATCACCCACAATACTAAATTTTCAGTTTTTTTTTAAAATCATATATCAAACAATATCTTCAAGTAATAGAAAAAATAAAACTTGAAGGAACATGCATTAATTAAATGAATATCCTTAGCTGTATCTAAGAAGTTCTACCTGCAGATAAGTTCACTGCATCCTTTAATCATAAAATAGGGAACAAAATGTAAGTTAAAGACAAGTCAACACTGGATTTAACACACCCATCTTCAGTTAATAATCCAGCTCCCTGTTTCTCCATCTAATCATTGGTGTTGACAAATATGAAAATACAGATGAATAATAAAAAAAAAAATCCCCTGAAATGTTCATGTAACTACATTTGAGCTTATCACATACTACTCCATCTCTCAGTTCACTGCTTGTTTCATGTGTTCTTTTATAACACATTTATCAAGTTGTCTGTATACAGCTGGTAGGTAGGAATAACATTCAAGATCACCTCAAGCACAAATTTTAAGACTACTTTTTTTTTTTAAATTCCTACCTAAGTTTTAATACAATAAAATCCAATAGTTTCTTAGGTAATTCATTAAATATAGCATATACAATTGCTGTGCTGTGCTGTGCTGTGCTGTGCTTGCTGTGCTGTTCACACACACTCTCTCTCTCTCTCTCTCTCTCAATTTTTCTGACATTTGATTTGCTCGTCTGTCTACCTCCATATTCTGGCAAAGCGAACAAAGAAATGACACAATTCAGGCTCTGTAGTACTTACCTTTCCAGCATAATGATTAATGGCAAATGTCACACTTGTTTCCTGCTGAGATTTCACATAATAGGAGCTGGATTTGAAGTTTGAGTCCAGCTTCTGAACAAAGGTTTGATCAGTTGCCTATTAAAAAAAAAAAATTAAAATTTATTTATCAATATATACTAATTTTATTTTGCAACAAGTTTTAAACTATGAATTGAAATTACAAAAACATTATTACTGTTTCATTAAATTCATTTAAAATATATTATTATTGGTTCTATAAAATCTGCTTTGGTTTGATTCTTACAAGAGGCCTGCACTGCCCAGGGTAGAGTGATGATTGATCAGGTAGTGCACTAGAAGGAAGGATGAATTATACATACAACAGTCTGTTATAATAAATACTGAGAGGCTTTCAAACTGATTATTAATTACTATGAACACTATTAACTTCAGTTTACTGTAAATCTAAGAGCAAATTATAATGTTATAATAATAGCTATCAAAGATAGAATCATTTTTTAAAACCAATACAGAATAGTTGTAATTTCAAGAAAAGGGAGTAGACTAACAAAGGGAATTTTTTGAGAGCATAGTGGTTGTAAAATGATTTTGTTTTTTTTAACATGTTTGGCTCCATTTAGTGCAGTAAGTTTCACAGTAGCTCTTTCTTTGCCATCTAGATATTACAAAACTTTATTTAGATGGAGAGCCCTGTGAAACAACATAATAGTGCTTCTGAATAACAACCAGAGAGAACTGTTCTTATTTAATTGTAAAATAAATTTTCTTTTTAGGCTCCTGCCATAAAAGGTGGAATTGTCACTTCTCTAACTTGCTTGTAGAACATTCCATGACCTTGCTTCATGTCACTGCAGATATGATCTGAGTAAATGGCTAATTTTCAATGATAGTTATATTTATGAGGTTTATTCTTAGTAAAAATTTTTAAGAAAAGAAACATTAATTTCCTTTCACAACAGCTTATTTTCAGAGTAATTAAACACGAGGCTCTCCATGTTAATTAGTGGGAAATTCCTCAAATATGAAGGAATGTTTGATGTCCTGAGTGAAGAAAAAGAAAAGAAATAAAACTCTGATGTAGACATTGTTAGTAATCTCTGAAATTTGACTTATGCATCAGATGTAAAAAAATGTTTGGTATCACTAAAACTTGTGCCAAATAGATCAAGTCTGCAGTAACACAAACTCCCCTTTTACCCTATCCTTGATCACAGAAGTTTGGTTTCAGTTATCTTAGTGGAAGTAATTTTATTTCAAGAAACTCTAACTTACTTGGGGAAAGTGGCTTTCTTCATCCAGCAAAGCAAACATTCCAATTGGTTTGTTCAAAAACAGATCCTGCAAAAAAAAAAAAAAAAAGCAAATAAGAATCTAGTTTTTATCCACTGTTCAAATAACTGGAATTTATGGCAATCATCTTACATTATTCCCCAAGATGCAAGAACAGTGGAGGAAACACACACACCATACTGACTTTAGTTCAAAATCTTTTATCTGTGAATGTTGAGAAATTATTCAAGACTAAAAAACTTATTTTTTTTCCCTGCTAATTAAAAGAATTACAAATGTGGCAATAAAGAATTTCTATTGGCTAACATGTTTGTCTGCCCTATGAATTCCCAGTTTCACACAGATTAAAATATGCTGAAGTAAAATATTTAGCAAACAAATGTGAAAAAATTTATGAGTCTCTTTAAAAAAAAAGTTTACCAATCAGATGTGCTATATTTTGAGATTTTCACTTTCATCTACCTGCTCAGCATCATGTTAACTCTTATGAAATAGTGATGGATTCTTCACAGCAAAAAAAGTTAGAGATACAAAATATAATAAAATAAGTACATACTTATTTGGCATTAATACATTATTTATTAAGATATAATCATACATTTTATAGAATATGAAAATTTACATCTTGTTTCCTTCCTGCTGGGACTGTGTCCATAAACACAGGAAGTTCCACAAGAAAAGAGCTGTGCCCATCAACAGAAAAGTGAAAATAAGATCTGAATGGATCTTACCAGCAGAGGTTGGTTGTCCAAGAACTTGATTTCTTTCCAGTCAATCCCCTCTTTCATGTATTCTTCCTGCTCCAACTTGAACACATACTAGCAATAAAAGATAACCAGATTAAAAAGAAATTGGTTTGTATCATGCTTGTTTTTTCCCTAAACAAACACAAGTTCCAATGATTTACTGTGCTAAAATCAGTGAAAATATAAATCAGTCAACCCGAGGATGACTGAAAGGGTCCCTTACCCTGTTGAAAAAGAAGTGCAGTTGTTCATTTGCTACATTGATGCAGGCCTGTTCAAGACTGTTAGTTTCAAAATGTTCAAACCCAAATATGTCCAGAATACCTAAAATAAAAGGAAATTTTGAAATATTGCTGCATTTTAAAAATTCCTTTCATTATGGCCAATTTTGTTCTTTTTTTTTTTTTTTAGAAAGAATGTCTTACGTACAGTATTCATTATTTGCCACAATGGAGTTGAAGCAAAAATGTAAACAGAGAAAACACTACTAAAAGTGTTACAGGACAATCATTCAACACCACTTTTCTGAGTTAACATTTTTTTGTTGTTATTTTTCTCCAAAATTAAACCATATTCTGTACCTGAATTTTTACCATACATAATGGCATTTCTCCACATCTGATAGGATACAGTCTGGTTTACATTACACATGTAACCTCATTTTGATCAGTTAACCGCTTGGACACAGATCTGCCTAGTTTGCAAACTGAAACACCTTATTTGAAGCTGTGGAGTACACTACCATAGTTGTAATAGTAGATATTCTGCCAATGGAAGGAAACCTTGGTGACAAAGTGCCATGTTGCAGATGTCTGCTGGGAAACATTGCCAAGCCTGTGCCTCGAACATCAGACTTTGACAGAGAGATCCTCACTAAAATTATATATTTTTAATGTGGGAGTAAGGCAGAATTTTACTGTACAATGCTGTTGTCTTTCTGGCTTTCAAAAAAGATATTAGCATTAACAATGATATTTAAAATCTACCTATTTCCATCAGTTCTTGCTGCTTCATCTGTTCCTTCTGGGAGAAAAGCTGATTGATTCTGTTCACTATCCACCCAAAAAGACGTCCATAAACAGCCTTAGCCATTGCATCCCTGGCATCTGTAACCACACAACAATAACAATAAATAAAAGAATTCAGCTTGTCAAACAATAAAAATGGTACCAGAATTTAAGCTAAGGACCCCTATATTCAGATAGGAACCTTTTATTTTCTCTTTCTTCTTCATTATCTTGTTTTTTCCTATCATCTTTTTAAATACATTTTTATTGATTAGTGGCTATATTTTTAAAAAATTGCACCAATATAAATGATTTTTAAATTATTCATATGGTGGTATGCTTCTTAGTGTCTTTCTTATTTCTAGTTATTACACTAATGTCTAAAAGTAGTTTTGGCTCTCACCTTATAATCACTTAATTAACATAGGTATATTAACAATTAAAAGGTTTTAAAACTAATTAAGACAAATAGTAACATTTTTCTGAAGTATTATGCTGTGTTTAGTTTGTTTGTTTTTTCCTATTTTAAAGTAGCCCTGACTCAAAATGCATGGATCTAAGGTGAAATTTAGTTTGAAATGCCAGTAGGCATTCCCACAAAAAGAGTTAATGAACACAAAACTATGCCAGTATTTAGTAATTTAACAAAATTAAATTTGAAAGTGACTGTCAGTTTTAATAGTTAAAAAAATATTGTATAAAAAATAAGCCATTAAAAAAGGTTTGACTAATGAATATTAATAACTAAAATTAGTCTAGTTAGCTATATATTCATTAAAGTACTGTCCATACCATAAATGTATCACACACAATTATAATTGGTTTGTCTGTGAAAGAATCAGGCTTTTTAATTTCTAATTTTTGAGGGGAGAGGAGAGCGAGTAATCATGATTGCTTCCCTTGCTAAAAATTAAATTAAAAGACAGAGATTTCATGAAATCATATCCATTATTCTAGGTGGGTGATAATTATTTTAGTAAATGCTAAACAAATTGTGGAAGAACAAACAATTTATTCTGAAGGTTGAAGTAAGCAAGCATCCTAGTCATGTTCTAAGGGTTAATATAATGAAAATATTCAAACCAAATATTAATCACTGGTAAGTAAACAAGAAAGTGGTGCTTGCCTTCAGCTTGTTGAATGGTATAGTTTTTAATAACTTTCTCTTCTCTGGCTAACATAGTGATGGAGGTGAGTGATGCCATCATTTCCAATGAATCAATGGCCAGGAGTTGCTGCAGCAACAAAAGATAGAGACTCAGCTTAGGTTAGTCCCAACTTTGGTACAAATTCTCAAATAACAAAGGGACTGCTAATTATTCAGAAATGGTAAGCTTTTAAATAATGTCTTGATCCATCCTCCAAAGGAAAAAGTGGAACCCAAACACTAAATGTGCTACTGCCATTCATAAGTACAGAACAGCTCTATTATCAAAGTCTCTGTCCATTCACCCACAGACTAAACATTCTGCCAGAGTGGGATAGTTTTACTTTCACTTCATGGATTTTTACAGAAAGAAACTTCTCTTAAGAAAAAAAAAAAATTTTTTTTTAAAATTATGCATAAATTAATATTGAATTATATTTGAAATATAAATAAATAAATGACTTAGAAGTTTTGTTTGCATTCTCTAAGTTCACCATTTTACCCTGTGGTTTTTTTTTTATACATGATGCCAACATCAGCTAGGCGTACACACCTAAAAATATGTCATGTGATATAAGGGAGATTACTCACAGAAACGTTTTTCAGTGAACCATCTGGGTCAACCACACTTGCTGCATCTTTTTCATTTTCAAAGAACGTGATGTTTCCAATATGAAGAACAGCAGCTATTATTTTGAACATGTCAGTTTGCTCCTGGAAAACCAAATACTAAGTTTACTTGCACCCAGGGTTATGAAATGGAAGAGGAGATAAGGTAGTTTGCACATTCCAACCAAAACTAGCACTTCACAATTTTCGTATAAATTCACATGACCGGATTTAATTAGAAATAAATACAATGATACCAAACATTAAACATAAACATAACTAAATGCCTAAATCCAAATTAAATATATGATATTTAATATTCTGTCAGTTTTGTTTTAAAAAAACTATCAATGATGGACAGCTTTATGGTTGGAAGTTATGCACAGAGGATGTAGAGATAAATAGCAAATGGAGTCAACTAGAGGAAATTAAACAGATCTCAGGCCAAAAGAATAATAAATTATCACTTATTCCCAGACATTAGTTACCAATACACATGAGAAATCACTGTCAGTGGCCCCTCTAACAGTCAGTTTGTTCTTACATTGAGCATTCTTTACTAAGTCCCTGCTGGTGAGATGTTCACCTAACATAGTTCTAGTCAGATCCCAACAGAAGATAGTTGAGGCTCTTCTCTTCTGTCCCCTTCTCTGTGGTACTCAGGTTTCCTTCTAATCAAAAGACATCTAGTATATTTTAGAAATCTACAAGAACATTTTTTGTCACTTTCTATCACCCAAACAGTGAAAAAGTATTAAAGCACTGACAGCATACACAAGTAACTATTGCTGACAGTAATCTTAAAGGAATACTGGAACATGCAATACAACCACCACCATCACCACACATGATCAATAAATCTGATAGATCAACCGATACCCTGCTTTTATACCATGACAAACCCACAGTCTGGAATGACACAAACATCATAATCAAAATCTAACAATGCAATCAGAAAAATTAAAGTGCCAAGCATCCACTGATACTATCTGGTAGTTCATTTGGCATTTAGAAATTTTGTCTCCTCTTATCCTGCACCTGCTGGTAATACTGATCATTTAAAAAAAAAAAAAATGCTATAATGACTCAACTTTAGCTAAAGGATAAGATTTGATTACTTCACAAAATCAAATCAGTTAGTTGCGGAATAAAAGCAAAATCTAGAGCTTAGAAGGAAGGACCCTAAACTGAGGTGATTAGTTTTGTTGAAAACAAAAATAAAAATACTTTCCTGATCAGTAAATCCCACCATATCCATTGCATCACACAATTTATGATATCTCTCTTTCAGGACTGTCAGGTTGTTTTCCAGACACTCTGCACCATTGCTGAAATACCTAGTGAGTGGGAGAGAGAGATAGCCGATGTAATGCATGGATTATCACACCTTCAATATAGAAATGCAGAAGCTATTTCTATTAGAAGTGTGGGAATGCATTTGGTAAGCCATCAACTGTATTGACACTCTCTTTAATAATTGTAAAACTACAAGAAAAAAACTGCATATATAGTTCATTTACAATAATTTAAAGATAATGGTATAAAAGTTTTTACAAATATATTTTTTCTATTATTTGAAATAATCAACATTTTTAAAAATGCTTATAATTCTCAGTCTGACATGACACTGACAGTTTTAAATAGTATTTAAAAATTAAATTAGAAATTGTATGTGTATCAGTGATTATTCATTAGCTCAAAAATAATTTATAAAACAATATCAATAAATTATTTAAAAGAAAGGTTATATTTTTAAATATATTTAATAAATGATCTGGATAATGATAAATTTAATGTTAGAATTTCAGATTTAAAAAAAGTATTATAATATGAACAGATCCTGTCATCAGTAGATGGATTAGTTTCTGTTTGAGAATACTGTGGAATGCCATGTCAGCAATGATTTTTAATTGCTTTCAAAAAGTCATTAAAATCTAAAAAGTAAATAGTAAAATACCATATTATCAAAGCTGGAATGTATCATAATTCAGACACTGGTATCTTTGACATAATGTCATGAAAAATGTTCACATGCACGCATGCAGATGCACATGCACACACACACACACACACACACACACACCAAAAACAGGGATATTCAAATGAAACTTGGCCAGATATGCTTTTGGAAATTTGACTCTATTTCAGCTGGGGTTTGTTTGAATATCCCTTACACACATGTATATACAGTATTGGAAGTAATTATAGAAATTCACACAAGATTTGCACAAATAATGATTAATTGCAACTGAGATGCATGTATAATACACACACAATGCAATATTACAGAAAATATACAAAAACAAAATGAATACATTAGTATTTGATGTGTGAGCCCTTTGCTGTATATAAGCCCTGACAACTTTTTTTCGTGCTCCCATTCATGCTTTCAATGTATGACTGTGGAATGTTGTTCGAAACATCCTGTAGCACTTCTCAAGAGTCATCCAAGGTATTTGGTTGCAATTTGACTTTCTCAGTAGCAAAATAACCCCATATTGCCTCAATTATGTTAACATAAGGACTTTGTGCAAACCAAGGCATCTTTGTGAGTATTCAACCAGCATCTTTAATTCAAGGCAGTTTTTCACCATATTGACTGTATGCTTTGGGTAACTGTCATGATGGAAAATGAATCCTTGCCCAATGAGATTTTTACTGAAAGAATGGCATGATAGATGAAAACCTGCCTGTATCTGTCAGCAGTCAATATACCTTGGAACTTATTCAAATTTCTAACATCCCTGGTTGATATGCTGATCCTCAATTGCATTGATCCAGTCACATTCTTCAATGTAGCTGATGTTCACTGACTGTTATACCATTCCTCTGGTCTACCTTTGAACAAACAGTTCAAACTTGGACTAATCTCTAAAAAACACCTTCTAGGTTCGGTCATCCTACTGTTTCATTTCGGCCTTGCTGTTTGGTTACCTCTCCACAGCAAAAGTTTTTGAGTAGCTGCACATCCTTTGAGACCACTTCACACTAATGTGTATCTTAGTTCTTGAAAAAAATGTTAACACCTGTACTTCCAGCTACATCATTTGCAAGATCTCTACTGAATAATCATCTATTATGTAAGGAACATACCATGAGGTACATAATATAACTTTTGAAGAGTTTGGACTTTCTTCATTGAGAGCTTCTATTTTGAACAACACTGGTTTCATGTATTCTCCTCAGAGCCCTACATAAGCTCCTTCTGAAACATTAAGTCTGGCTATAATCTGTTGCATGGTACAGTTCACTAGCTAAGACTTTGGTTTTTATACACTTGTTATGTGATATTTCCTTCCCAGGTGCAGTGGTATTTAGCACACATCCATCATGCTACACTGATATCACTGCCTATATTTTTCTAGTCCTTCTGCAGGTGTAGCATTTTCTGATTGCTCACCATGACAACCAGCCAAAATGTACCACATCAACACCTGGCTGTACTACAAAGCATTTTGTTTTTACACATAATTTGTAATTCTGTCAAGTGTTTTTTTTTGCATTTTATACTAAGCTTTTCTTGTTTTCATAATTATTTCCAATAAAATATACATAGATGTAGCTCCCTTAAAATATTTAATCCCCAAGGTTAAGTAAACAAACTGATTAATTACTCTAAAAACTTTTAATTTCACACAATGTTCATGATTTTGTCAATTTTGAGCTGTTTAAACAGACCTTTAACAACATCCCAGTCTAAGTGGGTCAGGGTTAGTTAGACACCCTGGGGAAGTATTAAGCTTAGATTATAAACTTTAGCTCCATTATACGATTTTACCTTTTTTGGGGGGTTAGCCAAAATTGTGCTTGTGATGCCACCGAAGACAACACGATCATTTTATGGAGATGGTGAGACGGCAGGTTAAAACAACTCTATTCCTGACTTACCTGTATTTTTCTGGGTTTTCAAGCAAAAACATTTTTTGCTGATCCAATGGCAAGCCAGCAAAGACATAATAAAATATGTGGAAATTCTCTTCCCCTGAATTCTGAAAAACCACTCTTGATTTCTCCAAGAGATACTCAGAAATTTTGGCACCTTTTACTATAATAAACAAACAAAAAATCAACATTTTTATAATAATAATAATAATAATAATAATAATATAAACTAACTAAACAGTTCAAGTCATTAAACATCCAGTAAGCTTTTAAAGAACATGTCCTTAGGTTCTCCATACAATAATGTATAAGAAAACTGGTAGTTTTTTTTAAAATGGATTTAAAATCAGTACCGTACATGTTTTAGTTATGTTCATATATTCTTCATCAAAGTGCATCTCTCTAGATGCAATCCTCAAGTTATCATGGTTAAGACAAATCTATTTAGCACTATAACTCTGCTTTATTGAACCCAGAACCTAGAAACGTTTTTTAAATACAAAACTAATATCTGTTTTAATACATAACCATCTTTCCATTCAGATTGAAAAATCTGTTTATTTCATTATAATCTCAGATTAGTTTTAAAAAAATTTCACTAATTTCAATGTGTAAAATTAGAAATTCTCTTCAATGAAAATTCAATTAAAAGTAATTAAATGAAGAATAAATTTCAATTAAATTCAGGCAGTTCATCTGTAGTCAGCAGGTTTCTTTATAGTGTGACAGAACCTGTCCTTTAAAGGGTGTGCTCCATGACAAAAATACCACCAAAACAATCTATTAAGTTAGTTACAGGTGAACTTTTTTGTTAGAAAATTCTTTTCCAACCTACTTATGGTTCAACAATGAATACATGGTCATGCTTTGTTACAAAAACCAGACTGACCCACTTTTAACAAAACAACCATCTATCTGGGTATTCTCACATTCCCCACATTTTAAAGAGAGCTCCTAGTAACAGTCCTTTACAATTACAGGTAACATATTCAAATGAAGCTTACTGAAAAAATGAGAAAGCACAGGCTATTGGTGACACAGTGTGGACATTAAGGTGGTTCTCAAATGACCTGATTAAAAGATCTAAAGCAATTCCAGTGTTCTGCACAGTGTTTACAGTATACTACAGTATCAGCCAGGAAGGAGTGAGCTTGATTGTCAGACTTTAGCCTCCAAACACTTTAAGGGGCCTGATATGTAGGCCTGATGTAAATAAAAACAAATGTTTCCCTATTATAGAGAATATTTTATATTAATAATTTTAAGATGACAGCTTTCAGAGAGAAATGGCAGTATTAATTTTAATTATAGGGATATTCTGGTAACAGTAGGAATGTGTATATACTACATGATAATGCAAAGAGAAAAGTGAAAAATGTTAATTAAGTACAATTAAATAGATTACATGAATGAAAAGGCACACAATCTTCTAAAGGCTTTTTAAAGGAATTCCAGCAGTAGCAATCCCTTCAAAATTTTGTGGATCCAGACTTGCAGTATTTTTCATTAGTTCTTCGCTGGAAGAGAAGTGTTCGACAATGGTAATCATGATCTGATCAGTAACACTGTGGAACATCCATTCTAAACAGATCAACAGAATTTTCTGGTGAAAAGTCTTTGGCTAATTCTCCAAGCATTCATCCTTTTCTTGGAAACTCCCATCTCAGCTCTGTTTTCTTGAAAAGCCCGTTGTTAAGTATCATCAAAGTTGATCTTTTGAAGTCTTTCTTTAGCACAATCCATCATATTCTGACTGCAAGCTGTGTTAAAGCAGTACCATTTTTCTAACTCTGCATTTTCCTGAAAGTTACTCTTGGCCTCAAATTTAGGTGATTCCTAGATGTTAAGCAAAACCTTTATATGAATGTAGAATGCTTCTTCTCTCTGCAGTTCAAAAAAGATTTCTAAAATTCTCTCTAGAACAGCCTGCTTTAACCACAAATGTGTTTCGCAAATCTTTTGCTACTTCTTCAGTTTTGATGAGCCGACACCTACTTCAGCAGCTAATTCAGTCCAAAAATTTACTTATTACATAAATCTGAAAAGAAGACTGCAATGCATTCATTGTAGAAGGCCAATGAGATTCTTGACAGCAAGCACATTTTCAAGATCTTTTCTGGAGAGGTTCAGAACATATGCATAGCACCAAATGTAGACATAGTTGGGAGAATCAGCTTTGATTTATTTCTGAACACTACTATAATGACCATGCATATTTTCAGTCCCATTAAAAAATTCGCCAATAATATTTTCCATTTTCAATCCATTATTTCCTGTAATTTTCTGTAAATGAAAAATTATGGTTGCTTCATCAATAAGAGGCATATCTTGACTTCCATCCATCTTCCCACTGCATTTCTGATCACCAACTTCATCAGCAATTTTTTTCTTTATAAGACCGCAAACAACTGCTAAGATGTTAACAGTGATTTTTGAGAACATAATTATAAGACATTCACAATTTTATTTACTGTCTATTCAGTTTTTCAGATCTAATTTTGCTGGCTTCTTCTACTCTATCCAGGAGCTTATTCAGCGGTACATCATATTCTGCAACAAGCAAGATCAGTCTAAAAATTAACATCATCAGCACATTTATCATCTAAACTGAGTGCTTGATTTTATGCAGCCTATATGGCAGCGCCTTCTTCCTGAAAACATGTACAACTGCTAAAATCCTTTCCAATACATCAATATTTTCAAGGAACTGCAGCTTTCTGACGTCTAAAAGAAAAATTTCAAAGAACACACAGACTGACTCTGCCTTTATTAATGGTTTCACAAATTATTCTAATATTTACCAAAGAATTGATGATCATGAATGCAGCGATTCACACAAAATTGCTGTGAAAGCATTTTTTTTTCAGTTGACAAGTTGAGAAAGACATTGTTTCTTTGATAAATAAAGAAATGACTGATCACCCATTTAGGATCAAATGGCAAATGAGACACAATCTTTGAAGCTGGGTTGTATATTGTTACTTTTCACCAATTATAAATTTTCATTAAGTGGAACATTATCTGTCAATCTTTGAAAATTTGATCTATGCATTGTTAACAGTACCATTTCCATCACAGGTAGCCAAAAAAGATTATCAGCTAGAGTTGCATGTGCAAGTGTAGCAACTACAGGAACAAAATTCACAGGATCCGGTTGGACATAGTCAGCAGTAGGTCCCTCAGAAGTAGAAGGCACCGCTTAGGCAGAAATTGATCCAGTACATTTAGCAAAGGACAACTACTTTTGCTTTGAATTTTCAGCATCATTAAGCAATTCTGCCTGCCTTTAATTCTTGCCATTTTTAGCACCACTCTTCCTGGTTTAAATTTCTTCATTAAAATGTGACAGCAGTGAAAGTTAACTGATATGACTTAAAAAATCAAAAAATAAATTAAAAATCATTTATTCATTATGCACATGTAAGTTTAATTTACAATTTTGTTTTTTGCTTGCAAATCTTAAATATAATCAAATTCTTACAATATATCACACTTTTATCTGATTTTATTCAATATATAAATTAAATGCTAGAATTTTAATAATGCGTTGATTAGGTTAAATTTCAGTTATTGAAGTCTTTTATATTTGCATACAATTCTTTAAAATGGTAAACCTGAACTATTCAGTATGTTTATTAGTTTAACTTACTTATCTGTCTCTACCAAGAAGGCCTATGAAGCATCTAAAAATTGCAATTACATTTTATGATTCTAGATATATGAGTATTTTTTAAAATTATTTTCAGCTTGTTGTATGAATTTACAATCATGAATGCATCATATGTAACCCTATTTGTGAAATAAGAATTCATGGTAAATATACAACCATAGTGAGAGAGAATTTTTATTTCCTTCTGACGAGACCAAAAACGTCAAGATGCATCATAATACCAAGTTACTTTCACAGATCTTGTTTCATAAATGTTGCCTTACAAACAGGATATTTTTCTCCACACTTCTATTCCACAAAAATTATTAATTTATGATTTTTCATTTAACGCAAAACATACGCTATATGAAAAATAAAATATGCATGATGGAAGGTAACAGGACAGCTTAAAACATAATATCTTTGAAAATTTCAACTATTTAAAAAAAATTTTTATTTGTATCGTGATTTCATTTTTAACTTTTGAATAAAATATGAAGAATATGGTCTTCAGCTCGATTAATCAAAGATGTATGACCTTGAATATACAAGATATTTGCATACAATATTACAAATTAGGGATCAAAATGATTAAAAAGACAATTGACCCCTTTATCAGACATGCGCTTGGAATCCAGAATTTTTAAGCTTTTATTTGTTTATAAGGGAACAATGAATAAAATTCAATCAAATTTTTCTGATAATTAAAATATTCTGCATAACTAAAAAGCTTGCACAGGAAAAGTCCTGTTTGCACATATTGTCATTCTGGGTGAACGATCCAACAGTTAAAATCTGATCCTGGATTTGAACCCAGCATTGTCGAGAACCTTAATAAGCCAAGCTTCATGAATTTGTAACCATATCTGGCTGAGAAATGGCTGAGAGCAGAAATGGTCCAGACCAAAATTTCAAAATATTTGTATGCAAAATCATTGAAATTTTGTCAATTTTAATAAAACTTGGGAAGAGGGGAAGTCAGGACTCGCTGAATCCCTTCCCTTCCATTCCCCACAAAAGATTTATGTTCAAACCTATTCTGAATCCGCCACCTGCCTGAAAACTTTAATTTCAAATTATAATATAATATTCATAAAGTGGAAATATAATCTACAATTATGAAATCAAAAGTTAAAACTGAAAGATGAAGAAAATATATTTCTTGATCGTGGTTTAAAAACAAGGAGAAACAAATTATTCTTTAGAGAACATTGTCCGTAATTGATCCCAAACACCGTCGCTGTTGAGCCTGATATACCCAATAAGTAATCCTAAATTTTATGAATTTTGTCTTATTCATTGTCTGATAAAAAATAATAATAAAAAAAAACAATTTCATAAAACTATGAAGGAAAAAATAATTCTAAATCTAGGGCTTACTTTGGCAAAAGGCCAAAGTTGAGAATAAAAAGATTAAAGCCATAGATCTGTCAGTTATGGATCCAGTGATGATTTAGATAACATTATGGATTTTGCCTGAACGTGACTCTCTTCTGAGAATCTGACAGCAGAGATTATGGCCAGTCTGTTTCTATTACATTAATATTCACCTAGCTGCTTGATCTGATTACAAATGACATGTAATTCCTTTATTTTATTCTAAATTTATTGGATTGTACTTGTGTGTATAAGTTGTGTAATTTAAAAATGTAAGTTAAGAAAGAAAAAAGTTCAAAGGGAACTGTGGAAAGGGGGAACACTAAGAAATTTCCTGACTTTTTCAATGAATAAGTCCACCGCAGTATTAGCATGCCTTGGCAGATCTAGGATCCCAAAACAAGTCAGTTGTTAAAAGGGAAAATAACTCTCAAAGTTCTCAAGTGAAGACATTTATCCAGGTTCTTTATAATGCTAAGGACTAAATCTAGAGAAACAACCACTTTTACACAAAGAACTGATCAGACAATACCTAAAAATATCTAGTTTAGGGATCCTATCTGGTTGAAGTCAATGACACTTAAGAAAAAGTGAAATTCTCAGGGATTTGAAACATGGTCATTAGCTTTCAAATCTGGTGTTTTCTGTGGAAGATTCCTCTATTTGAATGCTCTCTTTCCTGACCTCCTAGGTGCATATCTATTCTCCAGGTTTTCCATCTTACAGCCATTTTCCTTTTGTCTTTTAACAGAATTTTTCATTTATTTATAGTACCAAAACTGCTAAGAACATTTAATTATGACAATCAATAATAATAATAATAATAATAATAATAATAATAATAATAATAATAATAATAATAATAATAATAATAATATAATAATAATAATCAATAGTATTTAAAAAAAAAAAAAAGCAAACCAACTCTTCAAGTTAAACAGAGAAAGTATAATAATCAGCTATTTCATTTTTTGAGTTTAGGAAAAAAGAAATCGATAAACTTCCTGAGATGAGAACAGCTAACAAGTCTGTTGTTGCACAATCATTCAAGAAATTTTGTTTAGAATGATTGTTTAAAATGGTGAAATGAGCATGTACAATTCAATTTTCTAAAGTAAATACTATATTTACTTACCGAGTTTGTCTTTATATTTCAGTTGAATATATTTCCCAAATCTACTGGAATTATCATTCATCAGTGTTTGAGCATTTCCAAATGCTTCCAACAATGGGTTGACCTAACCCAAACAAAAAAAGAATCAATGTTCTCATAGAAAGTCATTAAATTAAGAGGAATTGTTTTTTTTTTTTTTTTTGCATAAATTAACTAAGGCAGTATTGTCATATCATATACACAGTTAAATCATCTGCCCTTCCTGTTATGTGAGAGGATTTCTTGTCAGCTATCAAACACTGCTTCTATGATAGTTATGTACTCAATTATAATGTTTAGTGGTATTAAGACCTTAATCCTATGGAGATGATAGGGCCACTTTATCAGCCCAAAGCTAGTAAACAAAAAAGATGACATAGTCAATCCTTCAACCCCATTAAAGAGCCTTGTTGAATGGTGGTTCTCTTATAAATAGTGAACCAATCAGCAATGGCCTTTCAATAAAGCAAACATCCTAGTAAATCAATGGTGGCAGTCAGTCAGTTGTTTGTTACCATTTCCAAGTGTCCATCTCCGAAGGGTTAAACTTTTCATCCATATCTTCACAACAGTTTCAAGACAAACAAACATTTTAAGGAAAAAAACACTTAAAAGTACTTTAATTTTAAATTGCCATGAAATTGACCCCTTCCAAATAAGATGCCAGATAAATATATAAGAAATTTGAAATAAAGTTTTACTAGTCAAGTACACACATAACAATGTGATCAAAACTTAATTTTTGCAATGATATCATCTACTATTGCCTTTTAACAAGGAGTTATGATGGAATGTTCCTAGGCAAGCTTATATTTTTTGCTTACACCAAATCCAACAAATTCTTGTTGGGAGTCTGCATTTTCAGTTACATTTTTTTTTTTTTAAATTTAGAAAACAGACAAAAGATGAATTTGTCCTTATTACCAACCCCAGTGATTAATGTAAACATTTCAAGGCTTTTGTTGAAACTAAGTCCCAATCTTCTTGTTCATACGCTGAGACTACACAGCCTGTAAAGGCTTGCTACATATGTGTTTTGTTGTCAGTGATGGGGAATAGTAGCTCTGGTTTTACCTGAAGAATCTGCTGCTCAAGCTGAGAGTGACTTTTGCACAACTCCATCAGCTGCTTGAGGATGAGTTTTGTACTCTCTGTTTTTCCTGCACCGCTCTCTCCACTGGTGAAGCACCAAACAAAGAGAACATTAGACATTGGCACAAACTACCTGTAGAGCTAAGACCAACAAGAATGTTCCATTCTGCTAACCAAGAACCTTAATAAATTTTCTCAGAGAAAATGAATTCACTAACTACTCTGAATAATCTGAATAAGCTGGTAAAATAACTTAGCTGAGTTTAAAGTACAGGTCAGCCATTCTTGCTTAGCATATATGCTGTTTGCCACACACACACACTCTCTCTCTTTTTGCCAGCTAAGTTAAATAACTTCAACAACACTTCAAATTATGTTCAGTTCTCATAGCTAGATGTCTTAATAGGTTATCTTCCCTAAGTATTAGTATGCTGCATACTTATTTCCTGTGTGCATTTGATAATTTTTAATTAAGAATATAAGCACTGAAACAAAATCATAAATTACAGTGATAAGTTAAAACTACCAGTGATCCTTCAAGAGTGAAATCATTACTGTCCTTGCATCATTAAAAATGCAGTCTGTGATTGTGTAGCCGGAGATGTGAGGAAACAACAAATTTAAATACTACCTGTAATTACTTTATACATAGAAAAAAAGATACATTACCTAATCAAGCAAAATACTTTAACATTAGGGACACAAAAATCCTTTTACTGATGCTCCCTCTAATTGACAATGACAAGAAACTCAAAATGAAAACGACATGGACACTATAAAAAGCAAACAGTACAACAATTTGTGCATCAATGAAACTCAAAACCCAAGTTAAAATCAAGTAGATTAAAAGGTGACGCTAAGAAATTTATTTTTTCTAATCAGCACCAGTTGGTGCAAACACATGCATATAAAATCAGTTGTGAAAAATTCATAAACAGAGATGATCCATGCAAAATGTGTATAGTAAGGAACCAGAAACATTACCGAATGAAGGCAGAGTACAAAGTACTAGCATCAATAGAATATATCACCAGGCAAGTAATAACTTGTGTCCTTCAGCTTTTACTGGCTGAGGCAGGACACGGGCACCTAAAAAGTAGTGCCTATTATAAATGTTAATAGAATAATGAAGTTGGTAAGATTTCAATTAGTAATATTGAAAAATTCATCAGGTTTGTGCACAAAAATTGAGATGATTATGGTTTTGCTCATTTTTGGTACATATATAATTCAAGGCTGGTTCTCATCTATTCATGACTCTATTCTCTGTTCTTGCTACAGGATATATATATATTTTTTTTTCATTTAAACAGTTCTGCCCTTTTGATGTTCCAAAGTACTATTTCATTTAATTTTTTTCTTTTTTTTCCATAGAATAAATACTCATATATACTGACTTGGCTATTAAAGAAAGGTACAGTCCATCTACACATGGCAGTTACCAATACAGTAAAGTTGTATTTTGTCCAGTTTACATCTTGCCACATGCATAGTAAGAACTCAAATGATTTCACACCCCCATGGCAACTTATTCCACTGTATACCTATAAAAGTACTCTTTAGGTATTAAATCTGATGAATTTTTCTGCTGTTTATAAATACAAACCTAATAAGAATACACTGATTAGTAGGCGTTTCTCCTCTTAGACCCAACATGTTCTGATAGGCAAAATCAGCCATAGCAAATATGTGTGGTGGATTGGCAGATTTCTTGGACATTTCATATTTGGCAGAAACCTGAAATAAAACAAAAACATCAAATACTTTACCTTTAATTAAAGCTACATCATCAAAAGCACAAAAAAATAGTGTCTAGTTTACAATCATTAACAGAAATACATAATGTTTTGTCTCTAAATTAGCATTATCAAGAAAAGTCAAAAGTCCAGCACATCACAAGCGTGCAATAAAAGCACCGTAGACTTAATCATAAACAACCCCAAAGTATTAAAGAAAGCCCTTTTATTTATAATAAGTAAATAGAACAGGGAGCCAATCTCAGAATTAAAAACCCCCCAAAAAGAATGAATTCTTATAGCATCAGGTAGGCCGCATCTGGAATATGCAATCCATGCTTGGTAACCATTGAAGGATGCTGAAACAAGTATTAGCGCTAAAATAATTAACTGCAATGATTTGGGGGGTCTGGGGTTTGCCCAGCCATACTCCACACACAGATGCTGTGTGTGATTAGATAGCACAGGCAAATGGCGTAATACATCTTTTCTCTTCTCTTTTCAAAAGACCCAAAACAGCTTCTCTTGGAAAACAGGGCTGCAGTATGACACTTAGGAAGCAAAGTAGTAGCTGAATACCGGTAAATCTCACTTTGTAATAGTAATAGGAGAAAGTCTGTTTCCCCTCCCTAACTAACAATGGCTTAAATCGGCAGGTTAATGGTTATTAACCACTTGGGGTGGGTGGGGGAAACCGGCGAGACTCAGTCCATCACCAACACTAATAGTAATGGCGGCAGGCAGTCTCCAAGCTACAGGTCCAAATTATCTACATGGCCGATACGGGGGGAAATTACTCCTACACTAATTCAGTAGAAACGCCGTATGATTGTCAGCATTCGTAGGTTCTGCCCCTCCAGGCACCTTTCGAACTTTCACGGTTTTATCCAAACCCCACCCCACATGCCGAAGTTTTCCGGAAGATACCGAAGCTTTCCGAAAGGTGTCCGACCCATTACCTACTGCGGCAGGTAAGCGTTTCCTCCTCTGTAACATGAACAGAGCAGCCGGCGGCCCCCTGTGCGAAATTCCTTAGGTTGTGTACTTAATAACAGTGTTAATTAATAACAATTTCGCGCTAATTACGGATATCTACGGCTGTTTTCTTAATTTATTTATTTTAAGAAAATGGCCCCCCACCACCACCGCCACAAAAAAATGTATGAAATACAGTTATACTTACGTCTTTTCCATACAGCTTCATATCTCTGTATGGGTTTACAGAGATCAGGATATCGCCGATGTATGTCTAGAAATAAATAAGTAAATCCATATCAGATCGTACCGTCTCAATATTGGCGAGGTCCCTTACCTCCTGGAGACACATGACAGGCAAGGTCTCGCAGAGAGACATCCTCGTGAAACAGGTAAATCCCAGCCGGCAGTTATTCTCGTCAGTGCTGCGCCATCTCTAGAAGACTATTAAGGGTACTTTGCGATCCCACTCCCCCCCCCCCTTACGAGCCAGCCCGAGACTGCAAGGGCTCGTCGCATTCAGGGGACCCCGCGCGAGCGACTGATGCCCCCTGTAGAGGGGGAGGAATGGCGAGGGGAGCGTGTAACACGGAATAGGGCTTCACGGTGTGCAACTGCCCTCGGCCGCTGTGGTTACGCAAGACAAACAATGTAACCTCGGTTAGATGGGGGCAAATATGCCCTAAGCACATCTCCATCTCTCTTAACCGAAGTCGGCTGTACCTGTAAAACTTGGTAGGTGGTCATAGCCCCTGGCTCTTCAAGGGAGCAATAAACTATATAGTCCGCCAAGGTCCGGCCAGGCGGGTCTTCTGCCCAGACCTTCTGAAGTCATAATCCATTTCAGCTGGACGCCACAGACCCCTCCACCTGTAGCCAATTAGGCGGAAATGCCATGGCTCACTTCTGCGCGCGGGAAGTTCAGCAAGGGAACCCCGACGGGGATTAGTAGCGGGCCCCTGTTGAAATCGTCAGGCCAGCATTTTTTTTTTTTTTCCTCTCTCTCTCTCGCAGAATTGACAAACTTCGCAATAATCCTGGTCAAAGATCCGCAAGGAATGTCGAGGGGTTTGGCCATTGACTCTGAATAACCTGCAACCCGACTTCGCGAAAACATAAATGCCACGAGATCTCTTGGTTTAGCGGGTCAGGTACATTCATCTATGAGTCTGGAAAACCACTCTCCGTGTCTGCTTCTTCTTACTGAAGTAGGTAGACATTAGTAAACAGGTTACGGATAGAAATGTGCGAGACGTAATTTACTTTTAATGGCAGAAGAAGAAAAAAAATTCGTTTTTTAAAAGATTTATCGAATCTATATATTTAAAAAAAGAGAAAAAAAAAATAATATCACAAATAGAATTTTTTAAATGGTGTCAAAACGGCTATTTACTAGAGCATAATAATAAAAAAAAAAGATCCCAGATGAACCCTATTTTAATGAAAACTGTGGCCGTTATGGGGTCAGATGAAAGATGTAAAAGTTATGGTGGTTTCAAGTAGATAGATCAGTCTGTAATTATGAATTATTTGAAAATAAATGAATAAATAAACCTAAGCATTAAATTAATAATGGAAATAAGTCTTCTGGACACACTTTATACAGAACACATTTTGATACAAGTTCTAATATTCCCTGCGAATTTATTTTGAAACTCGCACTGGCAGTTTATTTTAAAAATAAAATGGCGTTTTTTTTCCTATAAGGTTAACACGTGCTGCCATTTCTGCGCCTCGTGATGGTGGGGAATGGCTAACACTTCCGTCTTCAACAACAAAAAAAATTAGGAGTCCTCACTAAAACTCCCGTGCTTAGCTGTGGGAGGGAGCGACTGTTCGGAGGAAGACGGCGTCGACGCACTGAAGGGAAGGTGCCATGCCACAGCAGGCAGGTACGCAACGCACTCGCCACTCTTCCCTGATGACGATGGTTTGCGTAATTGGAAATTAAGGATTTTTTTTTTGTTTTTTTTTTAGCATAATTTTTGTATAATTTCCGTCGATTATTCTACCAATGTTTCTGTTGAAATCCTCTAGAGCATGTATCTAGGAGTGCCTGTAATTTAAAAAAAAAAAAAATTATTATTATCTACAGGATATAAAGCCAAAAAAATTTACGGAATGTGGTCATTTGAGTTGTCTTCCCTTGTCTCCTCTCCCAGTCGCGCTCGACATTGATGACGCCATTAGGTTGCACTCTATGCCGTGTTGATTCACCCACTAATTTGGCACTGCTTGTCATCCACCGTGTTCATCTCCATTCCAGTTGTCAGGCTGACAAACAGCTTCCATTAAGAGCTCCATGTCCGCGCAGCGCGATGGATGGCAGGAAAGAAGAAGCGAAACCGATGTTCCGGCGGCGTGGCTTTTTGCAAGACCGTGACGCGCGCAAGGCAGGGGAGACAACTCCGCGAACAACGGTTGAAGAAGCTTAATCTCTGGAGTGGGGATCACTTTAGGGTAAACGAACGGTTTTTGTTGTGGGTCGCCTACGGTTTGGTCTTCTGCTGGGCTGACGTGTGACGACCCAGATAATCAATAGCTAGCTATGGGTCGACCGTCTAAGAAGAAAACAACGCGAAAATAGACTAAAAGGGGGGAATTTTGTGCTTTAGGTTAATAAAGGGTTAATAAATGTTCATGCTACATAAAATTGTAAAACTTGTCTGTGCTTCGACGGCCAGTATTTTTGAGCAGACTAAGTATTTTAAGAGCAGTCAGGGTAATAACTTTCTCTGGCAAGAGAGCGTAGTGCTGTAGTTATCCGCTAGAGAGCGTTGCCTATCTTGCGCCACAAGGGACCCGGCACTTCCACTTCGGCGGGGGGGGAAATACCTACTAGAACCCTCTATTTTTAGATGTGCTAAGAAACCCACACAACCGACCGGTGAAGAAGAGCAAGAAATATCCGTGCAAGGGGGAGGTACGCCAAACCGAAAGGAGCCCGATCGGGAATCCAACGCGGCCCCTCAACAGTGGCGGTCAAACAGCATCTCGTCTATAAAGTTGTTTTTTTTTTTTGTTTTTTAGAAAAGAAAACACAGGGGTTTAAAGCGGTAACAAAGAAAGTAGATTAAAGAATGGCGCAGGGATCTTGTTTGTGGACTTGTTTCTCGATGTAGAAAATACCAACAGTCAAAAGCCTGGGCCCCTTTCCAGCGGTGACCCGGCTGGACGTCTGTCGGCCGCAGGTCCGCCAGCTGGAAGGATGAGGCTCCTCCCACTTTCCGTGGGGCACTTTTAAAAGTTTAATTTTCTTTTTTCTTTTTTTAAAAAAAAAAAAAGGACAAGGTGCCGGTCCCGCCCGTGAGTGTTTGTTGCTTTCTAGGGAAGGGTCTCGGGAGATCGAGTCATCGTCAGCCGTCCATGACGTCACACTTCGACAAAGGTAAGCAAACAAACAGGTGAAATAATTTAATAAAATCCACTGATTTTTTAAGTTTAATGTTCTTGCTACCGAATAGGTTTGAATTTGCCTTTTAAAATCTGAAAATAAAACACAGATAACCCGACAGGTGTTCCTTACACGCAAGTAAAAAGATTCATGGATCAGGTACTTCCTCCGACCGTAGGTAGAAGAGAGGGGACGGATACAAGGCGTGTGACTTACGTATATAATGTCCTGTTCATACCGAGCTCGGAGCTCTTCCAGCAGACTTTGCTCGTCGAGTTTCGTGAGGTCTGTCAGGTCATCTGTCGTGCCGGTAGTAATCTCATTCTTGATGTCCATTTTTTTCCTCTTGATCGTGTCCCAGAAGGTACAAAAACTCTCGGACTGCCCTACTTTGACTAATTTTATTCAAGGGAAGCAACCTTGCATGACTATTAGTCAGACAACCAAGAAAGTCGCGGCTGCACAATGGATTTTTTTTTTTTTTTTTCACGGTCCCACCCGACCCACATTTGAATACAAGGGTCATAAAAACAATTTATGAGCGAGTTCAGTATTCGGCCGCCTTCATGAAGTTTGCTGGCGTTCGGCAAGTTAATCTAACTTATTTCCGTTTGAGGTCGGCCGGCTAGAAACGATGGTAAATATCTTTCGGCGTGTGTGTGCAGTAAATAGACTGTAATACGTCTAAACAAATCGTACCAACAGAAAGATCAAGGATCAGAATATTCAGTTACCCCCAGTCTAAGGCCTGGTGTCGCCCGCCCGCCATTATAAGGCCATACAGTTCATATCAGAAGAAAGCGAGCACCAGCCTTTTGGAAACGGGTATTTCCTGTGAGAAAAAATGGACGACGTCAACAATATAGAAATAAGGGAGGCCTTGGGGATTTCGGGCGATAAGATCATTCAGGCCTCATAATTTAATAAGCCCTGTTTAGGTTATATGTGAAGCCCCCTTTTTGACATTTTAAAAATTCTTCGGTTTCTGCGCACAATAGCCGCAATAATTTGTTGAGAGAGACGGCTTTCTCTGTGCCGGATGTTCCAGTAAGTGACAGTCGGGGCTGGAAAGTCCTTCAAAAGGGGACTGATATTTTTAACACCTACTATTAATTATACTTTCCTTCTTTTCTTTTTTTTTTTAAAAAAAAAGAAGAGTTTAATGACACACCGAAGTATTTTAACAAGCAGACATAATCTGCTTTATAACTTTAAAAAAATAAACCCTATAACTTTAATATGAAGGAAGTATTTTAGATCCGAACTCTAGATACTTTTCAGACGTTCAGGTAACGAACGCTATAGCTTTCCGGTCAGGGAGACTACAAGTAACTGGTCATGGTTGTCCATAGTGCTCGTGATCTTTCATTGCTGTGCAAAATTGCGCAGTATAAGGTTCGGCTGTGAAACGTAGTTGCGCTGCATTACGTTTGGTTGTACGTCATAGTTGTGCAGCCAAATTGTGCTGTGTAGGGGGATCTAACAGTACTGATTTGAAGATATTTAACTAACTGTTTTTATAAACATTACCAAAGTTGTGGTTTTCAATTTGACCGTTGAAACTAAACCGTGAATAGCAGTGATATGTGCTAAAATTGCGTAAACTTCTGTGTGCCCCGAATTGCTTTGTTCTAACCGAGAAGTAGTCATCCAAGGGAGGTAAACTCTTCTTACTTCTTCTTATTGACGTGTGGCTGGTTATAACCTTGCATAATCAGAGATAGTGTTAATTAATCCCTCCCCCCTTGTTCTCTGGCTTATTGTTATTTCCCCCACCCTAAAAACAGACATAAAAGTTGGGGGAAAATAAATAAAACAACCTTGTAGCGAATCCGTCGCATCGAATGTTTAAAACAAGCGGCCGTTTACCATGGCAGATGTACCACTTCGCTCGCCCCCAGCCGTTGGGGTCTGTCTCTCCCGGCCACTACAGTGTACTGGCTGCTCGGCACGTGTGCAATAATACAAATTCGCTCTCTCTCTCTCGCTGGCACCCGATACTTGTAACGTTCGCATTAAACCTTTCAACTTTCAGCTTCAAAAACAAGAGTGGACGAAAAGTAAAAGCCAAAGACGAGAACTTCTCAGATCGCTATGAGGCACTCAGCACGTACGTGCGCTGTAAAGGGATGGGTCAAGGTTTGTTTTTACCGCCCCTGAGTATAAAAAGATAATGCAGTACTGAGTGTTTATTTGTTTTGTTGTTGCCTTTTCAAACAAACAGTTTTTCTTCTTCTGCCGCATGACTTTTATTAAAATTTTTTAAAAATATATTTTATGAGGGAGCAGAAGATTAATTTTCTTTCTTTCATCTTGTCAAGTCACTCGTGGTCTTCAGGTTCGAAAGACAGCAGCCAGACGAGTCATTAGTTTCAGGAATCTGCCTGATGTTCGTTTAAGGATAAAAAGAGCAATTTATGCTTCAAATTTCCTCCCCCCCTCTGAATGTCTACATTTTAATTTAAATTTAATCGAAATTATGTTAAAACTGGCAATAAAATTACAAGACGAAAAACAAAACTGTTTGTTATCTCCCTATGTTAATTATGATCACCACTGGGACAAAAGTACGGAGAGAGAGGTTAATAATAGACTGTACTATTTGTACGTTTATCTGTACTAAGAAAAAAAGGAAGAATAGGCAATTTGCATAGCACATAAAACTCGCTGGTCGTAGCTTTTAGGATGAACAGCGAAGCTCCCTTCGACACTTTTTCATCAAAATTTTGAAGTGTCTAAAAGATCACTGAAGCCTTTTATTAAAAAGAGCAGTTTCTCCCACAGCTAAAAATATTTTGTAATGACTGATTATATTTTAAATTTCAATAAATTTAAACTTTAAATACTTTAAAAAACATGTAATGGTGACGCTGTATTCCTCATGTCAATAAGGATAAAAACAATTTTGTCTGCTGTACAAATGTGCATATTTGGCATTCAGCACAGGGGACTGACTGTTTGTGGTGTTCACATGACTTCTGACGTCACAGATTTTTCTACTCTTACTTCAAAAGAGCTGAGGAAAATAAACAAGATCTCCGAAGCATTAATATAAAAATATGAAAAAAAATCTCTTAGTTATATATCACCTACTCTTCTAATTGGGTTCCATCTTTTCTTTATTTATTTGAATGGGGAAAAACTGCTCGTTCTGAAGTCTTAGATTTGCTTCAGCACCTAACCTCTGCTGGTGGGTCTGAGCATATCTTTGGGGGAAAGTTGGCTCAATTAGATGGGAGGATGTAGAGGAAGGGCGGTGATAGTGATCAGAAATGAAGAAAATGGAGCCAGCAAAAATACAGTAGTTCTGAATAAATTCAGCTTACGACCCGTTAGGCCCCCACCACCACCAAGTTACCCGCGAGCGGCAGGTGATTCAGTGGTTAGACTGCTGAACTGCTAAGGCTGAGGACCCGAGTTTGATCCTCCGGTTGGCTACCTTCCTGGCATAGTTTATCCTCTGTTCATCTGTGCAAGCTTTCTCTGGGCACTCTGATTCCACATCCAAATGAAGGGTACCAGTCGGGCCTTCTCTGCAGGGGTTAGCGCCCTGGGTCCTCACGGAAGAGCCTTAACACGCGTCCCTTTCTACTTTCGTATTGGAAAAGACGAAGGTAACATTAAGACAGGGAAAGTATGGATAGTAAAGTCTTGGAAGAGCTTATGAAGAAAACAGGAAAGAAAGTGAAAAGTAAGCCAAATCGGTTAAGAAGTCAGCCCTGTGACGTACGGTGTATCTTTATGGACCGTAAGTGTTCGTTATTGACAATGTTGTAAGCAACAGGAACCAACATTTCCGTTTCGCCATCTGACTTGTGATGGTGAACACGTATGTTACACAGTATCAGAATCCGGTGAATACTGCCTGCTCTAGGCGTCATTACAGGGTCAGAAGTTGTTGATAGAACACGTAGAAGTTAAAGAATGGGAAGGACACAGGGGGTATTAATTCCAAACGTACTGGAAAAGTAACGATTTGTTCTAGACACGGAGAAGCTTTAAAACGCTTGTGGAATAAATGTTCGGTGGTCCACTAGGCAAGGAGGCAGAAAAGTGAAAATATTTCATATGTGTTGGAGAAAAGGGACGAAAACCTCTGACGAGAATCCTTTCAAGAAACTTTAAAAAAAAAAAAAAACACTTTATAACAATTTGATCGGTAAGTCGCACCGAAGCCAAACTAAGTGGTACAAATTCCAAAGCAGAATGCAAGATGATTCAGAGGAGACTTTCAAAGAATTTTTTGCAGGGTATAAATTGTCCGGATAACATGGTACGTGAAAGGACAGTATTCGAAATTAATTGGCTAAAGTTTGAGAGAAATTACTAGAAGGCTTGGATTTTAATTCGGATAGCGCTGTAGAAATGACAGGGACTGATTATGAAAGTTTTAGAACACGTATTCATGATTGTCAAGCGAACTACATGCAGTAAGAAGTGTCAAAAGAAAGCTGACCTTTTCGTAAGATAGACGAAGCCATGCCAACAATCAAAGTCATCTAATAGATGTCACAGATGCGCTCAGACTCTCAACAAGCCAAATTCCCGGAAGCAGAAGGTAAAGTGTTCTAAGATGTAACAAAATTTGACATTTTGCCAGTGCATTGCAAAATCTCTCAAAGTACAACACTACCACAAATTAGTACATGATGCGCTACTCGAGGAACAGAAATTCAGAACAAAAGCATGACTTGAGAATTCCGTACAAACGTGGGTAGGAGGATCACCTAAGTACATAATAGCTCAAGAAGATAGAGGAAGCAAAGTTTCCAGACGTGAGGTATACTTGTTGGCTCCCCTGCCGATTTCAGAAGACAACATTTTGAAAATTTCAACAAGCAACAGCAGAAGATACAGTACTATGAGAACTAAGAAAGTTTGCAAATAATGGATGACTTTCTACGCTTTCCGAAGTTATACGTGGGTTGAAAAGGGAAGAGACTGCTTATGTGAGCAGTTTACTCTTTAAAACACACAAACTGACAGTACCCATTTTACTCAGACAATATATGTTAAACAGGATCGATGAATCTCACTTGGGAGTTATGAAGTGCAAAAGCAGAGCCCGAGAAATGCTGTTTTTGCCAGGCACAACCAGTGAAATAGAGTAAAAGATATCAAATACACCAGAAAACAGACCCTGAGTCAGTATTGATGTAGATCTGTTTGAATATAAAGGTCATAAATACCTTTTGACAGCAGACTATTTCTCAAAATGATCCAAGTTTGCGAAATTGGAGCAAAACCACGAGTAAAAAAAAATGTTATTTTGCAAAAAGCGGTAATGGGTGACAACAGATCTCAATATTCTAGTAAGGAGCTTAGAAAATTTGCAACAACAACAACAACAAAAAACTATAACTTCAAGCAAGTGACCTCTAGTCCCAAACATTCCTAGTCAGGTGGACAGGCTGAGGGAACAGTGAAAACAATCAAATTGAATTATAGGAATAACCTATCAGATGGAATAGGGAAGTCTCCAGCTCAGCTGTTTCTCAGACGCAGAGATCATTATTGCCAACCTATGTGCCTCCATTCAGTACTGCAAATAAGCAATCACCGATACAGAGGGAAGTAAGCCCAAAAAACACAGTTCAGAGAGAGAGATGACGTCAGTACAGAGAGAGAGAGGTGACGTCAGTACAGAGAGAGGTGACGTCAGTACAGAGAGAGAGATGACGTCAGTACAGAGAGAGAGGTGACGTCAGCACAGAGAGAGAGGTGACTCGGTAGTATTGCGACGACACAATAACAAATAGGTTTAGCGAGATATGCCAGGGGATGTGGCAGCACTAGACCATACTTACATAGTGCAAACCGAAATGGTCGGATATGTTGTAAAAATCGAATTACTCCAAACTAACCAGAACTCTGACATCAAGAGTAGTTGTGTGGAAGGTGTCATCAGCAAATTTGGCATTTAACGAAAAGCCCAGCTCAGTCGGAGAAATAACACCCCACCAGTAACACTCCTGCCTGCTTACAAACGCTTAGTCAGGCTCGATGGCCGGACAAACCAAACCACATGTTAAAGGGTTACTCACACCATTAGCACCTATGGGTTAGTCAGTCCACAATGACTCGAAATGGGCGGGCTATGTGATCCAATCGTCAAAACTTAAAGACTAACTTCAGTGAATTTTTAAAACTGTAATATTATTTGTGCAAATTATATTCCAGTTAGTGACTTTCATTGGTGATTTTATTAGGTTTGGGCAATATCACATCAGTGTAGCATAATAACCCCTCCCCTTTAGTATGAGTACGCAGGCATACCTGTTACTCGATAAGGATGGTAACCAAGGCTCTATTACTATAATACATAACTGTCAACACTAGTGATACTTACTTTACAGCGTGCCAAGGACTTTTTACTGGAGGCAATATCGTCTACAAATCATATTTCTAATCAGAAAGTGAGAACTGATAAACCTGTATGTAATCATCTCTCCTTTTCTTTGGTTCATTTAAAAGATGGAGAAAGTTATGTACGGTGTCTTTGCGTAGGACTTAAGCAGTCAGTTCTGAAAATGTTGTAAGTGACACACACAAAACACTTCCTTTCCGTCATCCCGTGTTATAAAAGCACGTATCTTACGAACCCCACTCATAAGATTTGTAAAAGAGGACGAAGTACCCGAGAAGCTGAAGGAACAGGCAGTGAGTGGGTACCTTAATAACGAGACACTATCGGCGGATGTGGGGGGGGGGACAGGCCACCACCTGATCAGAGAAGACGGAACAGACTTTGTCAGTCGAAGTGCCCCCCCCAACCCAGTAGAAGTAGGTGCCAAATAAGTGGCGGGTGATTCTCATCTCTAGACAGTGCACGGTAGTAGCGCCGAAATGGCTGAGTGAGAGGAAATCAGGGCGGGATGGGGGGGGGGGGCGTGGCCTATAACCTGGAAAGCTCCTGGCTGACTGAGCTGACGATCCGACTTCTCCAGTGTAAACGATGGACCGAAGCTTTGAGTATATATATATGAAAGTCCAAACAAAACTAAAATAAATAAGACTATTTAAAATATGGTAAATAACGCCACTATAATTTATTTAATTTAATACCAGGTAAACTTGCATGTGTTTTATACAGAAGAGGTCCCACGCACTGGTTATTTATTTATTTACAGGATCGTTTCTATGGTTTTGAGCCCGGGTTCAAGGGAGGTAACTAACTATCCACGCACAGTTTTCCACGTAGGTGGGGAAACAGATGGTTGCATTCTTTCTGGCAAGCAAACTGTCGTGTACATCTGCTGTGGATTACTTCATACCTGTGACAAGACACAGGTAGAACTGAAATTGCATATTTAAGTACCAATGAGCTTAGCACCACGGAAAATAACGTTTGAAAATATTTGTATGTAGAATGAGCAGGAAAAACTGATTACTGTTCATACTTTTAAAACGATACCCTGAACAGGTTTTTTAAAATATTTTCATTAAGCATTATAATTAAATACACTACTGTTCTTCTTTACGGTTTGAAATCTTTGTATTGAAACATCGTGATGTTGTCTTGAATCGCGTGTCTCAGTAAGATTTGTTTTCTTCTATCTATCTGCGACTGGACATCATTGGGGTTTCCGATGTTACCTGCTACGATATGTTTACAAATGTTACATAACACCCTGACACCTGCAATCTCTTTGAAGACAGAAAGATATATATGCATAAAAGACTTGCTATCTTGAAAAACAATTCATTTTTTACTTTGAACACGATTAATGGCTTCGTGACCATGGAGTCGTTTAAATGTGCTGGCGGAAGTTAGGAGGACAAGGGTTACAGCAGATACCTGCACCCAGTGTCGAGGGCTGGGGTTCGACTGCAAAACTGGTAAACATTTTCATTCATATGCGTGCAAAAAGACGAAATAGATTGTTAGAAGTTACAGCAGATAGAACGAGAGAGAGAGAGATGACTTCAGTACAGAGAGATATGATGTTGGTACAGAGAGAGAGAGAGATGACTTCAGTACAGCGATATGATGTTTGTACAGAGGAGAGAGGAGAGAGAGAGAAGATGACTTCAGTACAGAGATATGATGTTGGTACAGAGAGAGAGAGATGACTTCAGTACAGAGATATGATGTTGGTACAGAGAGAGAGATGACTTCAGTACAGAGATATGATGTTGGTACAGAGAGAGAGAGAGAGATGACTTCAGTACAGAGATATGATGTTGGTACAGAGAGAGAGATGACTTCAGTACAGAGATATGATATTGGTACAGAGAGAGAGAGAGAGATGACTTCAGTACAGAGATATGATGTTGGTACAGAGAGAGAGAGTGTGTGTGTTAAGGTAAATACGCTGAACAACGGAGTCTAGCCAGAAGTGAAAGAGTCCGGCTGGAGCAACATATAGGTAATTTAGATCCGTTTTCGACGTAAATATAATTCACTTTTCAGAGATAAAACTAAAAATACTTCAAAGAAAGGCCCCGGGCACCCAGCACGCCCATATACATTAGACTTCCAGCTGATCTTCTACATACAGAGCCGGGCTGTCGTGATTATAATCGATTTCCCAATTCCCCCTGCCACAAGTAAACAGACCGGCCTAGTTACCTGACCGCCAGTAAACATGACGTCACCGCGGCGCACCGACGCTTAGCTGTAGCTCACAAGTGGAGGAGAGCCACCAGGCTGTGGAAGTCGTAACTGAGAGGCGGCTGGGGGAATTTTCCATTTGCCGTCTTCGCTTTTCGCCTCCCTGTTTTCTTGATTTGGCGGAATGCAGTTCAAAGCCAGCGGTTTGTACCAGGCTATTACCACTGGCGACGTGGAGTTCGCTCGGCGGCTGCTGAGGACGGAGTACGCGGCTGTAGAGACGCTGAACGTGCGAGACGAGAAGACTGGCGACACCTTTCTGCACCTGGTGGTGGACAACGCGCAGTACTTCTGCGCTGCTTCATCAGTTTCCATCGTCTACGAAATGGCCTGTAAGGGGATGGACATAGACAGCGTGGACGTCAGAGGGAACACGTGTCTCCACAAGGTGGTCAGGGTACCGGGAACCTACCGGCTGATGGTCGCCCTTATCAGGTAACACCGGTATTTCTCTCTACTGGGACAGGTTAATTCTACAAGTGGTTTAAAAATCAAAAATATATGTGGTTTTTCCGCTCCAGAAAGTAAGTAGCTCTCTGTGGGGTGTGGGGTGCGTTCTCGATTGGTCTGCTCGCGCTCTCTCGCTCCTCGCTGGGGGTGTGTGGTGTGTGTGTGGGTGTTGTCTCTCTCTGTGTCTCTCTGTGTGTGTGTGTGTTCGCCTGTTCTCTCTGTCTCTGTGTGTGGTGTTCTCTCTTTCTCCTCTCTGTGTGTGTGTGGGTGGTGTGTGGTGTCTCTCTTGTGTGTTGTTGCTCTATCTCTCTGTGTGACTCTGTGTGTGTGGTGTGTGTGTTGTCTCTCTGTGTGACGTGTGTTCTCGCTCTCTCTCTCTCTTCTCGCTCTCTCTCTCTCTCTCCGTACCAACATCATATCTCTGTACTGAAGTCAATATATATATTATATATGTAAACACAATTTCGATACAGCGTTTCTAAACAACAGATAGTATAATAAAACAATATTGCACGCATTTGTACCCTTGATTTCAGTTGAAAATAACTACCAACCCTGGCCAATCTGAAATCAAATCTACTCATCTGGGCTACAGAGGTCTAGATAATAATAGAGCATTTGTTCTGTTATCTGTTGTCTGACAGCACCAGGCCGGTCAAAATTAAGTTTACGCGCTGCTTATATACTCAGATGTTCATTGACGGTTCACCTGAATATTTGGAATTACGTTTCACTAAAAATGGTTAGAATAGAAATTCTTATCAAATTTTAAAACATAAAAATCAGTTGATTCATTTTGAAATTAATTATGTGTAAGTATAGGAAATTAAGAAACGGTTTTAACATGTAAAACGGAAAAACATTAGTTAGTTAAGTAACTTCACTCGAGAGCTACTCTGGATTAATTGGTATTCGAACACCCAAGTTGACCGACGTGTGCCCGACAAGGGGAGGTAATAAAATCTTAGAGATAGGTATGTGATGCTCATTAGGATACGGTGAGGAACCTCTCGGTCATGCAAATCCCTTAAGCCCCAAATATCCCACAAGTGCTAAACACTTATTATTAGCCCACAATCTGTTTGAGGGAATGTGTTTTCTAATAGAAAAATCGACATTTGGATTTAAATAACTTTAAAAAGAATTACAAAATTAATTAACCCGTTCTTAGGAACTCATCTCGCCTCTGCTGCGTGCAGTTAAGGATCAGTTTACAATAGCACATTTTCTTTTCTCAAAATAACTTCTAGTTGTGTTTTAAAATGTTGTTGAGTTTGTCTGTTTTTGGATGAAAGGTGAGAATTTATTTTCAGTCGATGCGTCTCAAAAATCTTCTGCTGTAGCGCGTCTAGACAGACACCTGTCCACTCTCCGCTCTCTGGACCATGTCTCACGAGTAATAGTTAACGACCACGGTAAATCTCGAATTTGTGGAAACCATTGGGCTATTTTTTCCTTTATTTACCATTCCTTACTACTACACAATTTCTCACTTTTAAGTAAAGGAATTGACAATTGGATTTGTGTCAAAAAGACGTTAGCCGCACAAATACCACGAGAGAGAGAGAGAGAGCACATGCTCACCCCATACTATTCCTAATGTTAACCAACTCGTTCCAGTTTGTTTTTCTTTAATTCCTTTCCGTCTAGAATTCTGTTTTCTTCTCTATGCTTCATAAAGAATTTGTTCTGTGACGCTCACACTTCACCATTACGCTTCAGTGGGTTTTCTGTAAAGACGAGGGAAATGTCTTATCAGATAAGTAATTCCAGTTGGTTTGGGTTTCAGCTGACCTGCCCAAGGTCGAATCAGTTACTATTTACAGATCGAGGAGAATGTTTGGCTCGGTTTTAAGTTTCACTGAAATGAAGTTTGACTTTTGAAATGCAGACAGTCTCAGATGTCCACCACCATATGTATGGCAGTCATCGCACAAATGGCTGCCTGGCAAAAGAGACGTAACGACGACCCTGTCATCTGTTTCAGCAAACAACGATCTGCCATATTAATTTGGTCATTTCAGTAAACGAATGTATCTGACTGAGATTTATGTGATTGTGTACATTAGGAGGGCGGTTGTACTATCACCACCTGGCCCGGTTTAACCAGGTCAGGTGTACGGTTCGTTCGGCGACAGACTGACAAAGATGTCGACATTTTTTTGTGGAAGATTATCACGAAGTTCTCTGAGTATAATTAGCCAGTCCTGCGGCAGAGTGACACCTGGTGGCCTTCATCAGCGACACTCGTCCCCTACGCGCTTGCCGTCAAAGAGCGAGTGTGTAGGACCTAAGGAACCTCTTTTGTCCCATAGAAATAAAACTCTCGGAAAGATCTCACGGCACGTGGTCTGGAGTTCTTCACAACTGGGTTTAGAGAAGATCCAGCAAAGACTTTCATCTTTAGTGTCTCTAGCCGCCCACGTTAGGTATGGCGGCGGGAGAGCCACGGGAAGGGCTGCAATCCGGTAACATGATCGAAAGACGTCTCAAATCTGTGGACTACATGGCCATTTTAAAGACACATGTCCTACCATAGGCGTACGTACTGAGATTCTAAGCACACCTTTTTCAAGAGGATGGATCCCACATCTTTTATGTGACCAGTTAGAACAGTGGTTCTTAACCATTTTCGGGTCACGGACCGCCTCCCCAAAAGGGTTCTGTCCCCCCTTTAAGTGAGGAATAAAGGGATTTGTCCCTCCCCCCCCCAAACAGGTCCCTGGCTACGCCATTGCACGGAAGTTAGTTTGGAACGAAAATCTGCGAAACTAAGCTACCACTGCTAAATTTTTGCCTTAAAATACCTTGACACGATGTAAGCAAAGCCGAGTATCCATACTAGCGGGCCACGTTTCTGTTTGTTCCTATCAACGGGAAATATTCGAGACATAACTGTCGATGATGATGGCTGTACGCTATCTGGCCACGTGCAGTACCACTCTACACCTGCTTGGAATGAAACAGTACCTTGTTGGCATAATTCGACATAAATTTTAATTTTTAAAAAGGATTTTAAAGTAACAAGATGGCACGAAGAAAGAGTCAGTTTTACGCTCTCGGTTCACTGACTCTCTGGTTAAGAAACACTGGTCTAGAAGATGAATTAAGGCGCTCAAACTCTTCCCTGGGTATCCAGAAATCCTGATATAAATCCATCGAGCACCTGCCCGTACACGTTCCGCCAATGTGACGGAACTAAAGAAGGTTCCCACACAGATATGGTAGAAGCTGGACCAGACCTAGAACCCGTTTGTGCTGCCAAGAGTGGTCTACCGAGTTCTGCCATAAAGGCTTTAACTCTGTTGCTTGCTTGTCTAGCGCACTGTGATCAAGGAGTTTCCAGATTATTGTGGCAGGGCACCGTTTATTGATGCCGCTTGTAGTTCACTTTCACTGCTAACGGTCAATAATCGAAATTATAAAAAAACGCGTGGAAAGAGATAGTTGAAGTTTCTGATACCGATAACTCCGGGGAGCGCTATCGCGCGGCCCAGCGATCTCCCGGACAGGAGGCGAGGCACCAACGCTGCATGCCTAGAAATGAGTTCACTGTTTCCTTAAATGGCTACTTCGCGCTGACGCCGCCAGGTTGTGGGGGGGGGGTCCTTCGTAGATCTCGCGCCCAACCTGGCACACGTGGTCATCGCCTGGAATCGCGCACGCACCCCATAATGGTTAACAGGGTGATCCCGTCCGAAAGTTTCAGCTGCTGGCCGACTGCAGGATTATATTGCCCCTTCCCCCGTCTCTTTATCACTGTTCCGCGGTGCTGACTTCACCTCGTGGTGTCCTGAAGGCTACACGAGCCATCACGCAGCTGTGTAGTGGTGAAACATGGAGCCAGGCTATGAGCTGTTGAGCCTTTTGTTATAGGATTTTCAGACAGACTTTGGCTAATGATAACTTTATCCACAGGTGACGGTCATGGATCTGATCACGTGACATACATGGCGGCTTAAAAAATTAGGAGATATATAGATGACCCCATTTGCAAACATCACCTCTGAATTGACAACATTGCACACTAGAACAGCCCCTAAACCACAAAGACAGCAACAAGAGAAAATCTCTGAGACGTATGCTCTTCAACTGGTTCTGCCAAGAGAATAGTGGGAATATCGGTAACACAGCACTAATAATCTTTCCGTTTTCACCTTTAGAAAATTTATTTGTAATTAATGGTAACGGAGAGAATATAAAATTCTTTTACTCACGAAAAAATGAAGTTTATTAATAGACTATAGTGGCACTTTTAATAAACTTAATATTAGAGAGCATACGTATTATAATGAAACTAGAAGCGATAATCAATATGATATTATGGTTTATAATAATTAATGTTTCATAATGTTACGTATATGTGTGTGTGTGTATATGTGTGTATGTATATGTGTGTGTATATGTGTGTGTGTATGTGTGTGGTATATGTGTGTGTATATGTGTGTGTATATGTGTTCTTTTGTTTTAAATAATTAAAAATATATTTTATCTCTCACAGATGAGAAAACTATATTAATACTTTGCACAGATACAGTTTGTCTTTTAAACATGTGTCCAGTTAAAATATTCTGATTGAATAACGTTAGAATTACTTTTCCTTCTTTATAATTTCCATCTGAAACTGAATCAAAATCGTTTGTATAAAAAAAATTAACCCTACACCAACAGTTGTTGATGTAAGATTTACACTGTGATCTACCATTTTAAAGTAGAGGTGTCCATGAACACACTGTGTGTCTGCCATTCACTCAACCCTGACTCCTCCTACCTGTCCGGTGAGTATGACCGCGCCCATCATGGCCTAATGCACGATTTGAAGATACTACTATAACTGCTCATAAGTTTTTCCAGTTCAAATTTTACTAGATTCAGTAGCCATATTCAAAACAGGAAAAGGTGTTTATTGTTTGTTTTAATTTTAAACCGTCAACGTATTTTTAGTCCCTACCTAATAATATGGTTTCTATCGCTAGGTGATGCTGATTTTACATCCGGTATCGGAAATAATTGAGCAAACATTCGAATAAAACGTCATAGAATTTCACGTGTTGATATAGTTCACTGTGAGGGACTTTTATGAAAAATATCAGGAAGTGCCACACCTCAGAAGAATTATAAAAATACAGGCAGTGATATCATTGTGGTATGAAACACTGACTCCTGGGAGGGAAATATCGCAAGAAAAGCCTATAGAAATCAAAGTCTTAGCTGGTGAAGGCTGCCCCATGCGGCAGATTGCAGCCCGACTTCGTGTTTCAGAAAAAAAAGTGCTTGCGAGACTCTAAGAAGGGTAGGCGGCTGTCGACGAAGAAAGTCCCCAGCCCTACAAAAGTTAGTTAGTATCACAGGGTACGTTCTGTACGTGACCGACGGTGATTTGGACCAGTAGAGATCTCGCAAATGACCTGGCTGCAAGTCAGGGTGTTAGCGACTTTTCAAGAACAGTAAGACGTAAGTTAGCGCAAAGTGTTTTCATTGGATGTGTGGCGTCCCGATAACCTTTTCTAAGGAGAAGAGACCAAATGGGAGGGCTGAAATAAAACAGTGGGATGACCAAACCTGGAAGACCTGTTTTCTTTATAGACGAGTCTGGGTTTGAGCTGTTTGTTCGAAGGTGGGCCATATAACAGTCAGTGAGCAACAGCTACAATGAAGCATGGAGGTGTGGGGCTGCATACCAGCCAAGGGGCTCAGAGGCTTGAATAAGTTACAAGGTGTATCAACTGCTGACAGGTGCAGACAGGTTCTCATAAATCATCCCACTTTCAAGAAAACATTCAATTGGGCAGGGATTCGTTTTCCATCACGACAATGACCCAAAGCATACAGCAAATATAGTGAAAGAATCTGGAATGTAAAGAATTTAATGGAGCACTCACAAAGATCCCTTGGCCTGCAGAAAGTCGCCATATTAACATCACTGGAGCTAAATGGGGGATGTGTAGCTACTGAGAAAGTCAAACAGCAACCAAACACTTTGGATGTATGGTGGGAAGTACTACAGGATGTTTGGAACAACATTCCACAGTCATACAATGATAAACCCGTATGGGAGCATTAAAACGAGGTATCATGATCTATATAAAGCAAAGACTTCACATACCAGATACTGATGTACTACAACGTATTTACTCTGTTTTTGTATATTTTCTGTAATATTGCATTGTCTGTTATACGTGTCTCAGTTGCGACTACTACTCATTATTTGTGCTTATCCCGTGTGTTTGCATAGTTATTTCATTACTGTAAATTACCTTTTGGGCCAACAAAACCATCAAGTTTTAAGTATCTCACATCTCCAGTTAGTTGATCTAGGAAACTATTATCACTATAAACTTTATTTGCAGCAAACATTCTTTTGTTTCCTTAATTCGTTTGATAATATAGTATAATAAAATATGTTAAACCAAACACGCCACTGAAAATTGACGGGGTCCTAAGTTGGAAGGAAGCACAACATGAATGTCTCAATGGATTAAAACAAGACACAAAACAAATAAATTCTTTTAATATGGTTATGTCTTTAAAATTTTTATTAGCACTCCATAGTCTTGAATCTTTTAATCCGAAATGCGTTTAGTTTATTAATTTAATAATTTAAGATAAACTTTTGAAAAATTCAAAATGTTTGTAAATAAAGTTTCTTTTATATTTTGATCAAATTCATGAAAAAATCTGAAACAACTAATCAAAAATAAGTTTAGCAAAACTGCCTACCGACCATAATGTATTGGAGGAAGAAAACCAAAAAGTCGAAATAATAAACGTTTTAGTTAATAATAATTATTCCAATTTACGATAATTTTTAACTTAATCTAGATTTAAAACACCACATTTTATTTTATCAGGTTTATTAGGAAAAGTATCTCGCATAAACTCTTTTAATGTTTTACTGTATTCTTCTACATCAATTAGAGGAATTTCCATGTAATAGTTGAAAAGCAGTTGATAAAGAGCTGAACTGTATATTAAAATGTTAACGTAATTTTAAATATTTTCTTTATTAAGAATATTTTCGTCTGGTTTTTTTTTTTTTAATTTAAAAGTTCTCATAAACCAAGAATGGTGTTGTAGACGATTCAATTGAATGATCGTTAGATTCTAAGTGTTGTGAAGAAAATGCAGACTGATCATCTATAGAAGCCAAATAATCTGCAGAATCTGTATCCAGTTACATTTTAGAAGAACTGTTGTCGGCTTTTAAAGGCGGAGAAACTGAAGATATTGATAAAAGAACAGGTGAATCCAACAATGATTCTTTTTCTGTCGAAATTAATTTTTGAGAATATAAAGTTCCTACTTCTAAGTTTTTAGGGGTAGATGGAGCAGGTAAATAAACCAGTCGCTTATTTGTATTTATAATCGGTTAAAATGATTTTGTAAATTTGTCATTAAAATTTTGCTCACTTATTTTTAATTAATAAACTGTCCCTTTACTTTTTATTTAAACTTAAATTTTTTTCTTTTCCCTTTTGTTTTTATTTTATAAAACAACATTTAATATATTTTAAAAATTAATTAACAGAGCGTCTTATGATATGATTTAACGATATAAGCGAAACTTCTTACAGAATCGGCAGGTAGGATAATAAAATTCGTCAAACTTTGAACGATATCTTCCATTATATTTATCAGATGATTTGTCTGTAACAACAAACCCATAGTTTGACTTAACGAACTAAAAATTATAAATGTATTTTTAAAATATGCATGGATTATCTCTTTAAAAAAAGAAAAACCTGAAAATCTCTAATAGAAGCACTTAGACATTTATTTAAACAACCAGGTAATTTCTAATCTGACATGGGGAGGGTGAATTCATTAGCAGAACTTTAAAGGAAAGTTTTTAGAGAGAACAAAACTCTACCACACAAACAATAAAAGAAGAGCAGCCGAGAGATTTAGTATGATCTTAAAAGAACAGAACAGTATTCGGAAAAAGTTTACAGAAAACATTTTAGACACATCTAAGTATAAAAGCAAAAACAGATCTATTGGCTTATCATCAAAAGAACCAAGTAAAAACAATAATAAAAAGCAAAGGAGACAAAATTTTAGGTAAGCAAGAAAGAAAAGATATGAAAGTTGATTTAAAGCAAATGATTTAGTATGGAAAAACACATTTTAAAAGGGATGCACTATAAATTGAACTGATAAAGTGTCTTAAAATCATAAAGATTAATGTAACTGTTTTGACATATAAATTAGAAGCATTCGATAGAGAAGAAATATTGGGAATGTTTTATTAGTAAGAGTCACAACAAAATAAGACAAACATGTCCCTCTAAACGTGTTACTGGATTCATGGAAGCTAGAAATATCGACAATGTGGAGGCGAAATCTTATCATAGCGAAGATAGAACTTATCATCAAAGGAAAAGAATGCAACTTTTGTGAGCTTCGAGTTAGTTAAGGTTAATATCGTTATGTATTTGTTGTTTATTATGTCATCTATATTGCGGTTTTCATTTCTTTTTTTAATTTGCAGATTTTAAAATTCCTTTACAAATGTTTGTGATTCAAGATCTATTGCATACCTTAAGATCTAAGTCCATAAAATGCATTTATTATTTCTCCTGCGTATTTATCTTCTTTCTTACAATTTTTCTTGTTTTGTAAATTTATTTTTGAGGGATATTTTATAAAGTAGAAGCGTCATAAAGATTTATATATTCTTTCACATAAATATCTTCTGTTTTTATGTAATAGCATAGACAATTCGTATTGGAAAATAATAGTGTTAAACTATTGTTGTATTTCTTAACAATAAAGTGAACATCACAGTTAAATATTTTGAGTAATCTAAACTGTACAAATAAGGCTTGCTAGAGTTTATAACTTTACTTCCAATATGTGAGAAGACTAAGTTTTCGTTAATAATATCTTTAGTTTGCTGTTGGGTAACTTTATTAACATGTGCTTTTTAAAGTTGCTTTGGAGTTGTGAAGACTCCTTCAATTGTTTGTGTTTTTTAAAAAAAATTTTCTATTGTTTTACCATAAACAGTTATCCATTAATTTGTAATTAGGTGAATTATGAAATACAACGAGTATGTGATTACGGTATCTGAAGTTTAAGCTATACTCGTCGAGCAGGGCATCTCTAATTTTACCGGTTAAGTGAAAATGGTCGCTCACCTTTTTACCACCGACAGAAATTATTCTTTATTTATGCTCTGTTCTAAGATTTTTCACATAATGAGTTTTTCTCCTGTCTAATAGCAAGATGTTGCTTCTTCTAATCCCATTTATTTTGTTTACTCTAACAGGGTAAGCGATGTCTTCTATATTTAATTAAGATTAATAATTTTGGTATTTCATCACCCGACTTTTACCATCAAATGGATGTAGAATCGCATGACTAAAGAAAACCATTTTTTTGTTGTTAATTTAATTGTTTAGTACAGTATATATATATATATTTTTAAGTTGGGTAATTCTGTATTTGATGATGCGTTGATTTGAATACATCATAATCTATTTTTACAACAAACTTGATGGTCTTTCCGTGTGTCCAATTTGTTGATCTGTACACCAAGCCGTCTCCTTTATAGGCTGAGTCGTCAAGGAGATCTTTTTTGTATTTGGACTTATCAGAAAGCCCGTCTTCAGCTCAAGAGAGATTTCTACTTCCTGCTCTTAGAGGACAAGTCTCTATATTTACATTCTGATGCGTGATTTCTAAATACAAAAAAAACTTAATGTCAAGAGAGCTGTTTCTAACTTTCTTTTTCAACTTGGTGCCTCCACTTATTTAAGCAGTTTCTGCCAAAGTTTAAATTCTGTGGTTTCAATTATTTAAATACATATTAAAGAGTTCTTTGTATGTGGTTTTCTCTTCGTGGTTGTTCGAGATATTCTTTTTCAAAAAGTAAAAGATGAATAATTCAATTTCTTTTTGTAAATTTATTTTTCAGAAAAAAGTACTCCAAATATCTCAGGAACAGTCCCCGTGTCCGGACACGGGTATCTGTTGAGTCTGTTAATAGCTCCGTCAAATCCTTCGTCGTGTTGAGCTGCTATTGCTCGACTAAAATAACTTGGTTAATATTCGTCGCAACGTAGTCCGATAAATTCCATGCAAAGCCCGAAGTCAAGGCTTTCGTTTAGTTATGTACAAATCTATTCCGTACCTTTTCTCTCTGTTTTCTTTTTCTTTTTTAAAGGTGGCAGCTGGAAACGATGCTAAAGTAAGAAAGGGCGGTTGGTTTGAGAGAAACAGCAGAAGCTGAAGCGGATGGATATTATAAAAACGAGGGTTTTAATTTTTTTCTATAGAATTCACAGCCGGACGTAGTTAATGCAAACAAAGCAGCCTGTTTCCATGATGCTATCACGTGCAGCCAACCTAACAATTTAGGTCGGGCAAACAATCTGGCGAACAACCAATAATGAATATTTAGGGGGTCTCTCTATTTCATTTCCACTACGCCACAGATGTTTACAGGGGAAGCAAGCTTACCCTGTGGACAAATGAAGGGATATTGACGCTCCCAGTTTTAGGTCGATGCCTATTATGGATTAGCATCAAAAGCGCCGTTGAATTTACGGAGGATATTCCCCGAGTGTGGGTTGTGTCTGTGCTCACCTCTCCATAGAGTTCCGGAGCCAGACAGAAAAGATCTAAGGGAGCCGGCGAGAAGATGAATGAGCTTGTTTTTTTCCCAGAATGTTCTATCAGGTGACCAATAAACGTTAACGTTGCGATTTAAATTTCCTTTGTGAAACTTTTTGCCAAATAAACGGAGTCACACTATTTCTTTTTAACCAGCCCGTACTCGTGGCGCGAAGACAGCGCCCCCCCACTGGCTTTTAGGGGGGGGATTCGGCGAGAACTATTCACACCTTTTATTCAGTGTTTTCTCGAGGGGGCGGAGTCAGGGGTTTTGCCTCGGGTCCTTTCTGCTAGGCTTCACGAGGGGCGGCGGATAAAGGCGATGACCGATGGACAAGGGCCTTTCCGAGAACCCTTCCGTACACTCGGACGGAGCCCGATGGTCAACCAACCACACCCCGGCCTACTTACACTTGGGATCAGTTACGGGTACCGACTGGATCCCGGTGAAGTCATTCGAAGCTTTGAAAAGCCTCATTTGGTTACCTTAGCGACTGGGACCCGCGGTCGCTCCTCTATCCGCTCGGATACAGGCCCCCCCACCTGCCCTTTCTCTTTAGTGGTCTTAAGAGACGTCTTTTGAGAAAAGCGGAAGCAACAATGTGTAAATCGATTGGATTTTTTACCGATGAAAAAGGCAGCCAATAAATGATTCATATAGAATTCTGTCTTAGAACGAGAGCAGCCGGGAAGTTCACGGGTTTAGCTACATTAGTGGACACTGGCGCTTATTTAACATATTTTTGCTTGGCAGCTCATAAACTCCGTGTCACTGAGAACTACAGATCGAGAAAATTAACCTTAGCAACAAAACAAAAACAATCCTACAATATCTCCCGGCCGTAAGCAAACCTAACCGAGCCTCTTCATTTCACTGGCTTTTTCCCTCATCTGCTGTTGTGTCAGCGACTGGTGGACTTATGTCTTCCTGCGGCTAAACTTGGCCACAGCCAGGAAGATCAAAGGGCTATCACTGGATCGATAACCCACCATGACAGTCGGCTAGGGCCCCGCGGATACGCGTAAAGCCCTTTGTACTCAACCTAATTCTTTATCATACTTGTACTTTAAAATTTTATAAACAGTTCTTATCGTGTTAGTGTCACGAGATGTGAATAAATTGGCCATAAAACACCACACAAACGAGAAAGTGATGATGGGTGGTCTGTCCGACTGAAGAAGGAAAACATCTTAATAGAATGGAGAAGAGACGCCACGTAGGCACCATTTAGCCCTCGTTCTTGGTCAGCCAGGGTTAAAACTGCGATCTGGTGATTTCTTTTTTCAGACTATCGCCGAGAGAGGCAGGTAATTTTATCGCAAGAAACCCGAAAGCACCATCAGATACATGCGGCTCGGTGCTTGTTTTTTCCCCCATTCAGTCGGACACGAGAGAAACAGGTAACACCGCTGCTCTTCTCTTTAAACATGCAGGTGTGGGGTCGACGTGGGGATTAAAAATAACGAGGAAAAGACGGCGGAAGACATCCTGAGCCAGGACAAGCCAGCAGGGTGCGAAGATCTGCTTCACTGGTATAGGAAATTTAAACCAGGTGAGCATTCCTCTACTCTACTGCTGCTGGTCCTACCTGTAACTAAGTCAATCGAGTGCCAGACCGGCCCGACTCCGGAAGTTTGACCTTTTCTCTAATTGTACTTATTTTTCTCCGTGTTTGGTTCGGTTAGTCGTCGGGTACTCTCCGCAGTTCCGCGATGGAGACCAGATAATCGATCTAGAAACGTTCCCATTTCTCTTGCCTTCACTTAAGAGAAATATTTACAAAGTTGTCGTAAACAAAATATAAATCGTTTGGAAAAAAATGTCTCTCTCCAGTGCCAACTCAGATAAAAGAGTCGTTAAACTTTTAATATTCATCACAGGTAATCGGAGACGTAACGTGTATGGTATGCTGCTGATATTTTGTTGGATTGTCCTTGGGTTAACTCCCCTTCATTAAACCGATTGGTAACGGCTGTCTGCTTATTCACAGGGCTATGGCTGGCAGTGACAGACCCCTATCCGAACGCTCGCCTGGTTCAGAAGCTGCTCCGATCATGGTGCCGAGTGACGGTGAAAAAAACGGGCAAAATGATAAATATGAAATACATAGCCCAACAGAACCCACGGCACATCCACATTCTGCGTCTCTTGGAGAAGTACGAGAACACGATTGAGTTTGCTCTAGCCTGTCTGGCCGGAATAACTTCCAACATTCGACAGTGGATGAACAAAAGTAAGTCCATCCCTCCCATAACCCCACCAGCTTGCATTCTTTCATCTTGAGCATTTTCATCGCACTGCATTTCCACTGATGCAGGCCTTTGTGTGGAGGAGGAAACAATGACAAATTAAGGGATCTTCTTGGTCAGAATTTGAGGTTTTGGTAGAATGTCGCATTTTAATAATAATAATAATAATCTACCCCAGCTCTTCGTCTGTCAATTAAAAGGTTTCTCCTTTAATTGGTATTTTAAAACTAAATAACGACACCTTATCCAGAAATTTTCCACTTGTTTGCCTCAGCCCTAACATTTATTTTTTATATCACAAAGAATTCGGTGGCATCGGATTTTTTGTTTAAGTTCCAGCTTCTTTTTTTCTAATTTGGGGGAAGATATCGAATTTTTTAATTGGATTTCCAAAAACCACTGAAAGATCGCAAGGGAACCCGGAAATGACGTTTAGTGGGGGGTGGGGTTAATTACGTTAAAAAGACATCACCAGTTGAGGAGAAGCCATCGTCTTGTAGAACGGCTCTCGAGGCAACGTTCAGATCCAAGACCGATTCTAACAAAGGAGTATTTGGCAATAAAGATATTAATGGTGTACAAGAAGCGAAGGGCAGAGGCTTAGAAACTTGTGGACACCTTTTTTTGATAAATACTGGCAACCCCCCCCCGCTACATTTTTTAAAAAAAATATTTCCCTTTTCTTTTCAGAAATAATGACGAGCATCGACGTGAACACTAAGGACGTCTCGTATCAATACAACTACCCGCGGTACTCTGAGGTGCCCCAGCCCATCCTGGCTGCCGCGTGGGAGACGAACAACTACGAGGTGGTGGATCTGCTCATGGAGCTGAAGCCAAATACCAGAGTGTTGTACACCAATCAGCCGGACGCCAGCAATCCCAAAAAGCCTCTCTTTTTCCAGGTAAACTCATCCGTCCATCTCTATTTAGTAAATAGAACTTTTTGCCTGGGTCCCTTCACGAGAGAGAAAGCAGGGTTCTCACCGAGGTGCCATCTTTCCTTATGCAAATGTGCCAATCAGTGATGTTTATTGTTGGTCACGTGGCATGATACCTACTCGGTCTGGTCCCGGCTGCTGAAGAGGTTCTGGTATATTCGATCTTTAGTTAATAATTATTTTCTGTATATATATATATAAACAAAGAAAGGTCTAAGATAAAATTTCGGAAAAATCAGTTATTAGTTCTTTTAATACTTTCCCTACATTAGTAAGAAAAAAAAATGGCGCCTAATTTTTCCTCTTGTTTCAGCTTATCTGCGGCAAGCCTGTGCCTAGCGATGAGCGGATTATCTACCGGATCATCGGGAGTTCGGACATGACGGCGAGGAACCCGGATGGCCAGACGCTGCTCTACGAGGCGATAGCGCATGACCATTCGGAGAGTTTAGTGAAGGCGCTGCTGCACTATGGCACCAACGTGATGCTTCGAGACGTCCGCGGCAGGACGGCGAGAGACTTCGCGCAGAAGCTGAGGAAAAGCAACTACATTGACATTATCGACAGTCACGTGTTCGAAATGATCCAGAACTGCGACTTGGAGCGGATCGAGCGGATGGTGCTGCAGGACTACGATCACATAGCGGACGTGCGCCACCACACAGGCACCACCGTACCGCAGCTGATGAAAAGGGTCGAGTCTCGCCAGTTGAAGAGCATGGTTGCTAACATACACACCATCCAGGTAAACTGTGGTTCCTCCTCTAATCTTAATAACCACTGAAGCGCGCCAAACCGGCTCTGTCTGTACTCGTCACAATTAAATAAACTTTTATTGAACGGTCATGTACTAACCCTGGACCCTGTAGGCCATTTATATTAAGAATCTCTCCCCGTAAACTTATTGTCGCATGTTTTGTTGTATATACAATGTAGCCGTGTTCATTGATGAAATGATGCGATAATTTATTAGAGTCCGTATTTATGACCGTCATTGTATAAATTCACAATTAAAATAAAAGTCGTACCCATGACTTTTATTAATAAGCGTTAGCGCCAATAAAAAAAAAGAAAATTAAAGCGTTGTATTATCGAAGCACAATAGTTCCAGTATTCTCTTGCTGGCCGTACGAACAAAGCCGCCCATAATTGGACTTTAAGCCAAATCGGCCCTGAGAGAGAGAGATGGTGAGAGAGAGAGAGAGAGATGGTGAGAGAGAGAGAGAGAGAGATGGAGAGAGAGAGAGAGATGGAGAGAGAGAGAGAGAGAGAGAGCAGAGAGAGAGCTGAGAAGAGAGAGAGAGAGAGAGAGAGGTGAGAGAGAGAGATGGTGGAGAGAGAGAGAGAGAGAGAGAGAGAGGTATGGTTAGTCCTGAAGTCATTTACTGCTTCAATAAGTTTTCCCAGGAATGTTCATCGGATTGGTTCCAGAAGCGATCAACGATTCTCCGGTAGTGTTTGTTCTGCATCAGTAACTCTAAAACTAGAAGTATTTCCGCATTTCAAGTCTCACCGTTGGGCTCGGTCCCCTTTTTCGTTGTTGCCCTAATAATGGTAACAATTTACTAGCACCGCATCGGTGAAACGAACCCTGGTTTTCTCTCACTCGCTCGCCGTTTAAAGATCTTACGTGGTTTACCTCATTTATGCATTAATTTTGTTAAAATAAAAGGTTTTCCTTTCTTTTCGCGCCTACTTTTTGTTCCAGCTCGAGAATTCCTAGCTGTGGTGCGGAGTTGTATCGTCACGCGGGGGTTAGGTAGAGTAGATTGGTCGACCTCCGTGACCTCCCGAAACCTGGCCGGCGCAGTGTCGGTTAGGTCGGGCTGGGTTCGTTTGGAACTTGTCATCTAAACTTGGCAAAGTCTTCAGAAAGGCAACCATATCGCAAAGTGTGCGTTTTCTGACATTAACTGCTTTATTATTGTACACTACTAAGGATGGTAGCTCTGTGAGTATAAAAGGATGGTTAAAATTGATTAATTATGTTTAAAATGCATTTTACTTTGTAACTCACGCGCAGCGAATATTCTACACTTCCCTTAAAAACTTGGTGATGCAGCACGTCTGGCCACTGGAGCTTCTCCATCACAAACATTAAGGTAGAATCACGTTTTTTTCATTAAGAAAGGTTTCAAAATTTTTAAGCTAAATTAATGCGAAAGTTAAGTTTTATGCAATTTATCCCTTTTAATTGCATTCTTGAATAATAATAATAATTATTATTATTATTATTGCTTTACAGAACCATTCGAGAAAGATATTTCAAGCGATCAAAGATGGCGACGAAGCGAGAGTAACACAGCTGCTGACCTTGAAGTACTCGGCGGCCAGGGACAGGTGCGGCCGAACAGTGCTACACCGGGCGATTTTGCACGGGCGCAAGAACTTGGTTCTACACCTGGCCAAGGAATACCCGCAGCTCGTCAATGCAGGGGACAGTGTGAGTGCACGCGGTGTCACGTGACGTCTCCTCTCCCCCCCCCCCGCGCCCCGTCCGACTGAAGCTGGACTCCACCCTGACAGAGCCGAGCAACTTTTATATCTGCAGGGGTCCACCAGTCCAAGAGTTGGGAAGTCTAACGCTTCTGTAAACCGAACTGACGTTTCTGTTTAGTTACACCGTTTTTATCTAACCCCTGGAGCATCCCCATAATTATTAGCTTAATTAATTATTTTTTTAAAGATGCAGGAATCCAACCATCCCCAAGAGAAGCAAATATACTATACCCATCGGTACTTTTAAACCGATTATTGGTGTCGTTAATAACCACCATCGCCTGCGGTTCTGCTGCTAAAATGTGATTTCTGATGTCGGTTCGTTTTAAAACTTTAGCCCGCTCCTGATTACAACCTCTGGACACCGAAATTCTTAACTTTGTTGAAAATCTCCATCAGATAAAATCTCACCTCAATAATTCTATTGTCTCTGCATACTGTAAATGCGTAGAGAATTCTATAGAATCCCTGATCTTGTGTATTATTTGACTGTTACTATTGATGGCTTACGGCCAGTACTCCAGTACCACCGGTCGGTTTTACACGGTGTCTGTAGCAAATGAAACAACATGGCTCCATCTGCTTCTAGAATGGGTCGGGGTGATGTGAAAAAAGAAAGAGAAAACCCTAAAAAAAAAAAAGGGGGTGAACAAACATGGCGTAAAAGAATGTTTGATTTAGCTCCTTTTCATTGGTTTAGTATAAAAGCTTAGTTATCCTTAGTATTACTGGTTCTGTTATCTGAATTGACTTGATTACTGCTTTTATTCACCTTCACTAAGTGAGCATAATATTTGATAGACACTTTACTTTCTGTCTGTGAGCAGGTTGAACGAACTCCATTGCACTACGCATATCTCCTGATGAAAAATAACGAAGTGTTAACCTCTCTAAAAAGCCAAGGGGCAAGCGACACCAAGGAAGACGTGGTAGGTCTGCTTTCGTCAGAGAAGCCCCGCTTCAAACATTAACGTGTACTCTATTCATGCTAAAATTACTAATCATAAATTATTGGATACACACTAATGCTTTAGAGACAACTAACCTGCTTTTGAGTTCTTTTGAGGAGAGAGAGAGAGGGAGTGGTGGCTTCAGAATCTCCACAAACATCATATAGAGCTCAAACTTGCACAACTACGATGCACAATGGATCCTAGCTACATCTTTAAAATGAATCTAAAGTTTAACTTTACTGAACTTTCCCTGAAACTAATGTAAGTAGAACCAGAAACTCATTATAAAAAAGGAAGTCCAAAACGTTGTGAAATAAACAGCAAATTCTTTGAATTAAAATGTGATGTACTTATATAAAATTTCATAACATCCAAAAGCACGGGGTTATTTAAGCTGCAAACATCGTGGAATGGCGCCCGTTTGTGGGATATATGGAACCTATTACTGTCTGCCTAGATGGCTCTATTCTAAATTTTCTGACCCCAGGATTAGTGACGTCTTTGCCGTTTCGTTGGTCGTGTGCGATGTCATGTTCTATTGGCAAAAGAGAACCACATTTTAAAAGGTTTTATTAAAACCCTAAGCCAAATATGCACTCACCCCCCTTTCCTTTCCACTCATTCTGAAAAGACAAACTAGAAGGATAAGCATTCGTTTATCTGTTTTTCTGTTGAGGTTTCTTCTGTAAAAAAACAACAAAAACAAGACTCAAATGCCGTGCTTTGTTTGGAGAGGGCAATGGAATACCTAATACCCTCTTTAACTTGTTGCAAGTCAGGTTAGTCGGTAACGGGTGTGGTTCACACCCGCAGACTTCACGCCAAACCCGTGTTGGCAGAAACTGTGCCAACTATAATCTTCTCCTGACTAAACAGCAAACCAGAATTTTGCTAGCGTTAGAAAGGATGGACAGTTAGCTCACTCAGCAGACATAGACAGGGCATGGTAAACCAAGCCTTCCTTAAAATATTCTGATTGATGTGAATTGTTGTAACCAAAGGTTTTAGTTGTTTGCTGTTATATAAAAATCTGCAGTCATACTGTGGCCCATAGTCAAGTTTATCATACATAGCTGAATGCTTGATTTACTTGTAGCACGGAAATACTCCCGAAGATTACAAGAACTGCCCCTGTTCAACCACCATTTCTTGTATGCAGAAATCGATCCGAGAGTTCGATCTAGAAGTGTTTTTAGAGGAAACTGATTTTGAACTGTCCTTCTTCCCAGCAATTCGGGTAAATATAAACAAACTTTCACAGGTTAACTGGCTCACGAATATTCGAGTAGCACCATATCAGCAGATAGAAATAAAGTAGCTTTCTTCTGCGAATATACTTTTCTAGCTGAACAATAGAATGGTAGGAATTCTAATTTCATTGCTGAGACGATAGTTCAAGAAAACCTCAGAGAGAGAGAGAGAGAGAGAGAGAGAGAGAGAGAGAGAGAGAACTTGAAACAGATGTGAAAAATAAACAACAACAAACAATTATTTTCTTTAAAATTCGCTTCCGTAAATATCTTCAAGTTATTATAAATATAATATATAAATATAAAATTTTGTCCAAATTTAAGGTCGTGTTATTTTAACTCCGATAAATAAGTCACCTAAATTCTCTGTAGAATTAAAACCAAACAGTTCTTTCTGACCTTTAAGGACCCGAGTTGACCACATATTTCCCCATAATTTTGGATGTTGGGACTCAATTATTTTTCATTACTCCCGAAATACTCTGCCAAACCAGGTCTTTGAGGAGGAGTGAAGATACTTTCAGAAATATAATTTGCTTCTCTTGTTTAAGTAGTTTTAGATACATTAAATGTATGTATCATCTGTGTTATCTAAGTTGGTACCGCACCTTCAGAATTGTTCTGGTATAAAATGGTTTGGCAGTAATTAATTTTGCAATTGTTCTTTTAAGAAGTTTGGCAAATTACCTGATACATCTAATATAATATATGTATTTATTGTTTTATAGAATGGGGATGCATTGATGGTCAAAGAACTGGTCACAGGTCTGGAAGAGTATGGCGGGGTCAGTCGGTACAGCAGTCGAGCTCTATTCGAATGTATCGACTGTGGTCAGCAAGAGATAGCCAAGTATCTGATCATCAGAGGATTCCGCACCAACATATATAAACAGGTAAACAACTAATAGCGATTTAATTTGGCATTAACGTTCTGCAGGCGGGATTGAAGCGTCTACAACTGATGCAGTAGTACAAAAACAAAAAAAGACAAACAGCACCGAAAATACAATTATTATTCATACAACTGTATTATTGGGTACACAAACAGGTAAAACTGAATTTCATGTTATGTTGCTTCATAAATGTTACTGAACAGTTAAACTCTTAATGAGATTTATGCAATTGCACACAATCCTGCACAAGTCTGTTGTAGTGAGGATTCAGGATGCACGTATCAGAGCTATAGGCGGGCGCCCTGGGAGGGGGGGCGCCTCTTTAGCAAGTCAAATTTATCTTCTATTTTTGTTTCAATGTTTAGCATTAATTTGAACACTTTATCATTGTTATACTGTACGTGAATACTATATCCGTGTGCACTTTGCATGTTACTAGTTTTATTGCTGTAATTCAATGCCATCTGTTTCTTCACACCCTTTGTTTGCGCAATTTTTTTAAGGTAGGTGTGTGTGTGTGTTAGGTTGGGTATTGTGCGGGTTTTAGGGGCCGCCAGTGATGAGGTTCGCCTAGGGCTCCACATGGGTTTCGACCGGCTCCGCTTGTAGTTATACGCAAGACAGGGTGCAAAACTGAGTCTGTCAGATGAGACCTGTTCTTTGATTTGTTAATGTTCATACATGAGAAAGTCTGTTCACAGATATAGGCTGAAGCAAAGAATACACACATTTTTCTGGCAAACCTTTTCAAATTACCAAACTTCTCTGCGCTGAGTGATGCATAGGATTCAGTCAGTTTCATATTCTTAAAACTCTCCCTCAGAGTAGTGTCTGCTTGGAGATCAATTAATTCAATGATGCTGCTTCAATATTAAATGAAAAGGGGTTCCTCAGCAAATTGAACTGATCTTCCATAGATTTAAAATCAGCAAACTGCCTTGAAAACCCATCTTTTAAAGCAGATACCTGCTGCCTGTGTTTCTCTGAACAGACTTGTGGGACAGTCTGTGTCTGTAACAAGGGAAAATGCACGGTTGTGCTCACTCAGTTGTTTGGAAAAGAGTCCTAGTTTCACTTGACATGATATAATTTCCACAAACAATTATGTGCAAAAACACCGTTGCCTTGTAACTTAGTGTTCAGTTCATTCAGTTTGTCGAAAATGTCAACTGTGGACGCTAAATCGCACACCCATTCTGTCTTTTTCATGTTACTTAGAAATTCACAACTAATGTTCTTCATTTCAAGAAAGTGCAAAATTTCTTCTCTGATTCCACACTCTTCTCAAGACATTTCCTAGGCTTAACCAACATATATTGCTATGATACAGTACATCTGAATATTCGCACTCCGTATCATCCATCAGATTTCTGAACCGTCTGATTTAGCCCCTGGCTCGGATTTAGTTAATGACACGTACCACAGGATCAATCACATGTTTGAAATCCAGGACAGATTTACACACTTTCCTGGTGAATAATGCAATGAACTGATAACACTGTGTGAAGTGGATGCTCACCTTTCACTTTGATATTAAGCAGCTTTATGAGACCAACATATTTTCCTGTTAATGCAGGTGCACCATCTGTTGTAATGCTTGCCAACTTGTTCCAAGGTAAACCAGATCCATCCAAGCAGTTTTTAACACATTCACACAAATCTTGGCCAGTTGTGGTGTCCTTCAATGGTTCAACTGACAGAAACTCTACAGTAATTGCAAAATTATCAATTCCTCTAATAAACACAAGCAGTTTTGCTGTAGCTTGTATGTCAGTGCTCTCATCTAGTGCCAGTGAGTACCACTCGAATAACTTGCCAGCCTCAAGTAGCTGTTCTGACAGATTCTGCGAAATGGCATCAATACGACGAACTACAGTCCTCCTTTACAGATATAGCTTCGATTTTTGTTCTGACTCCTGGCCATGCAATATCAACAGCATCAAGCATACAGTCCTTTAAAAATCCTGCTTCAGAAAACGCTTTATGTTGGCAATTTTATAAGCAAGCGCAGAACTGGCCTTTGTGGCAGCCTCTTGTATGGTTGTTTATTGTTGTTTTACAAAAAATGGTTGTTGTTGTTTTAAACTTCTCACATGTCATTGGCTTTTTGCTGTAGTTCACTTTCTGATAAATTACTTCCAAAGTTTTTGTGCTTAGTCTGAAAATGTCTCTTCAGGTTATACTCCTTGAAAACAGCAACACTGTTATGGCATATTAGGCACACTGCTTCACTTCTACTATTTGTATGTCCATTCCTTGCTAAACGTACGGCATTCATCTTCAATTTTCCTGTTTTTTGTAGTTTTTGAAGCACTCATTGTTAGGACAAAATTTGAGATATATGTTAATATATATTAAAAGACTTTAAAATAATACTACATCTATCGCTATCGTCCGTTTCTGTTTAAACATGGCCGCGAAATCTCACTGTAGTCTCGTTAAGCGCGTTATTCTGTGCGAGAATGTCCGCGACCGCGCAGATTGACCTCGCGGGCCGTAGTTTGCCCGAGATACTCGGCATAAAAAAGACAGTCCAAACGACTATGGCTCGGAGATAGATGAAAGATTAATGGCGACACATTTTATTTATCCCTATCAGGCTTATACTGTGGTTGTAAAGCGTGTTACAATACTCTCCACCGTTTGCTTTCAGTACGTCCCTTGTATTCCCGATGACCCCTTATGTAGCATGATGGAGTGCGGCCACACGGTGACGTCATTTATGGAGAGGCTGGTGGATACAAACAGTAAGGAGACCATCCAGCTCCTGGAAGATGTTAACAGCGGAAAGGTGAGAAAGTCAGAAACCGGTAGACATAGCAGCAGACACGTTAGTTAGAGGGGTTGGTTGGGGTTGGGGGTCTCGTTGGAACTCGTCACCAATTAAACCGCTGGAACATACCGGACATTGCGCGTGGGTGACGGAAGCCTGTTGGCCCTGAAGACCAGATAGTTGGGCGCCCGAAGTGTTCTCAGCGCGATTAGGGGCCCAGTCAGGCGCGGACCGCACTGACCCTGTTGTTAGAACTTCGCGCCTGGCTCGTCAGTCCTCCTCCCCTGTTTTCGCGGACCGAAGGCTTGCCTCTAAAAAAGGGAGCAGGACTTCGTTTTTGTCGAGATGTTGTTTCGAAAACCTGCTCCACCCTCTCTCCGCGCTCCCACAGATCTCTAACCACAAATAGCGAGAAGTGAGATGAAGAGAGACCATCAGCTCGGCCGGGCCCATATATACTGGAATGTGAGTCAGGCGGTCGGGGTGGCATCTACCTGGGAAACAGGGAACGAGGGTTTTGGAATTAGTCCGTTATTGGAAAGCGAACTTTCTCTTGTTGACCCGTGACTGTCTGTTCGTATGTTGGTGGCATCACCATCAGTGTGTTTATATGGTTCGTTTGTTTTTCTTCCAAGGTGCACACTGTAAAAAAATATCCAGAGCCGTCCATATACTGTCCGTGAAGGTGCAGCCATTCGGTCAGCTGATCCTATGACAACAGACTAAGACACGTGAAACGAGAATGTTAACAACAACAACAAAAGACAACATACATATATGTGTGTGTATATGTATGTGTGTGTGTGTGTGTGTGCGTCTGTGTGCGTGTGTGTGTGTGTGTGCGTGTGTGTGTGTGTGTGTGTGTGTGTGTGTGTGTGCGTGTGTGTGTGTGTGTGTGTGTGGTGTTATATGCGCGTGCGTGTATATCAGAAAAATAAAATGTGATTATTGGAATTGATTTATTTAAGAGACAGCAGAAAAAAGATGATTTGAGACAGAAAGCCATGTGTGTGGATCCTAAACTGAATAATTCTGTACTGACCGATGTGTCTTTTAAAGAGTAAAACAAACAGAAGTGCCACGGATGTTCTCGCCGAGAGAGAGATGCCTTTGTCACGAGGTCACTGATGCAGTTGGCAAGAGTACCAGCTCTTTGTTTCCCTTTCACTGACTTACAGCCAATTAAAAATCATATATTTTTTTATTTCCTTATCCGCGCCGCATTTCGGATGTTGTCCGACATTTTTAATTATGGAGGTAAACAGGGGCGGACCGAGCCATCGGTCAATCGGGCACTGCCCGAGGGCCCACAGCTGCAAGAGATTCCCATATAAATCCTGTTAAATGAATACTCCGATATACTCCGGATGCAGTCTGAGACAACTAAATTTTAAAATTTTTTTTTGAAATTGACACACCCCCTAAACCACCCTCCCCTTATCTGGCGCTTTGTAGCCCCTGACATCAGCACTAAGGGGCCCAGTGAACAGTTATTATGCCCGAGGGCCTATAATACTCTCAGTCCGCTTCTGGAGGTAAAACTGACCGCGGGTAGATAATGGAGAAGTATTCGACTACCAGCAAATACAAGGTCTCCGTAGATCTGGTTTGTTGGGGTAGAGAGCGATAATAACTTCGCCGGCAGATCAGCGAAAGGTCATCACGATAAGCTCTGGATTAGTGGGTGAGAGGGTCGCTGAACAGACGACTTGGTGTAGAACAGATCCCATTTGGCTGCAGTTCCGTACCTGTCCCCGAGTTCTTGGCGAACAGGTAATGCGGGGATCCAGGTTTTTTTTTATTTTTTACGTTGATAAGCGAGTAGAAAGGAAGTAGTTTGCTCGATGGCCGACAGAGGGGACGACGAGGGGTCGTTACCCTGCAATTGTATTTCTCCGGAAACCTGGCGTCGCTATGAGGAACAGTCGAAGAATCGTTCGGTGCCATTCGAGAGACGATCGCGGGATGGTAACTCGGGACATCCCTCCCACTACTTACTTTTTTGCCAAGAACCCGAGCGTTTGGCCAGATTGCGAATATTAAAGAAAATTAAGAACGAAGAAGAAAAAAAATGACAGAAAACAATTTATTGCATCTGGCTTCGTCAACCGGAAACGGAAGAAAAAGGAAAAAAAAATATGTGAGAAGTGAATTAGTTCTGTAGGGAACTGATCATAACGGGAACATGCTACAAATGTGTCACTCAGGAAGAAAAGAAGAAATTAAAAGTAAGCAAATTCGTGGGAAAACATCAACGGTGATGAAATCACACCCTTGATCCATTCTGCAGATTCTCTTCTAAATACAGTGCACAGCTGTGGTCGAACATTCAATAAAAAGCAAAGATTTGCGCAAAATAACTAATTACTGAGAGAGAGAGACACCTGGTCACCACCGTCTATGACGAAAGGTAAACAGATTTATAATCAGCTTTTCCGATACATCGACCGTGAAAATTAATTCAGGTACCTTTAAAACAGGATTTTCTGCTAGGTTTTCATCTCAAAATTTGCATTTACACGAAAGTAAAAGAAAATTAAGATACTTCGATCCGCTCTGTAGAGAGCTTACCTGTCGCCTATGACGTTTGTGACAGCGAAGGGAAATAACCTCTACGAATATCACGTTTCGCTTTTGCACATTTACTGCCAACACCTGTTGGTCATTTTGGGAACTACAGTACAACAGCTCGCACAGAACTGCCACTTGTTGGTCATTTTGGGAACTACAGTGCCTATGCTCTGTGCTGGCTCAGTAGAAACGCTGTAGTGTAGGAATAAGCATGTTTCATTAAAATATGGTACTTTTTCGAATAAGCACGTCACGAGCCACTACATAGCAACTACATCTCGAGTAAGGAAACATACATCCATTACTGCTGATGTTGAATACCCGGCATATACTTTCTGTAAATAACATCACCAATAACTTCCCGTTTTTATTTAAACTGAATAAAGCATCTCTCTTCTTTTTCTTTTTTTTTAATGTATCTGTACATTCTAAATTTTGAAACAAACTATACTCTGTACACCACCATCTAGTGTTTGGGCTTTGTTAACGAGAGCAGAAAATGTAATTGCAGCAAAACCCTGACTCTGCGCCATCTTGTTTTAATTCTGACGCTTAAACGAAGGCCATAACATTACTTTGCCAAATACATCGTGCGTTTTCGCTCTCCTTGGCGGAGAGTCACAGTGTTCCCCACGTGCGTTTGAGGAACGAGCCATTTGACAAACTGGTTTTAGTCAAGGAAGGAATTAAGTTTCTCTATAGACAGCTGTTAGTCTCTTAAAACGTTAGGAATGGTTCTTGATTATCAGAACATCATTTTATCCTAGATCTTGACTATTTGACAATAAAACCGGAATCTCTAAAATATTCTAAATGGAAGTTCTATCTGGAAAGTAAGAATTTGTTTTTTCTTCTTTTTTAAGGTGAGATACGCTAATTTTTTAAAATTTCTTCAGAATTGTAAAATGAAACCAGCCGCCTATAGGCAGAAAATCTTTAAAAATCTCTTAATTTCAGTGGGACCCTGGAACTTAACGTGGCTCAGCTAGTTTATTGATGTCAGGCTTTTTGCTTAAGTGATGTAGTTTTAACTCGTTTCTCTCATTTATTTGAAGCCGAAATCTCTACAGCAATGGTCTCTTTCCACCAAATATATGTGGGAAAATCTATAATTAATGACCATACTTCGTCCCAGAGCTGAAGGTATGAAGTTCGTATGTTTGTCCAAAATGTTTCTTAACCTTCTTATTTGAACCATGCTCTGGCTTTGATGCCATTTTGTAGGTCGGTTAATTCCTCCTGCAAAGTTTGGTAGATCGGGAAAAAATGATTTACCCAGTCAGGTGCTGAAAGTTTATTTCAGATTCCTAAGTGCAGGAAAGTGAGCACAAAAAATTTTAAGAACAGTATCCAAAAGTTTATTCTTGCTCAGTTGCTGGTAAAATTCCAGACAACCAAGATAATTCTTTTTGCCTTGATCATTTCCGTTTTGCTCCTTTGCAACTTGACGATGTTATTCAGCTTCTCGAACATATCCGATAGATATTCGCCTTCATGTCACAACATCTCGACTCTAGTGCATAATTTCTCATGATTTTAACGAAGAAATTCTATAACATAATCATAGAGTATGTAGAACCTTCTCATACATTTGCCTTTCGAGAATCATCTAACTTCTGTTTGTAAAATGCTCAAATTCCTCTTCGCTTTGATGGCACAGCTAGTGATTCAATGGATTAAATTCGATCTTATTTATAGCATTGATGACGGTCTGACCCATTTACTGCTGTCTGATCTTTTACAAAGCATATATAGCTACCTTGTGTGGTATCGAAGCTTTGCTGGTAGTAAAGCTTCGATACCACACAAGGTCGATTCTTCAAGTTGTAACAAAGCTTTAATTCGTTGTAGAGTTGATTTTCAATGCCACTTGCAATCCCATCAATTCTCCTTGGCACGGAACTGTTGCTTAATGGGATTAATGAGGTAATGTCACTTGCCTCAAGTCCCGTCATTGTACTAATGGATTTTCTCACAGTTGATGTCTCTCCAATATTGTGCGCCATACCACATTTTGCAATCAGTAGAGAAATTTTGTACCAAACAAAAAGAAATCCTTTATTAATCTCTTCTGTGGTTTTCTTAAACATTCCAATGAGTGTATTTCGTTTTTTGAACTTTTTCTTCAAACTACAAAAGTATCACAAGTCCTCATTGGATTTTTGACGGCTTCATTAGAGAAAGGATGTTCACAGCACAGGCACATTGGTAAATAACTGCTCATTTGTGAGAAAAAGAATGAACCCAAATTTCAAATAATCCTTGGCCATAACAATCAACTGTGAATAAGTACAACCGCTAGGAATACACAAGAATTAGCACTAGATGTGCGACATTGATTACACTGGTCAACAAAATTAAATGTATTATACTCATTATGAATGCAAACCAACTTTTTTAGACTAATTTTTCATGCTGATTTCAAAATTTCACTCCATTTGTATGCAGCACGTATCAGTTTTTCAGTAGATACATGCAAATATTTACATATTTGTATATATGAAATCATTAACGTAATAAATAAGGACATATTATTTTTAGAAAGTAAATGAGTTTATTGAGTTAAAATCATCACTATCATTCTACAAAGAGTGAATACACAAAAAATGGGTCAGACAAAAACAGACAAAGTTAGAACAACAGAGTTAGAAACATTGCGATTTGGATTTCCTGCAGTGTTCCTGATCTGGTTGATCACGGTAAAGTGTCCAGCAGTAGTCAGCCAGCATACTGTCATTCCAGAAGCCTTGGTACCATTTCTCCATAGCACTAATGTCCTGGTGAAATCTTTCACCATGTTCATCAGACACTGCTCCAAGGTTATCTGCGAAGAAATCCAGATGGGAGTCCAAGAAGTGAACTTTCAGTGACATGCGACAACCCATTGCTGAGTAACATTTCAGAAGATTCTTGATGCCATCCTTGTAGTCCATTGCCTTCTTGTTGCCCAAGAAATTCTCACAGATCCAATTGAAAGCATTCCAGGCAGGCAGTTCCAGTTCATCCAGTGTTTTCTTGAAGTTGACATCTTTGAGTACTTCTCTAATTTGAGGTCCGACAAAGATACCCTCTTTCAACTTTGCCTGTATGATTTTGGGAAACTTTTCTACAATATACTTAAACCCTCTGGCATATCTGTTCCGTAGTGTCTTTACAAACTGTTTCATCAGTGCAAGCTTTATGTGCAAAGGAGGAAATAGGACATTACATGGATCTACAAGCGGTGTGTTCTTGACGCTAGACAGTCTTGGCTGGTATGATGTTCTTGTCTGCCAGTTTGATTCTGAATAATGTCTGTCAGTTGCCCGACTATCCCATAGACACAAGAAACAACAGTATTTTGTGAAATCTGACTGCATTCCCATTAACATTCCAATGACTTTTAAATCTCCACATATTTTCCATGAGTATCTTTCATAGGCAATGGCATGAAGTAAAAGTTCCATATTCTCGTGGTCTTTCAGCTCCCTCCATATCATTGGAATGGTAAAAGGCATGGACTTATTCCTCTTATTGAACCAGTCACGTAAGCCATTTGAGCAAGCTGAGCAGATAAAATGTGGTGCCCATAACTTGTCCTGATCTCCAAGAGGACAGTCAAAGTATAGCTTATAAATCATCTTGATCTCTGGTGATATTGTACGTTTTTGAGCTTTCACAATAAATTGTCCACAGACATAACAAAACACATCAGGAGGATTTCTACACCGTCTTGACATTGTTAACCCTGTAAAACAAGTAAGGAAATAGATACAAACGGTTATATTGAATTTGAGATGATGAAATATTTCATCAGACCAATTATGACTGGACAATTTGAGATGTTGAAATACCTATTTCATCAGACAAAACTTGATTGGTTAATTTAAGATGATGAAATATTGCATCTGAACTATGCAGCAATGAAAGGTATGTTTCCATGATGTAAATGAAATACATGCATACATGTAAAAAATTTGAATTTCTATATAATGCATGAGCTAAAACCAAAAAACTTTCTCATCTTGAAAACTGTAGGTGATGTCAAAAAACTAATTGTATATTTGAAATCAGCATTAAAAACTACACTAAGTACACCTTGACATATGCTTGATGAAAAATACTTGTTGACCAGTGTTATTAGTATTGTGATCGGACATATTTATTATCCAAAATAGGCTTTAGAGATGTCGTAAATATTGACCAATCAACGACGATAAATGCGAGGAATAAATAACCAATCAACGTCGTTGTGCGCGACTAAATTATCAACCAATCAGTTAGCAGTTCAGTTTGGCTAATAATAAATAAAACTAATAGTTAAATGGTCAACATCTGGAATGGTTCTTTAGAATACCTACCCATTAAGATTCCTTAACGTCTGTCCTGTTTACTGCCCCCTGCCCTGACAGGTGCCTTAATATAGGATTGTTGGGTCCAAAATCCCCTTAAAGATTCCTAAAGGGGGGGATGGTGCTGCTGCCCAGGTTGTGAACCACATCTTTAAAGCAAAATAACTTATAGTCAATGTTTCAAGGGAAATAACCGCCTTAAAGTTTAAAGGGAAGTAATTAAATGCATCTAATTAGAAGGAAATGGTCGCTAAAATCTAATTATAAACCATTTATGATCTTAAGATAAACGACAGCCAGCAATTAAATTATGGTGAGGACGGGTATCTTCCTCGGTGTCAAGATTTCTCTTTCACCGCCCGTTCTGATGTAATTGTGGAACAAGGGAAACAAATGTCGATTACCGTAACACGGAAGCATGCCAAGAACGATAACTTCTGTCCGCTTCTATTTATTACACCGACCGTGTCAAACAATAATACTGAATAGGAAAAATCTTATTTAAAGTAAGAATATCGAAAAAAAATTTTTTTTAAATACCGTGTATCATGCTTTTTTTTGCTTTCTCTCCACCTGATTAATTAGAAATAACAGTTTCTCGCGCGTCTGACCAACGTAGGTGGCGCGACAGTCGGTACCAAGAGCAGTTTCCGTTTGTTTGCTTTTGGCACCAAGTAATAATTTTAAAAAAAAAAGATCCTACGATTTATACGATAATAAATACGTTTTGTAGACGTGTCAGGCACAAGCATAAAGCAGCAGGTCAAATTTTGCCATTTCCCATCACCTTATTATCATCAGTAACAGAAACGACTAATGAACCTTACGTTTCGATAATATTTCCCAATTTTCATCACCAGGGTTTAGCCCTGAGTTGTTCTGAGGTCGCTGGTTGTTAGCTTATGCAGCAAGTGTTTGCATTTTAAGAACATTTAAATGGCCTGAGCTACTTTTATACCCGAGCCACTGTCACTCACTCTAAGAGAAAGTTCTTAAACCAAAAAACCATGAGCATGATATAGACTTAGTATTATATTTTATGCAATAATAATAATAATAATACCAGAGCCTTGTAATTAGAACATAGAAGAACAAGATGATGAAAAATGGCACTGACCCAAAACGCAGAATATGCGATGAATGTGGAGACACAATAGACCAGCTCGTCCTGTTTTTGGCCAAGAATGAATACATGCATAAACAAGTTTGCAGGGTAGACCCACCGGGTTAATCTGACGAGACTACCATCCATCACTCACACGGAGAGAGAGAGAGAGCATACATCACGAACAATGCTGGGAAAAGGGACGGGGAGACGTACAAGTACTGATAGACACAGAAACCGAGCCGCAGAGACCAGATATCACCGCCAAGGACGAGCGAGACAAAACATGGCTGCTAACTGATGCCGCAATACTATCAGAAAGAACAGCATCCCTCGAAAAACCAGTAGCTGTCAGAATAGAAGAAGGATCTCGAGAAAGAAATTAGGAGGAGATGAAAACATCGACAGCGCTTGGACTAGTTTAGTTATCAAAAGGCTGACAGGGAACATCGGAGAATTTTCTGGACAGATCGATAATTCAGACCTTCAAATAAATGTCCTGCTTGGAATATTCCATATACTTAGAAAAAGTACTTTCCATCAATTAAACTCCAACATCTACCACCTTAGGATTGATTATAAAATGGAGCAAGTGGAACACAAAAATGAGTAAATATTATAATGGATCAACAGCATAATAATAATAATAATAATAATAATAATATATGTGCTGCAGCCCTGTATGCTTATGAGTCTGGAAGCAGACTTCAAGAATCTAACATCTGGGTCTCTCATCATCATCAATTCTTCTTTCCTCCCCATCAACTCTCCAGATTCCTGGCTATTTTCATTCCTCTTCGATCATTCAAACGCTTACTGCCAGGTAAATTCATGATGATTATAAACTTTCTGCAGCCAAGAGTCAGAGTCCAACGTAATAAAATTCTACCATTTACAAGTTTACGTATTTTTTTTCGAAAGTAAATTTGTTTTATTAATTTATTTTCGCATTAAAATTCATAAAGCCAACTTTCCATTCTAATATTGGATCTTTAATCGGCCAACAAAACCTTGTCGGCTGAGCTAGAGGGCAATAAAAAAAAAACTCTTTTATATTTGTATACAGTTTCCCTCTACACTGAGAGACAAAATTATTGCAACACCAGAAATAATTCTTATTTGTCTGTTAACACGTAAGAACAGAATGGTTAGTGCGAAATGAGAACTTGAAGATGTTGATGATGTGCTATTTACAAAAAGATAACGGATTAGTTTGTTTCATTTGGCTTGCTTCTGAATTATTATTCATGTATTTCTTTTGTTTAAAGTATTGTTCTCTAGACACGGCATACTGAAGGGGTTATATTTATTGAAGTTTTCCATCTTATTAATCTGTTGCTTTTCAACAAGAAACGACTACATCAAAGATGTCCAGTAAATATGAAAACACTGGCGTACCTTAGTTAATACTGAAGGTCTTTTACTTTATGATATTGCTCAGTAATGTCTGCCATATATTATTTGGTAATAAAATATGTACATCGTTTATGAATTTGCAAATAATAATTTCAGTGATATTTGTTCTGACAAGTAGAGTAAATGCGTCAGTCAAAACTGTAGATAGTAGTTTTACTCCCTCATTTCTGTCGCTGTACTTACCGTGTTAGCCAAAATTACTGTATCAACCAAAATATCGTGTGTATGTTACCATCGTCAGCACCAACATCCGTTTAGGATCAAAATACACTATTAAAAGTTTAGCACAGATACGGTTCTGCTTAGCTAAATTGTTAGAAAACAGGCTAATGTATTGACGAGTTAATTAGCACCCGGCTGGTCTTCCTCGAGCGCCTGTGCAACAATTACAGAATATATCCGTGCAATTACAGAGAGACAGCGATTCTCTCAACTCACGTAATGACTACAGCTCTTCAGACCTTCCATTTAATGGGTTTTTTATGTAACGATTGCGTTTAATCGTTCCATATATTTCACTATTTCCTTCCACCAGGCAAAGGGTTTAGAGAGAGAGAGAGAAAGAGAGATGGTGAGAGAGAGATGGAGAGAGAGAGAGAGAGAGAGAGAGAGAGAGAGGATGAAGAGAGAGAGAGGGAAAAAGAAAGAGAGATAGAGAGAGAGAGAGAGAGATGGAGAGAGAGAGAGAGATGAAGAGAGAGATGAAAGAGAGAGAGAGGGAAAGAAAAGAGAGATGGTGAGAGAGAGATGGAGAGAGAGAGAGAGATATGATGATGGAAAAAGAGAAAGAGAGATGGTGAGAGAGCGAGCGAGAGCGATCGCAAGAGAGATGCGCTACTGCTGATGCGACTATGTCTTCTCCTCTCGACTATCAGCGAGCTCGCTGCCGCTCTTGCCATCGCCCTCTCTCTTTTTGTGCGCTCTATCTTCTCATCTCGCTCTATATCTCTCTCTTCTCTTTCCTCCCCTCGCCTTTTGCGCATTCTCTCTCTCTCGAGCTGTGTTCTCTCGCGCTCTCGCTCTCATCTCTCTCTCTCTAGCTCTCTCTCTCTCTTTCCTCTCTGTCCCTCGCCCTCGCTCCTTTTTCGCTCTCGCGCTCTCTCTCTCGCGACTCCTCTCTCTCTCTCTCTTTCTCTCGCTCTCTTTCGCCGAGAGTCTCGCTCTCTCTTCTTCCTCGCTCTTTTTCTTCTCTCTTCTCTGCGCTCTCGATCTGGTCTACTCTGAGATTACCAAGAGATTATCACACGATTTTAAGTAAGTAACGGCCTTTTCTGACTCAGAGCATGAGATATAAGATGTGAAGAACGTCTTCCCATTTCGAACCCTGTACATTTCGAAGTTATTTAGACCCACCCCACGTAATTTCCGTGGAACAGGTTTCAGTGGCTGGATGCAGCATGAAATCTGGTTTCTGTCCATCGATAATTTAGAAAGAAAAACTTCCCATAGTACTGCGCTACGAAAACAGGCGATTGTCTACTCTTACAATTGTCCGACAACGTTCGAGGGTAGGACCGAAGTTAATCCCTTTTCTGTCGTACTTTTGTGGGGCTGGGCGCGATTTCTCTACGGCAAAGTCTCTCGGAAGCAATCGGGTATGAGTTTTCGTGACGTTGCATTGTGGGAAGGATTGCTAAGTTTGTTTGGCAGATTTAGATCGCAGAGGCAGTAGCCTTGGCCTGACGTCAGTAACTAGCAGAGGCTTCGTTCTTCACATCCATGGACCGTACTTCACAGCTACAGAAATGTGCAGCGTCCAGAAACAGGAAGGATGCAGACCAAAACCTGACTAAAACACAGAGACTCCCCCAGCTGTTATAATTTCTGTGCCGGATCTGCCCAGCGATCACTCGCGATTTGAAAAAAAATGGCTGTAATTTTCAAAATAATTAATTAATTAATTAAAAAATAAAAAAAATTAACTAAATTAATTTTGTTTAGATTTATTATTCATTAAAGAACAACTTCTATTAAAACAAAAATCATATGTGAAATTAGATTGGGGAGCTTTGTCTCTCCGGATGCTGGTAAAGGGTTAATTTTTAATCCATGTTTAATTTCATTTACTTACAGTTAACCTCGTTATGAGGAAAAAACAACCCCCCCTCAACTAAGTTGGTGTACGCAGATAAAAAGATGGCGGAGGGGGGACCCGTCATAGCAGTGTTCACGTGATTTTTCAGAGTATGACGTCATCCACTCAAACGTCTCCATGAATATATCTGGAAATTCCTCTACCACGAACTTCTCCGTAATTAAGTCGGATGAGCTTCCATGGAAATTCCAAACCGAATTTGCAAGGACGACATAATAATAACAATATTAATACTAAACTATTAAGAAGACAGGTTGGCCTAACCGACAAACCATTGGAAAGTAAAAGAAGAATTTTTTTTTTTAATTGAAGCCATGGCCCCTGTTTCGCCATACCCTTTTGAAGACGATAACTCGAGTTGTTTTTTTTTTATTTTTATACTGCAGAAGACAGAATCCACTCCACGGGTATAAAATTACCAGGCGTTCTATTTCTATCCGCGGAGGTCTATTTTGGTCCAGCGGCATGCGATGGACTTGGATTGGCGCCATCCGCATGAAGCGCCATGACGTCACAGCGGCGTCGACATAGCGCGATGCTTGCAAACAGACAAGTCAGAAATCAGAGCGCCGATGCGATGATAATAGATTGGCTGTACTCTGCTGACGGGAGCGGATGGAAACACTGCCCCTGTAGGACAGAACCGCGTTACGTCATACTGATCCAGCTTAGGCTACAGGTCCCTGCCATAATAGTTTAAACACCTGAAGTGAGTTCCGATCGTCACCAGGCGCCATAAAATAGTCAGCCTTTGTCAACTTTGACCTTCAAAACTCATGATACCGAAAACATCGCAATAATCGACATATTTCTCTATCTCTGCCTGCTCTTTTAGGAAATCGCCTGATTCCTGGCTAACGATCTTTCGCTGTCCTTTAAGTTCCCGCACCCATCAGTTTTTCTGCTTAGAGAAAGAGATGCGACTGCCAAAAACTTGCAGTATTAATAAATCGACTCACCGTGACGGCTGCTGTACTGTGCAGTCTTGGGTATGACTCAAGGAAAGCCATTGGTGGCAGATGTGAATAAAAACCGTTTTGGTGCATATTAACAGTTCACTCAGCATTTTAATTCATCTACTGTCAAACAAGGTGGATTTTTGGCACTGGTGTGGCACGAAGGCAACAATTTCTGCATTTATTTATTGATGAACGTTCAAAATCCCGCAGGTCACACATCCATCTTCCAAATACTCTCATGTCTGTAGTTTATCAAGAGTTTCTCTACCGTAATTATCATATTCTTCAAGGACATTAAGAGAGTGCCATACCTCCAGAACTACTACAGCTTAGATGAAGCTGAATAAAGAACTGCTGCTTTCCTGTACTACACAGTTTGCCTATAAACTAGCACTGAGCATTTATGGAAGCATGTTGTCAGACAACTAAGAGCATAGCAGCAATTGAAGGAATCTTTGCAAACTGTATGTTTAATCCCAGAACAAGCCATAATTGATGATCTGATAGTTTTCATGTCTAGACCGATAGAAGTTTTACGCGATGCAAAAAAATGTTTCTATTAAATATTACTAAAGACTTTTCGATAGGTTATTCTACGTATATTACAGAATAGTTGTGGATACAAGGAGCTATAGCATTCAAGTTATTACACCAGACTTCTGTAAAACTAATTTCTCACGTCTTTAATGCCATGCACTGCTACTCGTTTCGGCAGCCAGACGCATAGTTACATCAGCTATGAATAAAACGGCGTCATATTTCTACATCGTCTCTTTCGTCTTTCGTTTCAGTTTTAAGCCACACACCGTGGTGTTTAGTGGTGAAAACTTGCAAATTAAAACCGAGAGAGAGAGAAAGATGGAGAGGAGAGAGAGAGAGAGATAGCGAGAGAGAGAGATGTCATTACAGAAAGAGGTGGAGAGAGAGAGATGACGTCAGTTATAGAGAAGAGAGAGATGTTCATTACAGAGAGAGAGAGAGATGACTTCAGTACTAGAGAGAGAGATGTCTTACAGAGAGAGAGAGATGGAGAGAGAGAGATGACGTCAGTACAGAGAGAGAGAGATGTCATTACAGAGAGAGAGAGAGAGAGATGGAGATGGAGAGAGAGAGAGAGAGATGGAGAGAGAGAGCTCTAATATCTGATATTAAAAATCTGTTTGGCGTCGGTTGATTATTCTAGGAAGTACCTCGATATAAAAAAACACTTTGAAATCAAATATGGATGTAAGAAATGAATCGTTTTGAAACTGAAGACCTCTGAATTTATGAAAAAGTTACATTGAGGTAATACAAGTAATTAAATTATAATACAGACTTTACCGTTTGTTTGTTGTTCTTATTGCTTTGGAAATGACTTTATATATATAAAGATCTTTCTGACAGAGTTGAGACACTTCTGGCTGCCAGCGAGAGTAGTGGCTCCTACGTTCCATGGCGGACTCGGCCTCTGCTGAGCTCACCGTTGACGTCACCACCGATCTGGAGGCGGTTCCTACGTCTACTTGTCTTAGGCCATTTTGGAAATGACCTATTTCGAGAAGCCTCTGGTCACATGACGAGTCTGCTGACTACCAGCTACACCGTACACCCACCCACCTTTTTTTTTTTAATGCTCACAAACGAGTATGTAAGTCGGAATTCGAGTTTTTACGGCGCTGTGCGATTGTTTCAGACAGCAGATCGCTGTCACACCGCGTTATTTTTTAGAGCCGTGAGACGACAACTCCTGATGGTAGGTAGTCCACGTGTGTGTAGGAATGGTGGCTTTGCTATGGCGGACTCTGTGACGTCATCTCCAGGTGACCTGGCACCACAAATAGAATGTACGAAGTTTTTTTTTGCATCAGAAATAGCTTTTGGACTATTTTAATTTCTTCTGGTGTTTTAAAGGTAAATAATATTTGATCAGTTAAACTATGCAAAATTTAAGAATATGAGAGGAAGGCGAATGCTGATGCGCATGGGTTTGTGTTCTGGGCCTAGCAAATGAAAAGAAACGAGGGATCGTCTTAGATTAGAAATTCGCTTCACGTGTAGTAAAAACGGCGGCAACCAAAAACCATCAGCAGAACACCTTGGGAAAGGATTTCATCTTTTTCTTCCTTGCAGGTCTCTAAAAAGATGTTATTGTTGGTTAGTCTGGTAATTTCTTGACAGAAGACGAATCCTTAGTGAGAACCAGAACGAGGCCGTTGTCATAGTAGTAAGTCACTGATGACTTTTCTCGAAGTGTTGCTTAGCATTGGAATGGTATCTTTACTACAACTCGTGCTCTCTCTCTCTCTCTCTGTAAGTCTGTAATGACGTCATCTCTCTCTGTAAGTCTGTAATGACGTCATCTCTCTCTGTAATGAAGTCATATCTCTCTCTGTAAGTCTGTAATGACGTCATCTCTCTTGTGTAATGACGTCATATCTCTCTCTCTGTAAGTGTTTAATGACGTCATCTCTCTCTGTAATGAAGTCATATCTCTTCTCTCTCTCTCTCTCTCTCTCTCTCTCTCTCTCTTCTCTCTCTCTCTATCTCTCTCTTCTCTCTCTCTCTCTCTCTCTTATTATTATCGTTTCTATCTCGCATCGTAAATATAAAAACCGCGGACATCGTTTTCCTTAGTGAGATTCCTTCTCTCCTCTCACCCGCTGACATTCTATATATCTAACTCGTTGTTCGCTGGGTTTTTTTTCTGTTTTTTCTCCAAATAAGTCTTTAAGGAATAGACAGATTACTTTCAATTTAAAGCGACTTCTTATATAATCTGAATCTGGGTTTCCATCTGCAAATAATTTAGAAAATTTTTCCACAGAGAATTACTGGCGAAAAATGTTTTGTGGATAAAAATCGGTAAGATGTCCGCCCAATCTGAAGCTAATTATTTTGCTGTCATTCTGTTGGTTTGTTTTTATGTTCGCGTCTGTGCGTTTTTTTCCTGCATAGTTTCGCATTTTAATCTTTTTTGAAACCTTTTACTTTAATTGCCATACTGGTGAATATTCGGCGATGAGCAGAACCTGGTGATAGCTTCTCGTAGCGTTACATTGTGGGAAAGTTTCCGGCAGATATTTAAAAAAAGAAGAAGATAAAACAACAGGTTTAGAATGCACTCCTGTCAGCTTCGTCAGTAAGCATAAGATCGGGGTTCAGACTTCGGTGAAGATATCCTTCTTCACATCTACGGACAGCGGCTCACAGCTTCAGTGGTGTGCGATATTCATCAGAAACGGAGAGAAATTCTGATAATTCAAAGTTAGATTTCTATCAGTCGTCCGTACACCTGACTACAGCGTGGAAGACATACTTAGATGACCCGAAATGTTTCCGCAGAATCAGTTATGCTTTTGTTCTTTAAATATATAGAAGAATTTCTGCAATGATTTTGAGCAAACACCGCGCCCTCGAGCTCACGTCTATAAAGGGCTTCTTTTGACGGCAGCCATCTTCTGCCAAATTCCAGTAAAGTTAATTAACAACCTTTAACATTTCACGAAATTATGCGGGCTTTCTGCTAGCCGCAGCTGATCTTCCAGCTTCGTCTCGCGTCTCCTAGGCAGCGCCGTCCGACTTCTTGAAATACGTTATTATTGCTGGAGTGAAGAATTCCGAGTTGTAATTTCGTTTTAAAAAGAATTCATTACGGTACCAATTTTTGTTTGTTTTTTTTTTGTTTTTTTTTTACATAGTACCACCATCTTATCCATATACTTACACTGCAATAATAACGACAGTGTTTGATATGCGCTGACTAGAGAGAGAGAGAGAGATGACGTCAGCACAGATGGAGAGAGATGATATAAGTACAGAGAGAGAGAGAGAGAGAGGATGGAAATCATGAAGGAAGCTGACAAAATTCCTGCAACTCAACTCCTAAGGAGCCAAGGGTGGATTACCGCGGCAGCGTCGACACAAAGCAAGACGAACTACGATTGTAATGAGGCCGCTTAGCAGCCAGACAAATCCACAGCAATTTATCCCCTTTTTCAGTTCTGTTCACACTGGATCAGATGATGGATGGCCCAGTAAATAAGTAATGGAAGGCACAATAAAAGCGAAAAGACAATTTACGTTAAAATGCAAGAGAAAAATTACATTGAATATATCAATTAATTAAACAAAAGCAGATTTCCGAAAGCGTATAAACTGCGTGAATTAATGAAGAGATCGACCCATAGATCATATTAATGAATATGCGTCAAATATTAGACGGTGAATAGGGAAGCTTAAAGAAACTAAGCAAGTGGAAATATGGCAAAATGAAAGCGTCATTTAGACCGGAACAGCTGGAGGGGAAACTGCTTGGAGAACGAGGCAGCAAAAAGAGGTCAGAGGGCAGTGAGTATTGCGTTGTATTAGATTACGGCAACGAGGCTCTTAGTCACGTGTTTTGTGTGTACCGGAAGTAATTTCGCTATTGATTTTACACCAGGATGCTGGCACATAGTCCTAGACAACGGTGGCATTCCGTGGTTGGATGATCATTTCTTCTCTATCTCAGCAAACTACGTGTCTATTGGATTTACTGTAAGTGGTGGTGGGGGGTAACAAAAATAAGATCGAATAAACGATAATAATAATAATAATAAAAGTGAAGAGTTTTTCTGAAATATCACCAAGGAAAAGAAAAGTTTAAAATTACACTTTTTGCTTCAGACAAAAGATTCGAACGTGTGGTTCTGTGAGCTGTTACCGATTAATGGAAGAACAGGCGAAAACGAAGACGAGGAATTAAGGAGACTCCTCTTTCCTGCGGACGGCTGGCGAATGAAGCGCTTGATTCTGATGGTCAGGTGCAAAAAAAAAGAAGAAGAAGAAGAAGAAACGCACACAAACTCCGGACCGAACAATAAAACCAGTGGTTGGGAAATGATGGATTTTACGCATTTTTTCATCGATTGGAAATTTTCACTTCTTCTTTTTCGATTTCCTCCGCCATCAGTTTGTTTGCTTTTGGGTGTTAACGTCAGACAGGCCTAGAAACAAGAATCGATGCTGCAAAACCGAAATTAAGTTTTAAAAAAAAAAAAATAGTTTAAGCGAATCATTTATCTATCAAAAAACTGCTTTCATGTGTTCATACAACATCTGGCACCTGCCAAAGGCGGAAGTGTCGTGTTCTCACGGCACAGGACCGACAACAAGCGCTTCCTAGCGGACACCTGCGGCACCAAGCTTTCTTGACGCGGTTGGTTTTCTTGTAGGCATCGGTGCACGAAAGCAAAAAAAAAAAATCAGCAAATTCTGTAATTTTTCAGTAAAAAATGTACTAGAACCTTCAGAAGCGTTTGATATGGCACTGAATCATACAGTAATTGACCTCAATGGAGTTTTCATAAAGCGCCAGACCAACGATCAGAATAATAACGTGTTTTATTATCTAAATTGTAAGGAATCATTATGACTGCTCGGTTTGTAGATGTTTCCGGAAACAAAAAATGGGGCTTTGGAATCTGCAGATTGTAGTTTCACACTAAATAACGATATGAGATAAGGCGTTCATCATCGAGTCAGCTGCAGCAGGCCGCCATCCCGAATTAAGCACGGAAATACTTGTATGGGATCGGTATAAGAGTGCGTTTCGTCGGTTCTATCGGGATGTCACTTGAAGATAAACATCACCTACCAGCAGGGAATTTTTGTCACAGATGCTGTCCCTTAACGTGAATTGCGTATGCAAGTTTTTTTTTTAATATTATGAAATCCTTCCAAATACCCAAGAAGAGACATGGGTGAAACGTGGAGAAATTCGTGACCTGGGGACCGAGAAGGGAGAGGTAAAGAACTCGTGGATAGTTGTTCAAAGTGGTTAATCGCTCGAGATCAACTGTCCCAGGCTGTCTGATCAGTTGGGGTCGAAGTGGGGTTTTCTTTGCCAAAGAAACTGTAAAATGCATAAAAAAATTAAAAAAAAACCTGAGTAAGAAGTTGTGAACTGGTGAATCAAATTCCCTCTTTGTTGATGCGAAAGAGACCTGGGATGAGTTTAGTCCTGGTGGATTCTGTATCTGCAAAGACAATACATGGCGCGTGTCAATATGTAATTAACAAAATGTTGAGCTCAAACAAAACATGAAATTCTCCACGTTGTTTCTGTTGTTTGTGTACTCTAACAAAACCAGGAAAAAGTCATGAATAATGTCTGTTTATCGGCTCGGGAAAGAATTCTTTTGCTCTTACTTTTAGCTTTAATTAAAAATACTGGTAACAGTGGTCTCCCCTTATCAGGTTATCTAATTAATCACCAGTCTTCAAATATACAGTAAGTCAACCAAGAGTGAATACAACAGATATACGAGCCTTGATTCTGTACCATCTTGGCCCTTGTTTTACGCTCTACTGAGAGCATGCGAGATACGCAGGGCTACTTCCGTAGGTTAGGGGCCAAACGATGGAGTTGAAGCTTCCTGTTATTTGTTAAACCTGTCAGCTCAAAAGGTTGTTGTCGTGGGTACCGCCTACGACTTGGATCTATCCTCGGCGGCAGCGCGATTAAATAGAAGCATCCAGGACTGCTAATTATCCCTGTGGCTGTGCTGATACATCATTAATGTGCCAATTATTATACTAAAAGAAAAATAATCCCCGTTAGCTACCGTTGCAGCATTAATTACGTCTGAAAGCATATATGGGCAGCACTTGGCGAGACGGCTGGACCCGTTCTCGGACTTAAAGGGAGACAAGCGATCGGAGAGTCGATTTTTTCATTTTCGAGCTCAGTTCTGTCGAAAATGCATCTCTGCCCCTCTTTAGGTTTTCCTTCTTCATCGGAGTAAAAAAAACAAACAAAAACAATGCAAACTAAAACAAATCAGATTAAAGGTAAAACAGACCAAAGCAGAAGAAGAGCGACGGTGTTTTAACCAGACTAGGAAAGCTAATGTTGATTATTGGCTGCTCACTGGAACCTATTTTAACACCGAAATCATAGATAAGACTGCCTATTGATTGATTATTGGCATCTGTTTTAACGTAGTCAGCGTAAATAAAATGGCTGGGCTGACTGATGTCTCTATGAACGCATAACTACATCACCTCTGACAGTAGCTTGTTGTAGCCCTCTGTCCGACGAGGATGCTGTTACTTTGGCGTGGAAAATCAGCAACAAAGCAGAATAATTATATGGAATTTTATTCACTTAATTATACCAGGCATTTTCTTTGTATGCAAAAGCAAGCGTCGATAGTCGAGAGCCTTTCCTCCAGACTTCTGTAGAATCCGCTGAGTAGGAAAAGTTCGAGTTTATGTGGATCTGTGACAAATCTGTTGTCACTTTTTTTTTTCCAAAAATGTTTCAGATATATTAACTCTGAATTTCGTACTTATTTTTATTGTTGTTTGTTGTGAATAGAGTTAGAATTTTCCCCTTTCTATAATTTATTCCCCCCCGAGAAGTTTCTGGAAGCCCATTCTTTCGTCTTCTTGGCGATTGGTCTACTTCGCCGATGACTGGCAGGGCAGGGTCACTGACCTAAACTGTCCCCTTGGTTTCGTTGGGCCTCGCTTTGCACCTTCAGCTGGTGCGGGCTCTGACATGTCATAAGCGTTTCTCGCTAGGTCACGCGGTATCTTTCTGAGGAGGGGCTGGGTGTGGGCTTGAGAGCCCGCATGGCGCCGTCCACTCCTCGCTGGTCTGAACCCGGCTCGGGGTTGGCCACACCGTTAATGTGCCCCTATTGACCGCCTGCCTTAAAGATTTTACGGTAAAAATTACATTCCAAAGAAGATATATGTCGTCACTTCTTGTTGCCTCGTTTTCACGAATCAGACCTCTGGCGGGAGATCCTGATTATAGGTGGCGCTCAAACCACCCACCTCACAGAGATATGATGTTTCTTCATCATTTCATTATTATTTTTTTTTTTGTGTACTGGAGTCGGTTTGAAGATGGACCTATTTTGTCTCCTTTCCGTAATTTCATATTTTCCGACAAAGTCAGATACCTAAGGAAGAGAGCAGATAATTGTAGTATTTTGTTCTTACTGCTGTCCTGCTTTCATAGTTTTAAAAGGCAAAGTAAATGACTTAATCTTCATGCAGCATTTTGCACTTTAGCAGACATATTTAGAGCAAAACTCAATATTTATAAAACAAAAGGCACAGCCCGTGTTATTTCCGATACCCTTTCCATTTATTATTTAAATTAGGTACCTTTTTATTTATCAAAATATTTCCACGGCAACACTTTCTATTGCAATTAAATATTTTTTTAGATATTGGCTAATCTTATTCAAAAGAATATTAGATTTATTTGTTTTGACTGTATAACCCCAAACTCATTTAAGCTCAACTAAATACGCCACTAATTTATCTAGCGAGCCAACATCTCGTGTGTGCGTGCGTCTGTGTCTGCAAGTGTGTCTCTGTGTGTACCTCTGTCTTTGTGTCTGCATACGTGTCTGTGTGTGTGTTTGTGTCTCATGGTGTCTCTGTGTGTCTCTGTGTGTGTTTGTGTCTGCATTGGGTCTCTGTGTGTCTCTGTGTGTGTTTGTGTCTGCATGTACCTTGTGTCTGCATGTGTGCCTCTGTGTGTCTCTCTGTGTCCTCTGCGTCTGTATGTACCTCTGTGTCTGCATGTGTGCCTCTGTGTGTCTCTCTGTGTCTCTGCGTCTTATGTACCTCTGTGTCTGCATGTGTGCCTCTGTGTGTCTCTCTGTGTCTCTGCGTCTGTATGTACCTCTGTGTCTGCATGTGTGCCTCTGTGTGTCTCTCTGTGTCTCTGCGTCTGTATGTACCTCTGTGTCTGCATGTGTGCCTCTGTGTGTCTCTATGTACCTCTGTCTTTACGTGTACCTTGTGTCTGTCTCTGTGTCTGCGTGTGCATCTCTAAGTGTGTATCATATGTTTCTCTTTGTGTTTGTGTCTCTGTGTGTCGTATGTTTCTATGCCTGCGCGTGTCTGTGTGTTTCTGTATGTGTTCGTATACATGCTTCTACGTGCGTTTGTGTGTGTGTGCATGTGTGCTTTCTAATCACGAATATTACTTGTTATAATATGCTTCCATCTGGCACACGGTGTGGGTGGTGTGGTCTTGGAGATCTCTGTCTGAACCATCAGATCCACGCCAAAGCCCACATTTTCCCGTCTCGCTAATTATGAATTACAGAGCTGCAGTCCTAAGTCCTCCTTAGATTGCGCCGGAAAATGTCACCGCGACTTTAATTACCCAGAGAATCAGGATTTTTTTTTTGTTCTATGTTTCCTCCAAGGGATGACATATTACATTACGTAGGTTATTACCGTGGAAACCAGATTTCAAATATCGGTCTATAAAACAACAACAACAACAACAAGAAAACCGTTTCCTTCTTGTAGCCAAAGCTGTGGGCAAGTGACAGAATTCTTGAAAAATGGCATTTGTTCGGCCAGAGAACAAGACGGGGGTTGGCTGCCCAAAAGACTGCGTCCAGCCGATCGTCGTTAAGGATAAACTCTGCTTTAAAATCGAAGATACCATTTTTATTAATTCTCAATACTAATAACAAAACTTTACCGAAATGTTACCTTTGGATTGGTTTTGAGTATATTTCCCTATTACCCGAAGTCTTTTACCGGCAAGGGACCAGAAAGGTGGCATCGTTTTCTGTAAATATTTTAAAATCAAATCCAGGGGCGGGTGTGTTTATTTTTTTTTGTTTTTGTTTTCTTGGTAAATACGGTTTCTCGGTATAAAGATATGGGAGAAAGCGGTTCGAGTGGTTTAAAGCTGAACTTACAGTTTCCGTTTAGACGACCATCGAGTGAGGGGAGGCGAGGACTGGTGCCCCATTAACAGGCAGAATCTCTGTCGGATTTCCTTTGCTCACGTAAATGTGCGCGAAGTAGGTAAAATCAATAAGTAAATAATCGTCGTTTGTACAAACAGGAGGAAGCAAAATCTGTTTTATTGCTTATTTACCAGTTAATAATAAAAAAAACGTTAGTTGCTCTGGTTTCTCATGAAGTAGACCAAAACCCTCTCCTGATTTATGATGTTGCGTCTCTCCTTTACTTCCTGTCCTCAATCACTGGAATGTCACGTTTTCCAGACTAGGGGGGGGGTATTTTCCCACATACAATGGATGAACTCAAGATTAATCACAGTAACTGACCACCAGGTGGCACCTTGCCATAAAGTTATATGCAATAACGGGAATCACGCTGGGTGCGAGTTCTCAATCCCGCCATTAAAACAACTTTTGAAGAAGAAGAAAAGTAAAGACTGCTTCTGGATATAAGAGATTAAAGTCTTCCTTTCGTGGCCGTTATTTCTTCAGCTGGTAATTGTTGACCTCAGTTACGTTACGGAACCTAAAAGCAACATTATGGAAGTCAGTTCAAAAGCTCTTTTACTAAAGTACGTGATTTGGAGGAAAGAAACAAATTGGATAAGAACTCTGCTGACATACGCTTAACTAACATCGTGAAGTATTAAATGCTTGGTCTAGGATAAACACGAGATATCAAATTGTCCTTGACGTTTTCTAAAGTCATCGCAGAATCTTTACACAAGATGTAATTAATCTAAATAGATTTGAGTTGGGTTTACATTAAAAGAAATAATAAAATTAATATGAGCAGCTAGAAATAATATTCTGTAATTCCTGGGGAAGTCTCCTCAGCCAGTCAACATTTTTCATGTTATTTTACTAACTCTGAATTCTCCACCTCACAGATTTACCGGTATCGAGATGCTTTCATGTAAGCGCCGTCCGTCTATGGTCTGCCCTGTTTTAGGATGGAGAAGAGCAAATTTGTCACCCTTTAAAGATAGTACAGACTGGTACGAGCGCCTTCTGGCGGTAATCTGAACTGATAAGAATATCGAGTGACTCTACGACAGTGGTTCTCAACCGCGGCCCTCAGCCTCCTACTTTGCGGCCCGCAAAGCAAAGTTGCCGAAAAAATTAGGGCTAAGAATATCATATTAAAACGGTCAGAATTTCGCAAAGTTATTGATTTATTAATTGTACTGTACATAAGTTGTATAATTCAGTAATTATAATAATTATTTCATTCATTATGTTTCATTATGTTTTGTTATGTTTTATTATGTTTTGTTATGTTTCATTATGTTTTGTTATGTTTTATTATGTTTTGTTATGTTTCATTATGTTTTGTTATGTTTCATTATGTTTTGTTATGTTTTATTATGTTTTGTTATGTTTTATTATGTTTTGTTATGTTTCATTATGTTTTTTTATGTTTTGTTATGTTTTATTATTTTTATTTTAGATATTTTAATTCCTAATGAGTGCTATGGAAGGAGTACCTTCAAAGAAACCTCGCACTGTTATCCAGGAGAATCGTGCTTTTCAAAGTGATTGGAAAGTCAAATATTTCGTGATTGAGAAAAACAATGAAGCTCATTGTCTCTTGTGCCCTATGGTGATTAAAACGATGAAGTCATGCAATATTGAGAGACATTACAAGACTCTTGCAGATGATTATGAATGCTACCAAGGTGAATCTAGAGTGAAGAAGTTAGAGTCTTTAAAGACATCACGTGCAAAGCAAGCATCCTTCTTTAAATTTTCTGGTGATTCGAAAGACATTACACTGGTTTCATACCGAGTAAGCCACCTTCTTGCTTCTCATATGAAGCCGTATTCCGATGGTGAAATTATAAAACAGGCTATTGAGACATTTACTGAAGTATGTTGTCCTTCTATCACTGAGAAAGCTAAGAAGTTGCAGCTCAGCAATGATACAGTAGCACGACGAGTTGATTGCATATCCAGTGATCTGCATGAAGCAAATCAAACGATTTTGTGTGCTACTCGATCGCTCTTGATACCACAAAGGACATCACAGATACTGAGCAGTTATCAGTGTTCATATGGGGAGTAATGCCTGACTTTAAGATTTATGAGGAATTTCTCACACTGCGTTCCATCCATGGATCAACAAAGAGCGCCGACATATACCGTGAAGTGCGTGCAAGTCTTGAAGTTGCTAATCTAGACGCGTCTAAGCTACTTTCAATTGCTACAGATGGCTCGCCGTCTATGCTTGGATAAAAAGATGGACTTCGAGGACGAATTGCCTCATGGCGAAAAGAGGACGAGCTAACTCCTAACATATGGCACCACTGTCTTGTACACCAAGAAAATCTTATTGCTAAGTCAGTGAAAATGGTCCAAGTTACTGGAACTGCCATATCTATTGTAAATTGGATTCGTACAAGTGCTCTCAACCATCGTGATTTCAAGCAGTTTTTTGGATATTGCAGATATGAATGTGACAGGGAGATGTGGTGATGTTCACTGCTGTTCGATGGTTAAGCCGTGCCGCATGCCTCAAAAGAATTTATGAACTTCTACCTAAAATTCGAGATTTTGTTGAAGTGAAAAAGGCTAGTTTCCCCGAGCTTGATAGTGGCAAATGGCGGGCTGACTTGGCGTTCATGGTAGACATTACTACTCATCTTTCAGAATTGAATCGTATTTTGCAGGGTAAGGATAAGCTCTGCCATGACATGTACAGCACAGTATTAGCTTTCATCGCAAAACTCCGTCTTTGGAATTCACAGATTTCACAAGGTATTACTACTCATTTTCCTTCACTCTCCAGCCACCAGAAAGATGGCTCGTATGGACAGTACAGTAGGATCCTTAGCGACTTGACTGAAGATTTTGAACGGCGTTTTGCTGATATCAAGGAGTGCCTTCCTCTGATAAAAATATTTTCTGTTCCTTTGGAAGTGGATGCAGCTGCAAGTCCCGATGTGTTCCAAATGGAGCTGCTCGATTTGCAGTCAGACCTGCAGCTCACTGCTGTATTCAAGGCTAATCATCTGCTTGATTTTTGGAGTCGAGTTCCGGAAGGAAAGTATCCTCATTTGATTGCAAATGCACATAAATATGCTTCAGTTTTCGCATCAACTTATGTGTGTGAAGCACTCTTCAGCAAGCTTGTGCGAATCAAAACCGAGTATCGTAGTAGATTGACTGATGACCACGTAAAAAACCTATTGCGCGTAGCTTCGTCCTCCATTACGCCTCAGTTTGGGAAATTGGTTGAAGGTCAAAAGCAGCATCAAATTTCGCATTAAATATGTAACTACAGTTTTATGTTTATTTTATTTCATGCTAATAAAGGTATAATATCTGAATTTTTATGTACAAATTTTAGCAAAATTTCTTTATTATATTTTTTAGTTTTTTGTGCGGCCCTCTAGTGCAATGTTGGTTCTGAATTTGGCCCTACGTTCAAAAAGGTTGAGAACCTCTGCTCTGCGATAAGCATTGCTGTTCAAACTACCGAAACTGCGCAGTCTAACTGTTTTGACTGATTTCTTCCCTCTATCTCTGAAGACAATTTTCGTCTTCACTATTCTTTGAACTCCAGTCTACTTACCCGTCTTACATCGATCACGGGGTGTGCCACGACTTCTGGCCACAGCTACTTTTTAAACACCACGTTATCTATCGTTCATTTCCGGAGCTTCTTCCCTGTCCCATGATCCAACTGTCAGAATTTCCGTCGTGTTACCGGAAACACTTTCGGCACAGTATCCAAGAACAACGGTATTCACAGCCTCGCACCTGGCTGACAAGTTGGAAATACTAATCATAATATTTCACTATAGTTCGAGTCGTATCGCCATAAACAGCTTGTTTTTCTTATAAGTTTTACACAGAAATTAATATCTTATCCAATATGATTATCATAATTTGTAAAAGATTAATTATCCCTCCTCACTCGGCTAAACTATCTGCCTTGTATTAGGATATTTAATTCTTCATTACAAACGGAATTAGAATTTGTGGAAATGGAGATTACGCTGTGTCTGAACAGTTCATTGAGACCTACACAAGTGTATGTTTAAAGACGTGTTTTAATTTATTTTGTAACGATTAGAAAGTAGAAAAATTAATTTATAAAGAAATTTTATGTGATAAAACGTGTATTAAGTAGGTTTCAAGTGACTGCTAATAGTGATGTTCTTGCATTTAAACTCTTTATAGATAAACCGATCTGTTATACTTATCTTCTTTCTCTACTTCACGTTTCTGTATAGAAGTTTCTTTAAATTAGTCACATTGAAATCAGACAGAAGTAAACTGAAAATAAATAAAATAACAACATGGCTGGCAGTTTGGCGGCACGAGATAACTTCTAATCTCATATAGTGTTTGTTAGGTCAGGCAGGGGTCGCAGTGACTGGTGTTAAGAATATTTCGACAAACGGAAGGTGAGTTTGCTTGAAACTACTTGGAAAATGGGGTGAAAGGAAGGGAAACGGCCAAGTGACCATATTACTTTCATTCGACCAAATGCATCGACTCTGTGAGATTCTCAGTGGTTATTAGTAACCAGTTTCTGCTGCTTGACTTTTTTTTCCTTCTGAGCTTTTGTCAGCTAGGGATTACAGCTGCTTCGTAGAACTCAATGGATGTTTTTACACGAATCCATTACATACCATAATTTGAAGAGGTTTTCTCTCTTTTTTGTAGCTGGATTGACGGCTTTACTCACAATAAAACACTCGCCATGTGGCTTCGAGACGACGCCATGGCCCGCAGCGTTCGCGCTGACACCAGCGGAGGTGGCGACCCCTACAATGGTAATATGTGGGTAAAGTCGGCACACGCTGGTGGTCATTCTGCGGATGGAGAGTTTGCTAGGATTCGGGGTGAGTGGCTTGGGTTGCCATGACGTTCTGCGAAGCCACTAGTAGCAATCTCCAAAGTTTTCTCCCCAACAGGACGACGCTCACCCACATACGGTTAAGGTGCCCACATAAGCAGAATAACGGTAACAGTTAGAGGAGACCGCGTTAGTTCTCGACCGGAACAGGATTTACCCGGTCTTCGTGGAGACTTCTGTAAATCATGAGAAGACACTGCACAGTTTCCAATTATATTTTAAGTGATTGATTGGTTTCCATAGTGATGCACAAGAATCAGTTGCAGTGGATGACCCAAAGAAGAGCACAAACTAGTAACAAGGAGAGATAATTCCATGGACCGACAGTGTTGCCATTGCCACTATTTAACAAGGAGAGATAATTCCATGGACCGACAGTGCCGCCACTGCCACTATTTAACAAGGAGAGATAATTCCATGGACCGACAGTGCTTCCACTGCCACTATTTAACAAGGAGAGATAATTCCATGGACCGACAGTTCTGCCACTGTCACTATTTAACAAGGAGAGATAATTCCATGGACCGACATTGCTGCCACTGTCACTATTTAACAAGGAGAGATAATTCCATGGACCGACAGTGCTGCCACTCTCACTATTTAACAAGGAGAGATAATTCCATGGACCGACAGTGTTGCCACTGCTACTATTTAACAAGGAGAGATAATTCCATGGACCGACAGTGTTGCCACTGCTACTATTTAACAAGGAGAGATAATTCCATGGACCGACAGTTCTGCCACTGCCACTATTTAACAAGGAGAGATAATTCCATGGACCGACAGTGCTGCCACTGCTACTATTTAACAAGGAGAGATAATTCCATGGACCGACAGTGCTTCCACTGCCACTATTTAAAAAGGAGAGATAATTCCATGGACCGACAGTTCTGCCACTGCCACTATTTAACAAGGAGAGATAATTCCATGGACCGACAGTGCTGCCACTGCCACTATTTAACAAGGAGAGATAATTCCATGGACCGACAGTGCTGCCACTGCCACTATTTAACAAGGAGAGATAATTCCATGGACCGACAGTGCTGCCACTGCCACTATTTAACAAGGAGAGATATTCCATGGACCGACAGTGCTGCCACTGCCACTATTTAACAGGAGAATAATTCCATGGACCGACAGTGCTGCCACTGCCACTATTTAACAAAAGAGATAATTCCATGGACCGACAGTGCTGCCACTGCCACTATTTAACAAGGAGAGATAATTCCATGGACCGACAGTGCTGCCACTGCCACTATTTAACAAGGAGAGATAATTCCATGGACCGACAGTTCTGCCACTGTCACTATTTAACAAGGAGAGATAATTCCATGGACCGACAGTGCTGCCACTGCCACTATTTAACAAGGAGAGATAATTCCATGGACCGACAGTGCTGCCACTGCCACTATTTAACAAGGAGAGATAATTCCATGGACCGACAGTGCTGCCACTGCCACTATTTAACAAGGAGAGATAATTCAATGGACCGACAGTGCTGCCACTGCCACTATTTAACAAGGAGAGATAATTCCATGGACCGACAGTGCTTCCACTGCCACTATTTAACAAGGAGAGATAATTCCATGGACCGACAGTGCTTCCACTGCCACTATTTAACAAGGAGAGATAATTCCATGGACCGACAGTTCTGCCACTGCCACTATAGTTCACACTTCTGGTCGTTTATTCAAACAAAACTTCAATAAAATAAGCAGTCAACAACAACAACAAGAAAATTAATTAAATAATAAAATGTAACGCATAATTTAGAAAATATTTAACTGAGATTTTTTTCTTGATTGTACATTCTCCCTGTTTTGTTTGACTTCGGTCAGCCGTGGTGTGTTACATATGCCACTGTCGTAGGAAAACGACTGTTAATGTGTTTGTCAAAATTGATCATCGCCGTCAGGTGCGATCTATATATCGATGTTTCCATGCGTCCACAGTTCAGTCAGTAAACGATCAGATTTTACGCTGGGTAGTGTATACACTTTCTTGTTGACAAGACAACTGATTAGGTAAGGATAACTGCAGCAGCTACCAGAACAGCTACAAAGTAAAGTAAGATCCACAGCCATAGAAAAACAGTAATTAATAAAAGCGGTTTGTATGGAAATAAAATTGTAAGGATTCTAAGGTGAGTTCGCCGAGCAGCCGGTAAACAGACTGATGGTTTACGTTCCCGGGACTTCGAAGAGTTAAACAATAAGAGCGAAAGTAGGCGCTCAGCATAGCTGTATATGTCACAGACCACGGTGCAGGAATCGAGAAGACGTAGTTATGGGTTCTAGAACAAATTCACAATTCCTACCAAACCAATAAATAGATATCCATCAGACACTAAATATCTCACCACGTAAACGCCACCATGATAACTTACAGCCTTGGAAGGCAACCACAATGCTGTATAATTCCTTTAATCCAGCAGGTACCAGACCACATATGCACCGGATTAAATAATGTGCCGGTTTAAAGGCATCATTTATCTATAATACAGGAAATCACAATAACAATAACGTATCGTAACTGTAACAGAAACTCCCCTAGATCGAGTGAAGGATGAGCAGCACCATTGTGTAGCAGACCGTGGTTTTCCTTGTGTACAGCAGCGGCAGGGTTAAACAGAGTACAGCTGCACCGTGGCGGTAATGTTAACAAAATCCTTCCTCTTCATTCTACGGCCGGACGAAGAGCTATTCTTTGACGATATTAGTAAATAATTCAAAGAAGCGAAAGTTTATTTTAAAAATAAGTAATACAGAATATTTTCGCAGAGCATAGAATATCCAAACACACACCGGCAAGCAGGCGAGGGGGTACCGACTGATTAACAGTGCCGCATAATGGTCATAAATCACAATAGTTCAGCCTGGTAAGCCGGAAGTGCCGGATTAAATAAATTTTACTGCAGAGAATCAAGGAACACTTACAGAAATAAGCAAACAGCTCTTAAAGGTTTACCAGTGGCATATAAACTGAAAAATGACGACTTGTCCAGCACAGAGCTACCTAAACTCGAAAGCCATTCCACGGAAAACTTTTTTTTTTTGGAATTTAAGTAAAACTGGTAACAGTGGAAAGCTCACTTCCGGCAGGCACCGGAAGATTCTACACGAGTTATTCCTCACTAGAGCGAATAAGCATAAGTAGAAATTGGCAGGCTCTTCGAAATATTTACACTGCCGAAGATTGGTTTCGGTACTCAACACTACGCAGACAAGATGTATGAGACCTCATCCCAAATTTGGCACAACAAAAAGACCTAATCTACATAGGCGCATATTTGTTTTTACGGTAAAACAAAAAAATCCCCACAAATTTATTTATTCTTTTGGCATAACAGATAGTACAAAGCATCTTCTGAACTTTAGACGACGTTGGGTCCACTGCGACAAACTGGTTTATCAGAATTACTGCATGTACAGCCGAAAATGTATGTGCCAAAACCAAAAACAAGAAAACTATCATCGTTGTTAGGGTGGGCACACGGAAAGTAGCAACTCCGTGAACAGATCGCACCTCTTTGCCTTAGGGAAGCTGGTGGGAAAGCGGCCACCTCATAAACAGCACAAATCTGCTCCAGGCTTTTGAATTTATTCATCAGACTTTCTTATAAACAGCTAGGACGGTCGAGCGGAGAGTCTACTTCCCAAACAGCTAAACTTTGAATTTTTCTTAAAAAATGGAGAATACATATCTGTATCTGGGTTTTTTACCCACAGAAGCCAGTGTGACAAATTTCTGATGAACAGCCAAGCTGATGAAGGAATCCGCTTCTTCTACCTGCACCGAGAGGAGCCAATCCACAGGTCAAGTTAACCTGCAGTATAAATGAATACCTGGTGAAAATTAAGATTGAGGAAGGGACCGAAAGATTAATGGATAATGATGATGATGATCTCTGCTGCAGTATCCGCTTCAGAGGTTTTTCATGCTCGTGAAGATGGGCTGGGAAATAAAACTTCTTTTTTCGCTTTCTACTGGTGGAGGTAAATTTGTTTGTCCAAAATGCAGACTCACTCTACTACACGAAGCACTGAACTTAAAGATGCTTTCATAAGATAGACGATGGGGTTGTCACGCCTAAGCTCGATAGGCGATTACAGACACAAGTTCTTTTCAGCATCTTTCTAGCGCGTTTAGAATTTCGCCTGATGTCGAAGTGATGCTCATGTTGGCTAACAGACTACGTCTGATTGGAGTGTTGGAAAACATTGCCATTTCCACAACTGATTAAATGGGATTTATTGTTGGCTTTGAGTGGATGACCAGTACTTATCGCCGCACTGACTGTCACCTGGCTGGCATCATTATCATGGCCATCTGATCTCCCTTCGCACCTGGCCCGACCTCTCTGGGGTGCTACTTTCATACTGATATCTCTTCTTACCTGCAGAGGTGTTTATAAGCACTAAACACATTCGTATATCATGCGGTAGAAAAAAATTAATTTGCACCTTCAAGGTGGGAATTGCCTTTTCCCCACCTCTGTACAAGCAAGTAAAATAGCATCACATTATCGTGAAAAGTGCATCTGGGCAGTTTACAATTTCTCAAGAAAGGACAGTATAACCTAATCTCTCGTGCATGATGGGAGAAAAAAGACTGCCACCTGGCGGCCTTTAGCGGGTGTTCTAAGTTGGTATTTACAGGAAAGAAAGCCAAGAACAAAATTGTTTACATAGTTTAACTTCTAGTTATTAGAGAGCATAGAAATCTTTACGTCGTTACCGGTAAATGGAACACAGAAGTAAAGATGAGGTTTATAAGCGGAACCGACCGAGCCATGATAAGTTGTCTGGCGCGATCAGAGACCGATAGCAGAGCTCTGTAGGATTTTCCCGACAGCAAAGATAGAGAGCTTTTGGAGGGGTGGTGGTTCTTCAATTTGTTTTCCTGTATATTCTTCACCGAATTTAGAATTTGGAAAATAGTTCTGACATCGATATCCCTGTGTGAGCAAACGAAAGGTATCACTTCCCCTATCGGAAGGCACGGTTTAATTTAAAACAAGTCATTCAATTTCTATCGGTTAAGTTTCCTCAGACTGTCTGAATTTCTCAGTGTGGGGGGCTGTTGGCTTTGAAGTGTAATTACACCCCGGGACTAAAGAACTATTTAAGTTTGCGCTTCGTTTCCGTTTTACTTTTCATGTACTCATCTCATTAACACGTCGTTCTTTTGTCAGCGTAAAGTGGCCATTTGCTGAGACGTTCCGCTTACCACAGAAGATACTCTTGGATTTATCATGTCACAAAATGCATTTTTGCGTTCGTAACACGAAACAAACACATTATTTTCTTTTGATGGTAGTAGTTGTCTAAATGACTGCCAAATAGAGAAAAAAAAACTATACGTAAAGCTAATCTAGGTGCTTTCATATTCCTGTTAATGTCAGGGGCAGATGGCGGTCGGCAGGTAACAACAACAAGGAGGTGTTGTAAATGGGTAGGGGAAGTCACTGGTGGGCGACTGTTAGTAATGGCGTCTTTGAAATCAAACAGGAGAGCATCTCTCTCTCTCTCTCTCTGTTAATACTATACAATTATTGGAAAAACAATCCAGTTGATTGATATCAATCAAAAAGCGTTTTTGATACACAGCAGCTTAATAATTTAGATTGCAGAACAGGGATTATCCATCTCACACACACACACACACACAAGGGGGTAAGGTAGGGGGGGACAACTGGCCGGGCCCCTAGTTACCTCACCACGACACATTTTAATTAACTGTTATGTTTTCTGGCCTACAGTTTGATATAAAAATAAAAGTAAGAAGGAGAAATTTTAAACGGGAAAAGCAGTCATTTAAAAACTGCAGGTAAAACGAAGCGCTATAGTTAAATGAGATTTGAAGTTTTGTCATGAGATTTATGGATCTTGAAAAAAAAAACAGCTTTTATAACGGAGCCAAAACTCGATATGGAATCAAATCATTTCATTCCTACCTAATACAATCTAGGATTCGAAGAACTTGTATGGCTGGTTTCCTTCTTTCTTCTTTATCCTTTTTTTGTCTGCACCTTTTTACATTAATTATTTGTTGTTTAAACATTTTTAAAAAAAAAAAAAACGATTTTACGAGGTTATCAAAGTTGGAGGACGATTCATCAAAAATAGAATGGAGATTAAAAGATAATCATAATACATGACGGGTACTTTCTGTTGACAGAGCCTCTAGAAGAAGGAGAACTTTCTGACCGATCTTACTAAACTTCTTCAGGTATTGAGCAACTAGGACAGCATCAGCCTGACCCACACTGTTCCATGGAACGCAGTGGCCGTGTCTGTTTACTGGAAGAGAGAGAGAGAGGGGGTGGGGGAGAGAGGGAGGGAGAGAGAGAGAGAGGACAGAGAGAGAGAGGGATGGAGAGAGAGAGAGAGAGAGAGAGGGGGAGAGAAAGAGGGAGAAAGAGAGAGGGGGTGAGAGAGAGACAGAGAGGGGGGAGAGAGAGACAGAGAGAGAGAGAGCGAGGGAGGGGGTGAGAGAGGAGAGAGAGGAGAGAGAGAGAGAGGGGGGAGGAGAGAGAGAGAGAGAGAGAGAAGAGGAGAGCGAGGGAGGGGGGTGAGAGAGACAGAAAGAGAGAGGATGGAGAGAGAGAGAGAGTGAGGAGAGGGATGGAGAGAGAGAGCGACAGAGAAAGATGAGAGGAAGGAGGGAGGAGAGAGAGAGAGACAGAGAGAGAGAGGATGGAGAGAGAGAGGGATGAGAGAGGGGAGAGAGAGACAGAGAGAGAGAGGGAGAAGAGGGGGGGAGAGAGAAGAGAGGCGTTGAGAGAGAGAGATGGGGGAGAGAGAGGGAGGGAGGGGGTGAGAGAGAGAGAGACAGAAAGAGAGAGGGATGGAGAGAGAGAGAGAGAGGGGGAGAGAGAGGAGGGGGAGGAGAGGGAGGGAGGGGTGAGAGAGAGCGAGAGGGGGGAAGAGAGGAGGGAGGGGGGGTGAGAGAGAGAGAGAGAGAGAGAGAGAGAGGGGGAGAGAGGGAGGGAGGGGGTGAGAGAGAGAGAGACAGAAAGAGAGAGGGGGGAGAGAGGGAGGGAGGGGCGTGAGGAGAGAGAGAGAGAGAGCGAGAGAGAGAGAGAGAGAGAGAGAGAGAGCGGGGGATACTTCCCTAGTGTTCTCTACCTGGCCCTACCACGCGAATTATTTTCACCTGCCCCTGTGGCGAAGTCATATCGGAATGCACCGAACACGTCTTAGTCAGGCGTATTGGCAGCCGATACCGATCGACGAACATCTGTTATCGTTACCATAGCGACCTTTCACAATTATTGATTCCAGAGCGGAAACTGATACACAGGCTGCCTTTTTTTTTTAAACCTCACTCGAACAGCTGCGCCAGCTAGCGAGCAAATCCGGCGTTCGCGCAAATGTAAGGTAGCTGTGTAGCAGGTACACGCGACTGACTGCTCAGCGACCGTCTTACACCGCCATTGTTGTTTTTTCACTCGCGAGCCGCCGTTTAACTTGGGACGAGAGAAATGGCCCCGTAGGCTCGGTTAGGCGCCCGACCAGATCCCTCTCTACCGCCTCCGCCTGAGCACAGCGAGAGACGGAGAGGAAACTGAAGGCTGGATTTACCACCGGAGCGAGCATCTTTTGATTCGACACGGGAACACAGCTGTGGGTAGGTGGAGCGGGGCCATGTCAGGGAGGCCGCCACCCGTGACCGATTCCTGCTGCCCGGCCGCCGCTAAGGGAGCCAGGTCGGGACCAGGCGGCCAGGGACTCTGAAGATCGCTATGCGTGCTCGGGGTTAGCAGCAGCCGCGCTCAGCTGGACCCATCTTCGTGTCCCCCCCCATCTCTCGCCTGGACCCAACATGTCGAACAACACGACGGACGGCCTGACGACGACACCCGACCCTTCCAAATGCCCCGACGAACGCCTCTGGTACGTTTTTCTCGCCTCCAGCCTCATCACTTTCGGGGCCGGCTTCATCATCATCCTCGTGTGTCGTCTCGGGGCTTTCCTGTGCTGCCATAACAAAAAAAGCTGGAACACCGCGAAGGGAGGAGCGGCCACCGGGCAGAAGCCCTTCTTGAAGACCTCGGACCCGGAGATCGGATGGATGACGGAAGCCAAGGACTGGGCCGGGGAGTTGATTTCCGGACAGACGACGACCGGACGGATACTGGTAAGTGAAGCGCAGCGCCCCTACTAAGATGCGGCGTGGAGATGCTTAGCGTGTGCCGTGTACCCGTAAAAGCAGCGCGAGCCAGGGAGGGCCCCTACCTGGCGGGGCTGTGGGTGGATTAATCGCGACCCGTCTGGTCTGGCGTATAAATCTCAACGATCTCGCTTGTATAACGGCACGGCGGCTTATACCCTTCCCGCAAACCCACCACAGCTCTTTCTAGCTGACCCGTGTAATGTGGGTAAAGCTTGAGTCATGCATGGAGAGCGTTTTTCGGGTCAAAAATAACATCGCTATTTATACCATGTGGCCGAAAAGTGGGTGTGGCTGTGAATTATTACAGCTATTCGTGCGGTGCATTGGAACGTTGACAAGACATCATTAGCGAAGAAACAGACCGAGAAAGCCTCCTAAAATAGAATGCTTATGACATCTGGCTGAGGGCCAACTTCCCTTCTCTCTCTCTCTCTCTCATATTCAAAATGTTTAAATTAAATACAGTTATTTTACATATAAACATTAATCTTTTTGTCCGCCTCTTTCTCTTAGTGGTAAGTTATTATATCCCGACGACGGCCGGCGTATTGATCTGACCTTCGCAATAAATAGAAAAATACTCACATGAAAAATGTATTCTTACTTATTCTATTTTCAATCAAAGTTTATTTACAAAACTTTCAGATACAAGCCTGGCGATTATTAATAATATTAAATACTTCTGTAAGCCCGTAGTAAGAAGTTAATTATTTAAAAGGAATTGTTGATTACTAGTAACTGGATATAACGCTTAGTGCTTTTACGTGTTTGTTTATATTTGATTTTGTTTTTTGGACGCAGGTGGTGTGGGCATCGTGTTGCTTTCGTTCGAGAGTGATGAGATTCACCGTGTGCGTGCACTCTCTCTCTCTGTACCAACATCATATCTCTGTACTGAAGTCATCTCTCTCTACTCTCGCTCTCTCTCTCTGTGTACTGACGTCATATCTCTCTTTCTGTGTACTGACGTCATATCTGTCTCTCTGCACTGACGCTCTCTCTCTCTCTCTGCACTGACGTCATATTTCTCTCTGTACTGACGTCATATCTGTCTCTCTGCACTAACGTCATATTTCTCTCTGTACTGACGTCATATCTCTCTTTCTGTGTACTGACGTCATATCTGTCTCTCTGCATTGACGCTCTCTCTCTCTCTGCACTGACGTCATATTTCTCTCTGTACTGACGTCATATTTGTCTCTCTGCACTGACGCTCTCTCTCTCTGCACTGACGTCATATTTCTCTCTGTACTGACGTCATATCTGTCTCTCTGCACTGACGTCATATTTCTCTCTGTACTGACGTCATATCTGTCTCTCTGCACTGACGTCATATTTCTCTCTGTACTGACGTCATATTTCTCTCTCTACTGACGCTCTCTCTCTCTCTGTACTGACGTCATATCTGTCTCTCTGCACTGACGTCATATCTGTCTCTCTGCACTGACGTCATATTTCTCTCTGTACTGACGTCATATCTGTCTCTCTGCACTGACGCTCTCTCTCTCTCTCGGTACTGACATCATATTTCTCTCTCTACTGACGCTCTCTCTCTCTCTGCACTGACGTCATATTTCTCTCTCTACTGACGCTCTCTTTCTGTGTACTGACGTCATATTTCTCTCTATATACTGACGCTCTCTCTGTACTGACGTCATATTTCTCTCTGTACTGACGCTCTCTCTCTCTCTCTCGTTCGTCTCATTTTTTTAAACAAACGTACAAACAAGAAAAAAAACACCGTAAGTTATAGAAGCCAAAGTTGGATACAAAGTCAGCGAAAGCTCAGTCCTTTTTTCATTATCTTTTGCCCTAGCGGCGCTTAGCAAACCCAGAGTGTAAACCGAAGACTCTTTCGTCAGAAAGAAGCTTTAAACCAAGCCAGAAACACGCCAGCAGGCACTACCAAAAATAGGTCAGAATTCTCACGTGGTATAAGGTTAGCGGATATAAGTGGCTTTGTTTGTAGACTAGTAGGCTACTAGCTGCGTGGCGATCAATCTGAGGAAAATTAGTTGTAGCAGGTTAGTATTTTGCCAATAGTGGCACTCAACAAAACCGATGAAAGGAGAAAGAGCTTTTTTTATTTATCTGGCCCGGAAGGTAATCTACCCTCTCTCTGCTTTAGTCCAACGTATTTAGCTTGTTATCATTAACTGCTCATAAAAACATGTTACTGAGTAGTGACCAATTACACGTTCTTCAGATTTGTGTATTTACACTAAATTTCCATCTTAAACTAAAACAGTTTTTTTGTTGGATTGATTGTGTTTCGTATACATAGGGAAGTTAAATAAAAGATAACGTAATTGAAAGACAAACTGTACATCTCAATTTTTGTACACAAACATTCCAATTGCCGTTTATCTTTATACATGAAAGCATATATTATTTAAAGTTCAGTTTCTGAGGACATCTTGAAAAAAATATCAACCTATAGATTTTTATCACATTTTATAATACCGGAGCGATCAACAAATGGCGTTTATTTTGATTGATAATACCTTGTATAGACAGTAAGGCCAGCACGATGGAACTTGTCTCGACTTAAAAGATTTTCCATACATAGAGGCATAAACTAAAAAATAAGACGATATTAATAGCAGAATGGCATCATCGGTTTCACCAAAAAGGCCCAAAAGGGACACGACTTACAGTATCAGAATTGTATTGACTTCCCCTTATTCTTGCTGGCGGATTGCTGTCCAATATTTTGCTGAATTTCTCACAAGTCAGTTGCACATCTTCCGCTGCAGTTCCATGTAAATTGTTGGTCTGTTTTCTGTGTGAGGTGGTGGATTAATATATTATATTTAAAAAAGCCAGAACACTTTTTACCAAGGGGACCGAATGATGCGCGGAAATTTCTACTTCTGTGCATCACTACTAATACCAGAAAATGTGAAAACTATATATAATATATCGCTTTTAATTTATAATTTCAATGGTATTTTATTGTTTTTATTGGTTTTGTACTTGTCATAAGTTTTCAGTGTTAAGAATTTAAAGGCGTTTGCTAAAACCCACAGCAAGCCTAGTAGTGACATCTTTCGGCGGCAACGGTGGCCAATATTCATTACCGCTGCTGCCCGAGAAGCTCGTTTCGAAGTGAAGTGCAGGCTTAAATCTATCCTCCTCTTTTCTTTGATCTAACCGAACGCTTTGTCACGGTAGCTACTCATGAGGAATGTAGATATTGCAACAGACAAAAGGTTAAAACAAGCTGACAGAAAATGATGCTGATGCTGCTCACTGGCCATTGGCGAAAGAGTGTGAACCACGTCTTGAGTATGAGCGAAGACAAATCTAATAGATGGCACAATAACAGTAAAGATGTAATTCTGTCCCTGTTCCAACTCGCTTACAGAACTACGGCCGAGCTGAGCCCGGAAATATGGGATTGAATATATCGGAAGGTAGAAGGAAATCCGATATCAGACGCAGGGCGATCACAGCGAGTGCACAATAATCGTCACAAAGGACGGTTCTGATGTCTCTCCGAGGACTTTCGCTTTTGTATGGTTTTCTGCGTGGCTTTTATTCGTCTTCTCTCTGAATCAGGTGGTCGCTGCTCGTGCACGCGGCCATCTTACTGTCAGGAAGCGAAGAACACACGTTCGTAACGAGAAAAAATTATTATTATAATATAAAACTTTACCAATTACTTTCCTTCCTTTCTGTCTTGGCGGTGCGGCAGTTCTCCAGGAGCTGAGCAGCAGGTCTAGAAGAAGAGCTGCTGTCATAGTTATCCATCGCACCTGAAAATACCATTGCCGACTAATGTCTGCGCGTGTGAAGGGTTAATGTTGACGTAACAGATTCCTAAAACCTACTCAGAACTGCATAAAACTCGTGTCATCTTTTATATGGGAATAAAACCCCGTATGTTATGGAAAAACCGAATTTCCGCTGATTTTGTAATCGTATTCTTGCCTTGACAAAGCTGAATACAAAGTCAGCGAAAGCTCGGGTTTTTCTTAACTTATGGGGTTTGTGTGTGTGTGTGTGTTTTATAAAAGGTTTCCGTGATACGAGAAGTTAGAGGGTTAATGGGGATAGACGACTTCAAATGGTGGGGTTCGCGTGCCTTTCTATTACGAGAAACAACAACAAAGCGAAATAAGATTAAATCTGCAATGGATGTTCGATGAAATCTAATTATTTTAAATGATATTAGTTCTGTAAAATAGAGAACGGATGAAAGGAGAACTAATCTACGCATATCGTGTGACTGCTGTCCTGGTTTGAATTTAACAGGGGATTTTAAGATTAGAATATCAGAGCAGACGAAACGCAAGCGCTCGCTCGGACCGTACTTCGACACGTTTTCCCAATCAATGTCTGTGGAACTCGCCGACCGTTGATTCAGAAAAACCCGTGAGAACAACCACGTGATTCCATAAAGAGCAAACAGATTTAAATACAGCAACACCGAGAACTAAAGTTCGAGGACAGCAGGATAATTCTAAAAAAAAGTTGTATTTTAATTAACGGTCGGAAACGACGCGGAGTTATTACGGTTTTAGGGGAAACAACTTCTGAAATGTAGGCAAGGAAAACCGTGGATGATACAAAGGGATTGTAAGTTCATAATCCATCCTCTGGGGATGATGGTCGTGGCTTGAACGGTTGTTAAGGGTTCGTGGAGCACATCTCAGTAAAGGCACAAGGAAGGATGTCGTCTCATCTCTCTGCTCCTGCACGGATAAGGGAGGCTCCACCAGTTTTCAGAACGGAAAAAAAAGAGAAGAAAATGTCTTCCGCTTGAATCCAGAATCCCATGATGTGAAATGTTTCATTTATTTATCACTGCTCAGAGAGATTTCGGATGAGGAATGTTTACTGTAACAAGGAGAATAAAAAAAAAAGATAAAATTCAATTAACCAGCAGAAGAGCACCTACATAAAACAAACAAACGGGGATAATAGCGACGATACCTCAGGTGTGTACCTCAAAGGTTGGTTCTGTAAGTTACCAAGGTCAGGGAAAGTTCCTGAACTAAATGACCCTCCACTAAAAGGTCTTAGTTCACTCTTCTGCTGTAATTATCGTCTTCCTACCGTCGTTTTTCACCCATCTTTTATTTCTAACACACGCACAACAAAAAGAGCCAAGAGGCCCCTGTCGCCTGTATAAACCGTGCAATCTTCACTTCTCCTCCTAGTTAATAGCTCCCTGGAGGTTCTATTAGTCGGCCATGCAGACGACACAACACGCCTGGCTTATTGCATTTTTTTCATCATACTTTTGGCACTCAGCCATTTCTGGACTATTTCATTATAGCTCCTTAATTTTCTCGCTTCACGATAACCTCGGCCAAATAAGGCAATGAATGCCTGGGGCAAATCTCTGTAGATCCTGAGAGAAGAAGGAGAGAGCTCCGACTCCTTCTCTCCATCTCTCTCTCTGTACTGACATGGTCTCTCTCTCTTCTCTCTCTCTCTGTACTGACATGGTCTCTCTCTCCATCTCTCTCTCTGTACTGACATGGTCTCTCTCTCTCTGTACTGACGTCATGACTCTCTCTGTACTGACATGGTCTCTCTCTCTCTGTACTGACGTCATGACTCTCTCTGTACTGACATGGTCTCTCTCTCCATCTCTCTCTCTGTACTGACATGGTCTCTCTCTCTCTCTGTACTGACGTCATGACTCTCTCTGTACTGACATGGTCTCTCTCTCTCTTTGTACTGACGTCATGACTTTCTCTGTACTGACATGGTCTCTCTCTCTCTGTACTGACGTCATGACTCTCTCTGTACTGACATGGTCTCTATCTCTCTCTCTTTGTACTGACGTCATGACTCTCTCTGTACTGACATGGTCTCTCTCTCTGTACTGACGTCATGACTCTCTCTGTACTGACATGGTCTCTATCTCTCTCTCTTTGTACTGACGTCATGACTCTCTCTGTACTGACATGGTCTCTCTCTCTCTGTACTGACGTCATGACTCTCTCTGTACTGACATGGTCTCTCTCTCTCTGTACTGACGTCATGACTTTCTCTGTACTGACATGGTCTTTCTCTCTCTGTACTGACGTCATGACTCTCTCTGTACTGACATGGTCTCTATCTCTCTCTCTTTGTACTGACGTCATGACTTTCTCTGTACTGACATGGTCTCTCTCTCTCTGTACTGACGTCATGACTCTCTCTGTACTGACATGGTCTCTATCTCTCTCTCTTTGTACTGACGTCATGACTCTCTCTGTACTGACATGGTCTCTCTCTCTTTGTACTGACGTCATGACTTTCTCTGTACTGACATGGTCTCTCTCTCCATCTCTCTCTCTGTACTGACGTCATGACTCTCTCTGTACTGACATGGTCTCTCTCTCTCTTTGTACTGACGTCATGACTTTCTCTGTACTGACATGGTCTCTCTCTCCATCTCTCTCTCTGTACTGACGTCATGACTCTCTCTGTACTGACATGGTCTCTCTCTCTCTTTGTACTGACGTCATGACTTTCTCTGTACTGACATGGTCTCTCTCTCTCTCTGTACTGACGTCATGACTCTCTCTGTACTGACATGGGTCTATCTCTCTCTCTCTCTCTCTCTCTCTCTCTGTACTGACGTCATGACTCTCTCTGTACTGACATGGTCTCTATATCTCTCTCTTTGTACTGACGTCATGACTCTCTCTGTACTGACATGGTCTCTCTCTCTCCCTCTTTGTACTGACGTCATGACTTTCTCTGTACTGACATGGTCTCTCTCTCTTTTGTACTGACGTCATGACTCTCTCTGTACTGACATGCTCTCTCTCTCTCTCTCTCTCTCTCTCTCTCTCTCTCTCTGAGTACGAATGACTCTCTCTGTATGAACATGGTCTCTCTCTCTCTCTGTACTGATATGGTCTCTCTCTCTCTGTACTGACATGGTCTCTCTTTCTCTCTCTGTAATGACATGGTCTCTATCTCTCTCTCTCTTTGTACTGACGTCATGACTTTCTCTACTGACAGGGTCTGGTCTATCTCTCTCTCTGTACTGACGTCATGACTCTACTCTTTGCTGTCTAACTAAGGATCTATCTCGTAGCGATCTCTCTGAATGGTCTCTCTCTCTCTTGTACTGACGTCATGACTCTCTCTGTACTGACATGGTCTCTCTCTCTCTCTTTGTACTGACGTCATGACTCTCTCTGTACTGACATGGTTCTCTCTCTCTTCTTGTACTGACGTCATGACTTTCTCTGTACTGACATGGTCTCTCTCTCCATCTCTCTCTCTGTACTGACGTCATGACTCTCTCTTTGTACTGACATGGTCTCTATCTCTCTCTCTTTTTATCTCTCTCTTTGTACTGACGTAATGATTCTCTCTTTCTTCTGTTAATGTTTTTCTCTATCTTTACTGACATGGTATCTAACTCTAATCTTCTTTGTACTGAACGACTCATTGACTCTCTCTTGGTACTGACAATGGTTTCTCTCTCTCCTAAATCTTTTTGTGACTGATGACGTCATGACTCTCTCTGTACTGAAATGGTCTTCATCCCTCTTTGGACTGACGTCATGACTCTCTTCTGTATGGAATACTCTCTTCTCTCTCTTTCTCTCTCTGTGTGACTGACGTCATGACTCTCTCTCTTGTACTGACATGGTCTCTCTCTCTCTCTCTCTCCTCTTCTCTCTCTCTGTACTGACGTCATGACTCTCTCGTACTGACATGGTCTCTCTCTACTGATCTCTCTCTCTGTACTGACGTCATGACTCTCTCTGTACTGACATGGTCTCTCTCTCTCTCTCTATCTCTCTCTATCCTCTCTCTCTCTCTCTCTCTTACTCTGTACTGACCTCTCGTCATGACTTCTCTCTCTTACTGACAGTCATGGTCTCTCTCTCTCTTCTCTCTCTCTCTCTTCTCCTCTCTCTCTCTCTCTTCTCTCTCTCTCTCTCTCTCTCCTCATCTGTCCTACTGACTCAAGCCCGAAATAAAAGTCAGGATAATAACACGCAACCACCACCCCACGAGTAACGGGCAGGAATTAATTTTGGATGGACGGATAGAGACGTTCTCAGATCTGTCAGTCTGCCTGCCGTATGTTTCTGTTGTGTCGGTTAACTTCAGCCCCGATTTATATTCTCAAGTTCACTTTCCTGAGCCGATATAAAGAGATCAGCTGTAGAACTTCTTTACGAGAATCTGAAGATACATTCGCTTATTTTGGGGAGGTCTCCTTTCTTAACATTTAAATTATGGTAATTATGAACACAAAGTTCAACTCTGGAACATGGAAAACTTTATATAGCAAATAAATAAATAAATTTATACTTTTTAAAAAAAAAAACGTTTTCACAAAGATATAAAAACGTAATCAAATAAATATAAATTATTTTGGTCATTATTCCCTTTTTACTTGGAGTAGAGCGGAGGAGGAATGTGACGGACGTGAACGCAAATAGATGGGATTTTAAAGTGGGGGCCGTTCGTGTTTCCTACATGGTTCGCTACCTGGTAGCAGCTCTCGTTTCTGAAAGTTCATCCTGACAAATAACGCCAATCAGCGGCCCTTTGGCTGGTGAGTGTGGAGTGCAGTCGCACCTTAAGACATCACCGAACAGCAACAAAGTCTGGCAATTAAAGAGGACGACTGGGCAAATAAGGAGAAAGAGGACCAGCTAGCTGTCTGTCCTCTTCCGATGTGCGGCGACCATTAATATGGCCGAGAACATTAGCGGCCACGCGACCACGAACCCTGGGGGGAAGGGGGAGGTAATCCGATGAGATCTGAGATAGTTTTAAGGATGAGAGATCTTCTCTGTTCTGTTTTCGGTTTGAGACGAGATATGTCGGACAGTCAGACAGAAATGTTCCTGTGTTGTTCACGGTTGTTGGACTTTTTTTTTCTCAAGTTGACATTTTTCTGAATCGATTGCTTTTCAGTGAAATTTTTGTTCCCCGATGAGCGGATAGCGTTGCGTCCCACTGCACAGTCGCCATTTTGTCCAGTCATCACATGCGTGCACGTGGTCGGTCCGAAAGATGGTTTCTGTGGCGGGATCGTCTGTCGGTCAGATGATGCAATATAATAAGTCTGTCTTTTTTTTCTTTTAGATTTCGGATAACTACTTAAATCTGTTTAATTAATCTGATTTATTCAATGCCGTTTTCAGACGTAAAGCAAAAAAAGAAAAAAAGGAAAAACTAAACTGATTTACAAGCAAGATAAAGACTGTTTAGCGTTTTTTTAGAATTATTACCAGGCTTGTTTACCTTCTCCTGTAGACCTTAGCAGTCGGGCTTCTGTCGGCAAGCCACGCGAAATCAAATAAGCATGAGTCAAACGGTCGCCTCCCTTGGTTCCGCACGCGGGAGGTTACTCTCTCTCCCCATCTCTCTCTCCCGCAACGCTCGAAATATCGTACTCAACGATACTCAGGGGGGGGGAGAGAGAAAAAGAATCTTCAAAAGGGTCTGCTATGGTGATTCTAAACCATGGAAAAACGATATGGGAGAGAGAGAGAGAGAGAGAGAGACGGCTACGTTCGGATACATTGGCCTACAGATGCTCTAGTGTTAATCTGATTTAGATGTTTGCTTTCTTCTCTTTCTAATGAAGACCGTGCTCAGACATATTTTCCTATCGGCTTGTAAACCTCCAGTAATCGACTCCTTTATTTTTGAGAAAAGGGCCTGGCCGGGTAAAAGCTCTGGGTTTTTCCTTCACTTTAAACAGTAGTCGGTTTCTCTTCCTGGCTGCAGCAGCAACGACGACAGCATCGCGCGTAAGTTCTACAGGAGCTGCCTGTGCATTTGATGCCTTCCCACGTCAGGCGACGCTGCCCGACTCACATCACGGCTTCTTAACCCTGTTCCCCCCGGGGGTCACTCGAAATCTTCCCGAAACCATTTGCACGTGTGGGCCCCTAAACGAAGGTGTTTTTTTGTAGATTTCCTTTTATCGCAACTTTCCTTTTTCACGCGAGGATATTTCAGCCGGATCTATATCTCAAGAACAAATCGGTTCATTAGCACCTATTAGTTGTAGGGACGGAGGGAGGCGCGTGACGATCAGAAAACCCACGCATGTCAAGAAATATAAAGTTCATTTTCGATCCCCTGTCACACAGATCGTTAATCATGGCTGCCAGTGGGTGTGTACGACTTCTCTTTCTCTTCTCCTGATGATGACTATCCCGTAAAGACGCTATTTCCACGGTTTTCATCTCCTTGTAGCGACACTATATCGCCATGGCAACAAAAAAAAAAAAAGAGAGAACCTCCCCTGAATAGTAAACATTTCCATTTTAAGGAGCTCAGTTTGAAATCTTACTGAGGTAGAGACTGACCCCCAACTCCGAGCTCCCTGCGAGCCGCTCAGGCCTCAAACTGTAAAACCGGTGTAGACCTTCAGGCGATTTTAAGCTTAGTAACCCCGTTCGTTTCTCCTGCCTAGAAGAGTCGCCGAATGTACGAGCAAGGAGGGATATCATAGAAACGACGAAACCCGAGACGAAGCTGTCAACTACTGGTGGCGTGTCACCCATCCACTTTGCGGAAGGAAGGGAGTGTGAATCCAAAACGAGGTTAGAAGTCTGGGAGAGCGAAAAGTACGCCCCGGTGACGTCATGAGCGAACGGTCCATGACAATAGGCGCCATTTTTTAAACATCCACTTTTAGGGTACTACCCAAAAAAAAAAAGTTTTACTTCCATTCAATACGGAATAACTAATTAGAGGTTGGCTGCGCTGAGCTAAAACCCATTCGTGGTTAATTTGTAAACGGTTTATTTTCCTTTATTCTATATCGGTTAATTGTAGTCTCGCCATTGTTTGTAAAAAGGGGGAGACAACTTCCACTACAGACAAAGAGTAACGCTTACTCCACATCCTCCGGCCACGTGCTCGTGTTTATGTTGATGATGATTTTTAAATTAAAATTACATTAAGAAATTAAAGACTAGACACCAGCAATTTTGTAACCACGATGATAACCAAACAGACGTATAGGGAATATATAATTGAGAAATAACGGCGTAGTACTGTTCCGAAAATTCTTGGAATAACGGAATTAAGCTGTTTTTTTTTTGCCTTCATTGGTAGACTTTGACGTATTCATGCACGCTGAGGCGACTGTTTTGTGTCCCACCTACGGTTGGCTGATTAAGTTTTCGCCGTCTGGAAACCTTTTATTCAAATCCCGGTCGTAAGTTTCACTTGGATGACGTCAGGTCAGGACATCAGTCCCTGTTTGTACCGATTTCAAGAGAGAATTATCTGATGCTGCTCGAAAATACACAAGATACTTCGGAAAAGGATTAAATCTTCCTTAGATAAGCTCGGTGATTATGGCTTATTTTTAGCGTGGTAAAGATATTTGGCAGTATTTGCTCAACGACAGCATCTTCAGTTAGTAATCAGCAGACGCAAGCCGTGCGTCGCCCAACACCTGCCAGCTCGCTACACCCACCGCGAATAACCTCTAGCGGCAATTACAGTTTTTAAGCCATTGACAGTAACATTTTTTCCTGTCGAGTTTTCCCTTAAACCTTAGCACAGAAACTTGGTAAATCTTATATTCATAATATTGAGCCGTCATTGATTAGAGCAACTATTCCTAGTTGTGTAGAACCTGAAGTGTGCTCAAGAATAGCGATCGGTGCTTCATTGAAGTACTGATGAACATTGGCGGTTGTTATCTTATTATTATTATTTAGTACTTGCAAATACGTAATATAGTAAACAAAAGATATACAAATACCTTGAATAGATTAAACGTGGCTATATACTTTGGTTTTTACAATTTGTGCTTCATGTCGAGCAGAGGATCAGCTCATAGCAAAACAAAAGGGTCACAAGCAGCTTATTACTTTTCGTTTTCTATTTTTTCCAGTGTTATCGTGTCAATGCATCATTATTTGTGTAAGATGATCTTTTCTGTTAGCAACCTAACTGCTATTGTTGAAACTTCTAAATTGTTTTTATTAATTTGTGTATACATATCACATGTATTAATCTGATCTGGCAAGTAAACGGGTTAAAGTAAATAAATATTATTTATGTATTTATTTATTTTAATATACAGTTAATTGAATATTCTTGGCATATATTATCATGTTGACTTTGTTACAAACATACAGAGTAAGAGGGAAAGAGTGTGTCGGTGTGTGTGCTGGTGTGTGTTGGTATGTGTATGAGTATCAGTGTGTGTGCGTGCGTGTGTGTGCGTGTGTGTGAGTGTCAGTGTGTGTGTGTCTGTGTGTCTGTGTGTGTTGGTGTGTGTGTCTGTGTGTGTTGGTGTGTGTGTCTGTGTGTGTTGGTGTGTGTGTGAGTGTCAGTGTGTGTGTGTATGCGTGTATGTGAGTGTCAGTGTGTGTGTTGGTGTGTGTGTCGATGTGTGTCTGTGTGTGTTGTGTGTGTGTGTCTGTGTCTCTCTCTGTGTGTGTGTGTGTGTGTCAGTGTTTGGTGTGGTGTGTGTGAGAGAGAGAGAGATGATAAAGAAGTTTTAGAAATTATAAAGTATCCATTGTAACTTAAACCCCAGAAAGTTTTCAAAAGAATGATATTCCTTGCTTTGGTTATTTTCAAAATTATTTCTTATTATCTCATGCTTTTAATCCAGAGCCAAACAGCCGGTATTTGTAGAGCTTAAAATAATGATGTTCATTATATTATTTGTGCTAAAACCTCGCGCAGATGCTCTCGATTCCTTCATAACTAGCAGTGGCAGTTGACTTAAGGTGAGGATACTACCACAATGAACTGGGTCCAGAGGTAATTCGTTTTTAATTTATTCACGGGGTTGCGAAGCAGGCGGACGAGAACATTCTGGTGTGCACCACATCTCATGAACAGCGGTTAACCTCACCGGCACAGAAGTGGCTGCGCAGCCTATAGCCCAGACAGATTATCTGTATGAATGGGATTATTGTTGGTCGCTATCTAGACAAAATAGAATTTTGCCCCGGATGTCTCTGCACCAGGCTGGCGGGTGGCGAATGCGGCTGGTGGTAACTAACTCCAGCACGTCCGGTCTTGACGTAGAGAGAGAGAGAGAGGAGAGAGATGAGAGAGAATTGAAAAAAAAGTAAAAATTTTTAAAAAGGAAAATTCGAATTGAATTATCGTAGTAAAAGAATGAATATGTACGCGTTTGTTTGCTTCCGTGCGATAAGGGAAGCGGATGTTGTCTTTACTGTACGAGGAACTTTAATTACATTTGCTGAAAAAACAAGAGTCTGTTCGTGCTTTGTTGAATAAACCGATGACTCTCGGTGGAATGACTCACACACACACACACACACACACATACATATATATATAAGACTGATTTCGCAAACTGGAGCTTTAATTGTGGGCTGTACGGATGTATTTCCTGGAAATAATTGATTGAGCATAGTCTCCTCTGATTGTGAGTCGCTGCTGTGTCTTTCCGCCGTCGGTAAAGATAACGTCGGGAAGTTATCCCGGCAGAGTGTTAAGGGCAATAGCATCCATCCTTCGGCCGGAGCCCCCCTCCTAAAAAAACTGACACATCTAATTAAAGTTTTATGGTAAACCAGATGATTAGGGGACGTACGGTTTACTGTAATGGCTTTGTAAGAGCGTTTTCTTCCGAAACTAAGAAGGAAAGATAACTCGGCCGTGACCGAAACCATGTCAGTGAACCTCTACCGGTCCGAGAACAATCGATTTTTTTTAGTTTAACTTTAAAAAAAAAAAATTAATTTGCGAGGCTTCAATCTAAAAATCATTCTACTGATAAAATACCGTTATTTTCTTTTTTGATCTAACGCGGAAGGCGTGTTGGCTCGGCTTTAGAACCGGTGGAGGGAATACTATTGAATACAGCTAACAAACTACACGGACGGGTCTGTCCGCACGGAGGTGCGGTATGGGGCAGACCCTCTGGGCTCTCGTGTGCCGGGAATCACGGAGTTAAACGTCGATAAAATGACGCACTGAGAACATATCTGAAAACCAATTTCCCCAACGATTTAAATCTGTTTCATTTCCGCGTAAACCGACATCTCCTCGAATGCGAGGGAATTTAAAACAACCCTCCCCCCCAAAAAAAATCTCAAAACCGAAAGCAAAATGAATATTCGCGGACGGTGAATGTAGGAAAAAACCCGCGCAGTCTTCTGGGTTCGGTTTTTCAACGACGAACTCGTAAACTTACTTTTTTTTTGGCTGAATTAATAGTAGTATGTTATGCACCTTACGCCCCTCTTTTTAGTGCCACAAGAAGTCCTCAAAAGAAGGCTGTAAGGTACATGCATACTACTACCAGTATCATGATGTTGGAATTATAATAGTGCGAGCTGGGAGTAGGTGTCGTATGTTTATGGCCGGGTTCAATGAAATATTGCGCTGTTTGCACCTTTTCGTTATATAATGTATAATTTAAGGCTGTAATTATGTTTTCTCTCTCAGCCCACGTGTCGGAAAATTCCCTTACACCGATCTTGTAACAGCTGCTGCTGCAAAAAAAAAAAAATCGAATTTTCTCCTACATGTTTTCCCACTGTTCCTGTCTTGAAACTTGCGGTATTGCATTATTTGTTTCCAGTTTTGTTGTTAAAAGTAAAGTAGCGGCGGATATAGAATCACCAGAATGAGCCGTGAGATTTCCTGTTGCTGCTCGGGGCCCCCATCAATAATGTCTGTGTGGACATCTGGCTTGGGCGGCTGCTTTCTCACCTGTAAGATTTCTAGAATCGCGAAGTCCGCTCTTTTATTTCACTTTTACTTCTTGAATTTCGTCGTTAAAGTAACGTTTTCTACCTTTAGCATTTCGGAGAGCTTCACCCGGCTGATTCAGTCACGTGACAGGTAAGGGGAGTCATAAACGCGACCCTTCCGAGGCCAGATCCAGAAAGAGAGCAGCAGGGATTCGCCCACGTGGTTCGAGGTTTTAAAGTGAAGAACTAACCGGACGGCTGACAGATGATACGTTTATCTCGCGAGCTGTGACCTGATGGAGGATTTTAAAACAATCAAATATTTGAGCTTCATTACAGCTAGTAATGGTAAGAAGAAAGGAGGTCCCGATAATAAATCGGTAGCTAATTATTTGAACCAGATCTACTCGATAACATAATAATAGATCAGTAAGTTGACTTGCCGACGAACGTAAGTGAATTCACAAACTTTACTGACAGACCAGCTTCCTGCCTCCTCTGTCACATTTTGAGGTAATGACTTTATATCTGTCCTTTAATACTTATCAGTTTTCCGCAGTGCCGTCTATAATATATTATTAATCAGCTGCTGCAGATCTACAACCACAGCAGATATGTTTTGCTTCTGTTTTTCTGAAGTCGTTTTAATTCTTTTTCACCTTGCCAGATCAGTCAGAAGGCAGCCAAAGTGTCTACCGGTCTGAACTCCGCCCACTTAGCGTAGTGCGTATCGTATTGGCATCGAAATATCACTTTTAAAACGCCCAACTATATATTTTTTCCCCCATTTTTTAAGACGTATGCAACATTATAAACTTATGTGAGCTCTGCGGCTATCACCAGGGTAGCAGTAATACATTTTGAATAATTTAGCTAACATGGGTTTTGGGGGAAAAACTTATTATTACTTAAACGATAGTTAATTGCATCTGCTTTGTTCTGTGTTTACGAATTGCGGTAGTAGTAGTAGTAGTAATAAGCACTGGCAGCGAAGGCACAGACAGTACAGCCCGTGGGAAGCGAGTTCATTTTCTTCTAAAACTTTCAGATGAGCTTGCTAGTGTTATTAAGCCTCACCAGTCAGTCCATTCAGCCTGAATTCTAACAGGATGCCGTTGTACAACTTCCTGAATGTACTAAAGATATAAGTAAATTTAAACTCTTTAAAAAAATCCAACATCTAGTCGAGGTGGCCGTGATGTATCAATGCGTGTATGAAGATCGGCAGTCTGAACGTTATTGGTCGTCCATGACAACTCGGTGAATGGTTTGACGTTTTCGTCTCTAACTAACGCAACGTCACGTGACACCAAGGTGTAAGAAAGTTAGCATGGCGCCCTTAATGGCTACGCGGTCGCTGCATCTTGGTTATAGAGATGTTGTTTGACTGTTGCCGCTGTGCAGCGCGGAAACTAATAATGGATCTTGTAAATGAAATCACTCTCTCGTTTTTATCTGGTCGATACGCCTGGGTAATAAAGAAATAAGGCAGTTGTCGCTTACAGCGGCGAAAACAGATAAATAGTGTAAATATGCACGCGCCTCCGACATGGAGGTAATAGCTCAGAACCGGAAGTGATTGGTCCTGTACCAACTTGAAGCATGTCCCGCAGAGTACTCTCGAAGAAGGAGAAAATTCTTCTTTGATTACTCGCCCAAGAACTACTAAACCTGATTATGGCAACAGAGAATCTTCTCCGAAATGTGAATTTATCGTTAGTTTTAATAACGAGGTGGAGGCGGAAGACCCTAAACATCTCTCTCTCTCTCTCAGAATATAGGATCATTACGTCACGAATGAGTGGAAATCGTGTCGTGATACGTGGAAAATAATTATTTATTTGTGTGACGTGTAAATTGGGATGTCCATTTTAAATTTGTTCTGTTAAGCTTTTAGAACTGATCTAAATTTAGTTAATTTATTAATGCTGTGTTTGCTCGTTAAAGTCCATCACGTGACTGCCACTTTATTGGACATTAAGACGACGTTCACACTTTCTAGAATTTGAGACAGTTGAATCACGTAAATAATGTACACTTCTCAACAATTAGGTAAACAGAAACAGTTAGAAATAGATGTCTACTGAATCTCACTATTTCAACTGAGAGGCTTCATCATTTACTCGTGTGCGTGCGCGCGCGTGCTGCCCGGATTTTATGATTGTACACGGCAACAGGTGCAGAAATGCCCTACATGCAGGAAAAAAAGAAAATAAAAGCCGCTGATGAAGGCGGATTGGGCAGTACCCGAGAAGTGCCATCTATGGGCATGGAAGAAAATTGCATTACCGGCTTCTGCTTTACCCATAGGGAAGATGGCGCGTCTTTCTTGCTGTAAACAGTCGGTCATCTGGTTGCTGTTTGTCGTTAGAGAGAGAGAGGGAGAGGGAGAGAGAGAGAGAGAGAGAGAGAGAGAGAGAGAGAGAGAGGACAAAAAGAGAGATGACGTCACTACACAGAGAAGAGAAAGAGAGAGAGATGGAGAGAGAGAGAGAGAGGAGAGAGAGAGAGAGAGAGAGGAGAGGAGAGAGAGAGAGATGGAGAAGAGAGAGAGCAAGTTTTTTTTTAAAAGTTAGCGTATAAAAACAAAACTACAAAATTTTATTGTAGTCTCGTAAAATCCCCCAGAATGTCACGTGACCAATTAGCGTGCTTTTCGTAGAGAATTATATTTAAAAAAAAAAATGTTTTGTCTGAGATAAGAAATTAATTCTGTCTTGCCTACTGCAGTATGCCATCTCTGTGCACTTTAGCATTGTTGAGTTCTATGGTTGTCTCCTATTAATGTTTTAAATGGATCAGGGAGTCTCTCCGGATGTAGGATGCAACAACTCAAATGACCGTCTTGTAGCATCTTTTAATGTCGTAAACTGAGAACTATGATAATTTCTGGCGCAACTTGGCATCTTTTTGCTCCGGTCTCTGTTTGCGTAATCGCCACAAAGTACTTCACGGCGAGAGAGATGGCTGGCTTACGTGCTCCCTTTGTAAGGGCCATTCTTTAAAGATGTTTTCCCTTTTTAAAAATGCTTTCTTATTTACAGAGCTTTTCTTTCTTTTTTCTTTTTAACTTTTATTTCCGAACGCGTGACCCTGACTTTCACAGTGGTAGCCTGCGCAGGGTTGGTCCACTATGCTGTCTGTCTGTCTATGTAACTTCTCTGAGAAACTACGCGCTCCGATCGCCTTTCCATTCTTCTGTCTGTCTACACGGCATCCGATCGAATGGTCTCGCGAGTTTAATTATTGACCCTTTCTCGGCAGTGTTAGAGGGTGTGCGGCGTAGATCGCCGAGCAGCGAACATTAACGCCACGCTTATCGTCTCTCACAGCACGTGACCATTTCTCGGGTTTTTCAGCCGATGGCAGGAAATAACCGACCAAAACCACTATGCACAAAAGTTTGTTTTTTTTAAAAGATATGTGTATGTATTCCGAGTTTTACATCAGATTGAGTGAGACATATTTTAAATTTTGAAGAAGAAAAAAATTATTTTGAAACATTTTCAACAGCCGATTTCGTATATCACTGCGTTTTGTGCCAAACCGCGTACAAATCGATAAGTTGATTGATTGATTTTTGCTTTGTCTTTATTTCCCTTCATTCTCTGGTTCATCCCGGATTCATTTAAATAGTGGATATTGCTGGAATGGTTAAGTTTTGAATTGACTCCCCGCCCCGCCTAAGACAAAGGATTTGTAAATAGATTAAATTAAAATTTTTAACAAATGATCTTGAACATGGTTCAGGATCGATATTTAATTACATATATAAACAATAAGTCATTGGATATGATTCAGGTCTGTTCCTGCTGCCCACCCACCCAGCTTTAGAAGGCGTAGCTGCCGAGTAACGCTCTCCTGGTGGAGGCGAGAAAGGTTTGCGCTGATGCATAATGGGGGGAGGGTCCTGTCGGGGTCTCCCGCTCCACGATTTACTTACTTATTTATTCATTTTCAGAACTTAAAAAACAACAACAACAACAACAAATTGCTCACCGCCGCTGCTCAACCTTTCAAATGGATTAAGAGCCACTTTCCTCGGGTGGGGGGGTGGGTAATCAGGAATCCTCTAAGACCCCTATTATGGAGACTAGAAAGCCCGATATCGTACCCTGATCCGCAGAAGAAATGATTTGAAACTTTCCCATTCTTTATTTCGAGACCCGACAAACGAAGTCGCGGGGCACATGACCCAAAGAGTCGTTGTTTCTTCTCCCTGCTCTAGGCCGGCTGTGTGGAAGCCAGTCAGCGGCTGACAGTAATCTCTACCCTCGAATGGAAGCCAGTCTGCGGCTGACAGTGTACCGTCCAGCAATCTCTACCCTCGAACCTAATACACAAACGAATTACGCTAAATAACGGGAGCCGTCAGAGAACAAGCCATTGACGGGTATTATGTTCTTGATATGTTGCATGCATAATTTAAACCGCCTCACGCGCTTAAGTGCTTTTCGCGGAACCGGAACAACTGAAACACCGCGAATTTTAAGTGTTGCCGTAAACTTTCGGTTTTACGACACCACTGAGGGGCAGCTTCGGTCTGATCGCGACGTGCGTGTGAAGGTCAGGTTTCTCGCGTGCAGCTGGAGGCCGCCTTTCCTTGTTCTGAAAGAGGCGGACCCCGAAAATAAAGCACCTGTCTGTCAGCAGGTTCCCGTACAGTATATTGTATAAGTATTTCTGAGCTTTATCTTCAGTCGGGTGGTCGCGTGACATTTTCAGACACTAACGACCCGCACCGAACTATTTCACCTAAGCTATTTTCGTCAACATATTTATGGAAGGGGTTGTAATATCTGTACGAGTCACCCCGGTACCTCCCCAGCTCATAGCCACCCACCCTGACCCCGTGTAGAGCACTTTGTTTGAAGGACCCCTACCGGTGAACCTTTAACTTCTGTCCCATCCCCAATCCTGTTTGACGGCTCGCGGTGTTGGTGCCTGTACTTTATTCCAAAGTTTAGCTTTTGTTTATATAAAAATGCAAATAAACCCAACCAAAAGTCGATGACACCGGGAAGTACGCGAATCAACAGGCGGCTGACAGACACCGCTACTGGATCGTCCCTTTTACGCTAGTTTCTGGTCAACGACTAAAACAGTTTAACCGTGATCAGTTAATGTAGTGCGCATGGAATTCTGGGTATTATTCACAGACTAGTTGAATGGTTTAGTTTTTACTTACAGCACTACCAGAGATTCTCTTCCTTTGTAAACTTTGAAGATTTTATCAAATAAAAACTGCACTGCATCCGAATGTCCTGCTTCTAGTTGTGGCTCCAAGACTTCCATGCCCAAGAACGTTAGCTAGAGAAGCCGCTAGATGGCGGAAATTCTCTTGTTGCTGACGGTTTCTCAGCACGCTGATGGGGACAAGATCTGGTATAATAGGTGTGGTCCGCTTGACCTGTTAAAAAGGTCGTGGGTCGGAGATAGTCTGCGCCTGTAGTGCTAACGATTTGCCTTCTGTACTTACACAGATAATCAAGTTTGTGACTTACAGCTTTAAAATAGACAGGATCAAACACAGAGAGAGAGAGAGAGAGATGAATGATAGACGATCGCTTCTTTTTTTTAGCCTTGTTGGGGTAAAGACCTTAAATCACTTTTGCAAACTTACTAGGAATAAAGAGGGGGTGGGATAATATTGCATTAATGAAAAAGAAAGCGATTTGACTTATTCCCGAAATCATCACGTTGAATGTCATAAAAATGAGGGGATATTCGTAAAATAAATTAGGGATTACTTTTAGTTCTGAGTACAATAAAGAGGAACTTCTTGACGATTTAGTACAAATGTACGATATCATAATTACATTTTTTTTTTTCTGCTTCTGCTATGCAAACCAACTTGTTCCCTTTAGTATCCTTTTAAATTATCAAACTTATGCTTTAAAATAAATTAAGATTTTCTAAGAACTTAAATATTTTCTTTGTTTGGATAAAGAATGTTACTTACGCCATTATTATTATTATTATTATTATTATTTATTATTATTATTATTATTATTTATTATTATTATTATTATTATTATATTATTATTATTATTATTATTATTATTATTATTATTATTATTATTATTATTATTATTATTATATTATTATTATTATTATTATTATTGAGCGCATAATTAACAAATGCAAAGAGAAAATTTAATCTTTAGCGTAAAAAAAGTCTTTGTGGACGTCACAGGATATAATCTGGAAGAGAGGCAACAGTCAAGAAAAAAATGCGAGGGTCTTGAAAACCACTAGGTGGTGAAATAGTCGGGTATCTGGTGCAGTCAGCTATTCCATTGACGCAGTTGGCTCTTGACTACCGAATTCATTAGCTAGGCCTGCCTTCCCTGGTAGAGAGTTCTGTGAAAGCGACGTTTTCAGAGAACTTGTGAGCTCCAAATGTTATGCATTTTTAACCTGGCAACTTGGTCCTTCAAGGACCAAACACTTCCAGTCGTGTCACTGCTAGGCATCTTTTGCGAAACACTACACAAACCCAAAGGTGCACCGACAACAAAAATGGAGTTAAACCACATCGTTTTTCCGCAGTCTGTCTGCTACCACCACTCAACCGATACTCGGTTATCTACTTCCAAACTCTTGTTGTAGTCAATAGAAAAATAATTTTGCTCGCTTTTGATTTTTCCTCTTTTGATCTGGTCGCTAAGCTGAGGACGCGGATCCACTCTGAGCGGATGAGCAGATGACTGTGTAAAATCTGGCTATTAATCGCTTGGCCAAATCTGCAATTTCTTCCGCTCTGCTTCCTCTGTTTGTTCTCCTGGTTCAATTGGTTTTCCGTAGGTTGGCCGAGCCACAGTGTCTGGCAATGTTAAAATATCGGTGGTCGCTAATTTTGTAATTTGCTGATAATAATCTGATGAGCAAATTTTTAATTAAATCCGCTTCGTGGGGGGGCCGAGCAACAGATTTCCAAGATTCTACACATTGCAGAAACCAGAACCACTTCGCTCCGTGGAATTAACACCCTCTCTCTCTCTGTAACTCTGTAATGACGTCATATCTCTCTCCCTCTCTCTGTAACTCTGTAATGACGTCATATCTCTCTCCCTCTCTCTGTAACCCTGTAATGACGTCATATCTCTCTGTAATGACGTCATTTCTACCTCTCTGCAACTCTGTAATGACGTCATATCTCTCTGTGATGACGTCATATCTCTCTTCCCCTCTCTGTAACTCTGTAATGACATCATCTCTCTATGCAATGACGTCATATCTCCCTCTCTCTGTAATGACGTCATATCTCTCTCCCACTCTGTAACTATGTAATGACGTCATCTCTCTCTCTATCTGGCACATTTTTATAAATATTAAACAAATATTGATAAAGAAAATTAGACAAGGAAAAATTAAACATAAAATCGGAGATTAAAAGTACAGTAATGAAAAGCGTCGCTTATAATAATTGCTTGAACTTCTGGTTTATAGATAGATTCTGAATGTTGCTTGCTTCTCGACGTTTTAATGTATAAGACTCGTAGTCCTACCCCCCAAAAAAACGGATTCGGCCGTGGGTATATTCTGGGTATTCTCTGATACACTGTTAGAAAGCTACGGACACGCTGCAATTGCCCCTTGCCTTATCGCATGACAAAGAGGATTTTGGAAAGAATAACCTGTATGTAGTTTGCTAATTTTTTACCTGCAGTTTTCTAGGTAAATTGTGGAAACCTCTTTGCGCACTAGTTTATTATGATTGATTTAAATTAAGTTTGATTCAACTTTGACAGCTCTTACATTTGCTTTCGTGCTCGAGAAGTAAATACGAGCTTGACTCTGAGGTAAATGGCAGCTTTGCCAAATCTTCAGCGTGTTCATTGCCTGGTAGACACCAATTGCGGTATAAACTTGAAACCTCTTTCAGTTGACTCTTTGTAAGTATAGTATGCATTAGTTGCTCCTGTAACTCTGAACCAATCTTTCCTGCGTCTTTCAGGATACCTCATTTGAAAAGATATATCCTAAGCTGTTTAAAATTGCAACTAGCTGCTACAGATATCTCTGTCTGCAGCATTATTACGTAAACAGCTGCCCCGTCAGTCCTAAAGCCATCTTCCACTGCTCCATATATCCATCCGCACCGAGTCTTTGAGGTGAAGTAACCGGTGCTTCGTTCGCTACATTGAACAATTGTTTTAGAAGATGGGTAAGTTAATCATTTATTGTAGAATTCTGTGGTTTACTGACTGTTGGGCTTCAGCCAGTGATTCCCCGCAATCATGATTCTCCATCGGACAATTTATCTCAAACATTTTACTGAGCTATTTGTAGCTCTGATGTAATTCTGGTCGATTAGGTCGATAAGGAAGTTTTTCGGAAGATGTGACGTCATTAGTAAACAATGACTTGAGTAAGTTTGTCATTTAAAAAAAAAAATTTTTTTTCTTAAAACTTTTGATAAGGACAGACTCAGTTTTCTCTACATTTAAAACTGAATTTTTTTTTTCTTTCGCATTGGACAATTTTTCTGCTAGGAAGTTATTCTAATCGAGGAAAGTTTTATGTCTGCAACGCTACGGACCGCCAACTGTAGAGAGTTCCTATCATCTGCTCTTTGGTGGCATGGCTGACTTTGCGGGCAGCAAGGGAAATAACTCAGCGGTGACCGTGAGCGAGTAGACATCCAGAGCCGGTGACCAGTTCGTTTAGTCTCAACCGAGCTTCATCGAGCAATCAAATACCTCCTTATAAAAGGAAAGAATGGCGTCGAATCTTTTTGGCAATTTTATTAAATCGCCAGGCTTGGAGACGAATCGAATTTTCGACGAAAGAACGTTTCCGGAATTTTCACCGTCCAACAATGGCGTTTCATGTCATCCAAGAGGACCGTCAAAACAGAAAAATAAATTTTTATCTTTCTTAGGTTGTTATCTACGATACACACGATAGACTACGAACAATATAAAGGCACCTAAGATTTATGAAGAATTAGGACTAAAAACCAAATTCTTAATCATATCCAAGTAGCATAAGAATAGGTGAATAAAGTGCGGTTGGTCAAGATTTGCCACTGACAGCACTGGCCATTGAGATGTCATCTGGTGTCGCAAGGAAATTTTCTCCGCGGTTATCCGAGTGTCGAATAAAAATATACTGAAGCGCACAAGCATTCGCCAGAAGAAGATACTTTCTAATGCTGCTAATGCAAAGAAAATTATGCGCAAATTACTTCTTTTACTTAGCACAAAGGGGGAAAGAGCTATCTACCTCAGAAAATTTTTTAATATGGGGTGATGCACAAGTCAGTAGCGGACAATTTCCTCAGCATCTAGAACAAACCCCATGCAACGTCACCTCGTTGACCTTATAAGGTTTTGGATGAAGACCTGTGCTATATAGTGTCACAACTGCAGCCTGAACTGAACCGGGTCGTCCATCAGCGTATGATTGCAGTATTTGTTCATCCTAGGGATGTCGTTTAGCTGGTCCGAGATCAAGAGGCAAGGGCGGCAATGGATGCACAGGGATAACTGTCGTGTTGTTGAGGATAATGTTGGCATGCTTTAGCAACATGATCATGCGCGTCGTCTTGGTGAACTAAAGGCAGGAACAATAATGCCTGCCAAGACGTCATTCAGATACATTTGCCCGTTCGCTTGACCCCGGTGTCCTGTGTTGGGAAGTAATGCCACCCTAAATCATGATGCTCCCCCCCTTACCTGTCGACCTGTGGAGCACCCATTGCGGAAATGTTCTCCGTGACGATGCTAAAACTCAATCGTTCTTATCGAAAGAACATCGTGCCAACGTTGCTTGGTTCAGTGTCTGCAGTTGTTGGCCCACTCAAATCGCAATTGATAATCGATTACTAGGCCGATATGTGGACGCTGTATCACTGACAATTCCTCATCAACCCTGCACCGCTTGAGCTGCTCCAGTGATCGGAAGCAGCCGGTCCCGGGGATGATCGTGCCGGACTTTCCGAAGTGTGAAGAGCATGAGGTCGAACTGGTCTTTGGCGATCTCTAGTCTGACGCAGTTGGTTTTAACCCAACTATAGCGCTGTGTTGACAATTCAATTATTATGCAGATGGAATTATGCCTTTGGCGTTATTCTGTTATCGTTCTTGGCATGGTAAAGTCGCGTTCAGGGGTGTGTTTCACGAAATGATCGAAAGACCATCTTCTCGCATGTTTATACTGTTCAGGGCACCGCAACTTTATTTTGTGCTGCAGCGTCTGGCTCATACTGAACATGCGGTACGTATTTAACTGCATTAATGCTTTTGGTGGAAACATTAATGGACCATGACAGTTAATTCTACGACAGTAAGTTAGTTTTTTCTAAAAAAAAAAAAAAAAACATTCATCAACGTAAACCGGCAATTTCTTGGTGCGTGTCTAATGTGCTTCAGTAAATCTTTCCTCTGCAGAAATCCATAACCTAAGGAAACTGGGATAATAAATTCTCCCTCGAGGATCGCTCGTTTAGCTGACCATTTAAAATGGCGGCCACACAATGTATTGTACGAAAAATGCCCCAGATTTATTTTTCCAAGTTATTTACGTCTATATATGTACCGGAACTACTGAGTTTTTGGAACAATAACTGGTTCAAATTTAAACAGGTGTAACATTTGGTATCAGCTAAATCACCGTTTGAAACATTTCTTTTATTATATTTTTCTTTAACCTATTTTGAGAGTCTCGTTTGTTGTTCCGCAGTTGTCTCCCCCCACCAAGGAAACGTGTCGTCAATATTCACGACCCGCAAAATAGATCAGTTTACAAAGAATAAGTCCCCTCGGATCAGAGAATCGTTAACATACTAATCCTTTCTCTGTCCTTCTTTTCTCGTGTTCCTTTATACTTAAGCACAAGGCAAGTTTTAATTTCCTCCGTATCTTAAACTCCAGATCAGGTATCGAAACTCCCCACAAAAAGTTACCAGTTAGATAACAAATGAGGGGAACTTATCCGCATCGAACAACAGCACATGACAGCGAAAACCTGGGCAGTATAACTGAAGCAGCAAAGATAAATGAATAAGTAAATAATTGGCAAAATTTCAAACTGCCATAAAAATTCTAGGATGGTTATTGTTTTGCCCTCATTTGTTGAAAGCAACAAAATTAATCATATTTGTGTCGTAACTTGCTTGTTATATACATATTGGAATATTATTATTATTATTATTATTATTATTATTATTATTATTATTATATTTTATTATTATTGCAGATAAGGGTCACCAGATGACTGCTAGTTTCAGGAATTTTTCTAAAAGTGAATTATGTGAGCAGTTAACTGCCCATAAAGCTCAGATAACTCCCCGTGTGGATTAACAGTCAACCTACAACACATTTATGATGTAATATAGCATCATTATGGATTTTGACGTAATAACAACAGCATGAAGAATTTATTATTCAATAATAATATTATATCACTGTGTATTTATGATGGAATAATATCATGACTGATCTGTAAAGTAATAATAACGACACTAATCATTTTATGGTGATATAATAAAACCCACAGGGAATGTTTATCACGTGATAATAACGTCACGTTTGTGTTGTAATAGTAAGGCCATAACTCATCTGCACGAGAACTACCACCGAGTCTGTTACGGTTTAACCGGTTATTATAGAAGAGGAAATTCATTGGGTGCTTACCATCTGCTTTATGTTAGTTTTCGGTTCCATAAAACTTATCTTCACTTTTTCCTTAATGAATGACACGAAGAACTGAAGGACTCCATCTCAGGAGGGAGGTAATGTCATATGGCCCTTCTTGTTTAGGTTGTGACTGTCACGCCGCCTAGCGAGCTGACTGTTCCCTGCACATCGGCTTAGGAAGAAACGATTACCAGGAAACAGGGAAAAGTCCATTATCTGTCGTCGTCCCCCCCCACAACTCCTCCTCCTCCTCCTCCCTCTTCGTTCAAACGCAACCCCACATTTAGCGACCAGGCAGGCGCCAGGTCGCCGCCGAACAGCGCTCTGCCAGTATGGCGCCGCTCAGCTCGGTTGCCATCTTTCCGAAGCTCTCGAGACGAGACTGAATAAATAAATTACAAGTAATGGAAAGTTTTCAGAGTCGATGTTTTCTCGACGGTTCGAATATATATATATAATGATAGTTTTCTTTCCCTACTTTCAGTATGGCGGCTGTTCACGCAAACTATCGATCTTTATCTCGCCTTCAAAATGGAGTAAACCGACTGAAGCCGCGATGCCTGCTAAAGGTTCAGAGCGGGTCCGGAGTTAACCCTAACCCTAACCAGATTCCTTTCGAAAGCAGTCGCCTGACATGCTCTCGACACGTTGTTTGATTATGATCGCGCGCTGAGCCGGCTCACAGCGAGGAGGTGTTTTGATCGGTTTCTGAGCGCGGTTTTCAATAATTGGAAACGATTGCGAGACATTCGAAAACGAGGTCACCGAGTAACAACATCTCGAACCTCCTCCTTGTATGGCTGATCAGTTCATACACTTCTGGACAGCAGCTCTTAACTACCATATCAGCTGGCCGCTTATATTACGTATGTTTGTTGTTGTTTTTTTTTTGCATAGTTTAAAAGAATCATTGAATCCTTTTATTTTATTTTATTCCAGACATTTGGTAAAAAAGGTAGACATCGACAAGACGGGGTAGCCCCTTTTCGTTCACCAGACTTTTAAATGGATAGTTTTGCCTTTTGTCACCTCATTATTTCCTGAATTCGGGGTGAAAAGGAAGAAAGAAAGTCTGATTAGACGGGTATTTTAGTGGTGATTCGTGTGTTCAAGACTTGAGAGGCAGAAAGACAAACGAAAATATTAGTAATGAAATAATAAATAGATTGGTAAAGCGTCTAGGAAATGCTTAACTAAACTGCATGATAATAAAAGTAATTTATGCCATTTCTGGATATAAAGTGCGTGCATGACGGACGCGGATTAACGTTTTGTTTTGTTTTTGAAGAGGAAATCCCTTTCCGTAAGAAACCAGTTACTAGCAGAGTTCAGACGTGCAAAGAATTTGTCGACCCGACGCCAAGTTGGATAAAACCTAGGAATTAGCTGTGTGAATATTGCATCCATCCAGTCGGACATTATAACATTTGTTTGGAAGAGCAGCTTCCCGTATACTTTCCACCGGTCCTTCTAACACACTGTCGTTGTTTAAAACTGCTGTCATCTGACCAAAATACATTGCACCATGGATCCAAGGCGTAGTTGTGGTGTTGTTTCACTCAGTCAAGTCATCGGTTTCCTGTTACCACATCTAAAGGAGGCATTCCAACTGTTATTCCGCCAATCAATCCAACCTCTCCAAACCGTCTTTCGGATGTAGAGTCTAAGATGCTGACTTTTACAGCGGAATTGTGGTCAGCGGTTAATTGGATATCTGTCTTGAAAGGGTTTCTTCTAGACTTTCAAATCAGCAACCTGGCTTCCAGTTCTGTGAGTTTTCTCCCCTCTCTCCGCGGCTCTTTAAGTTCACCGGGTGGGTCAGCTGATTTCAATTTATAGAACGGTTGTTTGCACGACGCCTCGTGTAATCCAACTTATGGAAGTAACCAGCTTTGTGAAGAGCAATTGCGACTGATAGTCTTTGCTTTATATAGAATCTTTTTAGGTGCCATTTTGATCTTCCAAAGAAAGCAACGCATAGATATCGAGGGTTAGACGTTGTTCAGCTTGTCAGTAATAAATTATATCAAACGACGTAAATTTAGCATTTGAAGAAATAACTTTGTGGGTCTATAATTATGCAGAGTTTGAAATGACAGTGAAATCACAGTTAATGGTTTACAATATGTTCTGTTACGTCCATCGGTATTATAATAGGTTTATTCTTTTCCTGGGATTTCATTTAAAGATAAAGTTTTTAAGAAGCAGATAACTTCATTGTATTTTGGCACACTCATAATTTTGAACGTCACTATATATATATATATATATATATATATAATGGCGATTTGAAAAATAATTCACACCCGGAAGTAATATCATATTCGAATATCTGCATATAGTTCGCCTTTCAAAACTTGCTTAAACCACATCCTTTATTGGTAATCAAAACCTGTCGATATTGGAGTTTGATATATATTTAATTCTACTGTAGTAATCAGAAATTACAGAAAAAAATTGTATTCTTTAGCCAAATTAGCCCATGCAGTTCATTACAAAATGTAAGGGCACCTTGGTATTGTATGCAGCTGGAACATCGTCCGTTCATGCTTGAAATGAGACGTTTCTCCATCCTATTCGCTACCGCTAGTCAACCTTGTCCGTGGCTACGCCCAGATTATGTAGTTTTGAGAAGAGGGATTCCTGAACCTTAGGTATCGAGAGGTGTTCAATAGGTGAGAAATGTAGGAGGATGACTAGCCAGTTAATTGTGAAGTTTATAGTTCTAAGGAACGCAATAACGATCTAACTAATCCTGTGTGTTCTGGCATTATCTTCCCGAAGCACGAACCTTCGTGGCAGTTAATGAGGAGGCAGGACTGTTAGTCTCACAATCGTATCCAGGTGTCACTGACCAGTCGGGCGATCGTGAGCATTGACCAGGGGACGGACAGTGATCTATCTCTCTTTCACTCGCTTACACTGGTTCCACCATAACGATTATAATGCAAAACACCGCCGGCAGCCTAGCGCTCTCATCAATGATGACGCCCTAAATGTGACGTGTCGTCGGAGAAGTCAAAATCGAATGGACTTTGAAAACCCATCACTTTCTGCCTCTGGAACATTGTCAGGATATTTAAACCCACCCAGACTAATCGAGTATTGCGATGATGGTTGCTCACAGGGAAACTGACACATTGGACACCTGGAATTTGTCTGATGTCAGAGGATGGTGTTGGATTTGGTAACACCGACCGAACGGGCACTCTGCTGACAGTCGTTATCAGCACCTACGACGACCTCTAATGGGGATGGCAGCTTCGTGCTTCCGTTTTATCAAACGTGTCGCCAAGCCAAAAAACCTCCCCGAGCTTCTTTAATACACCTGACTTCCTTGACGATAGATTAGCGACGGCTGATTTTAGATAATTCATGTTGACGTCGTTTTAAACCTATTAATTGGGCAGCGCTATCATTGTGAGATTATCTGATTGCGAAACCGCAGGTTTTGCTGTAAAAATGAAGTTATTAATTTGTAAAATTACTACAAAAGTTAACACAACGAAATTGGTGAAAGGTAAAAAATGTCGGAACTTTAAACATGTCTTCGTGAATTTCTGAATCTGAAGATACTCCTTTGTGTCGTGTTTTAAATCGTGCTGTTTGTATCACTTAGTAAAAACCCAAATATCTCACAATTGCTCGTCAACAACTAAAAGGTTTCCCTTTTCTTCTCCATGTCTCTTGTTTTGGAAGCAGCGCGGAGATCACACGAAGGTTTGCACTTCCATCAAATCTAGAATGACCGTCTCGCGACCCTAACTACGCAACTAAACATGAACAGTTCGCGCTTAGTGCCCTTCTACCTGTTTAAATCCCAAAACGATGGCCCTTTGCTGACTTGTGAAAGAGATGGATGGCGCTAAGGGGAGTGAAGATTGTCTGGTGGTAGGTTTCTTCTGCTGTAGTAATATAGATCGCCCTCTGGATATATGCGAAAGTCTTGTCGTTCCCGCACTGGCGATATTCGCCTCTGCGCAGATTAGCTGGAGAAGTTTCGCAATCAATTCACCTCCCCACGAGGACTCAAGAGAGTGATAAAGCCACTTGCTTTACCTTCTGAGTGAAACACGTGATATATCAGTTCAGTTTCACCAGGTGAAATCGTTTATATACCACGACCTCTGGATGGAAACCGAGCAATCTGCGACACTGATACGCTGAGTCCGGTAGAATAGAATCGCGGTCTTACCGGAGCTGTATACACAGGAAGTTTCCCTTTGCGTTCATAACTTCACCGTTAACTTCATCTATTTTTTACTTATTCGATATTTTATAGGTCTTGGATGTCCACTTGATTCAGAAGTAGATATTCATTTAATAGTTGCATAGGGACAATAAACATAAGGGAGAAAGTATGGATTCAGTAACCCAACGTCTATCTGCAGCCTTTGGTGCATTTCTTGTTATGGTATTTAACCGACATTTTTCTTCTTCCGCCATCAGTTTCTTGTTTTTCAATCAGATACCTCCACATTTGGAATGCGAATCTCGCCGTGGCTCGTTAACGGGGAAACATTTCATTCGAAAAGTTGAAAGAAAATTTAAAAAGGAAATTATTCAGTTTACTTACGGCAGTCATTAACAAGTGAAGTAAAGGGCTGCTCCGCTGTCGACGACGTGTACTCTAATGCCGTGTATAAGTATTATTAGTGTACATCACGCTATAACGCATGATTTCCGACATTTTGTTTGTTATTTTCTAACCTGATCATCTCGAGTCTCCACTGAGCGATAGGATAGCATCGTGACCCGGCGATATTTCTCTGCAAGTTGTGCGGAGTTAATTGTGAAAATTACGTTAACCTTTGCGGTGGATGGACGGACTACGTACCACTGAATAACATTTATTTTAACTCAACTTTATTCCCTCTCAGATGGCTTCTCTAATCTTTCTGCTATCCCACCATACACTATAACTATGTAACGTCATAATACAATGTACTTCCGGTTCCGTCAAGAGAGATACAAACGCCGAATTCCCTCCCCTCCCCCCATTTATTTTAAATGTTTACTTGGCAGAAAAAAAAAATTACTCTCTTGCCTTTGTCATTCTAGACCAATACAAAAAAGGTCATTAGGTAACGTCCAGTCGTAGAATTTGTCCTCGAGAATACTGCTAATCTCACTCGACGCTGTTACTGCGTACACACGCGTGATCTTGCATCCAGGCTGGTGATTTCCTAAAACGCACAGGTCTTGATTCAGTTTAATTACTTGGCACAGATTCCATACTTTCCACTTTCGTATGGGTAACTGCTTGGCGCTAATTGGTATTGCTACAGGCACTCGGCTTCCACACAATCATGTGTCGGGTGGCTGTTCCTTATTTGGCTCAAAGTCAAGTTGGTAAAAAAAATTCCTTAACGTCCACTCTATTACTTGTTTTGCACTTCCCATCTGCATCTTTGGGAGTGACAACACTACCATCCGTTAAGGGGCTTCACTCTGGGAACCTTAACACAGTTTTCTGTGCATTAGTAGATCGGCCGGTGATATTCCAGTCTCAATGTGAGTTGGCGTTCTGTACGGCGACAAGAATGGCTCGAGTGCCTCAAGATGGAAAATTATCACGGTTTTTAAGTCTCGTTGGATCATTCAACCTTTATGTTACTTTGAGGCTAATAAAGCACATTTTTTGCGTTGTATTCCGTAGTATTCTAGAAAACCCTCAAACTTTTTATGCGCAGAGATCGATCCATTGTGTTCACGCACATTTTCCAGTAGGCATCGTGCGCCCTGAAGATGACTTCTATGCGACTTACCGCCTGTCGCGCACATATCTTTTTTCCATCCAACACGAATAGTCTTCAGTAAGCAGGGGAGTCGATTTTTCTGGTATTTCAATTAGGCCACCAGAGATCTCGTCTTATGCACCTTCTGATCCGAAGGCAGGGCCGTTTGACTTGTTGTCTTTGGCAGATTCTGGCAGTCTGGGCCTAATACAAGCCATACCCCTAGTGCTAGTGTGACTATACAGCTTTCTTTCATCGTCAGAAGGGATCATAACTCTCATTTTCGCGCCTGATGGTTTGTCAGTCTCACGCACCACCAATAGTGTCGACTCTTATTCTGAGGTCCTTTTTACTTTCTTAGACACCAATGCTGCTGGTATGGCCTGGCTTTCCATGCTGTAAGTATATTCCTCAGTCTCCTTCACTTCATCACCTGGGTCTGACCAACTTTTGTGTGTCAAAGCTTTGACTATTGCTTCTACCCGTTCACCTTATACTTTCAGTCTACTGCCAGAGATTACGTCTTCTGTGTAAACCATGCTGCACACTTTTGGTACTTGAGCATCATTCTCTTCTAGTTTGAGCATGACTATGTCTAGGTTTTTAGTTATGTTGCCTTTATTTGATCTAACAACTCGCAGATCGTCATGGATGTTGCAAGCCCATGGGAAATTCTTGACAATTTGCCATACTATACTCTGGTAGTTTTCGCAGTTATTGATAGAAGCGCCAACTCTTAAAATTCCTAGTAATTCAGATGCCATTCAGCCTGGTAGCGTTGCTGGTTTTCCAGGCATATCTGTCTTTCGTAACACTCACTGTTTGCGCCACGCACACCTTTAAGGTGCACTTCCCTTTTAGTTGAATAGGCTTCACTACAGACCCATAGGAATCAACTTGAGCTACGACTCTGATCCTGCTTGGAACGGCAGCATACCTCTGAATATCCCATATTTCCGCACTTTTTACATTCATGGTCACCATAGCTACGCAAATTTTCCCGCAGTGGACCATTTTATCACACCTCCAGCATTCTCCCTTGGGTCCCTTTCCCGATTGTCAAACTGGTTCTAACATTTTACCTGGCCTCCGGGAACGAGAGTAAGTTTATTGAGGGTCGGTGTTAGTCTTGACTTTAGGTTTTGGTCATCAATGTAGGCGATTACCTGGTCTCTCACCTGACTGTCGCGTTCTCCTTTGTAATCAGTGTCCCATGAGCGTTCTAACACATGTCACGTTTGGTTTTGCTACTACAAACGTCTGCCTTGCCATGGCAACATTTTATAATTTGAAGGGGTCTGATGAGCAGTCATGGCTTTTTGGTAATCTGACTTCTTTAGTTTCTGGTTCCCACGAGGTGGTTAGTCACTGTGCTCGTGAGGCTGGTCCGCCCACACCGTAAAACGCTGCCACCCCCCTTCAGTTCGCTCGTAATTCCACCATTTTGGTTTCGTCGTCGCCATATTGCAGTGGATGGACTCCGATCGGACAGCAAACTGCTCTAGATGGCTGCCCTGACCGACCACTGCGCTCTCCCATCACACCTTATAGCTAAGCAGTGTGACATCACAATACCCCAAAGTTCCCGTTCTGTTAAGGGAGCTACAAACACCACAGCTCACACACCAACGACTATAGTACTTCCTTAAGGCGCTCATCAGATGTCATCTGCCTTTTTATCGTGCGGTTTAATCGAAACAGGGGGTTTGCAGTCCTACTCGGCTCTGCTGAGTTGTCCACCAGAGGTCTCCGGCGATTGTTACTGTAGCAGCCCACAGGAAGGAAATAACCACAGCAGAACGTTCGCGCGTGACTCATCCGACTGAGCCTCGGTTTAATTGGCACCCGAAGTCTGTGGCATCCCTGACCACACGTTAAAAGTTCCAGCGAGGCAGAGTAGAATAAGTCACGTGGGTCATTACGCGACCTGAACGTTATTTTTATTCTGAGACGGTGACCCAAGACAGCGTCATTAAACATCCGGTCCGTTCACCTGTCGTCGTCTTGCAAAGATATTCTGAAACCCGTCAGCAAAGTTAAAAAAGGGAATGGTCGGCACTCTTTCATTTGCATATTTCCGAGTACCGGGGGCCCCGACCCAGATTCCCAACTCTCCGCTTCTATCGCGAGACCAGGTATTTCGCTTAGCGCTATAAATACGAGGAAGCGCAATCAATAAGCATCTGGTGCGCTCGCCTGTGTGGCTACTTGAGCTTACCGCGATGTAGCCGGCGTGCGAACCTACCAGCGCTCTGCCCTCGTTCCAAAAGCTGAACACACTTCCGGAAAACTTCTTTGCATGATGCATTTTTAAAAAAAAATGTATTTAAACCATTTCAGAATATTAGTTTATTGTAAAATAAGAACAACAATTGGCATGGGTCTGTTAAAAGTCTCTGATACTAACTACAGGTTGGCCAACTGGACAACTCTGTGTACTATGATAAAATATTATTTTCTTAAAATGATACAGCTGCTGAGGAATCAGATAAATTCAGCTAATAATGACAGGGTAAGACAGTGAAATGCTATGATAAATTCCCCGCCAACAGAGAGCCGTGTTGAACCACTGTTCTCCTGTACCAACTAAACCTGATATGTTCTTGACGTCATTTTGCCAAATGTTGTCATACTTTGGGTTGAGTAACTGGTCCGAACGAAATAACTTGGTGAAAACGATATCGAGGACGGGAGATGGATAAGTGAGGAGAAACCAGACGCGTGCGTGGCGTTTCGACAATTCTCCACTTTTGGCAAATGCAGGAATAAAGCATCAGACTTCAAGAATCGAAGGTTCATGGGTCTGGTCGCACCGTGTACGAGTTCGTGGTACACCAAAACTACTCAACCATACAAATCGCAAAAGTCGTCAACTGCAAACGATTCTACAGAGATCTGAGGTTAGGTTCGTCCTGAAAACAATAATACTGCTACAAATTGTATTGCTCGCGTTATGTCAGCAAATGGCATTTCCGAGAGCTCTACTTTAAAGGTAAAGCGTTTATATAGAGACTATTGTTTGCATTCCTCTGTGCGAAGGATTGGCTAATTTTCGTTAGATAGACGTGTTCATTGGCTTTCACTCGCCATCGCCTAGAATTACCACGGCCCGTTTTATTTTCCGCGTGTTAATCTCGAAGACCGCATCTTCCGAACCCGGTTAATTGGCTGTGAAAAAATTCCGCAGGTAAGGAAACAGACGGATATCGTTTGTCTCTGATCTGGTGACGAATTCGCTGTCGTTACCGAGATAAATTAGATACTAGTAACCTCAGGTACTTTAAAGGCTGCATTACTTTCTTAAATAACTAATCGTGTGGAAGGGTGGGGGTGAAATGGTCGAAAGAGAGATTTTTTTAAACGTTGCACTTACAACTCCCTGATACTGGAAAATGGTGACGACTAGACTTTCAGACTCTCGTGTTCTATGAGACTTCGTCGAGTCACGGAATTGCGATGATTAAGAATGAGATTTTAAGAAACTCCGAACCACCGGCACCTGGTTTATGAGATCCTCATAAAAACCAACACCAAATCCGTTAATTGAGTCCAGTAGTTTGGGAATAGCATCAACCCATAGCGAAATAGGGGAATCGTAGTTATCTGCTCCTTACTTACTTACATACTATCGACGCTAATTAAAAAAGGACTAACATGCCTGGAATTTTTGTTCTTTCCATCCCAGAAATTGCCTCGGCTTTAAATCTCTAAGATCACGTAAAGCGTGCAAGAGAACAAAGATTTATGCTGCTTGCTAGTGTCTGTGATTTATTACTAGACTGACTGGCCGATATTTGACGTGATGAGTTATGACTTATCTAGATTGTAGGGAAGTCTTCCGCTGCTGATGTACATATCATCGTTAACATTACGCGCCCAATAAGATCCGCGGACCTCCAACCCAACAGATAATACACTTACACGTGCCGGAGACACCAAGGTGGTCAATCTTCATTACCACGTAAATAAATAAGATCGAAGTCTTACTTCCAGGATTAATGAGAAGAACTGATCTTCGGATTGCGCGACTTAAAGATTTACACAGTATTTATGTCTCCAAAACAAAAGAAATCATCATGACCAATTGGGTAACACCGAGACAATGCCGGATGAGGTTTGACCGACTCGTTTTGACTGAGCGGTGCCAGGTGCACGTCCATTTAAAAACAAACATCCGTTCAGTACCCGGCCCGATCACTACGATGAGCACTCTTCGAGTAACCTCCCTGTTAAATCGATCTCTCCATCCTGCGGAGCCATCGCGTCCAGGGGTGGGGAGAGGTTGGGCGGGTAGATATAAAGTTCGGCGAGTGGGAACCACTCTAAAGGGCAGGCGATGGAAAAGAAAGAGAAAAATAACTCGTAATGTCTGAGTGAGTGAAAGTGTTACAGAGACTGGACGTTTCCAAGGATCGGTAGCGACGCGGACGCGTGATTTCGGACAGATGGTGTCAATGGTAGGTATTCTGAAAAAGGGAGGAAACGAGTCTCTGAGAAAAATAAGAAGTTTTACTTGGCCTGTCTTTAAAACAACAGATAAAAACTGTTCGATGTGAAGCGATATTTCCAGTAACTTTAAAATCGCATTGGCACTTCGGCTCTTACGTTACAGGACTAAAGCAACAAATCTGATTCTGATCAGGATTACGTCGGTTTTAGTGATAAACAGAATCGCGACAATATATGTCGGGCATCTTCTCAAATAACCGCTCTGTATGTATTCATGCCCCCACCTCAGCCCTCTTGCAAATACCGTAGCTCCTCGGATACCTAACAGCGGCTGGACCTTCACATCTTTAAATCTTAGATTTGATTCACCCCCCCCACAAATTCAGTGGAGTTACCCAACTAAGGGTTTAAGAAATCCTTCCGACTGTTTTCTAGGAAGGTTGCGGTAAAAACTTGTCATCTACCGAACGATACACCAGGCCACTGTCCCATCGCTTCTTTGTGAGAACACATCTCTCGCTACCAAGTCGTCCGCCACGCACCCAGCAGCGCCAACACCTTCCACGGGGCCAAGACTTTAAGACTTGCTGCTATTTCTAGAACGATGCAAAAACGTTTTGCCACCACGGCTGTAGAAACACTTATCTTTTTGCTGCCATTTCCATTCTTCGAACAAAGCAACAGCTGTCATCAACAATGACCACTATTAGCATTTCATATTTGAGTCAGCGACAGCTATTTCATTTAGTGGTAACAATCGAATTTGCCTTAATAAAAACATTAGTATGCTTGCCAATGATTTTGAACGCCGGTGTATGTATGTATATACCGACCGTAATAGCAGACTGACCAATAAGATGTCCAGTATTTTATTAGACGCCCGTGTTGAATGCTATTTCACTCTGCTAAGTCACGGGCCCCAGCTTGCTCGAACCGTTTAAAGGGACGCACCCAACCGACCGAGTGGTTGATTCCTTCCTCCTCCGCTAAATTATCTTCGCCGTGTTGTTCCTCCCTCGTCAGACATTGGTTCCCCAGGGCCTCGTTGGGCGCCGGCCTGACACACCTGTCCCACTAATTACCCGTTATAGCCAGCTAACAAATGGAACACTCCGAGTGCTCGGCCCGCGCCCTGGTCACGAGTTCTTCCTACTTCCGGTATTAAACACCTCTTTTTGCTCCTTTTTTATTGAATAGTTTTCTTTGTCCATTTTTTTTTTTAAAAAAGAGGAAGGAGGAAGCGGCCTTACAGGTTCGTCTGTCGTTATCACCGCTCTCGGAGTAATGAAGCACAAAACTAAGTTCCTGAGGGGATTGTCCGCTTGCGTAGTGTCCACGACGGATCGATCCTACCAGCAGAACAGCGGCCTTTTAACAAGGAACATCCGTCCCCCCGCCTCAGCTCCGTGTCTCCTCTCACGTCCGGCTGGTCTTGGGAAGAGAGGGAGCGTTTTGGTAAATCCTCGCATTTCCTTGCGTTTACGTTCTGATAGCATCATTATCTTAGAAAATAGCCAGCAACTTCTGAGGTTATCGGCGTGGAGGGAGGGGTCCTCTACCAACCCCCATTACTGAGGCAGGAAGCCATTACGAGGCTTCCACAGAAGCCCCCTCGAGAAACGGTATTTCTATCAATAAACGACTACAGCCAGTAATCCATCTCGTATATCGCAATTATGTTATTACATTTATTACTATTTTAAACGCAGTTTAGAATTACGATACCTTACTATTGGTAACTACAGATAACCAAAACTGCCTGCAGACCGTTTATTATTATTATTATTATTATTATTATTATTATTATTATTATTATTATCTGAGAAAGACAGACAAACGCTGCTTTCCGGTCTGGTCTGAGGAAGTCGAATATCCTTAACCATTCTGAACATCAGGAAGTATCCCAGCATAATTTCTTAAACAAAGGTTCCCCGACTGCGCAACATCGCTGTTAAGAATAGTGGTAACAAATGCTGCTGTCTAAAGACACACACACACGGATTCTGACTATCTCATGCAGGAGCTGTAAGCCTCTTCTCAGAGTGCAGTAACATCGGGTACGTCTGACGGACTCCAGAGGGAGCGACCGGCGCAGATAGTTATTTCCGTATCGCCTTCTCCAGTTGGGATGTCTTAATAATAAAAATAACCCGCACAGCATTTCCCTAGAACTACAGAAATGGCCAAAAGTATTGCATACCCCTGCGTCTTAAACAAAACATTTGTGCAATTGTTTGCTACAGTATAAAGACGCATTTTGTACTACAAGTTAGTCAACTATCCACACGGTGTCTAGGCGAGGAAGTTTGCCTAAAAATACAATTTAATCATCTACTTTGTCCCCGCTGTTCGTTCAGAATGGCCGCCCTATTCTACCAGTAAGATTTCATTGGTAGACACGATAACGGTCGGCGGAAGTCGCCTCCTCTAATGGCGTCCGTCATCCGCCGCCATAATGCCATCTGTGTCTTTTCGAGGACCAGACGCGAGATCACGGGTTAAGTAGTAAACCCGGTGAATATACTGATTGGAACCATATAAGGAATGGACGAAATGCTAGCATGTTCACGCTTAATCCCTGACTACGGAAGGGGCCGGTGAGGGTAATTCATTGGATGGAGGAGGAAGAGAGGCAAGAAAAGGAAACAAGATGGTTGGAACGCTGACCCCTAGTGACACCGGGAAAAGTCCCCCGAAGTTCGCAAATGAAGAAGAGGGGTTTGTTAGTTAAGAAGGCGGATGGAGAGACTTCGTGCTGGCGACAGGGAACTTAAATCTAATTTACATTCTTAATAAACAGGGTAATCAGCTAATTTGATATTCGGGACTTGGAAAGTAGCATATCCTTAATGTAGCCGGCCTGGATTAGCGTGGAGCCAGGGCGACGATCGTGAAAGTACAGGTGAGATGAAGTCACTGGACAGATTTTCTGTTCGCGTGTCGAGCGGAAACCCCGACGACCACAGGTTCGCCTCTGAATCTGTTCGCTGGTGAACCTTAGAAGACATACTTCTTTGATGGGGACCATTAAAGCCCTCGCCACGGTGAGTTCACGAATATATCTTTTAGTATTTTATTAGGTGAATAATAAATTAGTTTTTACTTGTTTGGACACATCATGGAGTTATTGATCACCTTGTAAAATACAAGCGTGCAGAGAGAGGGAGACCCGATCTATCCTACCTGCAGCATGCAGCCACACGTCGGTTTGCAGCGAGGCGAACCGGGCCGGAAGAATCCGTACGGACTTTAACCCTAGCAGCCCGGCAGTCAACCGCTCTTCTACCAACACCTAAAATACCATTCGACATACGGGTTGTTTTACAGAACAAAGACCCGTTTTGGGTGTTTGAGCGGTGACGCCGGCTGCCCCATCTCCATCAGTACAAGTTCTCGTCTCTGGATCAGAGAACACGACAAAGACCGACCGACACCGCGGTTACCAGTTGCGCTATTCGGGGCCGCTGAGACTGACTAATCCATCTACATGTACAATTAATTTGGCACGATATATGAAAAACAAACAAACGAACAGCGGGATTCGTTTCCATCAACATATTATATACTTCAAAATAAAATCTTGTCGGTTTCTTTTCATATCGCTCCGCCTACCTTTTTACTCCCGTCACAGAACCTTTAACCCCACCCCGACCGCTACCGCTTCTGTGATGGCGCTGTGATAATCGATAAAAAGCAGCAGCAGCCCGTGTTTCTTTATTTCTGTATAAGGCAGCCTGAAGAGCCAGTAGTATCCTGCTCACTACTCTAGAATTAAGTTGGTAAATCCAAGTGGATGCTTCACGTGTCAAGTTTCGCTTACCAGTTATGCACTCGCAAATTAGTAGGGTCTCGGCCGGAGTTGTTTTTTCTCCCTCCCCCCCCCAGTTAATGCGGCTTTACAAGGTGAATCTGTTTGTTGTTGATATTAGGGTGGCTATGTCTCTGTACCTTAATCGGTCAGGTGATCGCCTAGATGGACAGTACTCGGCATTGTTGTTGTTCGCTTCGTGTCGCTTCGTGCTCCAATCGGTTGTTGTTTGTTTTTTTTTTAAAAAATCAAAATTTTCACCTGAAGCTACGCCAACAGGTAATTTTAAACTAATGCCGGTAATCTACCTCACTCATCCACAATTATCTTATGGATGAACGTCAGCGAATTAGAGTGAAGTACAGATAAGCTGATGCAACGTCAAGTTACGTGGGGCTACTGGAAAAATTGACGACTGATGATATCTCGGGAAGTATGAGAAAACTATAGTAGTATATTAGGTATGATTTGCCCCTCCATCAATATAACTGATACAGTGCTAAGTCTTTTACACGTATTGTATGCATAGTTAAATTATCCAGGTCCTGGCTGGAGACATTGACACGAGCGGTTTCACCTATTTATTTATGCAGTAAACACTGGCGGTGTTTTAGGACTGCATTTTAAAGATTAATGATTTTAAAAAACATAATACTGAAACAAGTAAGTCCCGGCAGCATTCAGATGGCCAATCCCGGCTTTTCCAACACGTGCGCGCACAGACATATGCGGTGTGTCGCTTTTAACTGGAACGAACTGCACTCGGATAAAGTAAACAGTAGTTTTACTGCACAAACAAGCAATAATTAGCGAGTAAATGTTTGCTTGGCGGATTACTGAGACAGACAATACGCGAAACCGGGTAATCTCCATTAGCAGTGATAATTTAAAGCTAATTATCTCCCCTTTCGACAAAAATCTATTTTAAACTGATCAAACCGCCTTCAAGAGTAACGAAAGATTTGATTAAATGGAAAAAACCAAAACATTTTCTGTTTGTTTGATTTTTGTAGTAACTTACCTGTGTCGAAAACAACAACCCCTCCCCTGACTAGTGTTTCGGGGGCGGGCGTGTAAAGATGGCGGCACAGCTTTCCTAACAAACAGACAAACTATCCGAATTATTTCTCTCACGCACCTGATGATTAGCGATCAGTCGTTTTAACACTGAACCCGAATCATGGACAGTGAGGGTGGCGCTTCTTAAAGCTGTCTGGCTGGTCGTCCGCTTATTTTCGGCGGCAACTCCAGGGGTGGGTGGGGGTCTTCGTTACCGATAGGGTCAAAGGTCAGGGAGGGGGTTTCGAAATACCGTCCAGACAAAAGGGCAGGAAGCACGCACGCGGCGTGCAATAGGACCTCTAAGTCTTTGTTACCGCCGACACGGAGGAGAACCTGCAATAATAGCAGCCCCAAACTGCCCAGTAGAAATGGCGAGGAGAACGAACCGAAAAGAACCGGTTCTCTCGTGCGCCACAGGCGAAAAATGTTACTTGTAATAAAAACGCTTTTCTGCTTGAAGAATTTACGCGTCTCAGCCCTCCCCTAAGTCCGCTGGACCATTATGCGACAAACCCTTGGAGATGAGTCTGGCAAGGAGTTCTGGGAGTTGGCCGCAGGGAAGAAACGTCAACTCCGTGGTGCCGACTAACTTACTTACCCACCCGCAGCCATTTCGTGACGGCTCTTGTGGTGGTGTGGCGTCCATGTCGGCACGCTTGCGACTCTTTCTTTTTCGCGATCAGACAGAACTAAAAATAAACAAACAAAAATTGCGAAGCTGCGTCCCTGAATGTTCGTGTGGCGGGTCGCGCTGGATGTACCGGAAGTACCCTGAAAACCAAATCGCCGGCCGATGACTTGAGTATGAGGCTCCTTTCTTCGGCATTCAAATAGAAGGTTAGGGTTAGTTAAATTAATATGATGGATGTTAAGTTCGGTGTTCCCAGAATAGATTCTTAAACAATATTAAACCGGAATTGTAATTATTTCCACAGCACTGATAATTCAACCGGCGAGAAGACACCCACGAAGCGGTTTCTTAATCAATTTTTAATTAAGTGATTTAAAAGAAAAAAACAAATATATTATTTTCTTCGAGTTAGAACTTCTTCCTCGAAGACCCAGCTTAAAAAATTTTAGCCTTGATGTCACAAGATAAGAGGAGGGTCCAATAAGGAAAATAAGTGTCCGATTTTGTAAAGGTTCCCAATCTCATTTTCTCTCTGTACTGACGTCACATCTCTCTGTGATTACGTCATCTCTCTCTGTACTGACGTCATATTTCTCTCTGTACTGACGTCACGTCTCTCTGTGATTACACCATCTCTCTGTGATCACGTCATCTCTCTGTACTGATGTCACGTCTGTGATTACGTCATATCTCTCTGTACTGACGTCACCTTTCTCTGTACTGACGTCACCTCTCTGTGATTACACCATCTCTCTGTACTGACGTCACCTCTCTGTGATTACGTCATATCTCTCTGTACTGACGTCATATTTCTCTCTGTACTGATGTCACCTCTCTCTCTTTCTGATTGGCCAATTCGAGTTAAACGTCAGCTTTTACCAAGCGGTACATTGTGCAATTATACAGACATTCAGATGAAACCCAGCCGAAATGGTATCAGTCGAACGTCCATAGTATATGCACTGACAGTCATAATCGTGGAGAATGGGAGGATGTTTTGTTTACAAAAAGAAAGCCTTTTGCGATCAGAGTTTCAGCATTAATTAACTATCACGTCAGTACTAACAAAAGTGTGCACTTAATAATCTGACTGTACTTGGGATATTACGATGATGAGTGCACGGCGTGTACACGAGCTATTTTATTAAATCTAAAGAAAATAGCGAAAAGAACTTGTTAAAAATGATTAAAAAATAATGATAGTGATGTTGGAATACAAAATAGCAGATTCCCCGAGCATAAATTAGGCAGGATTAATTATATCTTTCTCTGGTACGGAGTCTCCTGGTCGGATGTTGCTCGAACGGTTCAGCGAAAATTTACTTGGCTCTAACAGTAGAGCAGGCGAATCCATGCAGGTCGAATCTAGCAGCTGCTCGTATGGCGGAGACCGTAGATGACAACATCAATGTAGGTGCGTGATAACGAACAACCTGGGTCTCAGCGATCATTGGCAAACACGTATTCTCTTTCGACAGCCGCACCGTCCTTCCAGGAACACAAGAATGGAATAACGAAATATCATACGTGTCTGGATGGAGAGAGAGAGAGAGAGAGTTAGTGTGTGTGTGTAAAAAATGTGGTTCGTTCATCTCCTTCTCTTTTGAGGTTTCTAAAGAGATTCAAAATGAAAATGGGATGGAACAGGTCCTATGAAAGGCGGGGAATTCGACTGTCCCCAGCCGGATAACTGACAAAATACAAGCAGCGTCTGACCAAAATGTTCTATGAAGGTAAACTAACAAACGTAGATCAGGAATTTTCAAGAATATTAATCCATCATTACGAAACGGAAACGGTAAAGCACACTGTGATATGGTTGGAATTACTAGGTCAGCTGGAGTAATTCTGAGATGTCGCTCGAGCGGAATCCCGCTGTCGTTCGTGATTTTTTAAAAATATTTTAATTTCCTTTGTCAAAACAATATTACAAAGCGCAGTACTGACGTTCATCGTCTCGCTTTCCTGTAGCTACATATGCACGGGAAATTACTACATCCGGGTTTTTTATTATAAAGATCCTCTGAATGGATATCAAAACAATCGGCTTTGTTATGTTAAGATGTCATTTTACATTGTGACACATGCACACAATGAACGCTTCACTTTAAAAACATTCACAATTCCTTATAAAAAGAATAAAGCAATAAAATCAAGTAAAGGACAGAGTCCAATAAACTTGTTAAGCTGATGGATTAAATTATATAAAAGATTGACATTCTGTAGCGGTAAGTAGTTTTATAATGGCTTATAATCACAAAATTGTGCGCTAACCCGGATACACAAATTCACCCCCCCCACTCTTCTAATTAACTATAGAAGGCGATAAACGCCTCGGTCTAAAGAATTCCTTTGTTGCATGTTGGTCCGCTCTTGCTTGCAGTTACAATGTTGATGCTGCGCTCTACTTCGCGAAAATCAAAAACGGTGAAAGAAATAATGATAATTTGGAAGGAGAAACAAAAGGTCCGCGTGCTGACACGGGAGGACTTCCGCGAGAAAACGCGATCTCAAAACACGTGACGTCATAGGTTATCGCGCCCGTCTAGACTGGTGGCCGACATCTCACTCACCGCGAGGCTGGGAATGGGTCAAACCCAGACGTACAATCAACGAGGAGGGCGGTGAGCCCTTTGCGCAGCCCAAACAGTATATCTGGAGTCTATTGCCCGCCCCCCTCCCCTCTAGACCATATGTGAAAAATTTCCCATCGCTTAATGTTAGGCTGTTGATTAAAGTAAAACGAGGTAGCCCCTGGATGGCGTCATAGCTGACCTTTTGCCGGTGTGTGTGTGTGGGGGGGGGGGGGTTGTCGAGACTGGACAGTCATCTTTATGAAGATTCTGACCGTTACAACTCCAGTACCAATTAGTTTTCAGGGCAGTCATTATGAATAACATCGGTGTTCGACTAAAACAATTGCTACCTCTTCAAAAATGAAAATAAAACATTGCTGTTAATAGACTTAAAAAAGAGAGGGGGAGAGAGATGACGTCAGTACAGAGATATGATGTTGGTACGGAGAGAGATGACGTCAGTACAGAGATATGATGTTGGTACGGAGAGAGATGACGTCAGTACAGAGATATGATGTTGGTACAGAGAGAGAGATGACGTCAGTACAGAGATATGATGTTGGTACAGAGAGAGAGATGACGTCAGTACAGAGAGATATAGTTGGTACAGAGAGAGAGATGACGTCAGTACAGAGATATGATGTTGGTACAGAGAGAGAGATGACGTCAGTACAGAGATATGACGTCAGTACTAGAGAGAGAGAAGATTTCTCTTTTAAAAAACAACTACAGCAAAAACAATTAACAGACTGAAAGCGATCCACCACGTAAACACAAAAATAAAATGAGGAAAGTATAAAGTTCGGGATGCAGAGAGTTTGAAAGTGATGACATCTAACTGGGGGTGGGGTGTCTGATGGCAGTTACAACGGCGCCCTCGAGATAACCTCTCCAAGTAATTCAGACAAACGCAAACCACACACAAAAAACCTTAAATGCTATCACTGTTCAACTAAAAATCCAGAAGCCATTGAAATTAAGTTTAGAATCAGAATAAACTGCTTTCCCATCCACTATATCCGGAAGAAAAAAACAAGTGATTGTGTCCTATACCAGAACCTGCGGAATTTGTCTCTTTCTCCCGTTCTGGTTTTGCTTGTTAAAGATGGATTTTTGTGCCCCACCTCCCGGTAGAAATCTGGTCGTCTTTAGCAGCTGTTTTTTACGAGTTGATTCGTTTTAGCATCGCCATAGTTACTACAACACACCCCCCACCTTTAACAAGTTATCATCTGTTTGAACATCGCTCTCTCATATGCTTTAAACCAAATGGGAAACTTCATTTGCAGATTGCGCCGGAATATTCTCGGCGAGGTTACTGCTGGTCCAAACATGTATTTACTTTTTGAGTGTTCTTTGTTCTGTTGATGAAGCAGCAGCAGCATCATCCAAGACTCTCATCGGTAGATGTAGGTATAAAGAAACAGCCACGTCACATCTACGAAATGTCAATATTACGCAGCAGCCTCAAACCCAAAATAATGAGAAGATGAGAAATGTGTATATTATTAAGTGCAGCCAATGAAATCCATTTTCCACAAGGAATGTAGAGCTGCAGGCCCCATCAGAAATGGTAAATGAGGTTTCCTGATATTCTCCTACTTCAAGAATGGTGAAATATAGTCCTAAAAGAATTGTGAGAAGTAGTTCTTCTATTAAAGCACGGTGATCTCAAGTGACAGTGAAGCCTGATGCTAAAAGTACACCAGTGTTTAATAGAAGTACCTCCAATATCTTTCAGAGCCTCGAAAATTGCACACCTCTCGCGGCTGCTGATAACAAAGCACTGTCAGCCATCTTCTGTTTAAAGAGCCATCTCCGTCGTTTCGCAGCCTTCGAATGAATGGTTCCAATCAAAACTGTTTTACATTACTGCCTGGTTGGACGCGATTTCGCCAACCGCTTCAATGTCGGGCAAACGGCGTAAATGAAAGTTAAATTGACTCGATTTATGTGATGTTTACATAATGGCCGTCTTACTGGACACCAGTGCCGAGAGTTTAACTTGTTCCACTGACAAGTCGGATCACTTAAAGCCAAATGTCTAAATCTTTTTCTTTTTTTATATTCAAGCTTTGGGATAAACAGAGAGAGAGAGAATAATGTAATTTTCTTTGAAAACTTGTCTAGGGTCTGGTCACGTGTTATCAATGAATATCCCCCAAAAGCCAAACAAATCCACCTCTGTTTAGAATAAAAACCTAGAAATTCATTTTATTCCATAGCAATTACGGCACCGAGCCGGTTTTCCGTATTTTCGCACTTTCACTTTATAGACGTAAAAAAAAAGAAAATTTTTTTTAAAAAAAAATTACCCGTGAAGTCGGCGCTAACTCTCCTTTTTAATCACTTAATTATATCTCAATGACCATCTGATAATGTTAGCGTCGGTGTTACAATTGTTGACTGGATGTCGTTACCCCTACTTCGACACTGCTGTGTGGGTAGTGACGCAGGTACATGTCGTCATTGGCAGCCAGATCTATTAAATCGAACCATTATCATTCTCCCGTGTCTAACTCGGTTCAGAAAAAAAAATTAAGGAAGGGGAGAGAAATCATAAGTTTCAGAGCGTGTACAAACATCTGCAGCTAAACGCTTCACGTGTTTAGTACCGAGTTACCGATATCTTATCGAGAAATAAACTATATAATAATGTTAAAAGCATTCTGGGAGAAAATAATTGCATCAGTATTTGAGTTTCCAAATTTAACGGACAAATGATTGAATAGAATATGTATATACACTTGTGTGCTACCGTCTGTACTCGGGATATCGTTAGTTTCAAACTCTAATGCAATTACAGGGTTTGTATAATGAGCATCGCAATAACATAGAGCCAGCATTGTAACCAAGGCAACGTAGCAGATTGTCGCCCAACCACATGTGAGTGTATAAATATTGAAGCCCTCCGTTAAAATCTTAACGATTTATTGAGGGAAAGATATGCATAGGTATGGATCAGATGATCTTGATTTAACTGATATGTATATAATACAATAGCTGAAGCTTGTTTTTTTTTTTTCTTTTCAATTTTGCTAGACGCCAGCCTGGTTTTAAGCCATCACCGTATTTACATCAGTTTGTCTGTTGGTAAGCGGTGACAAGTTAAGACAGGCTTTCTGAGTTTATCTTGTATATTGATGGAAATACAAATCTTCTACTGCAGTATATATCCGAGGATTTGGAACGGACTCTATAAACGGATTTTTTCAGACGAAACTTCTCTTAACCATAAATGAGTCGATATTGAAAGGTCTGAGGCTGTACTAACACAACCGCTTCACATAACATTGGAGCCCGCACGGTTTGAACACGTATCCATTCCTATGACCGGGTTTTAAGGTCAGTTATCGAATGCCTATAGGAAATAAGTACACGTTCTGCCCAACTCATTGTTAAGCTCTTTTGAAACGAAGGTAGAAAATAACAGTGACGTCAAAGCCCACGCGATGCCAACTGCACTCTTCCCAGCTATGGCGCACGCAAAGTTGTTTGTGATCTTCTTGGTAATAAAGCCTAATGATAATGGAAACCTATTGCAAAAAATGTTTTTAATGGAGTAAAGTGAACCTGTTAATAAAACACTCCCTTTAAGTTATCGAACACCTGCATGTAATTTTTACGTCACGGTTTATATCACGATATTAGTTCATCGCGAAGCTCATCCGTCAGCACGTACAGACTAAACGATATAAAACCTATTAAGAATACTATGCGCCAAGCCATGTTAACTGTAAACTCGGAAGTTAACTGACTCCTCCTCCAGATACCAGAACTACCCACAGCAGTCACGGCTTTAAAAGCGTCGTCTTATAAACAGGAGTCTCTTCTAATGTGGCTCGAAATGAATCTCTTAAAGTTCCTTTTTCCAGGAATAGCGTTCGGGCCAAGAGGATGAGGTTTGACTACTAAACTTTCAGATGTTAGCGTCAATCTAATGTCCGGAAGTTGTTCTAAGAAAAACAGACTATATAGAACTTCATTCTTAAAGAGAGCGAAAAAAAAAGAAGCACCTAGCGTATTTTCAAGACTATTTCCACCTACACATCTTGTTTTTACAGATCCTGATATTTATATAAATTTGTCACAGGGGAATCCTTTATTTTCTAAAATATTCTGAATGTGATCTCGTTCTGCTTATAATTTGTAATCGCAATCTGCTCTGTTGCGACGATGATTAATACGTTTTCACTTTGTAGCATTAAGTTTCATCTGTGATTAGCAAACAGGAAACGCTTCTTCTGCATCACAACTACAGAGCAGGTTAAAAGAAAGACTGCCAATTTTTTTCTCTCTAATTGTATTTGAATGGCGCCTAGAATGAATACAGAGCTCTCGGTTAAGAGGCGCAGTACATTTGCACCCAAATACGGAACAGAACAAAATGAGCGCTAGATGAAAAGTAGTTCTTCATCTTGAATGGCTGACGTGAACAACCAAGATGATTTTTACAGGGTATTTACATGACATTCACTATCTTCAATATTTAATGTCGTATAAATACCACGTAAAGATGGTCTTTATATCAGTTTTCAGGGATAAAAGTAAAGTTGACCTTTCGTGTGTTTCAGTCAGAACCAGCCAGCCGTATTCATGCCATCTTAGCAAGACACAAACGGAGATCTCGATCAATAACTTATATTTTTAGTGCAAGGTTGTACACGGGTTAACATCTTTCGAAACAATTGGTCAGTTTACTTGAAATGTCTGCTTCAATCGATATTATACAGGAGATCCGTAAAATGATTTTGGCTTCTAGCTCTCGGCCGTCTGTTTTTCAAACTTTACGATACCGGCATAACTGCATGTGCGCGTGTGAGAGTGCTCGAATGTGTGTGAGGGTGTGTGTGTGGTGTGAGGGTGTATGTATGCGTGTGAGAGTGCTTGAATGTGTGTGTGTGCGCGTGAGAGAGTGCTCGAATGTGTGTGAGGGTGTATGTATGCGTGTGAGAGTGCTTGAATGTGTGTGTGCGCGTGAGAGTGCTCGAATGTGTGTGAGGGTGTGTGTGTGGTGTGAGGGTGTATGTATGCGTGAGAGAGTGCTCGAATGTGTGTGAGGGTGTGTGTGGTGTGAGGGTGTATGTATGCGTGTGAGAGTGCTTGAATGTGTGTGTGTGCGCGTGAGAGAGTGCTCGAATGTGTGTGAGGGTGTATGTATGCGTGTGAGAGTGCTTGAATGTGTGTGTGCGCGTGAGAGTGCTCGAATGCGTGTGAGGGTGTGTGCATGCGCGTGAGAGTGCTCGAATGTGTGCGCGCGCGTGAGAGTGCTCGAATGTGTGTTTGTGTGAGAGAGTGAATAATTCTAGGCATATCAATGTAAATAATAAAAAAAGATAAGAAAAAATCTGGGGGGTTATTTGTCGCCACTTGCGCTGAACATAAAGTCATCTTCCTTCCGGGGCTGAGAAATAAATTTGTAAAAGTGATATTTGTTATATTTTACACATCTATTTAATTTGGAAGTAGATAATATTCATTTCGAAGGAAGTCTCACTACAGCAAGGTCACATACGTCAAATACGATGTTCTGGGAAGATATATTCTGTATTTAATAGTTTATGCTGGGTATATCGAATACTGATTTGCACAATTTCAGAAATACCTAAAAAATGAAACCAGACCGCAGTCGAACAAGTTTTATCTCAAAAAATAAAATTAAAAAAATCACTTACTTCTGATGAATAGTTAAGAAGAAACCTTCGTCTGAGTGTTTCAAAGGGCAAGGTTACCATGGTAACCACAAATAAAAAGTTGTATACCCACACAACTCGAAATGAATATCAAATATATCGTATATATTTTCCTCTAATTTGGCTCGAAATGCCAGATTTGAGAATTCGCAGATCTCTTAATTGTTACCTTCAGGAGAGAAAAAACAAAAATTTTTCGTGGTACACGCTTGACATTTACCAACTTTCCTGCTGAAGGTGATTCAAGTATCGCCCTCAAACAAAAACCGACGACCGTCCTGCCCTCACGTGACCAAACGTGGGGGGATTTTCTCCAGCACTTCCGATACAACACGTTATTTTAGCGATTTCCTAGCTATGTTTTAGGAAGACTTTACAGGCATTCTTGACTGTGAAACCCCATAACTGTATCTACCCCAAAGCACAAAAGCTTGTAATGCCTCCAAGTTAAATTGTTACTGGTAATAAATGCGTGGATTAACGTGGGACAGAATTTTAGATTGCTAAAAATCTCCGTTTATCGTGTAGACCTTCAACATTGCCAATGTTTTCCTACCGCATAAAATTTCTTTGGCGTTTATACATTGAAGCCGAAATTGTGGAATGAACCGTGAAAATGGAGAGAGGAAAAGATGATTTTAAAAAGGTCAGGTGAGCTGAAATACGAGACGTATTATAATGAACCCATATTAATGGCTTCGATAGGGATGACGTCAATACAGAGGGGGGGTTGGTATCTTTGTCTTTTACAGAGATTAAACCGCCTGTTGTCGTTTTGATTTTACACCCTAAACGCTTGTTAATCTGTCAAATATAAATTCAGAATGCGTTACAGCACTTTATCTTACCTTCAAGGTTTTCAGTAGCCAGTCAGACTATCTGATGAGTGTCGGTCGCTCTGGCAGCGTTAAGACGCGTCGACCTAAGATCCAGCTACCTTGTAAATGTCCGATTTTAGCACAAACGTCTGTTACCGCTCCCACCCCCGAACAAGTCTTCGCTTGTTTTTGTGCACCAGGGATAAAATTATCACACCCCCAGCCGACTGCTACACCGGTTTTTGGTTTTGGTTTTAACGTGGTGTGTTTATTTATTCTTTCCAATACCCTCCTCTTTCATACAAACGACGCCAGTTCCATTGCCTAAAATGGCGACGTATTTATTCGCGATAACCGTTTGGAATATCCAGCCATATCCAGTTGTGTTGCTACTGTGCGCCGCAAAAAAGTCTATGAAAGGTCAAAGCTACACTACTGACTGCGAATTCTTGCGTGCGAGTATTAAAAGTCGGGAACGCCCTTCTGTAATTGCAATGGGCTTACAATAACAAATTGTTTGTATAAAAATGTCTACATTATGAATAATGTATCTACAATTCTAACCATTTCGACCGAAAATAAGCCCGATTTGTCGAATGATGCACAATAGAAATGGATAGACTAAGTAGATCAGTTTCTGTCAACATAGACGAACTTGACACATCAGGTTTTGATTTGGCCTATAATTTAACCTTGTGATGATGACGATGATTATTATTATTAGTTTGTGTGTGTGCATGTTTGTATCGCAGACTGTTCCTCTTATTAATAGCAAACATTCCTAATGCACAATGGGCATGCAAGATTTTTGCTATTAAGCACTTTGATAAAGCATTTAAAAATGGCAAAGTGTGTCGTTATCTTCCTGTTTATAATGCCAAGAGGCTACAGATAAAACCTATCTACATTGCCACGGTATCATTGAGCACTGATGAAGAGTAGCCTATCTTAAAGAATATTTTTTTTCCGATTAGCTGCAAGAGAACAGCGGTTACAGCTAGGTGCAGGAGATGTTGATGTAGTGTTCAGCAGCAATATTACACTGCGTCGACTCTACAAAAGCTTTAGTTCTGATTTAACTGGTGTTAATTTCTAATCTCAAAATCGAAATTGAGGTTCAAAGTCTTTTAAAGATGAGTCAATGTAAAAACTAAAACGTATTCAGTGTAGGTATGACTGAATTCTGGAGTAAGGGTACAGGAAAATCGGGGGGGGGTGTTATTCTATGAAATATGAACAGCTATATCAGAATAGAAAGAGTAACAAAAAGTAAAGCAGTTGGTACATTTGTTGTTATGAACGGAAAAGTGCGATATCTGTTGAGACTAAAGAATACATTCGGTTTTCTGACCAACTTATAAACAAATTTTTTAACCTGTTTTACATTTCACTAAACATTTTTTCAATCTTCCAAAGTTCTAAGAGTTAATCCTAATAATAGCAACATCATCACCACAAATTTTCCTTCCAATTCCATTTTTTTTTTGCAATCTAAATTTAATAATAACGAATAGAATAATTCCGCATTATAACAGTGTCAACTGTGGTGATAAACTTCGTATTTTCTTGATAAATCAAGGTCCGTTTTTGCCCATCCCTACTTTTATAAATCACCTGCGCTTCGTGATTTATAGAATGTTACGTGTATTCTAACATGATTTATTTAGCTTCTTCAGCATCTGGTTCATCGATGTTTCGGTAAATTCTTCTAAAGATATCGATAATAAAAAGACCATCGAAAATCAATAAACAGTTTATTTTTGTTGTTGATGATTAATCCTTCCGTTTGGGAGAAATTTTTCTATACTTAATTCTGACATTAAAGTAAAATTTTGACGCATTATTCTGTATAGTAGAAACCATATCTGCTGCAGCATAAATAACAGGTACTTCTGCGGTTTTATAAGTTTAAAAAATACATGACAGATAGATTTTAAAATCAGTACGTGTTCGAACCACGTGGTTTAGAAATTTCCCCTCATCTCGATGCAAAACAGCACTAAAATAACATTTGTTTAGCTGTTATACCTATCAGTTTCTTTACCGTATCTTTTTCTTAAAACAATTTTTCCTGTTTGTTTATTGGACGACGGTAGATCATTAATAAAATTCTACTTCGAAAAATGTCTTAAACTAATCAGAGATCGACGCTGTAATAGTTTCGCTAACTGCAGTGGCAGCTTGAGAATGGCAGTCACCCTCTCGGTCCTTCCTGACCAGGCCACACGGTCTGCCCGAGAACCTTGGACAGCCTTAAAAGTCGGATATTCTTGCATTGGGTCAAATGGAATTTAACCTGGTTTATTACCGCCTGGGCTATTAATTCAGTTCAATCTAAGCTGCTTATAAGTAGCACCGGTGTGATGTCCACTAATTTTTTTTTCCAAAACAACCGACAACTACACCGGAAATCGGCCATTTTGATTGAGCTACAAACCAGTCTCTAGACACCGTTTCCGGTTTTGTCCCGTGCGACTCGTTTCGATACCTGTTTTTGGTTGTGGAGAAGCTCAAGGAAAGAACTAGATTCGAATGGCAGGGAAGAAGCGGAATTTTCCAAATTCGTGATGGCAGCTCGGTTTCACTTCTCCCGCCATTAAACGCGGTAACTTGCTCGCGCTAATTTCACGTGATATGGACACAAAACGAAGGCTGTCCACTCTCGCTGACGTGTGACCTGAAATCAATGAAGAAATTACCTAACTATTGATATTTAAAAATTACCCTTGCAATTCGATGTCGTAGTTTTTTTTAAGGCAGCTATGGGATGTCATTCAATTTTTCATCGTGAAAAGGCATAGTTAGATATTAAATGTAATTTTAATTTTGAAATTGCCCGTGACGAATTTAGAAAGAAATGTCTCCAGTTCTCCGATGGTAACTACTTTGTTAATTTATAGGGAAGCCAAAGTAGTTCTGACTGGGCGAGCACCTGCTGTACACGGTCACGGAAAAAAAATTAAGGGCTTGGGCATACCTAGAAGTAAAAGAATGCAAAAACAGCAGAAGCTTTGCTCGATCATAGTAGTCATACTGAAAGACACTGCAGGAGGAAATGTTAGGCAATAATTAAAATCTCCATTATTTGAACACCAGCTTGACAACCCACGATGTCTGTAAACAAAGTAGTTCATTCACCAGGTCCTGAGGAATGTTTTTTGCGTGGGTGTTGGTCGTATGTCGCTCGACCGAATACCGCATACATCCACGTTTATTCGTTAATTCTACCATCGAAACTACGCCTAAAGCCAAGCTGTCTAAGCTTTTCTTCGAGTGTAATTTAAATTATGCTGACACTATTACTTTACCAAAGAAAATATTGTGCGCAAAAGTTAATTTACCGGAGGTAATGCTTTGTGGAAAATTAATTGCCTATTTCGATGGGTAATTTATTTTTAAAAATTTTTATTTCCTCCTTTTCTCTAACCTGCGACTGAAAATTTTGATAATAAAATCGTGGTGTGTAAAATATATATATATATATATATATATATATATATATATATATATATAACTTAAGCTGAGTAAATTTAATCAACCATAAAAATAATCTGCCAAGTAGATTTTCTGCGGAAAATATTATTCATAACTGGCAGGTGATAAAGCTATTTGTGTCTGATATCAGTACAGAAAGCTTTTGTTGTTCAGTTTCCGGTAGCTTTGATAATGAAATGAAGAGGGACAGATTGACAGGTTAGAGAAGAATTATTCAACATTGGCCGTCAGATTGAAGTAGTTTCTCCAAATACCATGTAAAGAATATATATATAAAAAAAAAAACTAATTGCGAAATAAGAAATAAAGACTTTTTTTTTTTTCATAATCAGGTCCATATTATGATTTCAAAATTTAAACATTTTCTACCATTTGCAAGAGGTAGTAACTACGTACGATCTATGCATTCATCCGTTAGGTGGCGCCACTTGCGGTACAGAACGTCCCATTTATTTACTTACTTTTTTCTTATTGTACGCAATTTTTTTTTTCAAATAATATGAGTAGGGCTCTATAATATACCAGCCTGTAGATGAGCTGATTAGGGGGATAGAAAAGCTGGCTGGGAGATGGTGTTGTGTCTATCCGCTGCTTCATTGCGTGCAAACGTCGGTTATGCTGCTGTCCGTTTTCTAACATTAATTCATCATCATCAAAATGGCCTCTCTCTCTCTCTCTCCCCGCCAGCTTTCCAACACCGAAAAGGAATTGGATTGATTTTGGCAGGACTTTTGTTGACGTTTAGGCCCCTAAATACACTAGGAATTGAGATAATTGGTTTTAATAAATATCACAAAAATCAATTAGAAGCTGAGGGAGAAAGTTTTTTTTTTATTTTTCTGTGATAATAAATAAACAAGAAATATTTTACGGAGAAGTTATAATGTTTAATTCTGAATGCGTGTATGTAAGGATTACATTTTCTTCTGTTTATAGTATCTCAAACTATTTAACCGGTTTTATACTTGAACATTAGCCACAAAAGCTTATTTTTAGTAACTTTTGTTAAACGTCGCGCGTCCAGCATTCGTATTTACCCTATTTTCAGTTCGAATTAATTTTCAACTTTGCACCCCCACGCATCAGTTGCCCCATCGCTCTTATTTTCTTTTTTATCATTTAATTTAATACCTTAAACCAACCCAGCATTCTAAAGCTAAAAGAATGCTCTTTAGCGTGTCACCGTTTCTCTCAGACCCTAACTGAACATGGATTTGTCCGACAAAAAAAAAAACTGCTCTGCGAAGCATCAGGCGCCACTCGCAGAGTCAATAAAATCGAAAGTACACAATAAGCAAACAATGTCTGAAGACCTCGGTACCTGAAAACAGTTTTTTTTGGGGGGGGAGGGGGGGTGTGTTATTTGTTGTTGATTTAATTCTATATCACGCTAAAGCTAACGCATAATTTTCTTCTTTGAAAAAAAAAATTCGCGGCCCCAATTAGCTTCGCCCAGTATGCAACCGCGTTGATTCTCTGCCCGCCCCCCCCATACCAACAACTAGAGATCGACTAATCCACGGGACGGCTGTTAGACAGGTCACGGTAAGAAGAAGCGTTGAACAGAGCGAATTTCGTATGGCTTTTCTTAACAAGAAAAAGAAAAACTCACTTTTTCGAGTGTGCTACCACAAAATGATCTCAAAAGTGTCATAAACAGCCAATTTTTCCTTTCTCTGTTGTTGTTGTTGTTATTAATAATAATAATTTATTTGTGTGTGTGGTACACTCACTGTTATAAGCAGATGCGTGTCATATTAGATCTTTGGTGAATTTTATAGTAGCAGATATCTCCAGGAAGAAAATAAACTAAAGAGCAAGATTTCGATAGGGGAGACAACCGGGACCAGTTGTCGCAGGGATAAATTGTTACTGCAAGTGCAGTACCTAATTTGCCTACGGGAATTCTCTCTCTGTAACAAAGCTAGCCCCGGTTATCTCCCCTATTTTCGACTTATCCTGAGACGCAGGGACTCGACAACGGGGATTCCGCTCCATAACAGCTGGCAACAGTTGGCGGCGACATGAAAGTTAAATGTCACATCTTAGTGAAGTTGCACCTAAGATTCTAGTCGGCCTGCAATTTTACAAAAAAGGCAACAACCATTGACAATAACTGAACACGACAAACTCTCCCGTTTTCTGAGAACGAGGCTGGAGGTGGTTCGAGAACGAGGCTTGTCGACAAATCGCCAAGGAAACTTTCGCAGCCATTGAGCCAGGTTCAGATTCTTAGACCCGAATGGCAGGTTCACCCACAACCCTGCATAAAGAGAACTAACTCCTTTCTTCCCTATAGAAAACAGAAAATGGCATGACACCCCTTCCCCCCCTCCCCTGTTGCTGGAGCATGCGCGGTGTTATATATTTAAACTGAAAAAGAAAGAACAATAACAACAAAAGACCCACACATTTTCGATCGTTTAAAATGCCTATAAATCGAATATCTCATAGAACTGTAACCTCTAAAGTGGCAGACGTAGACCCCCACATCACCTCGCTAACTGAGCGGGAAAACCGGATGTCCCGCTGACGGCTGGCCGGGCATGCGCGATCAGGGAAAAGGCAACTGTCGTCTGGTTTTCTCGAAGTCGCGTTCGGAATTCAGCTTATTAAGAAATTTTTTTCTGCGGTGAAAGTAGGAGATTTGATAGCATTTTATTATTTTTAGTTTTTATTTCGGATGTGGCTTAATTAATTACCTCTCCCTCTCTCTCTCTCTCTCTCACCCTGTCTAATTTCACTTTCAGGTCGGCCTGGTCTTTCTCCTCAGCATCGCCTCGCTGATCATATATTTCGTCGACGCCTCGATTGGGTAAGTACCGGGCGCCCGAGCCCCGTTTTTTCATCTTCACCACTTACTTATTACTTCCGTTCCGCTCGGGAGAGCCGGGCAGAATCCTGCAACCACCATCGCTCGAACAGGAGAACAGAACCGAACTTACCTAGGTCAGTCCGGTGGACATCGTTACACAGAGTTGGCAATCAACGTATGTGAAGGAGGATCGTAGCCGGGACAGGGTTAAACTTCCTAATCTGGCCGACCCGTAGATGACTCTGTGGAATTCCGATGAGACATTGAAATCATTTAATGCTAAAGTAGCCAATCGGGGACCAGTCAGGCCCCCCCTCCCAGTAGACCACATCCAATAGCATAATGCTTTCCTAATATGAGACCGACTCGTAATGGTTCTCGTGACACTGGTACGAAGACCGGAGGTGGTGGGGTGTAACTTCGGCTTCTGAAGCTCCACCGGGAGTAAAATGTCTATTTTTTTTTTTAAATTAATTAATTAATTAATTTTTTAATGAATCATTCTATAATATTCCGAATTGGTATTCTGAATATAACCCCGAGACATTAGAACGTTCCATAATGGTGTCGCCAAGCTAATTTTTACGGAATGTTCCAGATGACAGCTAGAGTCAGGAAAAACGTGTACTTCGCCTGCCTTCCAGCGCCCTCTTCTCTCAAGGGACGGGACACCCGGCAGTGAACGGAAGGGTGGAGGGTGTGACTTGTGATACTTCGCAGATTTGCATCCCCCCCCAGCTGCTGTAACTCTACATAAAGATGGGTTGACATTAGTCAGTACTGTCGGAAGGGACAAGACATCTGTATCAGAGGAAGTGGCAGCTTCACGGCTTCATTTTTAGTTGTTGTTGTTGTTTTTCAGAAAGATTGTACGCTGGTCCTGTTCTTTCCGAAGGTAGATGAACATGTAGTCTTGCTGTCAGGTATCCTCCATGATGGAAACATTACTGAAGATGACAAAAGATCATTGGATGTTAGAACCGAACAAAGGGTGGCATGGATGCTCTGGATTCCTTTGTCCAGACATCCAGGGTGCACCTTTAAGTTCTGCCCATTTCAGGGTTGTTCTTGAGGTGCATTGCCCCATTCTTTAAGCAATGTTCAAGTACTCTGACATTTTTGTGGGTCTTTGTGAAATCGTTTTTCTCAAAAATCCCTCAAATGGAAAAGAAAAAAAGAAAAAAACCCCAAATTTAGTCAGATCAAGTGGTGGCAGCCGATTTTCCTTGCTTCAGGCATCCTGCCATGTTAGAATGGCTAGGGCTCAGGCTTTACATGAACCTTTAGAATATCATTCTTGTAAATTTTTCTGTTGATTTTGATTACTTGAGGGACGCAAATCAATATGGTTCATCTGTCAGTGGTGATGCTGGCCTAAATCATCACAGAAGGTGCCTTTTGCATTCAATGTGTTTTTTTTTTGGTCTGGATGGATAGAGGAAGATCTGGAGTTTAAAAAATGCTGTCATTTTGGATGTTGAACAACTGATTGATTGTGAACAATTGTTCATCATACAGCAGGATGCGGGTGATGACTACCTATGTACCAGGTCTTGAGTTGATAAACCCGCTGCTTTCGTTTCGATTGCACCATCAAGAAATGGTTTTCTGGAATTTGTGAGGATTGAGCTTTCTAACCATTATACAGACTGTTGATTTGCTGACCTTGAGCTCCATTGCCATTTCTCATGGACTGCTGCTAGTTTAAAGTAGCTTTGACTTTTAAAAATTTCTTTGCTAAGATAGTAATTGGTCAGCTTGATTCAAAAGGACTCTGAGGAAATGAAACCATAGCAAGTTGCACACAGACTTATCAGCGTTTATCCAAACTCTTCCATTACTCTCACAGTAACCTTTAAAAAATGTTGCATTCTTTAGAATATTTTTTATAAAACAAACTGTAAAGTGAAAACTTAAAACCATTTGCAGTATGTTTCAACATTACAATTATGCACTGTTTGTAATAACCACTTGTTATTAGAAATTAATATGATTCTTCTTTTTATTTTGGTCTGCTTTTACCAGTTTGTCCCAATCATAGTTAACAGTTCTTAAATAACGTATTGCTGGAAATGGACTAACTATTCAAAATTTGTTGGAAAATGCTGGCGCACAGATTTACTTGAATGCAGAAAAATGTGATTATGTTTTAAAACCTTTTCTATTTATGAGTATTAACACCCAGTTTGAGAAAGACAGTTAGATTGCAGTGAGTACCATAGCTATGAAAGAAGTTGGAGAAAAACATACATCCCAGCATCTCAGGGACATGCTTCTTGAGGTATTTGCACAATATAATATCAGGGTACAGAAAATGTACAGCATAAGAACAGATCTAAGTACAAACATGTTAAAGTGTCTCTCACATAGGAATGATGATAAACAGGGAAGTGAGGAAAACTTGGATACTAAAGAAGAAACATTTGACATTGATGCAGAGGTTGGTCACAGAAACAGATTCAGCTATGATGCATGGACTGGATGGAGCAAGCAACACGGACAGAGCTTGATACTGGTGTTGTAACAAATGTCAGTTGCTCAACCCAGATGATAAAGCCTTTTCTTTCTGCAAAAAAAAAAAAACAACTCAGACAGGCATGATTATTCATAAGAAACTGAAAGTTAAGAGATTTATTTAGGCTGTCCTTCAAGATGTCACTCAACTTTTGATATGCTCGAGTTGAAGGAATTCTGCAAGGATTTGGCGCCAACATATTCTTAGCTTCATATCACAGATGCTGGTTGGAACACCATTAAACAAATGGCCACTTTTTAAAGCAACAGAAAGCTAACTATGGAAAATGGCTGAAACATCAATTTGAAACCTCAATAGCATGAATACTACTTGAAGATCCTGCTGAACTCAATGAAAAATAGGGAAACATGCTTTAAAATAACACTTCTTGCTGTTGATTGAAGGTCCCAGCTGTTACCTGAGGAAGAAGTAAGGCTAGAGCTCACCTTACTAAACTGCGCACCATCATTGAAATGTCTGCTGGACCAGCAGCAGCAAGAAGTAATCAAGGAAAGGTAAAGAAGAACAGTGAGATGACAGCTTTGAGCTTTTGCAGTAAAAAGGATCTGGTAAAATAAGGGTCATCTTGACAGATTTGTCGAAAAAAATTCTAAATTTTTTCACTCATGAGCCTCAGCTGTGCAAAAATGAAAACATTTTGAAATACTGGCTTCTGTACAGGAATGCTTAACCTCAACTCTACAGTAAATCACAATGGTGGTTCTATTAAACAAGTTATGGTCGAACAAGCCTTTTCTGGCCTCAAGTCCATGCTACCACCACAAAGCGCAGACATGACAGAGGAACTTCTAGAGGGCATTATGGTGATCCATTACAACAACAATTTCAAAGGAAAAGAATGATTTTTGTTTCCTCAGTTGGTTATGTTTACTGTTTTGTGAAACTGTAGTGATTTACACTGGAGTAAAAATTTGCATTGTTTAGCACAGTGGCAGCTGGATTGTTTTCTTTGTTGACATATTGCTTAACAATGGTAAAATATTTATGGTCACAGCCCGGATTGTGTATGTGAACTGGTTCAGAACATTACTTGTAAACTGTAACTAAATCAGAGCAGACAATCTTTTAATGTTGTTTGACACCCCAGTTCCTACTGCTGTTTCCTTTAGTGAACAAAGTTGCTGTGTAGCGAAATCGTTTATCAGAAGTGATAAGTTATAAGAAAGAACTGAACTCATTACATCTGTATTCATTGCTGATTCAGTGATAATTAACAATGCTTTTTGATGGATGATGACATTCTATTCATGGTCACAAGGCAACATCTGTCTGCTTTATTCTGTGCTGGTGATGAATGTAAGACATTCTCTAAATTTATTCTAGTTAGTTTTTGATAAAAATATACACCTTTAACCTTATTACATCTGATTGATTCAATTTGGAATTTCAGAAACCACACACACACACACACACACACACACAGACAGACAGACAGACAGAGAGACGCACACACAGACAGACAGAGAGATATGCTTCATTGTCTTTTCTAAAATGAAGAAAAAAAACCTAGTTTGAAAGGGTGATAATTTCTGCTAAAAATAAATTTAAAATAATAAATAATTAGCAAAAAAAAAATCAATAGCTTGTAAAAAAAAAAAACAGTTTTATTCTTTTAAATTTCATATTAACAGGTTTTTTTTAAGGAAATAAAGTTCAGAATTTTTTGGTCATTTCTCAGTATATTGTGCACTCCTATACTAGCTGCAAATTGATTCAACTGAATAACTGTGCTATTGATGTATTTTCACATGCACTACTGTTTGCTGTACTGATCTGGTTGCATGATTAAGAGGTTTACTTCTGAATACTGGATAATATGAACTAACAAATCATTGAAACAGAAAGTAGCAAATGAAGTAGAATGCATGCAGGTTTGCAGGAATCACTGGTATGAGCAATGACTCATGTTATTTCATTCCTTCACAGCATTTTATATACTATAGCAATTTTCTATTAATTAATCAAAGGCAACTTGCTGTCACTGATGCCATGTTTGTGCTAATTTACTTTGAATGAGCAATTTATGTAGAAATTATAATAAGCTATGAATTAAATAAAGAAAATGTATCCATAAATATAAATATTTCACTCAAATTACTTGCTCCCATTTGTGGTAGTGATTTAAAATTAAGTCTATTAAAGCTCTAAATAAGTAAATGCAGACTGTTTTTGTCGTTATTAGGAGGGAGATTTTCATGACTGGTGTCAGATACATGGATGAAATCATATATGTAGTTATCTATCTGGCTCAACAGCAAAGTCCCAACTTCATCTTTATGGATGACAACTGCACTTCGGGTCCACAACATCAGTCACATGGTGCAGCCTGCACATTTTCTAGACTTCAATCTGATAGAACATTTGGAACATCCTATTGTGGTTGCCAATTTTGCTCACTGTTTCTAGTCTCTTGATCAGTTAAAAGTAGCCCTGGTTGAAGAATAGAATGGCATTCCCCCAGCAACAGCTAGATTTTCTGATTTGGTCAATAACAAGACACACAGGTTGTATAAGGGTCGGTGGTCACACATTGTTAAGGCCTTTTCTGATATGGTCATTGATCATTTTTAAACTAGTGGTGTTGCAATTTTACATTGTTTTTGCCCAATAATTTAACTTAGATTCCACTGACGAACTTTTCTACAGGTCTTCAACAAGAATATGAGCACATACACACACAAACGTCTCATACTAGCACTATACAGGCTCTGAAATACTTGTTGCTTATTTTTTGAGAGTATAAATATACTGTATATTTATAACTCTAATGTTGAGCACAATTTATTTACATCCGCACATTTTAAGAACCTAGACAACATTATGTTTATTACATCCGCCATGGTGAACCAAGTATTCAGATGATTCTTAGAATATGAAAACAAATTGCTCACACCTTTGTTTCAAGCATTTTATCATGTTAAATTAAACTGCCTTTTAAAATCAAAACAACTTGAGTGGCTGGTTAACCTCTAGTAATGCTTTGAGTATCCCTGTATGAATCTGCTGTCATTTATTTCTGTGTTATTTCAGTGATGATGTCGAATCCTGCAGACCATGGTCCAGTAGTACAACTCAACAAGTTGATCTAGCTTTCAATGTCTTTTTTATGATCTATTTTTTTATTAGGGTAAGTATTGCACTCACTATTTCTTCCACAAATGTGATGGGATTGGTGGAAAATATTTGATTATTTTTCTTTCTGAATTGAATCAAATATTAATTCTAGCAGCCAAGTCATAACTGATATATATCTAGATCTAGCAAACTAGTTTATAGTGGTAAACTTGCTATTTTATTTGGCTAAAAAAGACTAGGTATTAGCAATAAGCAATGTTTTAATGGTAAATATGAAAAAAAAACAAACAATTTAATAAATACTTTATATTGTAAACTTAAGTCTGAACTTGTTTTAAAAATTGTGATGAAAATTATAATAAAAATGTATACTTTTTCTGTTATATAAAATATCTTTTGTAATGTGCAGCACACAACTTATTATTTTCTTAATTTTATTTGTGAAGAGAAACTCTAATTCTACGTTGTCTTATGATGCCACCATAGCCCTTTTAGGGACTGCATTGTTGAATTTCCTATATATTAATATGTGTCTGAATGCTTTTTCCCATTAGAAAAATTTAGATTTTTCTGTGCTAGCTGAAATTTACACCTGTCACCATCAGTAATTGTTTCACAGACTTGTTAAATGTCCCAATTTTATTAACCCAAGAAAAATATCCCAACAGGATGCCCATTTGTCTTGATTTTATTTTATTCAAGTAGTTAACCTCCATAATTGTTTTTATTGATCTCTCATGTGATCAGTATTATGATACATGACCATAGTGTTTACCTGCAACATTGGTGCTAATGATAGTTCTGACACTGATCCCTTGGCTAATTAACAGCCTATTGTTTGGCAATCAGAAATCATCAACATAACATAATAGACCATTGTTTTTGGTCATTTACTTGTAAACTAATTTCAAGTTGTAAAAAATATGACAGTGAGAGGAAATGGCTTGGATTCAATTAACTTGATGGCTCTGAAGTGTCTGTATATAATATGTATATATATATATTGTAATTTTAACTTTGGTGTTTTTTTAATGTTCCTATAGATTAGAGAATGGTTTTGATCCCAAGGAGAATTACTTAAATGTCTGTGCATTAAAAAATAAATGTACAAATGGTAATTGTTTTAATCTGTCAATAATATCATTGTCAAAATATCTCATTTTTACGTTAGTTAATCTAAGGACTGTTGACATGATTGTTATATCTAAAAAAAACTATTAAACAACTAGAAAAAATGTAATAATAATAAATAAATCTGTTTAGAAATAAAACCAAAAAGAATAAATTAAAACAGAAATAGCTTTATTTATTATATATAATATATATTTTTTATTTTGTTGTATTTTATTGGAAATTGAGCATAAATGAGATATTCTGTTACTTTATAATAAGTTGATATAAACATTAAAGATTTTAAATTTTAATTTTATGTCTGCCTTAATTTTTTTCCAGAACAGTATGGAATTTCTGCTTTAGCCTAATCGTTCAAGAAATGAAAAAAAAAATTCTGTTATCAAAACAAAAGAAGGAAAATTATTTACAAACTATACATTGGTCAGAGTGAGGGAGACATGTACCTTAACTGCATTAAATCTTTGACATGCTCAGTTCTAAGAAATGAAAAGGTCCTGTTATCAAGACAAAAAACGGGATTGTATGAAGTTTATTTAATTTGCTTAATATATGTTAGTACAGTGAAAGTAACAAGCACACACACTATATAAGATCATATATGTAAAAACATTAATTCATACTGCAAGTAAAAGCATCTATTTAGTAAATTTTGTCATTTGCACTGTGTTCTGGGTGTCTTTTTTTTGGCATATTTGTCTTGTCAAATTCCTACTTTGTAAAATCAGGTTGGGTTTAAAAAAAATCTTAATATTTATCTGCAAAGTTTGCAAATTTTTAAAATACATCTATCAATATTATTAATATGAATTTAAAGAATGTACCCCAAAAAGAAAACCCTGAATGACGACTGATTTTTAAATAGAAAGCACTATAGATAATAGGGTCTGGTTATAACAATTAAAAAAGTTAAATTTTATGTACCTTTTCAGGAAAAATGCATGCCTCAAAAAAGATGCTTTTTTTTTTGAAGAGAATAAATCAACTTTTTTATTATTTTAGTAAATATAATGGAAGTTTTATGAAAAATGTATAATATTTGAAATTAAAAGTTTAACTATTACCTCACTTGCTAGGCATCCACAATTTTGACTAGTACACGGTATTTAATATCTTAACAGTGAAAAGCATTCAACAGTACGGTAACTATCATGAAATCTTTCTCAAAAATAATTTAAAGTGTATTTAAATTCAAACAGGCACCAAAATAGTCTTGGAGCTGTTGTTGAAACTGCACAGAGTAAAACATTGCAAAAACTTAAACTTTTTTTTTCTGAAAAAAATAATGCTTTATAGAAACTTGTTTGTTTGTTTTTGATTATTGGAATATGCACTTATCTATAATTAACCAGCTAGTGGCTTGTAAATGTTAGTATACTATAAGAATATCTACATTTTATATTAAAGCCAGATGTGAAAAGATTTGTGGGAATGCATTCTTTGATATGTAAATCATGAATATTCAAAAAGGGCTGAAAACTTGTTTTCATTTTTTTTTAACATTGGGTGAAGCAAAACATCAAGTAATATGTTCAAAGCTGTTACAGTTTATTATCATTGATATATTTTTAATTGCATTTTGTCCTTTTGAACTTTTGGTATTATGTAAGTTACTTTTATGAATGAAATCTAATTGAAAGCATGTATTTACATTAGTTGAAGTTTTTAATCATCTGTTTTTGTTTCTAACATTTACATCTCTAAAAAGAATGTATAGATAAGCTTGTAAAATGGAATGTAGCATGCTGCTTTAGTCTAATGTCTCAGCTTCCAGAAACAAATGAATAAATGGATTTACCTTATGCTGATGCCGATCGGTCTTTAATCTAGAAATTCAGGGTATTTGTTATTGGTTCAGGAAATTAGGTAAATGTGAAATTTAAAAAAAAAAATGGAATGTTTTAATTTAATCTGCCAAAAAATTGTATTTCTGAGCTTTCTATTTAGTGGATATCTCAACATGGAATAAAAGGTGTTTTGGCTCAGGAATTTACAGAAAAGTAAAATTGATTATGCAAATAAATAGTATGCAATTAAAGTGTGTTTGTACCTGTTTTTCAATAAAGTGAATGGTAATTTTTTATACATCTTTCTATAAACTTACTACACTAAATTACAATACGAAAGTTGTTAGAAAAGATACTTTATTAGAAAAAAATTACACATTACTAGCAATATTGAGCACACTTTTGAATTAAAAAATTACTAATGAAATAATGAAAAAGTGTTGATTTTTAATTTGGTATATGAAGTTTTTTGTAACCAAATAAACGTCTCGACTCATAACATTTCTTAGTCTGATTACTGAGATTTACAAACTTTTTTCTGTTTTTCAGTTTGTTGCTGCAAATGACAAATTATGGTTTTGGCTGGAATTGTTTTCTTTTGTGGACTATTTTACCATTCCGCCATCCTTTGTTGCCATACATTTAAAGTTGTAATTGTATTATTTGTTTAGATTGTAAATTTACATAATTATTGTAGTTTAATTATGTTTTTACCATTTATCATTATTATTTTTCATTGAATAATTTTTTTTCTGTTTAGATAATGAGAATTTTGATTATTGAATTTTTTAGATTAATTAATATTCAAGAAAGAATTAAATTCTTGTTTTTTCTTTCTTTAATTCATAATAGTTTGTTATTAATATTTACCATTTTTTTTTTAGTTTGTTACTTGTACCATTTTTTTTTTAGCTAGCTTGCTCGCTCTTTTTTTTTCCTGCTCCAGTTATCAGGATTAGTCTTCAGATTAGTAGAACTGGCTACACCGGTACATCCAGTTATCAGGATTAGTCTTCAGATTAGTAGAACTGGCTACACCGGTACATCCAGTTATCAGGATTAGTCTTCAGATTAGTAGAACTGGCTACACCGGTACACAAACATTGTGGCTGGTCATTAAGAAGACCTCTGCTGTTGTTGGCATTTTTTGCCAGCTTTTAATTTATTTTAGCTCTGTAGCTCAATGAGGAGGAAAACATTTCTACCGTTTATCAGGATTATCCATGTGATTGATGTCAGTTACGGTACTACAAACTCTTATTTCTACATTATATTGTTGTCTTGGGTAAATCTTTTAAGAGATATTGTGCATAGGGTGCACAATTTTAAAAGTCGCTAGTATACTTTGTTTTGCTTCTTTTTTTAATGGTAGAATACTGACAACTGTTTATTTTTACATATTTATATAGATCGGCTTCATATGAAAGAATTACTTTTATTTCTGTTTTATTATTCTGTGAAAAATTTGAAAATTTAAAATAATTTCTGTTTTTATTTGAAATGCCTCATTATTGTGTGAATTTGTTGTATATGTTCTTAATTTAATACTTTTCTAGGGTTGAGGTTTCTCAGAGCACTCAGGCTGGTTTCTATTCCCGATATCTTACAATATTTAAATATTTTGAAGACCAGCACATTGATTCGTCTCACACAGCTGGTGGCTTTCTTCATCAGCATGTGGCTTGCTGCAGCCGGCTTCGTGCACCTGGTGAGTGCTTTTGATATTTTGTAGATTTAAATCTTTAAAAATGTCATCTTTTTATTATGAACTACATTTTTCTTTTCTGAAATTTTTGGAAGTGACCGTGTTGTTTTCTAAAAAACTTAATCACATTACTTTATTTTTCTCAACCAAAAATGAATAAGCATCAAAAAATTTCCATATTTTGAAAAATCTGAATCCGAGAGGATTCCCAACAATAAATAAAAGTTTTTTTTTTTGAATTTTGATCATTCAAAACCATTTTTTATAAAATATCAATTTTTATTTAAACAACTGTAGTTCTCTCTCTCGCTCTCTCTCTCTCTCTCGCTCTCTCTCTCTCTCTCTCTCTCTCTCCCATCTCTCTCTCTACTCACGTCACGTCTCTCTGTGTAATGACGTAGTGTCTCTCTCCTTATGACGCCATCTCTCTCTCTCTCTCTCTCCATCTCTCTGTAATGACGCCATCTCTCTGTAATGACTCCATCTCTCTCCCTCCCTCCCTCTCTTACCCCTCCTACACACACACACACACACACACACATATATATATGCTATTCCACCTGAAAATAATCTTATCAACATTTCACCAAACTCTTCAGTTTGACAGGCTACCATCATGATGAGCAGACTCTGATAAATATCTGATTGTAAATCAGTAAGTGTATAGTACTTTTTGAAAAAGAAGGAAAAAACCCATTAGATTATAGTCTGTTAGAATGGGGTTCTTGAAATTTTGCTGATGTGAAACCTTGTTTGTATTCTTGCACAGTCTCATGTTTCCTCAAATTTTACAGACTGGTCCTTATTTTTGTCAGTGTCCCCTAGTCATTTAATACATCAATTTACAGTATGTTTATTACAGGGATTAATGATTTGAAATTTTAATGATGGTGGTTTTGAAACAGATGGGATTGGTTTGGTTGATTTGATTGATGTTAATCATTTGATTCTGATTTTTCTTCTTTTTTTAAATTTCAGATTGAAAACTCAGGAGATCCTTTGAACTTTTCCAATCCCCATCGTTTGTCTTATTGGGAATGCCTGTACTTCTTACTGGTAACCATGTCCACTGTGGGATATGGTGATGTTTATGCAACAACTGTTTTAGGGAGATTGTTTATTGTTGTTTTCATTTTGTGCAGTTTGGTAAGTTATTTTATTAATTTTAATAAGAATTCTCTTTTTTTCAAATGTTTCAGTTTTTGTTCAGAGGACTTTCTTATACCACAACATTTAAAATACATTTTTATAATATTTATTTAATGCGTTAATTACTTATATTTATGTAACCTTTTTTATTTAGGGTGTTTTTGCAAGCTTTATTCCAGAAATTGCAGAAATTATTGGTCGAAGACAAAAATATGGAGGAACTTACAAAAAAGAAAGAGGTAAAAAGTAAGTTCAACATTATTTTTTAAAAACACACAACAATTATTTGTTGGCTTGTATTTTTTTTTTTTCAGATTAAATATGTTTATTTTTTGTACAAAACCTAAATAATTAAGGATTTTTTTGTTTTATTACATTTTAAAAGTTGAAATTCATACTTTAAAAAATATGGGCTTTGGTCTTCTCTTTTTCATAATGGACTTTTTTCTTTAAATATACAAATAAAAAATACAGTTTATTAAAGTTTCATGAATTAGAGAATACATTTGAAATATTTATTGAATCTAAAGCCAGTTCTAATGTTAGTTGAGGTCCATTTTCACAAAACAACTAGATGTAGCCAAGGTGTAGCATGTAAACTTTCTATACAACTCAGTTGCAGCCAGCCACGGTAGACTGTTATGAATAAACATCGATGTAAATGGAAGAAAAGCTACTGAATCAGTACACACTTTTTTGTGGAGTGACAAAGTAGTATTTATTTAACACTGGAATAATTCTAGCTATAGTGTAAAGTCGTGAATGGTATAACTAGATTGGTTCTATGTTTGGCTTTTGTAGCTGTTTATAAGTAGGGTTTAACCTGCATCTGTGAATACAATGTTAGGTTATGAGGTATCTGGGCTCTCAACTCCTTCCTTACAAGCAGGAGAGAGAGCTTTTTGATTTTCCCAGTGCTAATTTTCTCTCAGTGTATTCCCTATAGTCTGGAAGTCAGTTATCATTGAGTTGACAAACATAGTTTTCTTCCTCTTTCCCTCCAACAGGGTTACTTGACATTCAATTTAGAGTCATCCATGTTACTTTGTTTTATAAGTTACCAATGGACAAGAGTCATGAATGTTTTAGACTGCAGCTGAAAAAACTAGTTTGCTATTACAGATTCGACATAATCTGTATCAGGCTGCTCAGCCAGCTTTCCAAAAATTTCTCTGTCTCTATGACTGGAATTATTGTTCACTTATTGCCTTTGGAAGTTTAATTTGGATAAAGTGAATTTGCCATGTTCTGAAGTTCTATGGCTGCTGAACACTTAAACCAGGAAGTTTAAAAAGGGTGAACTATTTTACTGTGGGGGAGGGAATACAAAAGGTGCACCCATACAGATTGTGCTGACATCTTATTTTCTGATCCAAAATTTGACTACATCCCACACTGCTTTCTGCTGCAAACAGCGAAAGATGCTGCAGTTAACTATATTGTCCAGCCTTTCACTAAAAAGGCATTTTAGACAATGTATCAGTTTCCATTTAAGTTTATTTTCTCTCAGGGAATTCTTGGTGGATGATTTTCTCGTGAATGCCAGAAAAAAAAAAATTGACTAAGTGATAGTTTGTCTACATTGTTCCAGAGGTTACACCATGGAAAAAAGTTTGCATTTGAGGTATTCTGCCATACCTAGTAATGGGGATCAGAAGCTAGCCCCATAGCTAAATAGAGGTACAAATCTCTTTGAGAAACTTTTTTAATGGGTTTTGATAAATTTAACTGATAAGGCTTAGTTTGTTCTTATTGCATACTGTTAGACTATCCTTGTTATATTTACTAAGATTTTTTATTTATTATTTGGTAGATGTTAGGTTGACTGCATAGGACAACTGTTCCATTATCTGTATTATGCACCATTTTCCCTGTACTACTCTAGCTCCTTTTACCTCTAGTATAGCTTTTAACCTTTTGGCTGCTAATTTGGCCAGTGTATATTATGCTTAAACTTCCCATGTCTTGGGAAATTGGAATATCTGTTTATTTACTGGATGTTTGTGCCTTTATTATTTTTTTTTTTTATCTCTTTCTATGGAAATATACAGCCATTCTGGCATCCATATCACTTAGTTCCTATGTCATATCATGGAAGTAACTATGCTATTGATTATGGTTTCCTTATACAGCTAAGGTTGTGGACTTTCCAACCCTTTGGTTTATGTTTTATGTTTTAAATTGGTTCTTTGCCAGTTCTCTGCATTTATGTTTCTCTCTAGGGAGAAAAATAAACTCATAATTTAAATTTTATCCTTAATCTGCCTAATTCCATGGCTTTCAGGGAGGTGGTGACCTTTCTGGAGAGATCTCAAACATGCTGCTTTGATTTTGGAGTGATTAACTCTGACATCAGATACATTCTTGTAATCCTTTTTCACAAAGAAACATCCCTCCTGTTAACACTGTTTTAGTTTTTTAAATTATTAATTATTAGAATCCCTATTATTTTAACTTTCTGAATTTTGCAAGACAGTGTTGCTGCTACCGGTACATATAGTATGGCACTTAGAGGGTAGTCCTATTGTATTCCTCTGATAGGTTTAAAGTAAACTGACACAAGACCATTCTGACTAATTTTTGTGTGAATATCTGTGTAATATAGTTTATTCCATTGGATAATTTCTTTTTCAACTCCATTTTACTCTGTCAAAAACTTTAGACTGGTTAAAGACTAGTAGAACTGTTTCAGAGTTTCCATGCCTGCTTTATGCAGTGTTTCTCTGATTACTTGAAGGGAGCCTAAAATATATTAACCTTGAATTGAACATATATGGTGTGCAGTTATTCTTGTCCATGACTTTAGCTAGCCTTTCTATTAAAGCTTTAGTGATTAATTTATAATCATAGTTTAAGAGACTAATAGGTCTCCAGTTGTTCAGACAGTCACAATCACCTTATATAGTAAAGTGACTTTGGTGCTGCACTGTGAGTGAAAGAACCCCTTGTTCAAATGCACCATTTTTTTTTACCATTGTCAGATTGCTTGCTATGCATATCTGCATCTCTTACAAAACTCTAGCATAAGGCACTTTCTGGGTCTTGTCATTTCTAATGGCATCTTTGCTTGGTGATCCTTTACAGGGCTGTGCATCTGGGGCAGCCTGTTAACTTATTTTGGTTTCTAAACTCTCTAAAACCATTTCCCAAGCTTCAGGACAATGCTCTACACTGCTGAACAGCTTTTAATAATGCTAAGCTTTCATTCTGACGATATCCTCTATGTTGGTGACAATGTGACCATCATCTTTAGTTTTATGCTATTCATTAATTTATCTGACTTGGCCTCTTCTAATCCACGGAAAACTTTACTACATCTTTCGTTCTCTGATAACCTGGGCCTGAACCTAATTGTAGCAGCTTTGCTTTCTTTCTGTCTATTTCTATTAGCTGTGTTTAACCTCATGAACTACATTCTGGAGGATAGTACTAGGTTTAGTGATAATTTACACACTGCATAGGATCTGTTCTGAGGTTGTTTGAACCTGAAGGTGCCTAACAAACAGCTGCCAAGCACCAGATTTGCAGCTCCTTTGATCTGAATAGATGCCCCTTATGATTAGCCCCTGCCTATTTAACTCATTGTTTGGAATGCAATTAAAATCATCCATCACATGGAAATCATCTGCATGATATGACTCTACTTCCTTTTCTAAAACAAATTTAAGGTGATTGAAAAAAAACTGTACACTTTCTTTCGAAGTTTTATGAGTTTAGATTGAGGCCACAAACCCTTTTGTTTGGTTTGCTAACTTTGTGCTAGCTAAGATTATTCTATGTTATCACTGTAGCAGTGAATAAAAGCATATCCTGGAATCTCCTGATGAGTGGGTGGACATGGCTTTTCCATATCCTTAGAGTGCTAGATTTGATATAGCAAGCAGCAACATTTCTTAAGATCCTACTTAGCCTACTAGCTACCCATGTACCATGAAAGTGAAAGCAAACTTGATCAGTGTTTGCCAGTTCTTAAGGCTACTGGTAGGTAGGCCATACTCTCCAACAATCATGGTATTGCTAGGAAAAAAATAAGGAAGATAAAATGGCTCGGTTTACTTAAAGTAGTGCTCTGGTGTGCTTATATGTTCCCAAACTAAGATGTGCTTCCATATCTCTCATTACTTTTCAACAACTTGTGCTAACTGCTTTGGCATGCAGAATCCACAAGGATGAAAAGTTGGTTTTTTTGGTACTTAACAATTTCATGCAAAGCTATAAAGCTTTTAACTGTGGTGTAAAGTTGTAAGAGTATGTTGCGTAGGTGAATCAGTTTTATATTCAGTCATCATAGCTGTCTATAAGTGAAGTTTAGCCTTCATATGTGAAAGTTTATGAGAGACTAAAGAGATATCCAGCCAGTGACTTGCCCAAGTGCTTGCTTTAGGGCAGAGTTTTCTCTCTCTCTTTTAGTTGACAAAGTAAAAGGCAGCACAGTATCAATTTTTTTACTTCAGTCATCTGCCATTGCCACTGGCTGAAAAAAAAGTTGTATTTCTTACTGCAGAGCCTGTCCTAAACAAAGTGTAGTGTTTATTGTTTTTTATGGAAGTAAGTCTAAATATGCAAAATTAACTCTTGCGATGATGTCAGCTTAATGTCCATTTGTTTTTGAAAATTGATTCCTGTCAATTACACTGGAGCTTAGGACTGCTTATTTTTTGCATAAGAAACTTCCTACTTATCTTCTGAAAATAATTTGGTTGATGTGGATTTGCCATCCACTAAAACCCTGCAGTTACTCCAAGCAATCTGCAAAGCAGAGAAGGCCAGTAACTTTGAAATACAGTTGTTTTATTATGAGGGGTGAACCCAATGACATGTTGGTACAGATCAATTCTGTACTGATGACTTTTAATACCTTGAATCAAATTTGGAGTAGGTCCCATAGGTCTTTATGCTGCAGACAGGTGAAGACATTGCAGATGTCTGTGTTGTCCAGTCTCTCACATACAAGACATTTGGGGAAGTTATCAAATTCCATTTGTGTTTATCTTCTCTCATAGGGAGTACCAACTGCAAAATTTTCCTGGTGTCAGAGGTATACCTGTCTAAGTGACAGCTTTGTTGAGTTGTTTCACAGATCGTTCCATGGAAATGGTGCTGAGTTGAGAAACCTTCCCCTACCATTTTTTATTCCAGTTCAGGGAAGTGAAGACAAAACCAACAAAGGCTTGTTTATTCCATGTTTTAACAATATTTCCTGTAAGGCTTATTTTGCTATTGCTCCATGTTTCTAGTTTGTGGAATCTGTAAAGGTTATTGCAAAGCTTTTGGAGGATTGTAGGTTTTCTGCATAGAGTGGCTGTCCCGTTATACATATTAGAAGTTTTAGCTATCTGATGAGAGGAAAGTATTTGCCATTTTTTGGTAATACTGCTGTCTCCTATGACATCTAATACATTTTTCATCTGCTAAGCATCTATTCTTCTCACTATATTTACAATGTTTAAGCCACCTAGATAGCATTGAAGGTGAATCACTTGTTTAGTCATTAGGTGTTTGCATCCTTTCCAAAAGAAATCAACCAGTTTAGTGTTAATGGTGGTACACAGTGTCGGGCATCCTATAATTTTACTCTTATACCATAAAGGGGCAGTTACTATGTTATTGATTACAGTTTGCTTACTTACAAAGCTAAGGTTATGAGGTTGCCAGCTCTTTAACTTACATTTAATGTTGTTTTCCATTTGTTGCTTCCAGTTGTTCTTATCTATGTATATATGGCTAGCTAGAGGAAACATGATACCCAAAATCTTTAAGCCATGCTCCCTCTGTTTTGCTTTTGTTAATTCATGCACCAGATACATCCTTGTATAGCTTGAGCTGCTGCCTTGGCTTCTCTCTGTAGTAGGGTTTAGAAGGGCATAGGAACCAGAATTCTTTCTTTTGCCCTTCCTTTTTCTTCTGGGATCTGTCTTTGCTGTTGCTACATGTTTAGGGGAGGTTTCCTTTTCTTTGTTTTCCTTGCAGGCACTGCATCCAGGACCTTAGTCCCAATCACTGTATTTATAGCTTTAATGATGCTGGCTGTTGACAATGCTTCATCTACTAACCTGTATAAATTCTCTCCATCACTTCCTCTACCTTCTCCTTGGATTCACATTAGGAGTGGGCAGAGATATTTCACCCACTACCCAGACTGGCTCATAAGTTCCAAAACAGGGTGATTCCTCAGCCCTTTCAACCACAAGAGTTGTTTACTGAATCTGACTTTGTTTGCAAGGGTTACTAAATCTGCACTTGTTTTTGGGCAGGTGCATAGCCCTCAAGTGAAATGTCCTCTGTCAGTCTTATAATTCCTGACTCAAGACAAGGACCATGCTGGTGATCACTTTCCTAGCTAGAGAGCCTGCAGTGTGAGCCCCTAGGCAACTGGGCCTTTGAATTGGCAATATTTATCCAGCAAAGCCCTAAACCTCTAAGGCAAGATAGCAAGGTCTGGTGAGGACTAGAGCATTCTTTGATCTTTTTTTTTCCTTCTTACCTAAAAACTTTATTGACCTATAATATGGGTGGCTGCGTGTAAAATTGCATATGTTTGAGGTGTAGCTGGATCGGTTCCACGTTGTTCGGCCATCACAGCTGTTTATAATTGAGGCTTATCCTACACCTGATTTTTATATATGTGAATCTAAGAGAATATCCAGCCATCCAACTCCTTCCCTAGTTGGCAGGAGAGGTGCGATTTTTCCAGGCTAAATTCTCATAACAGAGTTTACTCTCTGTATATCCTTATGAACTGAAAGAGAAAATCAGTTTTAGTTAACAAACAATATTCATCCTAACTTCTGTCGCCGGTCGCCTGTTGACCTTTCACCTAATCTCGTATACATTAATACATGGCCACTACTTGGCACATTATAATATTTATAATTCTATTTGTCTTTTTATTTCTTCATCTGTTCTGAAAAGTAAGGCTTTTGACCATCATCGTTAGCCAAAGCCAGTTAGATATTTTAAAGCACATCTAAACTTGTATAAGTTAATAAGTTAATCATAAAAAAAACTTAAAGCCTGTTTAATAAATCAGGTATTCAAAAAGTCGTCTCTGTGTATTACTTAAGAAAAAATTTTCCATTGTGTCAGAAATATAGTCATCTAAAAAGATGAGTTTTGGATCGTTTGTAAAATCTCTTCAAGGAAAAGTGTTTGATCTAGAAAATCCCAGTTCAGGTATCCTCTTCCTTGTCATCAATAATGATGGGTAAGGTAGATTCATTGTTGCCAGATGACTCGTCTACCAAATTATTTCTGTGAGCCTCCTGAGGCACAGGAAGCCACTTCAGACCTAGTCCTCTGTGGCACCCTGGATATAGGTACAGGCTTATAGGGCACTGACTTAGACCCTTTTGCCTGTTTTTTGGGAATTGTTTGATCAACCATGGGCTCCGCCATCAATCTAGGTGGAGATCTTTTCTTGCCCCATCATTGATGCTCGACTACCATGTAGGAGGACTTCCCTGTCCCACTCACAGCTTCTACAGCTTTTCCATCATCTATCTTTTCCTTAGCTGGACCCTTCGACAGAGTGCTCGGAGGGCTTTTGCCAAGTTTGATAGCTGGAGTCTCCTTGATAATGTTCTCCATCGAACCTGACATCTTCTCTGATATTTTTCTGCAATTCTTGAGGTAATGCCTCCGTTTATTGCAGGCCAAGCAAAAAGGTGCTTCATCAGGCTGGCCTCTGTACAAGATTGTGACCCTGTACATTTGTCCATTGACAGTTCCTGAGATTCTCCTGGGGATAGGCCTATGAATAAGCATTTTACCACCGCGTTGCCCAGAGAGAAATGGCACACCTGTGAGGGTGTCATACTTAAAGTCGACTAAAACCCTACCATAATCCCTCAAAATTAACGCTGAAGCATTGTCTGGGGCAGATAAAGGTAACCCATGTACCTTAACCAAAGATACAGGATTGCCTCTCCAAAGCTCATATCCTAAGCCTCCCACTACCAGAGATTCTCTGATGACGAAATCAGCATCATCATCTGATTTACAGACAATCTCTACCGCTCCGTTGGGTTTGTAAAGAATGGCCTCAACTCGTTCTGTCAAACTGGCTGACATCACTTCCTTCCCCACATCAATTGGAGTGACTACCCGTTCGCTGCCATAATGAAGGAGAAGCGATTTTTTTTCCTCCCACCGTACATTGCCCAACTAGAGCAACAGCACCTGTTGCGCCCATGCGTTGTTTCATAGTCCCTTTCTGGTCCTTGGGCAAGATCATCTCACTCTCGGAGTGGGTACTCAATCCCCAATTATATTCCCTTAAGAATTCCTTAAAGGATTTAATCCCATACAGGGAGTCATCCCTTGGAATTTGATGAGGACAATGTTAACTCCAGCAGCCTAGATTGAAGAGCAACTCCGGCATAAGTTTGAGTTGATGCCGCCACCTCATTTCCCTTCGGTTCATCTCTGGTTGAAGTAGAGGTGCCACGCACCTTTTCCCCTTTCCCTGGCCCAGCTCTCCCTGGAGGTAAAACACCAGAAACTCCAAATGGATGTGCCGTTACCAACGACATTCCACGAGCTTGTTAACAACTTCCTGTCGACATCTGCTGGCTGGCTAATATCCTAGTCGCACCTGGGCAGATTAAATGTATCCACAACTTGATCAGCAATAGCCAGCTCTTTCAACCAAAGGCTACAGCACCCAGGAAATCTCTGGAAACCTCCGTGTTTCCAGGAAAAAAAAAAAAAAGACAGAGAGGTTGTCCTGTTTTCTTCGAGCAGTGCCCAGATGTACTCGTAAGATCCAAAACTAGGGTGTGATTTTGGGTGTATGTGTGTGCATCTCCGAAGAGAAGGGAGTGGGAGAGGCCGAAACCTTTAGTGGAGTGAAGCTCCTGGTGAAGGCTGAAATGGCCGGTTTGTGGTGCTGAAGTGCCTCATGTGGCTGGCCAGAAAGGATCAGGATTAGGGACACTGAAGCGTCCCATGTTATGGAACTGAAACACGTCAAAGATGGAGCGAACTCCATTTAGAGGCATCACTTCCCAGCCAAAAAACCTCTTAGGAGAAAAAAGCCTCAGCTCCTCTGGTCTGAAAATCGGTCCTGACGTGCCTAACCTTTCCAGCCAGAGAAAGCAGGCTGAGGACAAAAAGCATCACTTAACCGAACTCTTTCCAAGCTGGGGACTTTCTGTCATGTGCTGCATTACAGAGTACTCGTCCCCTACCCTCCAGGGCTGAAAACAAGTGACCACACCCAAAGGGCATGGCACCTGGTTGGTACCCCAAATGGAAGGCTAAGGACACAATGCCCCATTGCCATGCCCTCTTTTTTTTTTTTTCTGGGGGGGGGGGTGTGTGGTGCAATTGTTGGGGTATGTGTGTGAAGTTGCAAGTGTGTGGTGGGAGCTTGGTCAGTTCCATGACCAGCTGCCTCAGCTGTTTATAATTGAGGCCTTATTTCGACCTGTATTATTTTTTTTAGTATTAGTGTATGTCATCCTAGTGAGAGCAGCGGGCTACCCAATTCCTTCGTAATCTAATATGCTCAGGAGAGGTAGGTTTATCCAGGCTGAACCCTCTAGAACAGAGTTTTCTCTCTGTATATCCTTAAGATACTATAGGGGGTAAGGAAGCTTAGGTTAAGAAGGCCAATCTGACAACTGTAAAGCAAACATCTGAACTAAGCCAAAATTGATATGAGCATAAGTCAGTTTTTTTAATGTCAAAGCTAATTTACATATTGCATTACATATAGAAGAGTTTGGATTAAACCTTTGGTGAATTAAACTTCAACCATTTTGAAAATTTTTTTACTTTACTTTTTGAAACTAGTGTAGTTTTATTGAGAGCAAAGTAGTATGTTGAATAATACATCCAAAGCTTAGTGACAAATTCATTTAGTAACAAATGTTAGCATTTCAGTATAATTCCAGTTGCTTAAAATCAATATTGCCCTGCTCACTTTAGTCAATGCATTCAGTACATGTATTCATTCATTATTTATATTCCTTCATTCCGTTTAATACAAATGATGAAATTATTAATATCTTATTTTTATCATTCAAGTACCACTAATTTATAACAATTAAAACAGAAAATATTTCTTGTTCAATTTGTTTCTTGAAATTACAAATTGATTTATATTTAATGAAATCTTTTAAGAAACTAGTGTTAGTATTTCAGTTGGCTGATGCTGAATGATCTTAAATGTGAACAGCTCTTTGTCACAGCATGCATTTGATTCATGCTTTATTTATATTTTTTTCCAGGCATATAGTTGTATGTGGACACATCACTTATGATTCAGTGTCGAATTTCTTAAAAGACTTTTTACACAAAGACAGAGAAGATGTGGATGTAGAGATTGTATTTATTGATACGTAAGTTTTTTTTTGTTTCTTTACACCCATTAGAGAAAACATGAACTTTGTACATTGCTGGAAATTGTAGTAGAGATATTTAGAATATGGAACAAACAAAAGCCAGCAAGCTTTATAGATTGATATGTCTGCTATCATGAAACAACTGGACCTTCTTTTTTTTTTTTTAAATGCATTTTTATATATAGGTGAATAATTGATGCTACTGCTATTTGTTCACTTTAACAAAACAGTGATGTACGTTCAACTGTTGGCAAGGTTGTATTCAGAAGATTGCTTGTTTACCATTTTGGTTCAAAATATTTTCTAAATGCAATGACTATAAAAGCTGTATCCATGCGATAGGACCAAATGTTAAACATCTGACTACTCTTGGGATAAGAACAAATCTTTAATAGTGTGGTCTGCTTAAGAACAAGGGAAATGTTCAGAAAACTGAAGAACAATTTTAAAACACAATAATTTCATCCACAGTATCTACATTCATATATATTTTTTGATAATATTATGTATAGGCTATCTTCATTAAGCATGTTGTGCTGTAAACAGCGATGCAAAGTAATAGTTGATCTGTGAAAACTTGTCTAATTCTGTATATGATAGAATATGCCCTGTGAAGTCACCTGAGCTTGCCAACTTAGAACAGTCATACAATTACACGTTGGTAGTATTTATATGATGATGATGTGGTAATTCTTATTTTGTTTATTGATTACTGTTAATCAGCTATCCAGCTTAGTTGATTTCTTCCTAATAATCCATTGTTTAGTCAGAGTCCATTTTGTATTCTTCTTAACATGACAGATCACTGGTGGAAATGATTGACAAATAAATCTCTTAAAGCAAGTACAATAAGACTGATACTACATGGAACTTTCAGAGAATCTGGCATTTAATTATTTATTAGATTTTTCTTGAATTTCTTGATGCATTTATCAAACACTAATTAGTTTGCCTGTGACAAAGAGATAGTTGCTTTCATATGTGAGAACAGCAGGATGAAAATTTTCTTTCATATTCCACAACAGTTTTAGCAGCTACACATTCACTAATGGTAGGAGATTGACAAGTTGCATTCTTTTCAGAAAAAAACTTTTTAAATATTGTCACAATCTTGAAATTTGCAAAACTTTAGTAAAGCTTAATAATATGCAGTGCCAATATGTTCTTTAAATAGTTAGAATAGCACAAACCAAAGCATTTTATGGAAAAAAAATGATGTAAAATTTATGCCGTTTCTCTGAGCTATTACACTACTTTCATAATATACAGTAGCATTATTCGTGCTTGAGAGTAGACAAAATTAACTCTCCTTTTTTTCTGAATGACAAATTTATCTTTTTACAATTTATTTGGTATAATATATGCAAATACAAACATTGGTCTTTATTTTCATCAATATATATATATATTCAAAATAAAATCTGTCTTTTCATATTGCACCACTTTTTATGCTTACCAGCTACAAAAACCCTAGAAGAAAATCCCAAAACACCCTTCCACAAACAATGTTGGGTATTTTTTTGTAAAAAAAAAAAAAAGCTTTACTTCATGAGCTCCTGTTTTTCCTTTTCTTTAATGATTAAACATTTCACAACCATTTTTAGCCTCCTCTTTTTTGATACTTTTCTTTCTTTCTTTTTCCCTTTCTCAGCATCAGCAGTTTTCTGACTAATTCTTTCACCGTCTACTATGAACTTAAAATATAAAGCCTAGAACTAATTTCGACCATTTTTCAACATGTTCTCTTGCTAAGATGGTTGTGTGATTTAAATACACCTACCTACAGCCCTGGCCAAAAATTGTACATCACCTTTGGAAATTTAACAAAATTTATCTTCAAGTCATAGCTTACCACTGAACCCATGATCACTTTTGAGTGTTTGCTTTTAATGTCATGATTTTTTAGGTCTTTCGAAATTCACATTTTTTCAATTTTTTTGTCATTTTCCCTTAAGTATGTAGAGAACTACAAGAATGTGCTTCGATACGTTGTGTACCATTCTTGTTTAATTTGACTTTATCATGCAAAAATGAACAAAATTCTAGGACGATGCAGAGTTTTTGGCCATGACAATAGCTATTAAATAAGCGAAAGTAGAATAATGTCAGAACAACAGTTTCAATAGAATTTTTGAATGTAATGTTTATAGATAATATTGGTTTGGTGTAAAAGCATTGGAATTTGTATAATAATTAAATAAAATTAATTAAATGCTCCTCTCTCTCTCTCTCTCTTAGTTTCAGCTTGTGTAATGTAGTTGTCTGCTGATGTTCATGTTCAGTAAACTAATATTAGAAAGAGATTTCTTAAGGTTGTATCCTTGTCCTGCATCTCATTTTATTATTATTTTTTTTTTTTTTTTTTTGTCATCAAATAGGCAGCTTCCTGATTTAGAACTGGAAGGAATGTTGAAGAGACATTTCACACAGGTGGAATTTTTTCAGGGAACTGTTATGGATGCCAATGACCTAGAGAGAGTTAAGGTGAGGGCGATACTTTTATGTATTGTTAGATATAATTTATCGGCTATCATTCAAAGAATGGATTTTTTTGTGTATTGTAGAATATGTTGCTTGTTTCTGACCATGATTTTGATCTGAATATTTGTTTTGTTTTTTTGATTTAGATCCGACAAGCAGATGCATGTTTGGTGCTAGCTAACAAATACTGTGAGGACCCAGATCAGGAAGATGCTGCAAACATAATGAGAGTTATTTCAATCAAGAATGATCATTCAGACATTAAAGTTATTGTGCAGTTGCTGCAGTACCACAATAAAGAAGTTGCAAGTTACCTCTTGCTTTCCAGTTTTGACCAACACACTCTTTCAAAAGCTGTTTTTAAAAAAATATATTTTAAAATTATATAGACTTTCATATAGTATTTTTGTAATTTATTTACCTTTTTTGTAACTTTGCAGTGTCAACACAAATTTCAAAGTTGAGATCCTTTCTTTTGATAAGTTAGTGTGTGTTAATAGTTTGGTGATATTAAAACTACTTTTATCTGGTCTTGGATGGATATCTTCACCAAAGGACTTAGAGATGCATTTCTCAAAAAAAAGAGAAAATTACTGCAAAATATCTCTTTTTGTGAAGTAGTTTAACTCTTTCTTAAAATCTTGTCTTTAACATGAATATGGAAACATATTTATTAATAGAGGCCACAGATTTATTGCAATTTTATCTAGCTTTTAAAAGTACATTTAATTATTTCATTTTTTCACAGGTTTACACACACTTGTAATGTTAAACATTTCCAACTTTACAAACCAAATTCGCAGAGTAAAAAATGAGGTGATAATAACACTGTATAACAGTAAATCTTTGCAGTTCATACATATGTACATCTCCTCCTCCTCTCTTTTTTTGGAAAAAAATTTTTTAATTACAAAAACATTACAGATTTTTTTGGCAACTAAAAATATAAATTTAAATTAAATCTCATTTGCTATCTTATCATATACAATATTTAAATAATTCATGTTTAAAATTACATTACAGTATCGAAGTTAAAACCTGTTTTTCATGATCATGCATTGAAAACTTTTTCATGGGTGGTTATCAGATCTATTCATTTGTGGTGCTTGTGGTAGTTTGGACGTAGGTACTTCTTTACTTTAGTAATGTTCATTTTATAAAAAAAAAAGAGGGAATTGTAAAGGCTGATCATTCATAACGTTTAATCAAAAGGACAACGTTGGAATTGTAGAAATTCAGCATTTTAAAGAACAGGTTGCAACTATCTCTGCCATGCGCGCATTTGTAAATATGTTTTAGAACTTCAATAAGATGAAAAAACAACAACAATGACTTGAATTAAGTTCTCAATATTGATTTGTATGCAATTTCGATTTTTACTCTTTAATTTTTATCAGCAGTTGCTACTACAGTGTGCTACATGAAATTTATACTTGCTAACATCTTAGAACTTGGAATTTTTTGACAAAGGTTTAAAAATGCGAAATAGAATAATAAAACTATCTTTTTCAATGTTAAGATTTGTCTGAATAATATAATGGATTAGTACACTCACTATGCTGCTATTTTAATTTGTAGATGCCATTTAATTGACCTTTATATAACATTTTTATTCTTACATCTATTTTTTATTTAGCACTTGCGTACAGTAATTTTAGTGCCACCTTCCCTTAGATCTATTACATAAATCTGAATTTTCTATTTTACACAGGACACAAATTGGTTACTGTAAACTGGTAAAAAGAAAAGTTAGTACTTTGTGTGGAAATTCATAAAAATATCTCTGAATATGGGTACATTGTTTAACAATTTCTGGTAAGATAATCAAGTACTTAAAGATATCTAATGCCATCTTTTAGTCATAATTAAAAACTTTGACAGATCATGTTGTCTGTCTCATTTTTAGGTGAATTAAATATAAACAGTTGACCAGTTAAGATGGCCACACGCAACAATGCAAAAGTTTTTCATTACTAATGTTTTTCTAATTTTGCTGATAAAATCAAATTAAACCTAATGAATTTGCACAATAATGTTACATTTGTGCATTAAAGTTCATATTGCTTTGTATTTTCTGCATACGTAATAGTGGAAAATGGCAAAAACTGAAAATATGACAATTTGAAATGAGACAAATACGTGATCTTTTAAAAGACCTCATATATCATGATGTGTATGACTCAAAAGTATTCAAAAGCAGACATTTATAAGTGGTTATTGGTACAATGTCCGATTACCTGAGCATGATTTTAAGATAAATTTTGTTACATTTTCAGGATGATGGAGAAAATTTGGCCACGGCTATATATACAAATCATTTTGTCCCTCTTAAGTAGCATCTCATTATTTCTACTGGGTAATCACAAATTAGGCAGTGTTAGATGGCAGCTGTGCACTGTGGAGCTCTATTTAAACAAAAAAAACAATTCCTGTATTTAGAAATAAATTGTTTATTAGTGTTTCAAAAGTGGCTTTACAACGAACAATGACAAAACCATGGTATTCACAAACGAATCTCTTAAGAGATCTCATATATCCAACTGAATAACAACAACAGTGAATGCATTGTACAGTCCAACTTTTAAGAGGTAGCTTTCAGCCTTGTATACATCTCATCATCACTGTTTCAGACTCCCCTAGCCACAAATGTTTGGCGGTGACTGCCTTGGTGATATTGTCAACATTCATGAAATCATCACTAATCAGACTCACTGCTCTGGTACTTGCTCTTTGTGTGTGTGTGCACTTGTATATGATCTGGTATCTTTTCTAACAGTCCAACCAGTTACACGTTGAAGTCTGCCTTTCCTAGCCTGCAGGTGATACTCCTTGCCTTGACTTTTAAGATGGTTCTGTTCAATGGGATCCCTTTCTTTACTAGCTGCTTCAATGACAGAAAAAGTTTCTTCTTGACCTCAGGATCCTCTCTATGATGATTCCTCTGCCACATTGGCTGTTGCTTTGTGCATTTTGTCTTTAGCAGCAAAGATATGACTGATGGCATTCTTTGATATGCTGAGCTTGCTGGCCAGAACTCTCTTGGGCAGGGCCTGGTTGTTTTTCAATCTTCTCTACAAAAGCTAGCTAACTTGTTGAGAGTGAGAGCCTTCCTTGCAATGTACATCTTTCTACTTTACAGGTAAAACTCACATGCAGTCACACTTTTATATGGCTTTTCAGGGTTCTTTAAATAAAAAAAGAACTAAACCAGTTTATGTACATCCTACTTCCAGTGATTGTTTGGCAGCTGGTGTGGAAATAGTGCACACACAGCTAGTATCAAATATTTCTGTCAGCAACCTTTTATCAGCTTTTGCTTGTTCCTACTACATGACATCCTGTCTCTTCATAACCAGCAAACTATAATAGGATTTACAGTAGATTTGTTTGCTTGCAGCATTTTGTTTCTTATAAGCAGTCCTCCTTAACCAAAGTTGACCGTAAATTAAAAATTTAATTTAAATTGTTTTTCTTTAAAGGCCTATTTGCTCAATATCCCAAGCTGGGACTGGAAGCGAGGAGATGATGCTGTGTGTATTGCTGAGTTAAAGTTGGGATTTATTGCTCAGAGCTGCCTTGCACCAGGATTTTCAACATTAATGGCCAATCTCTTCACAATGAGGTCGTACAAGCCTGTAAGTGTATTTTTTTAAAAATATTTGTGTTATCTATCTTAAACTGTGCTGATGCATTAACTAAACCAGGTAAGTTTGCTATAAATTATTTTTTATTCTTAGTTTATTTTCTAATGTAAAGTATATATGGGAAGCTGTTATTCTGTTGGCAAAGTGATACTTTGTTTTCTTATTTGATGATTTAAAAAAACTAAAATAATATACTAGCTTTGATATAACCTAAATGGTGATGACCACCAAGCCTGCTTAATAATGATTTGTTAATTTGACCAACTTTTGTTTTTAATCAGTCTCCAGATATGGCACAGTGGCAAAATGACTACATGAGGGGAACAGCTATGGAGATGTACACAGAGTATTTATCAAGTTCTTTCAATGGAATGACATTCCCTGAAGCTGCAGAGTAAGTTTTTAGTATTGTTTTTATTTTAATTGCAATACTGTCCATACCTGTAAATGAAAACCATTTTACACACATGATATTAATACACCTTTTATGTCATACCACCTTCCAGTTAACTCATGCTAGAGAAGCATCATTTGACATGTGACTAACCTCTGTACCCGTGGTTTAGGAAACTGAAAAACTGGCATGCAGGCTGAAAGAAGTAGAAAGCATCATTTACTTGTTTGTTTATCTACAAAGGCAGGAGCCAACCAGTTTAACTTTCAATCTCAAATTCTTAGAACTTCTGCGAATGTAACATTTGAATGGGTGCATTGCTTATTTGATGCTCTGTTGATTTTGATTTTACATCTCTTGTAGATTATGTTTCATTAAACTGAAGCTGCTATTGTTAGCAATTGAAGTCCGTCAAGAAGATGGTATAGAAAGTTCATTAGCTATCAATCCAGGACCTAAAATTAAAATTGAAAATGCCACCCAAGGTTTCTTTATAGCTGAGTCAGCAGAAGAGGTTAAAAGGTAGGTACCAGAATTTTATGGCTCTACTGATTAAACGAGGATTTGCTGAAAAGTTTTTGTCAGGTAGGCAGGCTATTTACAAATAAGATCTTGACTGTGAGCATTTTTCCTCTTTCATTGAGTACATACTAAAGATAACTAACCAAATGTAATTGGAAAATTGCAGTTACTAATGAATTTTCAATTAAGTTCATTTCATCCATTACTCTTTGTTTTGTTGGCAGGGGGCTGCTGCTGCTGAGATTTATTGTCTGAAGCAGAAAATATTCCCAAGATTTGGTAACAGTTGAACAATAGAAAAGGATTTTATTAAACTCATTGAAAGTTTAGATTGCTGGCATTAAAGCAAAAAAAAAGCTAATTAATGTTATGACAAAGCTTCAGGCTTGACCCCCAAAACTTGATAAAAGGAGAGGAAAATTATAAAAGCACACTAACCTTATCCACCAAAATGTGTGTGTGTGTGTGTGTACTGGATGCTTTACCTTTTTGTTTATATCTACCTAAAACCTTCCAGATTTCTCTCGTTGTTCTATAATAGATTTTGTTTACAAAACAAAGTAATGGAAGCTGTTGTCTTGAGAAATCTACTAGCTAACCATACCTGTAGATGGTTGCGCATCATGCTCAGTAAAAGTTTTTTACTTTTAGGGCATTTTATTATTGTAAGAGTTGCCACATCAATGTGACAGATGTCAGGGCTATTAAAAAATGCAGATGTCGACCAGGTAAGTTTAGTTGTTTTTTTTATTTTACATACAACTACACAAAAAACTGTCTTTTCTTCTTTTTTTTGTCTTTTTTTCATTTTGGTTGTTTGTGAATTAAAGAAAGAAAAAAAAGATGTTCAAAGGTTAAAAATTCCTGGCAATAGTTTAACTAAACAAAATTTTTTTGTTTGTGTTTTTAGACTGTGTGATTTTCTATTTTGCATGCAAAATCTCGCGTAGAAATGTTCTTATAGATGGTTTATTACAGGCAGATAATAAATCATCTCACCTGTGTGTTGGTTTGGGCTGCATTGTGAAATGAGTTAGATCTGATAAACATTCTAGTTTTTCACATACAACAAATCAAATTAAAAATGCAGAAAGCCATTATCATTATTTAAAGAACCTTAAGGCTGAAGACATTCACTGATGAGGTTTTTGAACTGGTTGTTATTGCTACTGTCGCTGTTAAATTGTTAGATGTATCCACAAGTTTCTTACTACAGAAAGACTTGTATGGCAATTTCAAGACTTGCTGATGGTTCATCATTTTGATGTCTCGTATTTTTGTTGTTATTGATAACTGAAATATTTTAGTTTCTACATGTTCAAAGCCCCTATTATGAGCCAGTCTAGTTTGTTTTTAGAACATTGACAGTTACTATTTATTTAAATCTCTGATTTTAGAAAGAAAGAGATTGCAGTTAATTAAGAACACCTGTATTAAGTTCAAATATTGCTGAGTTTATTATGCATTTGGATAACTCTTATAAACTAATTAGGAATACAATTTCATTTGCTTTTCTGCTGCAGTGGCCTTGTTCAGGAAGGGAGCTGCTGCTGTTCTAGGTACAGTTGACAGCATTGTTGTTTATGAATGCATGTGTCTCTAATGTTAAAAGTACTGACTGTTAACTTCCGTGTTGTCTGTCCTTTGGTGGCTTCAGTTATCTGGTCCACGTTCTCTGTCTCTCTCTCTCTCATATTCTATGCCTTCACATCTTTGAGAGCACTGGATTGTGGAATTTTTTCACTTCACTTCACACTTTGACAATAAATAATGTTTCACCTGTGTTTAACTGATTACAATAAATTACAAGTAGATCTTGAAAAAAGTTTCTTTGTGTAGGCACCATAAGAGACCAAACCAGCATTTCCTGAGCTTGGATACATCTACCTGAGGTACTTCATTCTGTGCTGATTGAATCATCTGCACCCAAAATACCAGGACAAAATATTGTATGTGTTTATATGATGTTGTCTACAATAAAAGTTCTTCATTTTAGATTAATGCTTACATTTGAAATCAAAATGAATGGTCACAAATTATAAAGAATGAGTTCTTTGAGAGTGTCCAGATAAAATTTGCATATATGAATTGATGGCCAAAAATTTAAGAATGATGACAGAACAAACAAATTGACACTTTAAATATGTAAAAATAAACATTCCACATGGCCATTACTCTGATAGAAAAGAAATAGCTTGTTCTTTCAACTGACATACACATCAAGATGATTAGTATTAAATATTGTGCATATATTCACTTTTCTTACATTATGACAAAATTTCAGTGACAAAGGTTTAATGATGACAATGTCAACTGTTTATATATGTAGCTTTTTTAACGACCAATAGAATATAGTAAACTAATGCATAACTTTTTAGCATTCTACAATGGATAAAAAAAACTAGGCCAACAAAATGCACTTAAATTGTGGAGTTTCTCGAGGAGAACATTCATATTCTATGATTGATAAGCAATTCAAATGCAGTATAACAGTTTGTTACCTAACCTGGAAGATGTTCAAATAAATTGGCAACTGCACTGGACCCAAAAAATTGATAGTCTGATTAATAAAAAAACCATGCATCTGTCTAAAATGGACTGGCACAAGATTTATGTTAACATTTTAAGGAATTTGGAATGACCTACTGATCGCCATGAAACCTAACTAGAAATGGCTTTGTGATTTTGAATTGAATTGACATTTTTGAGGGAAAAAAAACTCCTTTGTTTCCTTGAAGAATCAAAGGGCTTAACTTAAGTTTGCCAAAGAACATCTTTATTGAGACCCAGAAATGTGGGCCAGGGTGCTCTAGTCTAATTAATCAGAGTTCCAGAGTTTTAGGCCAGATGGTCAGACTTATTTATGGCAAAGATTTGGTGAAATATTCCATCCAAAGTGTACCAAACTGATGATCAGAGGTGGGAGTGGGTCCATTACGGCATGGGGCTGTTGTTTTTCCTAAAATGGGACAACCCTATTTATTGTATCTAGGGAATAATAGATCACTTTGTTTATCTGGACATTGTGACCAGTATATCAGAACCATGTTTTAAGGACTTCCTGCCTCTCATCGGGATTTTCCAACTTGATAAAAATCCAAAACATTTGGCTACCATTCTCAAGCAGTATCTGAAAGACCAGAAAAATTCCAGTTCTAAAATGGCTGGATCAAAGCCTTGATATGAATCCATTAGAGATCTGTGGAACAGTATTAAAATTAAAGGCTCAGCAATGTGGATCAGTTCTAAATTATTCATTTGGCATGGGCTATTTTTTGCATAGACCTGTGTATTCATCTTGGACTCCACACATAAAAACTGTCAGCTGTAATTGATGTTTATGGCTGTGTGACCAATGCTAATATTTCCTTAATCTGTTTATTTCATGTAATGTCTAAAGATTGGTTTTTTTGTGACAAAATTTTGAATGTGTCTGATTTGTTCTTAAACTTGTCACCTTGAAATTTTGTCAAAATGTAAGAAAAGTTAGCATATGCAAAATATTCATTACTGATCATCATCTATATGTCAATTGAAAGAACAAGAAATTATTTTTTTATCAGAGTAATTCTCATGCTGGAATGTTTATTTCTACATATTTAACATATCAATTTATGTTTATTTTGACATCATTCTTAAACTTTAGTCTGCTACTATATATAGTAAACATACAATGCAAGAAAGAAAATTAAAAGCAGTACAATTCATGCTATATTGGGTATCAACAGTTTTGCATTGAAATAAAAATTAGTCACATCATTGTTCTAATGAAATTTCCATTACGTATGTACATTATCATAGAAATCGACACATTTCTTACACAAGCATTCTTTATTGTGCAAGCCTTTCTGACCGTAAAAAATAGGTGGTTATAAATAAGTGATTCTCAAAAATAGAGAGTAAAGAATCTACAGAAATAAAACTAAAACATGGGAGAAAACAAAGAGGGATGTTTATACAATTTTTAAAAAATGAATTCCAAAACAAGCAAAAAATTTGTCTGTTGACTACATACATTCCATCTTAAATGCGGTAGAATGGAAGAAGTCATTTAGCACATTGATTTCTGTGTTTGTTTGCTTATTATGACCATCTATGTTTTATGGAATTTGTTTTTTTTTTAAATGACATTTTGTTTTATGCTTTTTTATTTCACGTGATTAATACAAATAAAGCTTCGTAAGTGCACGAGATACAATCGAGTAGAATTCTCTTTTTTTTAATCAACTTTGATATTTTGAAATCTGTTTATTTTACTATAAAACATTCTCAAAATAAAGTGAATATTAGGGAAAAAAAACAAGCATTTTATTCTTTTTAAATAATAATTTTATAATTTATAATGCAAATCTATTTATGTTAAAACAAAATTTGTCTGTAGTTATAATGAATACTTAATTTATTTTGGTCTTTTTATTATTGTTTTGTTTTTTCCCATGCACTGCATTCTAAATCTGCTTGTAATCTTTTACCTTGCTGTCAGAACCTGGAGTTAGATAGGCTTCTGTTGTTTTATTTGTATTTTATCGTGTACCAGACTTCTTGTTTGGTACCTATGATGAATCAGATTACATACCATATTGACATGTAGAAAACTATTATAATATTCTAATTGTTTTAAAAGAAGAAAATTATCTAATATATTTTTGTTTACTCTTCTTTATGTAGGAATGAACCAATTAACATTTAACTCGTGTTTCATGTTCTCTTTCCACTCTGTTGTCAAGAATGACTCATACTTTATTTGTACGTATAATAGTATATTAATTAAAAACTATTAAAAAGAAAAACTAAATGAAAATTTTTTGTTTTTTTTTTGTTTCTTATCTAATTATATTCAGTACCATCTTAATTTGTTGTTTTCAATTGGTGTTTTTACTTATTAACAAATAAGAAAGTTATGATTGTAGCTATTAAGGTATTTTATAATTCATTGGTACATGTGATTGTTCATTTATGCAGCACTTCAAAGGACATCCCAGTCTGATTCTCCTGCTGGCACTGGAATGGGTATTGAATTTTGTTGTAATCTCTACCCAACTTTAGCTTTCTTCCTTTTTTTCTGTACCTTCAAGTGTATTTGAGAGATATCTAAGAAAAGGGTCCCATCTAGTTTGATGAGTTGAGTTGTAGTATCAGTCAGTCTTGCATCAGTACATTTTAAAAATTTATTCGTGCTGTTTGCTGTCTTTATTGCTAACCATGGTTTTTTAATTTGATCTGATTTGATTTTATAGTACATACATACAATATGCCCACTTTTTCCCTTTCTTCTAGCCACACACACACACACACACAAAATTAGTTAGGATGTGATGAATGCTGTGTTCATGATGTCTTTAGTAATGTCAGAATGCTGGAATTTCAAACAAAACATCATACATGTTTTATGCCTTGCGGGGAATGAAAATTCTAGAGGTAAATGTGTTTTAATTCTTTTTTAGCCAACAATCAAAAAAAAAAAAGGGACGTTGACAGACCGAGCTTCATGGCAGGTTAGGTGCCCACAATGAGTTTTTTCAGGGTCACTGGCCATGGTGAGGTTAGTTTCCAACAACATTTCTTTGTTGGGTAGCTACAACACAGAAACACAGATTTCATATAAATGAGGAGTTTTGTTATCAAACATACATTACGTGAGGTTTTATCATTATAAAGAAGCCATTATGCTTCAAACAGGAGCATCTCTTAATTTTCTGTGGACCTGTTTCCTGCAGTTTTAGCTATGATATTAATAATACAGTTTGATTTCACTGCTAATCCATCAAGTCTCTATTGATTTTGTAAATGGCTCATACTGGAAATGAAACAGTGCTTGTCTGTGATCTGTCTGTACTTGTTTTCAGGTGAATCATAAATTGCCACTCAGTTTGCAGTAAATAATCTTTATTCTCTTTATGAAGCCATGTAGCAGAACTAAAATTATTTATTTGATAACATTACTAATAATTAAAATGCCGGTACAGTACAGTTATTTTTATTAGTAAATAAACCCCTACACTTCTCATAAAAGATTGTTTTCTTAGTTTTCTTAAGGTAGTATATTTTATTTAAAAATGTACTATTAGTACATGCATTTTGAAAAGCCTATAACAAACCCAAATTTAATAAAATTTGCAATAGAACTATGCTTATAAATGGAGTGTGTTCAAGACTACAATTGTGTGTAGAATATTTTCTAAAAACCTTGAACTCTTTAAAAGTAGGATGGATATCATTCTATAAATTGACACAGTTGTATAGTTTCAACTCGAGCATTATTAAGTACTTATGCTCCCACTTAGAGAGAGAATTTTTTTCTTTAAAAATACACTAGTTCTAATCATTGGAAAAGATAATGTTAATTGTTCTTTCTTTCTTTTTTTTAACATTTGCACACCACACATTGTGAAATGTTAATATTCCATTCAGATGTGTACTTCACAAAATTAAAGTTTTGCAGGTATTATTTGAGTGTGAACAAATGGTTTTCAGTTTACTCTAAGAATAGAATGATCTCATTAATGGATAATTCAAATACAATTCTATTAAATTGCTGTTTATTCCTTGAAACAATTGCATGGTAGGATAGGCCTTTTGTTTGTTTGTTTTTTTGTTTTTTTACTATTAATATCTGATTAACAGTGCATACTGTACTGTAGCTTTTAATGATGTAAACAGGCCCCAGGTTCACATTAACCCTTCAACAATTAGTCTACAACCATGTTAAAAATGCTAAAATGGTGTGTGATGGATTCATCTTGATATTTGCCTTGGGTGACTTACATTTACTGAACTCAGAATATTTACAACTCAGTTGATTTGTTCTAAAACAGCTATAGCTACTTGCTGCTGCATACTCCGAACTGTTAAAAAGATGGTAGATCATGTAAACTGTTATCTGTTTGAATCAAAGGAATGCTTCAAAATTTCCTGATAGCACGTTTGAATGTGAGACAGTTTTAATAAAATGCTATGTTAATAGTGGTAATTTCAAACTGGTTATAAAAATGTTGCGTGTTTATATTTTTAACTGAAGATTGTAATGTCATTTGTCAAATCAGTCACTGTTTATGTTAATAACAGTGGTACAGTAAATGTTGCTGCATAGGATACATGGGAGGGGAGAAAACAGGTTTTTAGCTATTGTAGTTTATTACAAAGGTCTATAGTAAGAAAGGTTATTGAACATGAAACTTGTAATGGAAAAGTCTATTTTTAGAACATTATCAGCATGTATTGAGAGCTCTTTTAGAAACATCCATATAATTTCTCATTAATGCACTCAGAATTTACTACCTTGGGATGGCTGACAAATGTGAGTGAAATTGGCTACAGAAAGTATAATTTCTGAGGACCTTTTGAAATCATCTGTGATTGTTCAGTTACCAATATATTCAAAAGTTATTTAACTTTTAAGATCAAAATTATTGGACTGGTTGATTTAGTTGCCATGACTTTTGTAGTATCAGCATATGAAGTGGCAGTTTTATATAAGATGGTTAAACAGTGATAAATGCTTGAACAGAGAGACATTGATGGCTGTGGTGATGAAGTATTTAAAAATGTTCATTAGTTAGAGGTATCTGTTATGGGAATTAGTAAAAAGGAAATGATAGAATATAGAGTTTAAACTGAATAACGTTGTTAAAAATTTTTATATTTTATTATCATTTAATTTGAGTATTTTAAAGATACACCTTGCAAGTAACTGTTTATTTTCGCATTGATGAGAAAATGGCTGAGTATCATACTAATTTTTGGTGCAATTTGCAATTCACTGCTAAAAAGGAAAAGATAGAATGCAACTTAAATTCAGATAAATACAGTATTTAGAGAAGTAAAAAAAGCAGATCTATACTCATACTCTGGATCTTACAGCTAACAGTTTTTTATTTTCTCTATTGAAATTTGTTGAGAAAATCCACATTAGCTTCTGTTTAAATGGAAAGTTTTAATAGTGAATGTAGATTATCACTTTTCTGTTTGTACAAAATATTTTTCATGCATAATTTCTGTGTAAAATTTAGAATTTTAATCTTGTTGATATTCAAGAACTTTATCAAATGGGTAAAGTATAGAAATAATGGCAACTATCTTAGACAGTAACTGTAAAGATTAAAAAGTGGGTTGGTTGTCTCTTTAGAATACTTTGCTTATTAATGGGCATATTTGTAAAATTAGTCAGACCTCTCTGTAATGTCTGCACAGGTACAGGCATTTTAAGAGCTCAGGATAGTGTACAAAAACATTCATCATGGGGTCTTATAATGGATTTTGTAATTCCAGTTTTTCATTTAATAGGATGTTTGAATTCAAAATTGTTTAATCAAAAACAACTTATACAGGACTAGTAATGTACATTAGCATTCATCATACTATAGAAACCTTTTTTTTTGTATTTATACTGATTTTGATCTTCTGAAAATAAGTTGTTTTTTTTTTTTTTTTGAAAGATCACTGAGGGCTTCTGAATATTTTTTTTTTAAATGGCAATATATAGTTGGCAGAATAACAAGAATAGATTTCATGTCAATTAGTACATTCATCGATGGTAAAACTGAGATGGGTGGCATTAGGAAGAATTTGGACTGTATTTATAAAATATTTGCTTTTCAGACATCATTTAAAGCAATTTCTTCAAGCAGATATTAAATAGTACAGTAGTGTTAGAAAACATCTTACAAATTATATGACTAAATAATAATGATAAATATCTCCATATACAGGTTACATTGTGCAACACAGTATAACATTCAAAAACACTGTGTGGTCTTTATGCCTACACACTTTCCAGTATTATGTTCAGTTGTGGTAATTATCAACTCATCAGTAAGGAAGGGACCCTCAGGCAGTATCCATCAAAGAAACCTGTCCTCCTGTTGCATTATTATTTTGAACAAATAAACTTTTTCTCTCTCCAATGTGTTACACATTTTAATTATTAATTATCTTTCTGTAATTTATCTATAATGTTTATCATTTTTCTTTTCTTTTTTTCTTTTTTCTGTGTGATTCTTGCTGCTGTATCACTTGAATTACTGCATGCATCTTTTGTTGTTTGTTTTTTTAAATATTTTAAATTAGTTTTATTATGTGCAAAAGTAATTTCTGTTATGCACAAACATGTGAATGTTTTTTTGCTTTGTTTTATTGAAATATTGTATGTGAAAAAATGTAGAGACTATTTGTTGAATTTTTACTTATTTAAATAATTTGCTTGGTTTATTTACTACTTTAAAACATCAAAGTGCATGGATTCTTGAACATATAACTGGATTGTGATCATTTAGCCTATTTTTTAGCATAACAATAAAACATTTTCATATGTACACTGTTGCTGGTGTTTAATTTAATTTGTACCATACACAAAGTTGACAGGTAGTAGTTAAACATTAATAAAATATTAATAATTTATGCTTTTTCACTCCACTCCAGTATAGATTTTAATACCTAAATTAAAGATAATCTTTTATAGCAAAAATGTCATTGATCAACAAATGACAGAGCAAATAAATGTATCAGGAAGTAAAGCTCAAAATTGTTTTATTTACTACAGTGGATTATGTCAAATATCAGTTTGTTTGGAACATTCTAAAGTATGGTTTATATTAATATAAAATATTTATTATATAAATGTGCATTTGAGTGACTGTTCCAGCTTGCATGTTCATACACAAACTAGAACAGATTGCTTGATCTCCTTTTTTGAAAGCTTCAGTTTTCTGAAATGCAGATGAAACATTTCATGATGACATTTTCAGTTTCTTTTGTAATTAGTGAAAGCTTTCTTCTTTTAAATCCTGGCAAACATGAATTTTATGACTTTGTGAAACACGTAGGTATCTTTGATGGGATTGCCTTTATGAAATAGTAATCATCATCACCTTCCCCGAGCAGGGGTCAGCAGTCCCAGGTGACTTCAGTAATCTGGGTGGGATAGATTAGGGAGAAAGATTACTCGCAGCATGGTAGGCTATGAAATGATAGTTTGTCCAAAATACTTCATCTTGTCTGGCTGTTGTAGACAACCGTGCTTTTTAGTTCAGAGTTTTTCAGTTCAAGATTTCTTGCATTGTGCTTTGTTGTTTAATTTCTTAAAATGTAATATTTTTAGTTGTCAGCAGGAAATAATAACAGTTTTTTTTTTAAGTTTTGGCTGCTAAAGTTAAAAAGAAAAGGTTGAATTTTGTTGTTGTTACTTTGTGTGCTAATCACTACAACAGAGGTAGCAATCCTCTCTACATTGGAGACAGCTATTGAGGGGGGGGCATCTTGCTGTGGTTATTACCTGTCGGGCAACCTTGAGGGGGCCCAGCACCAAACCAATTCAGCAGAGAGGTCCCTACTAAAACTTTTTATTTTTGGATGTGGGAGGAAACTTGAGACGAGAAAACCCACAGGGCTGGATGATGTAAAACAAGAAGAAACCATACCAGGCAGGGAGGTACGCCCAACCAATTCGATCCCAACAAGGAACCTGACCAACCTCTGGACCGCCATGTTAAAGTCTATTTTACTTGCTTTTGATAAGTAACGATGAAACTAAATGCTTAGAGCTATTTGGGGTCACAAAATATTTGGAAGAAAACTGAGAGAGAAAATCACGCTGTAAAGAGCTTAGTGTGAAAGCTCATATCTAATCAAAGAATAAGCAAAAACAAATAACTTAGCACAGATGTAATTTTTTCAGACATATCTCCAGATATAAAAAATAAAAAAAAAAGATTCACTATTTTGTTTGAAAAAAACGGTTAAAATATTTCCTGCAGTGCAACATTTCCAGGTGGCAGGCAATTCCTCTCACTTTTGGGTTCACACTCAACCACCCTGAACGCAGAGAACCAAGCAGTTTTAAAATGGGGACTGTGTTTCTGAGATGAGGAAAAATGTCAACCTGACTCTGTCTAACTTGAAAATATTAAAGTAACAAGTAAAGAACAACCTTTATCCACAAACAAACAAGCTCCATATTGAAGTGTCAGTTTTCAGCAGTACGTTCTGTTTTAACTATCCGCCATTTAGATTTTTCATTATCGTCTGTCTTCAACACTAAAGATGATGCTGCTGACTGCATTTCTCTGAAGGCAGAACTCGTGCATGAATTGTGCATGTGATGATGGTTTGCATCGCGCCATCTGCACACTACTGGGTGCTCCATTGGAATGCATGAGTAAAATGAATGGTGGGGGTTAGGGTGCAGTAACCACCTGAAAATTGCTAGGAGGAAACCAGTGTCTAGAGGAAATCCAGCAGCCAACTGGTCATTTAGATAATGGCAGTATTGTTATATGTGTACAGCTATTAATATTTTTATGCATGCACTTAGTACATACACGTCTGTCTGTAATTTAGACATTAAAAAGTTTTTGAATATTTAGAAATATATTTAACTAGAAATTTCTATAAAGTCTTGTCCAATACATATATGAAAACTAACTGTTCCAAAAAAAATTACCACCACCTGCAAAGTAAATCCTTATTTTTAATCAATGGATTAAAAATGTGAAATTTTGCAACAATATGCACATACATTGATTAAAAATTTTCTATTGTGGCATAGATAATTTTCTTAGCCATCATTCTAAGGTTAAAAAAGTGGTTACTACTGTAATGTAAGTATGTGCACATTAATCTACTGTATCAACTTTGACCCTCTAAGTATGGACAAGGACATTTTAAATAACTATTGCTTTTAATTACAAATGAATAAATTAAGGTAGGGGGAAAAAACAGAGGCATAGAAGATATTAACATAAAGTCTGTATTTTTATAACTATTTGGTTTTTCAGTTATGTCTGTTACACAAAGTGGAGGGAAGAAAGGAGGTACAAGTCCTTCCCAAATGAAAAAAAGTACTTCGAATCTCTCCAAGTAAGTAAATGATTGTAGTTCTCATTTGTTATGGGATCTTTTTGATTTCTGTTCGCCTCATTTCATTTTTATTGCTCTTTAACACAAACAAACCCCTCACTTCTCACATAGGTAATTAATGATGAATATATTAATTTTTTATATTTAAAACGTTTTGATAATGGGGTTAGTTAGCATGGCTGTGTAACACAAATAATTACTACCACCTTTGTTTACAATTTCTAATCGTCAGTCAGTAATGTACTATAAAATATACATTGCTGAAGACCCACTGAGTTAATGCATTCAGTTTTTCCTTATTTCAGCCTGTAATCTCCTGACTTATTGATTATGTAAAATTTTGATATTGGATATTTTGCTTTCTGTCATCATCAGCATGTTTGCATTCTTAGGCACATAAGAGAAGTGGGAGATGGTGATCAGTGATTCAAAACTAAGAAGAAAAAATGAGAAATTTGTGTGCAGATGTTTTGTAAGGACTGCATGGAAGAGCTTGTTTCTTTGGCCTGATTTTTTTTAAAATTTTTTTTTAACCTGGGATAATAGTGATAGGGTGTAGTGGTTTTGATATAACCATTCATTGAATTAAAATCTCTCCTATGTTTTTAGCACAAGTTGAGCATAATTAAAATTTTTGTGGATTTAGCCATTTGCCATAAATATTTTGCTTATCTGTTAAAAACAAAAAATGTTTAAGTTTCTTGTTTGAAACACTTGGACAGTTGTTTTCACATGTGTTAGCTGCCTTATATCGGAATTCAATTTGCACCCATTTATTTAATCTAAGTTTATCATAAGCATATTTTAGACTTTGGAGGATGGTCACAAGCAGGTTTGATGATGACTGCACTGTGTATGTAGTAGTGTCTTCTCTCTCTCCCAGGACAGATAAAGAAACAATGAAGTGCGCAGCAACTATTCAGAGTTTTTAATGGAGAAAACCAGTTGTACAACTCCTATCCTGTGGGGCGCGCATGCGCTCTCTCTCTCTCTCTCTCTCACACACACACACACACACCACACACACACACACACACACAACACACCACACACACACAACACACTGTCCTTCAACTCTATGAGTCAGTTACAGTGAACGGACACAAACATCTACATGTACCTACATGTTTTTGGGAGGATGGTAATTTAGCACATGAAAAGAAATTAATTGCCAAAGAAAAGAGATGGAAAGAGCATGTGCATGTAACAGAATTACAGAAGGCCAAATATAAGCAAACGACTCCAGAGACAATCTAATTAATTACTCTCTTATTCTGGAAAATGTCTAATTGACATTCTTTTTATTGTTAAGAAAACTAGTGTCCTTTCCATTTTTGAAGTAATTTATTTACCAGTGTTTCACTTTAATTCATTACAGGTTCATGATACTTCAACAACAAATTCTTTTCTTTTTCTTTAAAGATTTCTAACAACTTCCTGAAAAATAAATAGATAAATACTTTTGATAGAAGTCTAAAAAGAGAAGGCTACAAACTTGTAATGTGTACATGTGGAGTAGAAAAAATAACACACATTTATGGTTCTCAGAATCTCTGTGATTAAAGAAAGAAAGAAAATGTAATATTATAAAGTTAAGGATTTTAAAAACTCTTTTGGAAATTCTTACATGCAAAGGGAAAAAATTGACATTTTTACATGTAAAGAATATAAAAGAAAATTGGAAGAATGGGAATATCAAAGAACAAATAGCACAAATCTCTTTTTTTACTGAAGAAAAAAAAACTTAGATTTTTTGTGCAAAAACAACTTAGTATTTACATTTATTTCTAATTTCTTCATCATATTATTATTTTTTGGAAAAAAAAAACTACTGTTGACCTGAGAATATCACAGTATAGTATTTACTCAGAATCTATTTAATATTTTTTTCAGTTGGCCATAGTGAATGCACAGTTACTGTATATTGAAGCATTTTGGTAGGAAAGGTAATCATTTACATGATCAGATGCTTTGATACTGCTATACAAATATGTGAAGCTGATGATATTTAGGGTGGTCAATTATTTGCTTAAATATATTTCTCTCTCTCTCTCTCAACTATGTAATATCTTGCTGTTGTTTTTGTTTTCTATTTATGATTATTTTACTTATTTAAATAATTCCATATTGCTTAAGAACATCTTATTTTTTTTTATTTTAGTTTTATGGAATTAGCATAGTCAGTCCTTTTTGACATTACACGTTTTTATTACTTTATCCTAATATTTTGTATGCATCTTCTACAAAATCTGTTTTAGGAAGAAAAATGATAAGTTTTCATCAGGTATCTTTATTACCTGATTTCATCTTTAGCTGCGCCTCTATCTCACTGCCGCTGTCGTTATGGCGAAACAAAAGTAAACTAAATAAACCTGTACATTTTTTCTAAAATAAAAAGGGCAAGGGGGAATTATCTAATTAGCCAGGTGAAACAAACAATTCTACTAGTACTTGACTGAGCCATGATTAGAAATCTGTCGGTACATTGTAGTTTCTGATCACCAGGTGGCGGCTATCACTATGTTAAGTACATGGATCTTTTGACGAAAAACGTTTCTTTGGGTAATGTTTGATTAGACTTTTAAGTATACCTTATTACAATTGCTTGTTTCAGATACATGGTAGTGTTTTTTTTCCCTCCATGATACACTATATAGGATATCAGCAGTCTAAGCGGGTTAGTTAACCCTTAGAAAAATTTTTGGTAGGCATATTTTTTTACTTTTTTTCCTTCTCTTTGAAAGGGATATTTTTAAATGTATGCAGAAATTCTAAGTCATATTCTCAATATGTAGGCAAGACTGTTTACTTGATCTATACATAAATTAATAGAGTATGAACTTACCTGTCGTGATGTTCCATCTTTCATCAAACGTTTTTTTTTTGTTTTTTTTTATCAAAGACAACTGACAGTTTAGGTTTTTATTTTTATTTAGTTCAGAATGGTGGCTGGATGTTTAACGAAACCAGATAAACCAGTTGGGAATTTCTCATTTAATGTAGGTGCACACTGAACATAGTAGTCAAACGTGTCGTCGTCAGGCCGGTCTGTACGTTGCCAGTTCCTCCTCAAACGTAATAAAAGATTTCTTGGAAAGTAAAATTTTGATCTTTAGCATTTTTCTAAAGGATTGTGGACATAAAAGGGGAAACTAATTAATGTAGCCTTCTTGGAAAATATGTTAAATAATAACAGCATGTAATAATAATAATAATGATGTCTCTGGTTTTTCTTGTTTTGTTTTGTTTTAAAATTATTTGAATGATTTTTTTTTTACTTATTACTGTTTCTGTCACAAAGAACGGCTGCACAGGTGAATCTTCAAAATAATATAAAAAAAATTTTTTTTCTTTTATAAATTCTTTGTCCATCTTTAATCAGTGGTTAGTTGTGGTCGATAGTGTAGACTAGAAAGATGATTTTCTGTGTTGCAGTTACTCAAAAATTCAAGATGACCCGGAAGATGGAGATGATAGCAAAGGTGATAGCCAGCTGTTGGCTAAAGGTGGAAAGGGGGAACAGCGTCCAGCACGGGCCCCACGGCTAGCAATGTAATTAGTTTGTGCTTGTATTTCAAGTGTTATTTGATAGCTTCAGTTCCAGTTTTACCTGTGTCATTTGTTGTTGTTTTTTTTTACTGGGATGCAGTGCATGGAACATAAGGAAAAGATAGGCAGGCATGCATGCATTTGATTGCGTGTGTGCACACCTGCCACTATTTTGCTAATTTTAGAATCTGTTTTCAAATTAAAAAGCAGCCAAAGTTTTTGCTACTCCCTGACCTATAGCTTTAAGCAGAAAAATATAGTTTACAGTAATAAAGCTTGGACAATTGTTATGGGCAACATTTACAAAGTAGAAAGATGAGTAAGCTACCAGAATTTGTTTTTCTTTTAGAGAGAAGACTTTCCAAATTACACTTTATCCAGATAGGCAAATGTCAATCCTAATGTCTACCTGAAACATCACTTGAAACCTCTAGCTTGGGAAGCCTGGGTGCTTTTGATTTTTCATTATTTCTAAATTTTGCCCCATGGTGGCAGAATTGTGACAGAAAGGACAAGCATTGGCATCAAAAGATTAATGCACTTGGAGAAAAGTGCTTTGTTTCCTCTTCCTTTTCATTAGTTTTCTTTTTTTAAGGTTGGAAGATTTTTCTAATTTCTAATAATTAACTGTGCTAGAATGCTTAATTCAGACATATTTCTTAAAGCAGGTTTTAGTTTGTTAGAAATTGTAAATAAATAAATGCCAAAACCAACTTTGTGAATGAACCATATTGTTGGTAGGTGAACAACTTAATACCGGCAAAACGTGTGACATTTTGTTTTCTTTTAAATATTAATTTAGAAATGACATGTTATGATGCATTGATAGGATATATTATTTTAGAAATTATTTATAATATTTTAAAGAAAGAATTGAAATTATTTCAAACTATAGTTAATTTTTTAAAGAAATTTCATTATTCATTAGATTAACTCATTATACAAGAACTTCAAAAATTAAAAGCAAATTTGTCTTGCAGTTGACACTTAATGTAACTACTACTTTTAGAGAAACCAAAAGGTACATCAGTGTTTGGCTGCTGGCTGCCAGACAATTTTAGGTAAGTCTTTTATTAGATGGGGGAAAAAATGGTTAAATTTTGAAAATATTTTAATATAGAGCAAACACAATTTAAAACATTTGCAAGATACTTTTTGCTGAAAAAATACTTTAAGATAACAAAAAACTATTAACTTCCTGTTAATGAACATTATTCCTTGGTTTTCTAAACAAAAATAAAAACTCAAATAGCTCCTTGCCAATAAGTAATTCATGGTATTTTTGCTCTTTAATATGATAAGCTTACAGAATCACCTTTAGGCTATATCTTGGGCCCCAGAAAAATTCACAATTTCTGTGAATTTAGTGTTTTTATTTTGCTTAAAATATCTTGCATCAGTCCTCACTTTCCCTGTTTATTTTATGAATTTTCATATAACAGATACACTACAGTTTTGACATGTAGATCAGTGTCAGTGCCATGAATTTTGTAACTAAGGCAACAGTAGAATGACTCCATTTTGGAAATAGTCCCTGGTTTCACTCGGAACTGCACAGTAAAAAAAAATATCAAGGCATACAAGTACCATGCCGCTGAAACTGACCGAAGTGGCCATGTTCTTGATTTCTGGAAGAGGACTGAAATACGCTTCCCAAACATGGCAGAACTTGCACTCTCCTGCCTGTCATTACCACCAAACTCAGTAGATGCGGGGTGAACAATATCTGCACATGGCCAAATGTTCACTTTCCAGCGGCAAAACGGTTAGTTCCGAAATGGCAAAGAGCTGCTTAATGCTGTCGTTTAACAAATAATAAATGAACATTATTAAAAGTTTCTAAGACCGAGTTAAGATCTATGTAACTATGTTCAGTGCATTTCATTCATGAATATTTCAGTGGATTTATATGAGTATAGTTTATATCATTAATGGGTTTGCTATGTACTTTCTAAAATTAAAATGCTTTAAATTGTACTGTGTTTAATTTTTTTTAAAGTTTTTTTTGATTTTTGTGTAGCATCAGTGCTGGCAGCATCTCTCATGTTTAATATTGTAGGACTAATAGCTTTCTGAAACTAATTTTAAAGTGTTTTAGTTTGACATTTATCGTTGATAAGTTATTTTAACTTATTTTACTTTGTATCCAAAGCTAACCCTTTTAAATTACTTTTTTTTTTTAAGGAATTGTTCAACACATTTAAAAAATATGGTTTAGATTGTGATTTCCACATTACAGTGTTCATTTGGAACTTGTCCGGGCTACGTGTTACAATGTTTCAGTTCTGAACGTGCCTTTGGTATCTGGCTGATGATGTTCGTGAGCTATTTAAAATACTAAGTAACTTCATCAAAATGTGGTTTTAGTAGTTTTTATTTTAAACAAATTTTACTGTGACACTCCATGAAATTTGTTGTTTTTCTCCATAACCATTTGTGAACATCATAGAAAAGCACCACAATTTTCCCAGGGCCCTAATTATTCCATACAAAGTGTTCTTTTCGACTCCCTCCAACTGGTTTCCTTCCTTCTTCTCCCCACTTCAGCCACCATGACAACTCTACACAACAAAAGCTGAAGAAAAGTTAAAAGGAAGCGGACGTAGCCATTTCCCTATTTAAGCTGACTGTTTAGAGAAGCCCTTTTATTGTATGCTAAGCTTTTACAGTAATGTAATTGCACAAGAAATCACTGCCAAATCAGTGACTCTGTTGCCCTCTCTACTTTAATTAAACTGACTTCTCTGTCATGGTTAATTTTCTAAGACCCAGTACGAACTACTTATCTCAGACTACACGAACAACAAGTCCAGGGTTGATGATGTTGGTACAAACTTAGCTGGTTTCTGTTATTGTTTTTAACTGATAGTGTCCATGTACTGCTCCCTGTGTCTGCTTTTTGCCTTTCAATTTGTTTTTTTTTTTTTTTTTGTGGCATTATATAGTCAATAATGTTTGTATATACACACAGTTTGTTTTCTCTTGTGGTGATCTGTTTTATTTTAGCAAATGTAGGATAGTTTATAAGCAGTGTTATTTTAGAAATAGGATATTGTTTGTGATCACTGCATGTTTAGCAAATATTACTCTGTAATGCATGATAACCATTGAATGGATTCCACGCTGGTTTGCATGATACATTTATTTTGTATTTTTTTTTGTTTTTTTTTTAAATATTCTGCACGATTTTAAATATTTTCTTAACTTAGAAAGTATGCATTTCAGATTTTATTTTATTTCTGTATTAAAATAACTTTTAATGTATACCCTAACTGGTGACAAGAAACACCCTGACTGACATCTGTTCACTAGTATTTTCCATATTGATCATATGTATCATATATCACTGTCCTTAGGTATACAAATTATAGCTGGGTGTCTCTAATTTCCAGAGTATCCAATTAATGCCATATACTTTACCAAAGCAGCTGTTTGCTTGTTTGTTTGTTTGTTTTCTGAATTTTTACTGTCTAACTCATACAATGGTCATTGAGAGAGAGACTTTATAAGATAACTTGTTTTAAAAAAATTTAAAAAAAAGCGAGTTTTCAGAGTTAATTTTAACTATATACATTTATATAATTAAAGTGACTGCCTATTTCAGTGTATGAGTCTGAGGTGTCACAGTTGTGACTCAAGTAGTCTACCAGTTGTATGTCACTGGCAGCAGCTTCACCCATGTTTGTAAGAAAAACTTAAAAAATAAAACGCAACTCCAATAACTTATCTTATTTGTAAAAGTTGTCATAATTATTGAATAGACATCCACTTTAGTTAGAGAAATGATATAAGATGCGATGTTCTAGCCAAATTGCTTCTATGAGGGATCATCCCTGCCATTTGCTTTTTTTGCTTAAAATAGGCAGAGAAATAAAATTAGAAAACTGTTAAACACATTTCATTTTTTAAAAGGATTTAAAAATAAATAATAAAACTTGTTAGCATGTTTGACATTTTGATTTTTCACTCTCTCTCTCTTTCTCTTCTCTCTCAACAGATCTTGAAACGACATCGTTATTTGATGATTTTTGTCCGTTTTATGCATAATCGCCAAGTTAAGGACTACAGACTTTAGGGTCTCCTTCCCTTGCAAAATTTCCGTTTCTAGGAAATAATTTGTTAGTGTGTTTCTGGATTTCACCCTGGAGATTGAAACCGTTGATAATAGATGAAGGGCACCTTTATTTTTTTTTACCGTGTTGACCCATAGGCATTTGAAATCATTTTCTCCCTCGTGCAGCATGATGTTGTCTGCAGCTAAAATGGCTCTTCGGGTGTTACAAGAGAATAGGACAGGGTGACTAGATTACGGCTTCGTAGTTGGCTGGGTGTCCACAAATTTGTTTACGGCAGTAGGTTGGGAGAGAGATAGAAATGTAGCCTTCATCCTGTGTCGAATCTGGTAGCTGGTTTGTCCATGGATGCTGTAGAGGAGGATTACATAGCAAGATTTTTTTGTTTTTTCTTTTAAATGATACCTGAAAGGCTAACAACATTTGGTACATTTTTGTTGGTTGGTGATATGTTGATGGTAAAACTAAAAAATATGCTTTCGAACTTAATTCTTAGCTAACCAACAAATTTCTAAATAAACACATAAGTGTTTGCATTATATAGTTATAGAAATTTTATACTGAGTCACAGTATTTTTATGTACTGTACTGAAGGTGTGACAATGGTGAGATTTCTACAAAACACTGCATGTCAGGGTTGGCGTTATAACATTCAGAGTAAATCTTTGGTGATTCAATAAGGTTTTCTTTTTTATTACTTTGCTTCACTTTAATTTCAATTGGAATAAGCCGAATATTGTTCTGTTTTCTTTAATCTATTGTGCTACTCTCTTTATAATTTAAACTAGTGTCCTTCTAGTTGTAGCTGCAATTTTATTATTGTAAAATCTATGGTTTTCATTATTTTACCTTCTTAAAAATGAATCTTCCCATTGATGTTTTTTTTCCCTTATTTATCCGTTTAGTATTATCACTTGACTATATTAGCTTCTTACTTTGCAGGACCCTCACTTCCTTATGGCAAAATTCAGAGTAAGAAACATGAGACAAAATATAAAGAAAATGGATGCTGCTTTTTCGTTTCTGCTCTTTCCCCACACTTTATTATCATGCATTTATCATCCTTGTTCACACTTCTTTTTTGTCTACTATGTACATTTTAATTTATTTTGGTCATGAATGATGTGTTTCTTTTGCATTTTTTTTTTTTTGAAATGTAAAGTGAATAAGAACTAAACCTTGGCTAACAACCTCTAGAATAAAGGATGAACATACAGTATATTAGAGGTGCAGCTTTGTGGAAAGAGTGAAATTAGTGCCAAAATATCCTAGTATTTTAGCCTGGTTAGGAGGTTTTCCCGTTATTCTAGGCACATTAGCTATAATAGATTTTTAGGAAGATCAGTGGATGTAGAACAACAGTGTTAGTATAGAGTTTGATTTGAAAGTCCTTGGCCAAATAATCTGAAGAAAATACATGTATAGCCCCAACTAAAATAAGACTGAGTTACAAACAGTTCGATTTATCTGCTTAGAAGGTAAACTTTTTTTTTTGATAGTGAAAGAAACAAGGTATTTGAAGGTTAATCCAGGTTACCTCCCTTCTCACCGCTTCGAATAACTTTATAAATAGAAAAATAGAATAGTTTATTAAAACACCTGGCAGGAATGTGAAAAACTCTAATAATCTGAAATTAAATCTGTTCATATTTGATGGATTTAACTAAGATCCTGGAGAAATAATGATAAAAAATTTGGTAACTTTTCCTTTATATATGAAACTTCTTTTTTTTTTTTTTTTAGCTGCTGCTGTTTCTAACATCGAACTCTTGAATAAGTTTAATGGCCGACGTTCTTCCCAAACTTTAGTTGCTGGCTCTAGTGCGACTAGTAATAGTTGATAGTTTTATCTTTTATGGGTTTAACGGTTGGTAAAAAAAACACAACTCTTTGAGAAAAATAACAAAAATTTATTTATGATTTTCTAATAGATATTACAGAAAAACAGATGGTGCTTACCTGGTTCCAATCCCCAGTAGGTACAGGGCTTTAAATGGAAAATCCGCAGACACAAGAATAAGTAATGAGGACGCTCTCTGACTGCTGCTGCTGTTGGGTGTTCTGAGCGTCTCAAAGAAATCAAGCAGTTTTTGTTTTTCCACATTCAGTGATAACATAGCATTTGTCTGCCAATAGTTATTAGGTACTGATGAATGTAACAGAGATTAAAAGCAACAAGTAAAATAGTGCAGCAGCCAGAATCTGAATTTTCATTTGTTTGTTGGTTTTAAACATGTTAAAAGATCAAATAACTACTTTAATACATTTACACTTTTATGGAAATTTAATTTAGGCCCTTTTCAGTACATTTAACATAATTTGAAAGGAGATTAGGGAGATGACACATTGAATGAATAACAACATTTTTACTTGAGTAAAAGAATACTCAAATTAGACTATGTAGTTAATTATGATACTTTAGCTTGTTTTATCAAAAATACAGGATAGTTGTCAATGACTGTTGTAAAACTGCACTCACTGCCTTCTAAGCAAACTTCATTTCACCCATTCATGTTTCACTAGTTGGCCCCCTGAACTCATTCTCCAGGTACACATTATATATTAAAAACACTGCAATATGCTGATCACTAAATTCCAGGAAAATGTGCAGTATTTCATAGCCTTAAAAAAACAAATAATTTTTGTTTATTATAAAGATTATGAAAAGTTTGGAATTTTATCTAGGTTGGTTTGATTTTGCATAATCCATCTGGCTATGTATTTTTTTTTATCTCCCTCAAAGATTTATGTACATTTATTGACCAAAATATTTTACTGGCAATTCTGCTGCTTTTCTTTTTTTTTTTGTTTTTTTAGCATATTATAAATTTATGATTTCTTTAACTCTAATTTAAAGAAGCTTTAAAATGGTTACTCATACTGTGTGATTCTATTGGTCACAGTACTGGCTTCTTGAAATTAGGCTTTTTTTCTTGTGAATATTGTATGCAATTTTCTCATTTAATGCCGGTACATGTTTTTCATAAAAAGTTTTCATCATATCTCATCTGCCGTATTACTGCTTGTCTTTTGCATGCTGCTCAAAGTTCCATTTTAAACAGGACTGGCCTTGGGTTCTCTGGAGTATTAGAAAGGGATCCTATCACTTTTTCCTAATCTGTAGCTACAGATTTCGATAGTGCCTAAGGCCAGTTCTTAATTCATCATAATGGATTTACACGTCACTGCATGCTACTTTCTTTAATAAATTCCATACTTAAAAATCATAATGCACTCTTGAATTTTTTTTAATAACAGGTGCCCTGTGTGAAATAGAGCAGATAGTAGTAGTAGTAGTGTGCTGAGGTGAAGTCTGCCTTCATGTCTAGCACCTGGTTTTTCTTATTATTAAAAAAAAAAGGACATGGAGTGAACATGTATCATATTTAAATACATGTATATAAAACATTGGTTTTTTTGCGTGAGAGAATTCATAAGGACTCTCTTTCTTAAGATTTAAATGAAAATTGCCATAACATTTTTTTGTTGTTTTTTTTTTAGAGACTATTTTTATAGCTGTAGATCCACACAAATATTAAAAGCAAACATGGATTTGAGTTTTCTCTTAAAAATCATGAGGGAGCTAAAAATAATGAAGTCATTTTGATAACTTTTTTAGTCTTGAAGAATTCTCAAGTTGCTATGAGGGTTGATATATATAAATGAAGTATCTCAGGTGATTGAGGTTTTAAGGTAGAGACAACAAACATTGTTTAGGTTTACAAAGATTGATTCTTGCGTTATGTTCGATTTCTATAAATGAGACAAAACAAGGACTGGGGTAATTACAGTTAATGAAAGAGAAAAGTAAGAGCAGGAGTTCAGAGCTGATCAGTTCTGGATAATTTCTTTGTATGGTTTATATTCTTTGCTACCAATTGTCTGACATCATTTTGAACAACCTGAATTCTTTCTTGTTTGTTGTAATTGGAAAACTGCCTCAAATTGCTTAATCTTAATTACAATAATATTGTTGGACAATTTTTTGTTAATATTAGTGATGCTCAATTTGTTACATTTGTTACATAACAACAATTTAAAAAAAATAAATATATTAGAGCTATAAATCCTTCCATTCATTTTGTATAGCATACTGAAAGACAGGGATCATAATTTTAGGTAAGTTTACTTGTAGCATAGTAGTAGTAGTACCGTTTTGTGTGTCTGTCCTTTATCATGATGAATCAGTGGTTACTTGTGGGAAAATTTGATGTTGTTTTAATTTTTTTCTAATATAAAAAAAATGTCCTTTTTCTCATTGTGGAATTTAATTAGTTCTTTCTCTTTGCATGAATATAATGTATGTGTATCAGATGTTGGTAGAATGGTTTCCTTTCAAAAGTAGAACATATTCTTCATTTATCTGAGAAAAGCACATGCAAAAAAAATGTTTCTTTTATAATTGTGTTTATAAAAACATTGCAATGGAGATCATTTTTAAAAAAAATTATTTAAATAACTTGGACTTTGTTGTTTGTTTTTTTTTTAACTGCTAAACAGTGCAATTGAGCGAGTGAGAGAAAAAAAGAAAGTATCAATTGCTAATAAGCTTGAAATTGTTTATTTCTGTTGTTGTCCTTCTATTCAGTAGTCAGCACAAAGCTTTCTCTCTTATATGATACTCTTTACAATATGTACCAATATGCGTGTTTGTACATGTTTTGTCTGTATATTATGATGTATATCTACTACAAATTCTATTAAATGTAGTTCCATCGATGATGTTAATGTAGTAGTGTATTAATAAAAAAGGGGGGATTGTCATTCCAGTTTTGAGGCAAGGATGAGATGTTGTAGAGCCTATAGTTGCTTCATCATTTACAGTTTGGTATTCTTATTTCTCGTAGGGCTAAAAGCCCTAGCAAGCCAGTTCTGCCAGCTATAGAAAAAGACAGCCCCACCAGCTTACCACCAGACATGAATGTTGTTCCTGGTGAAGAGCCAAGGAAATTTGATTCCACTGGCATGTTCCATTGGTGTCCAGAAAGATCAATAGATGATGTTTTGATGGTAAGCTCTTTTAAACATGAAAATTAAAGAGAAAATGAATGTCATCAGAAAGCTTATTGAATAAGTACAAAAATTAAACTGTGCATTAATGGTAGTGATGCATTTTCAAGTTGAATGGGCCTAATTTTTGTCTGTATTTTCCTCCTAATATTCATATGAGTGATCTGATGAATTAGAGATGTATTCTAAATATGTTTTATTTTTGTTGTTTTTTTTTTTGCTACAAGATCATGAAAATGACACATTGATGAAGTAGGACTGCTTTTGGATCTCTCATAACTTAAAGCAGCTGTGTACATTTTTAATCATTGCCAGTTGTACCAAACATTTAGCTATCAAATCAATGGGAATGGTTTCTAAATTATCAGTAGATAGAAAATAGATTCACGCGGTATAGACAGCTGCTTTAAAGACTTGAAATATTCCATTGATGAAAACTTTGATTTTTGTTTTTCTTTTTAAGAAAACACACATTGCCTTATACTGTATGTTCTCCTGACTTACGAGGTTCTGAGCAGCTAAGTTGGCTACTATGCTTGTGGTAGCACTATCTTAATTTAATATTTTACTATTTTGAACTGTACTTTTTATACATAAGGTTAATTAGTGAGTGGTTTTAAAAAAAAAAATCATATTGAGAAACATCCTTCAACAGTTTTTATTGGAGTATTACATCTATAGCAACCAAAAAGTATGCAATTGGGGGAATTTTCGTAATTTAGCCAGGATTAAGCAGTCGCCATTTTTAATTTATTTCAGAATTTCCAAAAACTTTATTGATTATGTTTCTCCAAGATTTCTATGTGAAATAGTTGTAGGCCTTCGTTAAAATTATACTAAACATGTTTTGTTTTGACTTATGGGATTATTTTCTATAATAATTTCATAAATTCCAAGGTTTGTGTACCAGGTTATTTTAGTTACAGTCTTTACTACTTTCTATCTTGTTCGCTTGACAACTGAAAAATGTTAAAATTTCGAAAATAATAAAAATTATTTCTTCTAACACTTGCGTGTAAACAATAATTAATTCACTTTCTATATTTATTTGTTGCAGGACCGTAATCAAGCTGCTTTAACAGTGTTGTGTAATCATGTCGTCGTGTGCTTGTTTGCTGAAGCTACTTCACCTTTGATAGGCCTTCGAAATCTTGTTATGCCCATCCGTGCAAGCAATTTTCATTTCCATGAACTGAAACATGTAGTAATTGTAGGAAATCTGGAGTATTTGCGCAGAGAATGGAAAATGCTTCAGAATTTTCCCAAAATTTCCATATTGCCAGTAAGACACTTTTATTTTTATGTAAGAAAAGCGGGTTTTTTCTGGTCTGAAGTGAAATTAATATATTATTCAGCAGTTAATAAATTTTGATTTTAAGTTTTCTCTTCTAGTCCTGCACTCATTGACATCATTTTTTTGTTTGTTTGTTTGTCTGTTTTAACTGCTATGATAATGATGAAAAACTTTAAGTAAAAAAAATTAATCTTGGAGCAACCCTATGGAATTGAATTTTGAAGAGAGGGGACTTATCTTCAAAATACTGTGACCTCTGTTAAAAGTGCAAACAGTTACATAATAGAAATGACAGCAAAGCTGAGCAGTAAACTCCCAACAGGTCAGTAATAATAAACTACCCAGAAGCTTATTTAGTTGTTTAATCTTTAAGTGAAACTCAAACCATTTGGTGTGTATTTCAATATGTACACTATAAATCGATTGAAAAATACTGCTAGTATCATGGCAGAAAGCAGGGACTTTTGATTCCAGATGTTGGTTTATCAATAGTAATAAATTTAAACCAGTAATATAGTTTCAAATTTGCATTTTCAACTAGCGTGCATGTTTATGGTTTTATTCTCATATCTTCGGGTACATCTTGGTATGAAAATTGTTAACTGTAGTGGGGGGTATTTTATCAAAAACAAAAGGCTAATTTGGGGGGGGTTGTTGAATGGGTGAACCCCACCCAGTCCCCCTGTTCTTATTGACTTGTGGTTCATAATCTTATCACGTCTTTACTGTAACCTGCTCTGAGGTCAGATCAAACACCAAAACATGCAACTTGGATGCCTGCCTTTACTAAGCAAAGGTTCTCACCTTTATTGATGTCTAATCCACTGACTCAACCACACACACACACACACATATGCTTACTGCTGCCATCTACTTTTACTTCCACTTTTATAACGATACTTTATCTGTATATAAAACTCAAAATCAGATGTATAATGGTTAAAGTCATGGAGTATTATACCAGCAAATAGCTTAGGATATCTCTTTCAAAATGTGGCTGGCAGCTGGTGACAGAAATTTGACGATGGACTTCAATTGTTTGACAGCTGACTGCTAACATGCATTTTGTTACATGACAGGAAAACAAGATTAAAAAGATTGCTAGACAATATCATGTTTGTTTGACTCTGCTGACAATAAAATAAAAATTATGCTTTGTGTTCTGTCATTCTTTGTAAATAGTTATGTGAATGTTTTATATATTTTTTTAATGAATAGGATAGAGCATTGAAAGTAGAGTTTATTTTTTGGTAATAAATGTAGAAGCATTGTAATTATCAGTACATGTTAATGGTCAGTGAACCATGGTATAACAATTAGCAGTTACATATAAAGGCAAGTGCTTGAAGAAAGTTGGTGCAACAAAAAGAAATTCCTTTAACAACTAAATAAAATTTAAATATTAGACATTTTGATTTATTATTTGCATTCACCTTTTCAGTGTTTAATTAAATTTTGGGCTGGGAAGTTTCAATTATTCACCAAAAATTGAAATTAGGAATTTGATTGGAGAAATTTCAGGGATTTCAAAGACGTGAGGATATTCTCACTTATTGAAATAGAGGGAAAAGTTTTTTTTTTGAAGCCATAGGGCAAATCTTCCAGCCCAAATGGATATATAAATGTCAGAGTGGACTTATCTGTTTTCAGCATCATTAGGATTAAGTGTGCTTAGGGTGGGGGCTGTTACAAGGAGAAATGACAGTCAAATTTCTACGCTATAAATGCATAACAACTTGTAAATTGACTTTAAAATAGATTCATTGTTTGAAAAGAGTAAATAAGTGGCCAATTTATTTGGAACTTGAATCAGGTGGTGAGATGCTGTTTTAAAAGGATAACTGTTGTTTCCTTTGTATTCATACAGTACTTAATCACAAGCTCATCACTGTAAGTTTGACTTAGCTTGCATTCTTTTGGTAGAAAAGAAAATCTGTGTATTAGGGAGACTGCTTCTAACAACATGGCAACTGTGTGAGAATTTGTTCTAATGTCCAGACCAAATGTGAATTTTGTGACAGTTTCTGTTCTTTTCAATTTTTTTTTGCTGCTATACAGGGATCTCCTTTGAATCGTGCTAATTTGCGTGCTGTTAACATCAACCTTTGTGATATGTGTGTGGTGCTGTCTGCTAAAGATAAAAGCCTAGATGATCCTCATCTAGTTGACAAGGAAGCCATTCTGTGCTCTCTCAACATCAAAGCCATGACTTTTGATGACAGCATTGGTCTTATACAGGCTTCAGCACCAGCTGGCAGTGCAGGTATTTTATAGCTTCTCTTATTGCATGGTTTTGCTTATTTCTCCAGATAAGCAAAAGGTTCATCACTCAAAAAGGATGAAAATCTCTGGTTTTAGTTATTGACTGATATAATTTTGTTTCTCAATACCTCTGTTCTAATTTACAAAAACAAACTGTGTTGGATTACCAGCATACCTGGACTGGCCTATAAATAAACCATATGTAGTTCTGCTGAAGTCTTTTGTTTATTTTTTTCCTAAGGAAAAAATAAATAGAAGTCATTGTGTGAAATTAACTAAAATAATATTTTAGAATTTTGTTTTTGTTTTTTCTTTCTGTGGTAGTAACTTAGAATCTTTTTTTTTTTTTGTGGTGTGATGTGTGTAGGTGCAAGTGTAAAGTTCGTGTATGTGTGGTTATCTCCGAGAAGAAGGGAGTGGGAGAGGCCGAATCCTCTGGTGGAGCTAAGCTCCTGGAGTAGGCCAAAATGGCCGGGTTGAGGCGCCGAAGCACCTCGTGTAACTCGCTGCCAAAATGGCCAGAGCTAGGGATGCCTAGTGTGAACCATGTTAGGAGAAGCCAAAGCTTCTAGTTTGGAGGGATCACTTCCCCAGCCAAAAACCGATCTTGGGAAAAATGGCCTCGGCACATCAAGTCCGAAATTCGGTCTTGACGTGTCTAACCTTTCCAGCCAGACAGGTAGGCCAAAGGCAAAAAGCACCCCTCGCCCCCACACTTTTCAGGTAGGGGACTTTCCGTCTGTCAAGGCGCAAAACAGAGTACTCTCCATCCGCCCCTCCAGGGCCGATCTCAAGTGACGGGTGTGGTCCTCAGCCGGTTATCCCAAGTGGAGGGCTAATCTTAGCTGTGTGGTCCTCAGCCGGTTATCCCAAGTGGAGGGCTAATCTTAGCTGTTAGTTACTTGATAAAACTGCTTTGCGGAAAATTGTATTTAAATTCATTTCTGTTGTTTGCTTACAGAAATTAGAAATATAAGCATGTCAACCTGAAATTGTGTATTATTTAAATATGCAAAATAGAAAATAAAGTTATCAGATCAGTCTTTACATGAAACTTTGTGAAATATTGATAAAAAGGAAAAATGTTCTTGTCATCTTCAGGAAATGCATTGTAACTAATCTACTGACATCAAAATGTATACCATCTACTATAGTAGCTATATATCCCACACTAAGTTATTGTCCTTTAAATCTGTTATATTGGAGTGCATCATCTGTTAAGTAAAATTTGTTGTTTGTATCTCAGATACATATCTAGATACTGAAAGTATAACACCTTTACTTGGATAATGAATCAGTTATGTCTTTTATTTAAAATAATACCTTTTATGCTTACAGTATTTTATTAAATGAATGAATTCATGGAAATCTCACGTTATCATAAAGTTAAGAAAAACAAAATATTAGTTGCCATCTTTAATTTTGTATCCCTCAAATTTTTCAACTAACAGGTGATTTGAAGGAATTATATGGATTAAAGGGTCAAGAAAACAAGATTAATGGTAAATTAGTATTATTTTTGAGCACCAACTTTTTCTCTTTATTGGCACATTTTTTTTAAGTTTACACATCAAGGATACAAAATACATAAAGTTTGTTCTATCCACATCTCTAATAAGCTTTAAGTCCAAGCTGTGAAATTGTTGATTGTTTGAAAAGCAGACAGTTGTTATCTTCAGTCAAAACCTGTTGAAACATTTCAAGGAAGTAAACCTCTGCAACAGAGTTCATACATTAGATTGCAGTTACTTGCATAAACATTTCATCTATGACAGTGTCATCAAATATAGTCAAGAGAACAATCATGGAGGATTTATTTGTATGTATCATGTTTCCTCATGTGTACTAACAACCAAGCTAAAGTTAACTGAAGGCAACAAAAATATTTTCTAGAAACCACATTTTGGAGCATGATTTTCTGGGTTCAGATCACACTTAACAACAACATTATGCAGAAAATGTATGGTCCTTAATATTTTTAATTTTTTATGAAATTAATGAATTGTATAATTATTAAATTGAGATATTTGTTTTATTTTTTCTTCATGGCCTTTTCCATTACAGGTTTTCTTCCTCCAGGATTTTCTCCCATTGGAAATCAGCCCCAGCCAACACGCAGAGGTTCAATATGTGGCTCAAATGTTCCATTAATTACAGAATTGGGTATGTAATATCTATTTGATACTAGAAAACAAAAGTTGGAAGTTTATCCATTTGTGCTCTGGTAGAATGAGAACTAGTAGTAAGATGGATTTTTGTGCTCTGGTTGACCATCATGTCAAAGAGATAAATTCATATGGTAAAGAAAAGGCAAATTTTTCTTTGAAAGTAATCCATTTCTGTTCCAATGTAAGGCTGGTAATGGAAAAACTAACCAATATTTTAATTTTTCTTGATTACAGGTGTTTTTTTGTTTTAAAAAAAGCTTTTATAATATTACTTTCAGTGTTACAAAATATTTTATTGTAAGTAGAGTATATAATTATCAATAAAAATACTATTCTTGAAGTCATACAAGTTGGCATAATAATGTTAAGATTACTTGTTACTAAGTAAAGTTGATTACTGTTTTCAATCAGCCAATGACTCCAATGTGCAATTTCTGGACCAAGATGACGATGACGACCCTGACACAGAACTTTATATGACTCAGCCCTTTGCTTGTGGAACAGCTTTTGCTGTCAGTGTTCTGGACTCACTCATGAGCACTGTAAGTTTTTTTTATAAATTCTCCAAGTACCTGTCTACTATAACTGTGTATGTAGAAAGGATTTAATTTTTTCTACTTTAGGTCCCATTTCCTGGGATCCTATTGAAACACCGAGCTTCATCTATTATATAGAAATACATAAATTTTGTTGTTCTTTTTTAATTATATGCATTATTTGTATATGATATTCCACAATGTCTCAAAGAAGTTTTATAAAGTCAAAAAATGATAATAGATTTTATTTTCCATTCAGGAAGAACTCTAAATTTTCTGAAGGATATCACGCAATCCTTTTTATCTTATAAATCATTGTGCAAAAAAATAATAATAATTTAAAATGACTATTACATGGTAGGACTCACAAATTGTTCAAATCAAAGTGACAAGACGGTGCATGTGGAATCATTATTGCATTCTGACTTTTTTATGCTTTCTTATAATTTAAAAAAAAATAAACATTGCAGAACTAATTACCATGTTTTCTGAAGATTTATTCCTGTCCATGGAGAGATTGAAAAGTACTGGGTGCTGTCTGACAAATGCAGGGACTAATCTATCTTTGTAAATCTTTTGTAATCCATCATCAAAATGAGAAGTTGCAATTTTGTAAAATATGGCACTAATGGTGAACCACCAGACATGTGACCAATTTTATATCTTTTTGCATTCTCCTGGACAACACACATTCACAAGAAACTTGTATTTTCAATATCTTTACTCCTGTTACAGCTGTGACTCAGAGAAAATGTTTCCCACTGGATTCTTTGACCAACATATATGGAAATCAGTCACTAGCATCCAAAACCAACAACTGATAGAAACACTCGTTTTATCTGCAGTTGGCACTATTTTCCTAATATGCCCATATCTCTTGTGAATAAGAGAGAGATTTTATGAAATAATTTTTGTAGTTAGATGAAATGCAAAGATTTTTATCAAAATTTTATTCATTTTTTTTTTTTAGAGCTACTTCAATGACAATGCACTTACACTGATACGAACTCTAATAACTGGTGGTGCAACACCAGAGTTGGAACAGATTCTTGCTGAAGGAGCTGGAATGAGGGGTGGCTACAGCACCCCAAGCATACTAACAAACAGAGACAGGTGCAGAGTTGCTCAGATTTCTCTGTTTGAGGGGCCGTTGTCGCAGTTTGGAGTAAGTTCAGTTTCTGCTGAAGATTAATGTTTGTTTTTGTATATGGGTTGTTTAACTGTCATAGTGCTTTGCCTATATATTTTTTTTTAGAAAACACAGAACCGATATATACATAAAGATGCACACAGTACTGTGCAAAAGTCTTAGGAAATCTACATTTTAATCCATAAATTCAGCTGTATAAAGAAATAAAAACAAACTAATGAAACGCAATGATGAATATTGTACAGCAGACAAGATGAAAATGATGAACTAAAAGTTATATATACTAATATTTTGTATGTCCACCCTTTTCTTTCATGACTTCCTGAATACATCTTTGGAGAATTTCTCGTAATTTTGAAATAACATCAATTGGAATGTTGTTCTACACACCTAAAACCCTGCCTAAAATGTATCCCTGTCTTTGGCTGCTGTTAATTTTTTTATTATGTCCAAGATGTCTTCGACATGTTCAATAATATTAAGGCCATGGCTTTGTGGTGGACACACTGAGTTTAGCAATCCACTCTCTCTCTTTTTTTTGGCATTGTATGTTTTGGATCATTGTCATGTTCATATGTGAATACATCTGAATATTGAAGGCACAGCGTGGCTAATAACTGTCTGCTTGTATCTGGTTTTATTCACATTCCTTTCTTGTAACATCAAAATACACCCCCTAACCTGAATATAACTTCCAGTATGCTTTACAATTGCTGCAAACATATTTTCCTATGCTCTTCTCCAATTATTTTCTTTATTCTATACTCTATCTCACTCCCAAAAATTTTAAACTTTGATTCATCTGACCAAGAAGGACTTTCTTTTATTGTTCTTCAGTTTAGTTTTGGTATTGGGGGGGTCCATATTTAAGTAGCTCAGCCTTGTTCTCTTTATGTAGAAATGGTTTCTTCCCTATCACTGTCACTAAGTCCACTTTGTCCCAAAGATCTTCATGCGGTAAGATTATGAACCTGAAATCTTGAAGATTCTGCTAGATCTTGCTCTTATCTCCTTTTTGCATCTGTCTGTCTTGTCTGTCTCACTCACTCACTCACTCATTCACTCACACACATGCACGCACAGAGAGAGAGAGAGTTATCTTCAGGTGTTGCTTTTAATCTATTTTAGACAGTTTTGTTCATGGAATAATCTCATTGTATGTCAGTTAACAATCTATATCTTTGCTATTTTCATCCAGGTGTATTATGGAAGGAAACAAAACAGGCATTAGTGTTTTTGCAATGTTGCCTAGGACTTTTGCACAGTACTCTGTGTGTGCATTCATCTTTCTTCATTTTTAATAGTGTGCTATTTTACTTGTAATTTTCTACTTGTATTATCTTCCTAACCATTAAATTTTGCACTTTCAAAATATCTTGAATACTCTTAGCTGAATGCAAAACTGGAATCTTTGTTGGCTTCTTCTGAAAGCCCAGTAAGAGCCAAGCCAGAATATTCTGCTTTGTCAGAACTAAGATTAATTCTTCACTGCTGGTCATTAATAATAGAGAGTACAAATAAATTTCTTTACAGGGGGATAGCTGGGGTGTTTTAGCTGAATGATCCTGTACCGGCTTGAACATGACTAAAATAAGAAGACAAACTTTCAGTGTATACTTTATTTTTTGTCTTTATAAAATCTTATTTTACTATAAATAATTGGTACTTTTGATAATGAAAAACAGTGTGCCTAAACTATAACAGTCATTTGTGACTGCAGTCAGAAATTACTGAAATTCACATTGACTACTCTTACAAATGTTAGTTCAATCTATAAATGTTAATGGACCTTTAGTGTTTTGTTTTGTAAATGAAAATGGCACCTAAAGAAATACCATCTGAAACAAGGCTGCCCATCACTGATCGAGCTGGTTGCTCCCATCAAAAAAGTGGTGTGGGGAGGGGAGAGGGAGTATGAAAACAACAGTTTATAGAATGAAGTCAGCTGGCTCAGCCATCACTTTAGCAGGCCAGGTGGGGTGGAAATCCATGGAACAAAATGGGTTGCTGGTTTTTGAGTCTAACACAAACCTTTCTCCACAAAGTCATTATCTAAACTACTGCCAAAAAAATGGTTGAGAGAGGTTGGAGTGAGTGGCAGCTACAAAAACCTTTGCTTAGACATGGTAACGAGTAAAAGTATCCTGATGGGACCACCTTATGGGAGTGCGGTGTGTTGGGGTTTGACGAGTGAGAGACATTTTGGAGGAAATTTGGAGAAATATGCAAAGAACTGTGTTTTCCCTACAATTAAGAATGGTGGTGGAATGTTTTACTGGTTATGTGACTGTGACTTTAAAAATTGATATGATTCCTGCAAGAGGTGTATCACATTATGTTGCTATCATTGTTATGGACTTATACTCCTGCAAAGTAATAATTCAAGCACACTTACTGGAAAAGGATGAGAGAGACTTCTTAAAACCATGGTTTGACCCCTTCCTTCCTTCTCAAGGTCACTGAACCTGTGTGAACTAGTTTGAAGCTGTGGAACTACTTGGAAATCTATCAAAAAGGGGACACAATATGTGCAGCAGTTACTCACATGATAGGTGGCCATTTTGTTAGAAAAAACTTGAAGTGGTAACAAAAGCACAAGTAATGGTTGAGTTTTAGTAAATGGTTAATCTGATTTTTGTGGTTGTTAGCTGGAACGATGTGGTTTCTCTAGAAATGGAATGTTAAAAAGACAGATAACAAAGCTTTTGTAAGGTTTATAATTTGAATGCCATTGTATATTTCATAAGTTGTTAAATCTTCGCCTTTTATAAATATTTTAAATAAAGTTTGACATTTTTGTGGAAATTTATAGTTCAGATATTATTTCATTTCATACTTCCGGTTTTTTTGTTTTTAATAGAAAATAATTGTTTTCTTTTTTAGATGGTGATATTTTTATAGACTAATATTTAAATTGGATCATCAGTTTAACAGCAGATGTTCAGAATCCTGGGTCATATTTATAGAAACTTGTCCATAATAAGTATAGTTAGCAAAAACAAAGGAGAACACCAGAACAGTCAATCTGAATTTACTAATGTTGATAACTTTAAAATGTTTGACTAATTCCAGTTCAAGGTCTTGTTTTCAAATCTGAAGGTTTGTAAAGTATGGAACATTAGTAAGTATTTGTTGTAAGTTATTCTTAAAAACATTAAAATACTTTTAGAATAATAATATTTCCCATAATAACCAATTTAACATAATATATATAAATTTTGTTTTTAATAGGAGAGGGGAAGATATGGTGATTTGTTCCTTGCTGCTCTAAGGAACTATGGCATACTATGTATTGGTCTGTATCGTTTCCGTGATACAAATGAATCTGTAAAGAGTCCCTCATCCAAACGTTATGTTATTACAAACCCACCTGAAGATTTTAATCTTTTGCCTACAGATCAGGTATGTAGCAGATATTTATATTTTTTTCCCTTGTTTTGAGAGTATTTTGTCTGGAATATACTATCCTTAATTTTTTCTTCCTATCTAATATCACAAATGTGCATTACATGGAACGACATAAATGCAAATTCTTCATGTTTATGAATCAATATTTGTATTTGTTCAGTCAAAAATCATTTTACTAGCATTTAAATTAATGTCGTTCAATTTAGGCTTTATAATAAAGGTATTTGTTGTTTAACTGAAATGGTAGTTGTTTTTAAAATTCAGAATTATAAAATGTTTCTTTATTCCTTAATTTTATTGTAGTCAATTATAAAGGGTCATTTCTTACCAGATCTGCACCGTCGGGGAATTTTTTAGTCTTAGAATAGCCAAGGGGACACAACTGGGTATTTAAAACTGTTTCTGAACTTTGAACCAGTGAAATATAAATAAAACTCTTTTCTTTTTTCCCTACCAAATAAGAAAAACTGTACTAGCATACAAATAAAAGTAAATTGCATATAATGAGAAAATTTATAAAAAAAAACTGCTCACCCTGACCAACATGTATTGTCAGCCAGCTATAACAAAGAAAGTCCTAGTTGTCTCCTCATCACCTTAGTTACAATCACCGCTGTAACACTTCTTAAAAGCACAAAAAAATATTGAATAATTTACTTGCTGAACGTAGTTTTAGATATAAGGCACCGGTTTTCATTTTGAGCTTTACCAAGAACTTCACAAGCAAACACATCTGAGAATTATTTTCGGTTTCTTTCCAACGTCACTCTTTCTTGGGTGGATTTGCTGATTCCACAGCAGCCCTGAAGACGGGTTTTCCGTTTAATGTTCACAAATTTCCATTGTAGCAGAAATCATTGGTGAATGTCAAGATTTTCTGAGAATACAAAAAAAAGAAAGAAATTTAGTGAAAATGTTTTTTTGTACGTCTGGGGTAAAAGGAAAAAAAGCAAGATGTGCAATAACAGTTTGAATTCTGATGGTGGACTACTCAAGTGCAGTAATTTTAAAAAAAGTTGTTACTTTATTAATCAGTAAACGAGTCGGGAGGAGTCGTACATTCACCGTTGCTTTTCTGTGTAAAACTCAATGGAAAAAGAGTCTGCATGTAGTAAGTATGGAAAGTTTATACTTTACAACTGCTTTAGGCGCTCATTACAAGGGAAACATTCTTTTGTCACCAGAAATTAAGTCCTGTCTCACTGTTGTTGTTGTTGTTGTGCAAAAGTTGACTCAACCCAGTTTTTCTGTATTATAAGTAATTGATAATTGTGCTATTTGTTATCAATTACATTGTACCTAGTGAGTATGGGAATTTAATTTTTGCCAAACATTTTACTGCTAAAGCAATGAATCTTCAAGATGGTATAAAGTAAATACGGAGAAGTTTCTAAAGAGACATTCAGAAGTATTAATGGTACGTTCTACAGCATTCCAAGACTGTCCAGAAAACAATTCTTTAGTTAGTTATATTGTTTATACCAGCTGAACGATCTACAAAACTAATAGAATCATTTTTCATATCCAACTATTTTCTGAATCATTGAAATATTTAATAAAAGAACACTAAATGGGTTAAATCAAAGGTTGCTTATGACCTTATTAGTCTTCATCTATGCTGGTTTCTACTATTTGCTGTAGCCAGATACCTATTGGCATACTTAAGTCTGGATGAGTCAGTTATTCAACAAATTAGTTGAGGTTTGAACTGACTATCTAGATAAGTGCATGTTCAATTATTTAACTGTAATAATATTATCCTCCTCATTTAAATATATATATATACATACATAATTTATGTGACTGTCACTTTTAATATCCTTTTTTTTATTAGATAACTGTAGCAATTCCACCTTTCAATGGTTTTTCAACATTTGTTCAAAAAGAACAGCACAAGTCACCAGAGGTAAACTAAAGTATTTCCCTTCTGCATTAAAAAAAAAAAAAAATTACATTTTCTTTCCTTCAAGTTCTGTAACATTCCAGACGTCTGACTAACTGCATTTTGATTTGGAATTTTCTATAACTCGTTTTGTTCCATTCTCATTTAAAATTTCACATAACCACCCTGACTAACAAAATTCTGGTAAATCAACCAGGTACACTGTATTTTCCCTTCTAGATGCACACTTTTGGGATGATTACAAATTCATGACTTTTGTACCAGTTCTTCCTAAGTTGTTGTTTGTTTGTTTTTTTTTTTCTTTCATCTGTTATTTTCTACTGCCAAAATATTCCATCCTCTTATGTCCCCCTCCCACAAGCATTCTTCTGAGAAGTCACACTGATCAACTCTGCTTAAAAACCATCCAGATCTGCTGAAGAGTAATTGTCTGGTATAGAGCTAAGCTGACTACCAAATAAACTGTTCATCTTCTCAGAGAATCAGCCATGGAAAACATCCACAAAATAATCCTGTATAAATATATAAAATGGAAAGGAAAACATTTGAAGAGTTTTCCATGGAGGTTTTATCTTACTGAAAGCTAGAACTTCTGTGTTAGTCGTGGTTCTCCCATCAAGCCAGGCCTACATATTTTTCTAGTATTTTAGGTATGACTTAGGTTTTATTAATAATAACCATCCTTTATCCATGAAAGAAGCTCTTGAATTACTACTTGTAGTTTGTTTGTTCCTCTTTTTTTTTTAAAGGTATTATATTACTTTTCAAAGAATACCATTTTGTTTTGTAGCATTTATTTATATATTTTTTTTGGAATCCTAGGTGGGGTTAACATGTCAGGTTTAATAGCAGGACATTAGAACAGTTAGCTATGGTGGTGTGGTCTCATCCAGTTAGTAGCACCCTGCTGCCAGTAATGGAAGCATCAGAAAGATTGATTGAAGGCAAGTAGATCTGCGGTTGATGGGGAAACAATGTTAATATCTGAACAAGCTAATTCAAGTAGGTATACTTTGGTGGACTCTATTTTTCTCAGATGTTGCAATCAGTAGATAACGTGACATCTTCAAGGGATAATATAGTAGACAGTTTACGCTGTTCGTTCTTGTTGTTGTTGTTTTTTTTCTTAGAATGGCTTCCCCCACCGGCATGTTATAAAAGGAAGCACGCAGCCTGTTTTAATGAGTACAAACCTAACTGCGTTCCAAGGAAAAATGGATTATTTCTGTTGCTGAACACCTGAGTTAATAATTTCTACTCCCAAGGTGGGGTTGATTCCCTAACAGATAAAGTAAAACTAGAAACAGATTGAATCACAGTAAAAATACTGAAGTGAAAATGATATTTTTATCTTTTATTTAAACTGGAAAAAAAAAAAATGCAGACTCATTTATTTATTTATTCTGATTTATAACGCATAAAGTGAATTATTATCACATGGGGTCAGAGAAGAGGTACGTTTCCGGTGTTGCTTGGACACGCTATGTATCCCTTCTTCCACTCAGCTGTCTCTAGTGGAATTAAAAAAAACAGGATTGTTTAAATTCCCATGAGAGTTTACTTTGATTTTTGTATTCTTTTCTAGAATATATATTATAGCATTAATTTCTACAATGCTTACTCTTGATATAAGTAAAATTTCCTTTTGAGTGTAGACTTGGCTTGTGAATTTTTTCAGTAAATTCAGTACTTTAATTGTTAAGATTTAAATCAACTAATCATTTAAGTCAGCATATCCATTATCTACAGAAGATTTAAAAACAAAATTTTAGCTTATTTTTATCAGCAGTTTATTGGATGTTGGTGAATATTCTAAATGACAGGTCAGACCAAAAGAGAGTTGTTTATATTGTTTGCTTGCTTTTGCATTTAACCACCAAAACCTTTCAGCAATTCCTTCTGAAAACTTTTGTGCATCTGTAATTTTATTACTGCAAAACAGTTAGCTTTACCTGTCTGCCATAAACACAATGATTCCTGTTCATTCCATCAAAAGTTTCCATACTCAGTACTGTGTATTTCCATCTCCTGTCCTCAGAGTTTTTAGTCCTGATTTGATTAGTATGCACTATATTCATTCTTGCACGGTTAATAGTTTCAGGCATGGAGAAAGTTCACTGCTTCCACCCAATGACGCGTCTGAACCAATGTTGTATTAGATCCTTAGGAGTTATCAGCCAAAAGAATTTGTTCAGAAAAGCTGCTTTGATCCTTGGTGCATGTCTTATTGTATGTATGTGTGCAGCACGTTACTGGTGTAATTTATTTTCCACCTGCTGAAAAGTTTCTGGTCTCAGCAAAAATTGCCATCTCTTTTAAAGTTAAATCACCACCAGCCATGTTTAGCTTAATTGGTCTGTCTGTGGTTGGTCATGTGCTACATGTGTGGTTTGTGAAACTAGGCTAGAAAACTACTCTTCTCCAAAAATGCAGGTGAGAACAGAATTCATGTTAAGAAACCTGTCAGTTATTAATATTTATCTGATATCAGTATTGGGTATAAATGTTTACAGCTAACCCTGACAAATTGATTAGTTTTGTTGCTTTTTTGCTCAAGTCATCCAAAGGTGGGCTGATCAGTGCTTCTCATTTCTGATATGCACTTTGTACTGAGTTTAATACTCTCACTAAGTATTATCATTCTATTGGGTTATTACTAGAAACTGAAACAAGCGACTATAGAACTCACTACCTTCAGTCAGTGCACAAACCTGCCAAAACCAAGCAACCCCAGTGAAAAGAACTGACCGTTGCTAATGTTTTTTCTGGATGTTTCTGTTGTTGTTGTTGTTAATCATTCATACATATATTGTTATTTATATTGCAGATTGTCATTTGTTTGCAGAAACTGATTTTTTTCTGCACATACCAAGTATTAGATGTTATTCTGTTGTTGTGTTTTAACAGCTGGGTGAAATAACACACGTGGATATTTATAAGCAGCAGGAAGTTGTTTTATGTATGGTTTTTTTTTTGCTAAGAAATGTGAATCAGGTCTCTCTCTATTCACTCCTCCTGCCCAACTACCCTATCCAGCAAAGGATCCTTATATGGTACAATGTAATTACTAAATATAAGCTTTTATAAAATTATAGTGATTTATATTTATAGCCTCTGGTAATATTTGATATGCCACTACTGTTGAAAAATTTGTGTAGATCTATAATTTATTTACTAGAAAATTTTTTGTGGATATTTCAACCATATTGCCATGGAAGCACCTGTAGGCTAAGTTAGGCAACCAAAGCCTTTTTAGTCTATCTTTGTAGCTAAAACCATAAATACCACTAATCACCCTGGTAATCTCTTTTCCAAACTTCTGAGAATTCTGACCTTTTTTTAATACTGGGGATTCCATGTCTGAGCTGCATAATCCATAAGCGGAATAATAAATATGAAGATCTAAAATATTCACAATTTTGCTGTTTGTATTATAATCCTCACATTGCCCCTAAATTTTATTGTTTATGACTTTATTCTCATTCATCTTAATAGCCCGGTTTTTATTGACAGTTTACATTTGTGTGTTGCTCCATGGCAAACGTTTACTACATGATTACTTTTTTTTTTTTAGCATTTACTGCTAAGTATCTTTGTGGAATCATATGAAATGTGAGATAGGTATTGGTGACTGTAGGTGTCATATCTCCTTTAATAGTAGGCCCAGCTGTGGGTTAAATACTAAAGGGTGGGTCCATTTATTTTTTTCAATAAACAAAATTTTCACTTTTATCTTTGAGCAGACATAAAAAAAAATGAAATCACAAGTCTGGTTAGTTCACAGCACAACAGGTATGAGTGGTGGCCAATCCCCATCAAAGCTTTAAAAGCAAATACAGGTGGTTAATTTCAGTGGAGGAGCCATTGCCCCATTTTATTTGTCCCTGTCCACATTGAACCTGATCAGGTGTTTTCTTCAACTTTCAAAACTTGGCAGATCTAATATTTTAAATTGTTTAACCTTGTGCCAATTAATCACCGCATTGTAGTTTACATATATTATGTTCAATCTTCAGTTAAACGGTAGGTAATTTCTTCTTTTAAAATATTCAAACCAGAATGGTAAAAGGAATATGGAGTTAAGGAAACCGTAAGCATCGTTTAACCCTTTTCATCTGAACTATGCAAGATACGACAATTCCAAATTTTTAACTATCTACTTGACACTGTGTAACAGTAAACAACAGATAATTTATGTGAGGCCTGAAAATGGGACTTTGTAAACTTGTTTTCTTTCACTTTTATTTTGTGAAGAGAAAAGGGTTAATTTCAGACTTTTGTGTCAGTGTTCTTGTTCCATTATCACAAAATATTAAGAAAAAGAAGTGTATTATCCGTTTTGCTTTAGAACTGTGAAATATTAAATGAGAATTTGCCTAAGTTTTATGATATAATGAATTTTTTACATGCATGCTTATAAGGATTAACTTTAACCACTTGCCAATCCGTATGCGTGTTCATGAACAGGTTTAAAACTGCGCCCTTCAGTGCGACTGGAGAGGTTACAGTAGTAACCAGTTTGGGCACCAAGGGTTGCTTTCCTTCTACAGCTTGCATGTAATTTGTTTTTAAAGTGTGAGTTGCAGACTATTTATAAATCACATTTATTTGAGCATATTCACTACATGTGAATTTTAGTAGTTTCTTTCCTCAACATCCCATAGTTTTCTTTAAGATCTTTTCCTTTGTTTTCCATTAAAAAATTACGCTTGTTATTCAAACTATAACAAAGAACAGAAAATAGTCTAGTCAGCCATATGAAGAAAGGTTTAACATATCCTCAAACTAAACAAATTTTATTATCTTTTTTTTAGTACAAATAAAGTTTTGCTGTAAATGTAGAAGAAATTTTCGTGAAACAAGCCATAGTGGCAAACATTTGTGTTTTTTAGTCTCAGATACTAACAGGGATGGTAAAAATTAGCAAAATATCTGTATTTATATAAACTGAATCATGTGTTTCTTCCAGCACCTTATTGCTCGTGTATGCATGTACTTTTAAAAAACCCCCTGACTTTGTTGGTCCCTACAAATATAGAGCTTGTGTAGTTTGGAATTCTGTGGAAAACTGATGGAGTGAGGCATGCTAGGTTTTGCTGTTCTGTTTGAATGTAACATGAAATAAAATGGCTACTTGAAGAAACTGAAGGACAGAATGCTAGTGTCTTTCAAGTAGGAATTAGAGCTAAAGGGAAATATTTCAGTAAGTCTATAATGTTTATGGGCTACATGGAAAATGGATGTTTAGGCCTTGTAATAAAAAGATAAAAAATTTAGAGATGAGTTATTGTTACATTGGAACATGCTGCATTAGGGTCACAACTCATTGATTTTGTTTGGTCGTGTCATGGCACTGGTGGTAGTGTAAGAAGAAGAAACCGAGTATTGTACAATGACAAAAGTATATAGGAAACATTTTCAAGAATTTCAGAATTTTTATGCCCTAATGGCAGTAATTTGGAAAAAACAACTTAAAATCACTTCTTCACTGGTTATAAATGTATTAATCATGTAGAGACTGCAGAAATTCCCTTTTGTGAGTTGCAACCTTCTGGACTTTTTTCAAACATTTAAGCAATCAGATTAGCAGTTACAATTTTGGTTGGTCTCCCTCTCATATATATATATATTAGTAGTTATGCAAGTTGTGTCGATGCCACAGTTAACCTTTAAACATACAGGTGCATGAATTAACAAGCATTAGAAAAGACTTTTTGTTTTGTTTTGGAACTGGATAACACTCCTAATCTCATGTGTTATTCTGCTTCTGGCTTAAAAAATGAGAAACTAGATAAATCACACAAAGGTCTTCACTGAACGGTGTGTGTACATGGCAACATTTGAGTTTGATGGTGTGTAATTCATTGTTTAACTGTCCAAGTCTCACAATTCGATTGACTATTGTTTGAAATTTTTGACTGACTCCACCTTCTCTGATAAAAAGTAATTTTTATAAAGCAATTCTTATTACAAACAGCTTGAATAACAAGTATGCAATATATTAAATTCCATATGTAGTAAACTAGATATGAAGCAAATGGTATTTCACACATTTGTTTTTTTTTACTGTTTTTTTGCTTATCAGCTGAAATTGTCTCTGATTCCCTTGCCAGGTATTTTCCCTAATCCCCTGCAATTTTTCTGAGAGTTCTAGAAGTAGCAGTTGGGAGAAAAGTAAGGATATTTTAGGTGCATGACCTTACACTGTACACCAGTTTGCCTGCTGGTGTCAGTCTTTCTTAGTGTATGCTGCTTGCATTGACATGCTTTGAAAAATAGCCATCACTGTTAAACATGGTCAGGTGATATGAATGTGTCCAGATGGCTGGTGTATTTACTGAACCTACTTATAAGTTCACACAGCGGTATGTAAAGTTAAGGTAAAGCCATTAGAGAACATTTCTGTAGATACAATGGAAATGCAGCACACTCCCTTTGATGTTTCTCCCATGTCACATACTGTATGTACAGTATTGTCCGTTCACCTCTATACGTGTGCAGAATTAGTCACAAGATGCATTATTTGCTTGGTGTACCTGGTAACTCGTGTTGGCACCTGGACCAGATCTGAAAATGAACGAGCTGTTGGAAGCATGGCTACGCTGCTGACCAGTTGTCGTATCAGTTGAATGTAGACAAATATTTACATAGCCCAGTGTATACTGTAAAAATCAAATTTAAACCCTTTGTATATTGCATTAGTGTGCAAGTTGGCTGTGTGCATGGTACTAGTTGCATTGTACTGTTATGGTGCTCAGGAAAAGTTGTCATTGGTAAGTTGTGCTGTTTGCAGTAGGTACTGTGTTTATACTACAGTTATTTTGTGGATTTACCAACTTTTAAAGCACCATAGTAGATGTAATGATTTTTGCTGTATATACATCACTATTTTAAATTGTATAGTAGTAAACTTCAACAAGTCTGTTATTTTTTTAATTTCAATTCTGAGATGTATCTTTTTCTTCTATTGAGATTTTAAAATTAGTTTATGTAGTTTTAATATCAGATTATTTATGTGCAGTACCTGGCACAAATTTGCTATTAAATCAATATAGACTAATCATGCTGTGTACAGTCTCTCTCTCTCTCTCTATTTTCAGTCTTTAATTCCTGGAACTCAGCTTGGTGAATAGAAACTAGGATTTTCTGAAATAACCAGGTCCATCTGAAGTTACACATTTTCATGATTTTCTAAAATAATTTTTTTGTCTATTTTCTGTCTCAGCAATGTCAGTTTGGTGTATCACAACCCAACTCACATTTAGATAAATACTGGCCGGTTTGATTACATTTTTACTTAACTATAAATGTTTCCATTACACAGGTGAGAAAATTGCAGTGGTCTGGATAAATGTAACGCTTAAGCAACTCTTAGTGGAATATCTTGTTGTTTTTTTTTTACATTTATAATGGCTTCATTATTTATTTTTGTTTTGGTAAATTGAGAAAAAAAACAAAAACTTTCACTTGGGCTGTAAAATTTTGATCAAATATAAGTAGAAATATTCGCTGCTGTTTTAAAAGAGTGATAAAGGAAACTTCATGTGACAGTTTTTCTCTTGTCCATATTCCTACTGTCAGGGAATTGGTTTGTAAACAAAATAGCAGGAGAAACTTTTACTGTATCGAGGGTGAGTCTAACCTTGTATCACAGTAACAGCTGATGCATGTTCCCACAAACTTCCTCACTTGGATATTATTGAGATGAAGTAAAATTGTTAAAACAATTTCATTGAACATATAAAATGAATCAGAAAAAAACTTTAATGAATACTAGTATAAATGTGTTTTAACTATAAACAAAAGGTTTTAAATAACTTAGGTATGTTTTTAAAGGAGGAAAAGGGACGACTGTACACTTCATATTAGATAAAATGGCAGTTACTAACCAATTAGAGTATATACTGTTTAGAGGTTAGTAAAAGTTACTGCATATAAGCAGTGCAGAAGAATATAACTGCACTGAAGTCTTAAACAAAGACCTAAGTATTCCTGTAGGTGTGTGAAGCCCACAAACTGAGCTACTGACCCACTAAATTTGGCAGCAGATCAGTTTCCACTGCATTGTATTGTGGGAATGATTCTTGGTGGATTAGAACTTGCTCGAGATCTGATGATTGTTTATAAAGTACATCATTAACTAATGAAGTCCGCCAATACTGAGGCTGTTAATCACTAATCTAAAACAAATTGATGGCCAGAAGTTTTAAACAACTAACCTGCAGCCTCAGGGTTTGTGAGAGGTACCATTTGCATTTTGAAGTTTTTTCAAGCACTGAATATTTATGATTGCACCAGTAAAAGAAAAAGCTACCGTTTTCTTGTGTGTGTGTGTGTGGATGCATTCGTTACTGGTAGCTGTGTGTGCTCATCTTTGTCTATGATTACTTGATCTACCAGTTTTCATACATCAGTCTTGTTTTCTTTTGCATTTTTTGTACTTGCATAAACTTGATAATTCTTGTTCTTTTGCAGAAAAATAAAAAAAAAATACTTGTATATATTACATGTGTAAATTCCTCATTGCCTTAAGTTTGCTAATTGTTGGTATAAGTTTTTGTCTTCTTTTTTAGGCAATTTTTAATTTCTGAAGAAATAGCAGAGTTTAACAAACTCAAAAAAGTATTACTCAAGGGAGACAATTTTAGAAATTTAATCTTTCTCTCCATCCATATTTATTGCTTTTGAAAGAGAAAATTGAAATAAATTTTCTGTTATATTCTAACATAACATGGTATATTAAAACTGCTTTTCAGGCTTTATTGTATATTCATTAAATGAAAAATGTTTATTTTCAGTTTTGCTCTGTCTTTAAATTTCCATTGTTCATTAATATTAAAATCTTTTGTGGGACTTGATTGTAAACATTTGGAGGTGCTTTGTTAAAAAATTTAAAAAATCAATTTAATGTGCACAGAAGTCCATTATACCTTAACTGGTGGACTTTTGATGTGTATCAAGAGTCTGGGTGGATGATTCTCTTTTATCATTTTATTTTACAGTCAAAAATATTATCAATCTGTTGTATGTTTGAGACCTTGGCCTTTATCTAACTTAAAACCTGGCATTCTCACTCCCCTTATTGTGCTATCTAAATTTATCATTTCATTATCCAAAAGTGGATGCAGTTCCCACCTACATTTCATTTTTTTTGTGTAATTTTTTTTATTTCAGCAATACTTTTGTTTGTTTTGTATTTTACTTTCCATGTATTTGAAGTCAAGTAACCAAAAGAATGTTATAAGTAGTATCTCTTTCAGCAGATGCACAAGTCTAGAAACACTTTGTAAACCTAACTTTTAACAACCCGGTTAGTTTTTTTATTTTTTTATTACTCTTCTAAAGAGAACCTAAACCTTCATCTCAAGAAAAATTGATATAGCTTTTAAATTAGAGGGAATCTTTTTTTTCAAAATGTAAAGTATCAAACAAAACCCCCCTCACTCCTAAACATCAGTTTGCTAGCTGGGTTGGTTGAGCTTATTTAGTGTTCCAGAGTGACTTACCTTGGCTGGTTTTTTTTTGAGTTAAGCAATGTGAATATAAAAATTTGTTTTAGTTTAATTGGTGTTCAAATTTCAGTTAGCAGAAAAATGTTGCAAAATTTGTTTCTCTTTAATTATTATTAAGCTTGTAAAAAGGGAGGGGAATTGCATAATTTAATTCTGAATTTACAGATGGCAATCAACACTTGACCATGTTTATAGGTAAGAGACTACATTGAGGAGGAGGAAGAAAAATTTAGCTGTCATATATGTAACTTACCATCTCTCTTGCAGGTATTTTGCCTTCAGCCATTCAACATTCTTGACAAGAAGCCAAAAAAGAAAATGCCAAGAAACTTGAAAGCTGATAATGCATGACCCAATATGGACACCTGACTTCAGTTAAAGTTGGAAATAGTTTCCACCTACGGTTGTTTGTTTTCATGAATTCTAACATGTTTGGGGACATAGAGTGATACTACTGCACTTATACAAATATTGTTTTAATGGAGTTTTTTTTTATATATATATATATATAGCATTGACCACAAATCACGGGCAGTTTAGGAGTGTGTTACAATGTGTTGGTGATTCCAGTTACGACACCACCTATCCACCCAAACTACATGAGGTCTCAGATTTTTACATACATTCAGAAAAATCTACTTGTGAAATGTTTAGTTTATCTGCACATCTACACTTAACATTTGTCAGCAATGCATGTTCCTCAATTCTCTTTTAATTAATATTTCTGGTTCAAAAAATCTTGTTTCAAACCGAAACAAGTCACAAATAGTGGGCTGTGATAGAAGATGAAGTTTATTTACATCCCCCTGCTCAACTTAATGTTCCCGTTTGTAAGTCATGCTAATATTGGAAACAGCTTTGGACAGATGTACATACAAACTAAGTAATTTATGTAAAGTTGCATGAAAGATCTTTTTCCCAAAATAAAATAAAATATATATTTTAGAACAAAAAAAAAAAAAAAGTTACATTTTCTTTTCAAGAGCTTGCAAATGAGATTTATTTTTTCATCAGTATTAGTTTATTTAAAAAAAAAACAAAAAAAAAACCAACCTTGTTTTAGATTATGCCAAGTCGTCATGATGACACGTTTTAACTAGGAACAATATTTAGCTCACCTGGACTGTTATCAAATCACTTGGCACCGCTGTCAGAAACACCCTATACATGATGTCCTGTATTGTAACAGGCCCAAATAATTCAAGTTTTCACTTTGCGATTATGGTTTTCAATCCCTGTCCCTCCAAAACTTGTATACAGTTTTTAATAAAAATTTTATATTGCATCTTTCCTGTTGTTACAGAAATCATTATACAATCAGCTGGAGGATGTCTGATGTAGTTCCTTTTTTTACTGCTAATGAACTAAGGTACCTGCATCTATCTTTGCCACAAGGCAGAAAAAAAACATTATTTTGAATATCAAGTTTATAATCTGTAAACGCCAACATTTAGTACAACTGATGATTTAACTTTTCTTTTTTTTGCACCAGCCAAGATAAAACCATAATCCATTGTCAGTCTTTATTTCAATCAATAGGAGGCAGGAAACGAAACAAAATCAATGGAATAAGCAGCAGGTCATGCTTCTCGTATTCTACAAAATTACAATTTTCACCACCATAATGATGAAGGAAAGAAACTTATCTGAATTTGCACATCTCATGCAAGAGACTAACAATCACTGCTTGAAGAGCTCTTTAAAATTCTAATCCTAACATTAGTGGTTAAAAAAATAACTTGTTTTTATTTTAGAGCAGTGTGTGCATTTGTTTTCAAACCACATCCAGCTTTTATCGGGTATGTGCCACCGTCATGTTCTCAGCTAACAGGTGAATGAGAATCTTTCGCTAAGTACATTCTCATTGGTGTTTGTAGACATGGGATGAGCTCTCCATTTTAATCTGGAAATGAATGAAGATGAAAAAAGAAAGCCAAGGTGGAATATGAATACCCTAAAATCACATCAGGCATGCACCACCAGTCTCTACATCAAAGACAACCTTGGGAAGTGAGTGTAGTGCTGCAGATTCCCTATTCTGCACCACAAGGGCCCAACACTTACAATGTTGGCATACTAGAACCCTTCGTTTTTAGATATGGGTGGAAACCCACAAGTAATCACACCCTAACTACTACTGCTATACAAAATGTCTCCTACAGTCAAGTTGGAGCATGGTAACTATATTAGACCATCACATTAAGTCAATTTTCAAAAAGACAGCAAATAAATTTAGTCAAAGATCAGATGTGTGCATCTAGTCAGAAAATTTAGGCTTGAAACTAAAGTAATACTAAAATATTCATCTGAGATCAACAATTTTTCCTACTCAAGTGAAAATCCATAACTAATCTTGTGTATCATCAAATTTTATCAACTCCCTGAGATGAGCCACAAACTTAAACTCCTAGAAAAAAAGTTGCACAACCTTTGGTTTATTTAACTCTCAATAGCAACATAAATAAAAGAATTTCAGTTTACCTTGTTGAAAATTCCCCGTCCAAAATAATCCGCAATCAAAGAGAAGCCATCCTGGGCACGGTCCAGCTGCAAAGTAAAACAGAATCAGCTGCTGAACAGGTAAGCAAACATCCAGTCTCACTGCTGCCATTCCAAGCTTTATAGACTAACTGTGTTGTGTTACACTAAAATGAAAAGAAAAATTGCACATATGCTGTCTGACAAGTGAGAGTGCATGCAGATCATTGAGTTACTGTCCAATAACTATTCATTTTTAGGTGAGAGGAAACCATCCAAAGGTAGGACCAACAAATTGAGCCAGACCCAGTGGGAATCTAATTTGGGTTCTTGACTTTAGCAGTACACTGGAATACTGGGCCATCCCTATTTAATGACCAACGACCTTCCATTGTTCACCCAATATTGTTTAATTTTTTCTCTAAGAAAATTAACTCTAAATGTTTGTTACTTGCCAACTTGGTGAAAATTTTTAATAAATACATTAAGGTTATAAAGTTCATAGCAAACAAAAAGTACTATAATTAAACATCATACCTGGTAACTCCATTTTTACCCAATCAGGCTTCTTTTGTTTACCATATAAATATCTTAATTTAACAGAATTCAAAGTATTCTTAAACACTGAACTTGATGCTAAGGAATTGGTGGAGTTTTATAAAGACACATCAAGTGAAAGTTCCCAGTGGCTCCAGCTGGGCATCAGCAGATGGGGACTTTTTTGTAGCTTTGTATGATAAAGCTGGGAAGTCCCAAGAAAATGCAGCTCTACATTTTAACAATCCAATAGTCAGCTGTCAGTGCCAGCAGCCGCCTCTTTCATGAAACTGCCATTCATAGTGGCACTTAATGTTTAAGGGACAACAGCGTGTAGTGGATCATCACACTAAATGGCAGAGACTGAAAACTTCACTTTCCATCACCTTTTTTAAAACCTACTACATGCTTTCACTTTATTTCAAGCATTCTTTTCCATTTCAGTCAGTCACAGCCAATAAATGTCAAAACGCACCTGATTGTGAAAATGCTCATGTATATCTTTGTTTTGCTCTTGAGCTCGAATCACCTCCATAACTTTCCTGAAGGAAAACAAGATACAGGTAAATAAAGACTAGCTACAGTACGCCGCAGAAGTTTATCAGAATGAACATGGATTATTGCAAATAAGCTGACTCAAAATAATCTACTTTGCTTATCCAGAAATTTCTACTGATTGAAAAAAGAAAGTGTTTTGAAGTTTAGGCAAGAGATGACATCAAGCCCAGCAGCTATTTCTCAGGGAATTAAAAACAACCCCTGTATGTAATTTAAAATGTTACAGCTCAGTGGCTTCAGAAGAACAAACTGAGAGGTTCTTCCCGCATCAAATCTTCAGAGGAACACTGGTCAACAGCTGAGAGTAACCTACACAAAAAAACTTTACTATTCTAAATGGAACTCACTTGTATCTCATGATTTAAAAAACCAGCGCTTACCTGTTTTCTGGTGTACACACAGGACATTCTGAATCATTTTCAGCATAACTTTCAAAACAGCTATAAAAGATAAACATTCATCTCATCAACTCACTTCACAGACGTGTGTCACGATTACCAGCTGTCCAAAGTATCAGTGCAAGACGAGAACTATTTAGCAATAGGATCATGAACAAACAGAATAAATTACCAGTCAGTGGAAGTTGCTGAATGTAAACTAAACTATTAAAATACTCACTGCAAATGATAGGAATGTGGTTCACAAAGGAAATGGACCGATGGTAACTCTAAAGGGTGGTTGCAGATGTTACACTTTGACGCCTGGAAAATCTTTGCCCTGAAAGCAGAGTATTACTATTGTTATCTTTAAAGACTGACTATGTATTACAGGTGAGCAGCTTGTCCACCAGATGCAGAGCCAGAACCCGAGTCTACGCAAACACGTTAGTTCTGCCATCAAATTTATTCCACTAAGCTTACAATTCATTCCTCTTTTAGAGTTACTTCCCTCTCTCTATGTTCCAATCAATCAGAATAACTGATGATCAGTTAGAAGAACTTTGTGATCAGGAATTTCTTTAAACGACAACAACCAATTAAAGAGAGTCTCTGTATTTTCTAGAAATAAAATCAGAATAAAACCAGTCTGCCATTTTATTTTTTCTGGTTATCATCATCATCATCACAATTGTAATTGTTTAACCTGAATGGGACAATTAATTAGAACCATGACTACTAACGTGGTCTTTATTTCTTCGATCTGCTCCCTCTTTTTTATCGTGTCATCATGGTACTGCTGGATTAGCCGCTCATCTTCTGCAATCTGGTCATTCTCCTGCTGCAGCCGTTTCACAATGTAGTCCTATCAAGACAAGTAAAGAAGCTTGATGGAGGGAAAAGCAGAGTCACTGTAGAAATACCAAAGTCTAAAATACTTACTACTAAGATAGGAAGGATTGTATGCAAGGAAATTATCATTTTTTATATACATTTAGTCAACTGTAAGAAGATAATGTTTTAATTGTCATCAGTCCAATCAAGCAGTTGAGGTAGTTTTAAAATAAATACGGAACTCTACCATGTGATGCAAGCCTTTTCCTGTTTAACAATATTAAACCTAAACCACCTGATGTCCTTACTTGTGACAAATAGCCACAACTCGCATGCACACATTTTGAGGTCTGTTCTGGCTATAAATATTACAGCAGCAGCATGACAATATAAAATTTTCATATACTGTGCCCTGGAAAACTAAAATACTATAAGTGTTTTCATTTACTGAGCAAATGATTTTCTTTTTTTACACTAAAATGTTTGATTCATTCTTTTTCAAAATCCAGAAAACAAGGCTGGTTTTCTGATCTAGGACACCCAGAAATGGCAAGAAATTCTCTTTCTACACACCTGCAATCTGATCTCAATCCCTGTTATCAGTTTTTACTAGCAAAATCAAAATAGCTGCAGGTGTGTAGAAACATTTTAGGGTGAATTTAACAAAAAGGGGAAATTTAGCTGATTTTAAAATATTTTGGATAATGAAAGTTCATGCACTGGGACACAGTTCCTTTTTTTGTGTGTTAAATGGCAGGTGAGAACTGTTTACATTCTCTCATTTATAAGCAAGCATGAGATGACATTTTCTTCCAAGTTTTTGAGGAAATACAACTCACCTTGACAATGGACAAAGTGGCAGCAGAGTTGTGAGCAAGAGTTTGAATCACAAGCAGTGGAGGCAGCAGATTCCTTTTGTCAATATCCAAAAGCAGTCAAGGATCAGTCCTAACAACAGACACATACCACCTGCTAGCATCACTGCAGGCTGTGCTACTGCTACCCATTTGTAATTTTACAATCTATTCTTACTGAACAAGAAAAACAAAATTACATCGTCATCCTTAAATATATACAAATACGAGGGATTGAAATAAAATGTTTCAAGGCTTTTTTATCTTTATTTCTTTGCAATCACCTCTCTGACCTTAGACACACGCACCTCCTCTCCCCATGATTGTGGGTACTGTACCAGGACACAACTGGCATGGAAACAAGAGGGGGCCAGCTTTCTTGGCCAGAGCGCTGGTTCCAGGAATTTCTTCTCAGATAGTTTTATCCATTTTCCTACTTAGATCTTCACACTGACACCAGCACACTTTGATGATTTGTCTTAAGAGGTCAATGTGATCAGACACAATGTCCTGAGACTTCTATGCCACATGTATTGACCATAAAATTGTAATTCCATTTCTCTTTTCGAAACCACATGCAGCTTTGTTCATGTTTTCTTTGTAAAATCTTCTATTTTCTAGCCTATCCCTGTCACTCTTCTCTCCTCTCCATCCAGTTTATCAAGTGTTTCATCTATCTGTTGAAAATGCCAAATCTCCTGCCATTTCACACTTCAGCTACTGTATCTTTGCTGCATCCATCCCTCTTTCCTGGCTGCTGCTTTCTAGTTATATCTTCTGCTGCTGCAAAAACTATCAGTTTGAAACTAACTGAAAAACTTCACCAAGATATCTTATAACTAAACAAATCCAAGAAGCTATGAACTAAAAGCCAGCTTAGTGCAGTTATGTGCCAGCTATCAGCTAATGTTGCAAATACACTATAAGAGCTTAGTTCAGGAACATACACTAACTGGTTGACCAGTGTCCTGCACTGAAAATTGTAATATCGCTGCTGATTTTAATAAATACACCCTGGGAAATCCTGACTTAAAACTTGTAATAAACTTGAATGGCTATGTTAAAATTACCAGACATTGAAATGGCAAGTTTTAACGAGTGGCCTGATTGAACCTGCAGTCACTTTATATTTCTAATATATACTTATGCAGGTTGTTCAAAACATTTTTTTTTTTAATTGCTGATAAAATTAAATGTGTTTGTTCCTGCAATCTTTTGATTTTGGAGTGGGCCGAGTTTTAGTGGTGAGCTCTCATTGCCAAAAGATACGAGAAAGGACTTCCATTAAATACGACTTGCAGTTCTCTTCCTTCCTGGCGAAGTATGACAGGGCCTGCACCCACAGATTGGGATCCTGGCTCCTACAACAGAACCACCATTAATACCGCCAAGCCCCTGGTTAGGCCAGGAAAGCAAACTTAACACTGACACCATCGGTTACTTTTGCACTTCAGAAATAAATGTGGAAATTTTCAGTCACAGTGTAAGTTAGATATTAAAAAATCACTTTACAAATATAACAAGAAATTTCATAACTACTGTCTTTTAAGTCATGACTGGATCAGGGGCAAATGGATTCAAACAAGAAACATTTAGGGGAAAAAAATTGTAAATAGAAAATAAATGAAAATGTGAAAGTCGTCCCATGAACTTCCATTAAGGTCGAGGAATTTTCGAGTTAACTTTCACACTTTCTCAATCACCCAGCTAACTAGAGAAAGACAGCAGCAGCAGCAGCACAAGGATTCATTTGCTTGGGCCTCCATTAGCAAGACATTCAGGGCTTCCTTTACTGAGAGCCACAGAAACTGTAATGTAGACCCTACTGCTATAGGAAAACTGAAAAAACTATAGCAGATGCTTGAAAATAAAATGACCCATTACAAAGGGTCATCAATCCATTCAGTGCAAAGAATTGCTGCTGGCCTGAACAGCAGATGTCTGTCGGTTTACTTTGTAAACAACAGAAGTTGTGCTATGTGGAGCTACAGCTCATCTTGATTAGGGCATGTGTATGATGTATTATTTTAAAAGCAGCTATTTACCCTTCTATATGATGTTGATAGCATCCATACCTCCCAATTATGGCACATCCACACGGCCCAGAATGAAGTAAACTACTTTTGACAGAAAATTCAATATTCTATGCTGATGAAGAAATGTCAATAAACCAATGTAGACATGTGTCTTTGTCTGTTGAAAAATGTTACCGTCTCCATTCAGCAGTAGTTTTGAAGAAAAAAAGGGTTATAAGCAAAAAAAAAAAAAAAAAAAAAAATTAAAAGAAAATTACAGTCCAAGTTCTGGATTCATAAAGGTGGGAAGATTTAGGCTTACCCAAATCTTTTACAGGTATCTATGACGTGAAGGTACTCATCATGCTCCATGTGATAACGAAGAATCTGTTGGTACCTGTGGAAAGCAGTCAACAGTTACGCATCAGCTGGGAAATCATTGTGTACAAACGCAGTTCTGTAGTGTGCAGAAAACTATTGGTAAAATTCAAATAGAAATTCTTAGGAAAGAAAGGCTAGGTGCCATGTTAAAAATACAGTAGAGAAATTATTTTTCTCCAAAATATGAAAAATTCAGTAATTAAAAACCTTTAAATGAACATATCTCATGAATTGTTACAATTCTTAGAATGCATAACTCTCTATCACTACCCATTAAATCTGTTTGCTTTTTCTTTATTAACACAGTTATCTGCCATTTACATCCATCTACCACTTTCTTTACTTTCTGAAATCCAAAGGCAGTGGTGTGGCTTTGACACCCTGTTTGTGACAATTTTTCCTGTAGGTTTCAATTTCTTTGCTCAGAAAGAGTCATCAGTGTTGAGGTCTTCACTTAAAATTTATAGTAGTATTTAAAAAATGTGATAAAGGCCACACCTCAGTTTCTGATTGCACACATACAAAACTGCACATTTTTTGTCTGAACTGTTCTCGTGACAGCTTGGTCTCACTCTACTGTTTTCAGTCTGAAATAACCAATTAAGATGCCATGAAAAATATTCGACAATGAATCTTATTAATTTTCTGTTGATAAGAAAAAAAAAACACAAAAGAGAAATACAATGAAACGTATGCAATGGACCATTGCCAATACTTGGGACTGCTGGATACTCACAGCTCTGCCTTTTCATACAGGTACAGAATTCCAGACTTGAAGTCATGCATCTGGCAGAGAACAAGCGCCTGGTCTATGTCGTAACCAGCCTGAAAAAAGCAGCTACACTTACTATAGATATGCATCTGCAGCCATAGCAGCAGCTTGCTAGGGAGAAGGGAAAATTGTCCTTCCAGTTCAATCTTTAACAGATCTGATTTGGGGACAGGTCACACAGTGACACTCACAAGCCAATCTAGGGTGTAACATGCAGTACATTTTAGCTTCAATAAATAGCAGCTCTATCACAGCTATTTATTCAACCCAGTCTAAACATCTGGGCTAAGGGGGCAAGATATGGTGTCTACTGGTCAGTTTTCCATGTTCAGAATACATTCAACAACTTTCTTTTCTACTTTATCCACTACATTAGTTTGCTAACCTTTCAAATAATGATGCATTTAACAAAGGCCCACATCATCAGCACTGTTAACTGCCCAACTCCTGGCAGAGGACGGAGCTACGTGCCCCATAACTACCTTTTAATTTGGCACAGTGAACTGAGTATTTCCAATGTACCAAGACTTAACATAAATAAAAAGATACCCAAGTTTGAAAGAATTCCTGTTTATTCTGACAAGTTATCCCTCATTTTTAAGGTTTTTCAAATGGTGTAATATAAAAAGACAGATTTTATTATGAATTATATTACACACTGGTGAAAAAATGATGAAAACAAAGTCCAATGTTTGTTTCTGCATGTATCATACCAAATTTAAACAAATTTATCCCAAATAGATTGTACAAAAATATAAATTATAGTCTGTTATAAAAAAGAACAGTTAATTTTATCTGTACTCTCAAGCCTGAATAATGCAACTAATCATAACAGAAACTGTGTAAATTTTTGCATGGTTTTGTGCTTAAAAGACCCTGATTCTGGAACAGTAGATACCACTGGCAAAATATGAGCGGGGTTAGTTCTTTGTGGTCAGCCCTTTGCCTTGTACAAGGCGGCAATGTGCTAATTGTGTGGATGAGATCAAAAATCATGATCTGTCCTTTTCTGACACAGAATCTGTTTTCAGGAGTCCAAAAAAGTGGTTTACAAGTACACTTTTATAGGAGTCAGTCAAGGATAGCCCATGTATGCTCAATTGGGTTCGTGTCCATTGAGAAACCAGACCATGGCAGAACTGTGGCAATGCCCTGGATCTTTCCATTATTTGCATTGCATGGACAGTGTGAACAGGGGCACCATCTTTGGACAGATGACTTGGCATAGGCTGGCAGAATTCCCTCTTGGAGAATATGTATTCAGCAAAAGTTGCAGTTCGTTCACAGACCACCAGTTGTGACCATAGTGCCCCAAATCACACTCCCATTATGATGGACTGACTGCAACTGACTGGGCATATCAGAAAAAAAATGATACCTTAAAAAAAGTAAAAGGGTGCAGTAGCATGGCATAGTGCAGGATGAGGAGTGGTTTGCATAATCTTGCCACTCTACCCTATGCTATGGATAGATGGATTATCATAGTTTGGATTCCATACTCTTGTTATCCAGGACATACAAGAACAGTTGTCCAGTATCTTTAGAAAACCTCCATCCACAGCCTTGCAGATTTCCTGCTGGCTTCCACCAATGTTTCATTGCCTCTCCCCTCTCCAAAGTCCATCAGTCACCATGAACCCCATGTTCATGGCAAGGTGGTCTGCAGACAGAAGCTTTCTATAGTGCATACCTGTTCTTATAGTTTGCAATTATGTAGTTTGAATGACCTATTATCTTGGGGAAATGTCTGTTTACTCATGGAGTGCTTATATTTCATCTCAAGGGTAGGAATTTGGTCTTTAAAAAGGAAAACAACTAACAGTAGCATTCATAATTGTAATAAAGCAGCAAAACCTAAAAATAAGAAAAATAAAATGCCACAGAGTGCAAAACAGATAGAAAGCCCTATTAACTGCTTTATCTTTCTGAAGGGAAAGTAAAAAGCTGGACAACAGTTTTGCATTCAGTATCAAACAGAGTGAGTCACTTTAAACGCCCAATAAACAAAAAGATTTAAAATAAAAACCACAGTAGATTGATTAACAATAAACATCTTTCTGTCTGAAAGAAAACAGCCAGATAAGTAAACTACATACATAAACTGCTCACCTCAGGCCCTTGTAACAGATCCATGGTCTTTTGTTCTTTTTCTTTTTTTGCCTACAAAAATTAATTTAAAACAAAAACAATCATCTCAAAATCAAAAGAACTGAAAACCTAGTAATAACGTTAAACCCGCCATGACTGTGCTGGCAGCCTGATCAAATAAACCAAATGGTCTTATTAAAAATCCAATAAAGCCACTAGAAAATAAACCATTATCCAGGCTAGGAAATGTATCACCACACAAGAGTAAGAAAGTGGGAAACCTATCAGTGCCAATGATTCTATGCAGTAAAAATAACATGCAGCTCACACAGTCGAGAGACTTACAGAGGTATCCACTTCGTGTATAGTGTCCTGTAGACAGAGCTCCAGGAGCGTGTTGTAGACCAGGCTGGAGGAATTTGGCTGGACCTGCAATGTTGAGATAGAAATTCTCTAACATCTCACTTGTATGTGGGTGAACATATGTTTGCACATTTTTGTTGTTGTCTACTATTTAGTTTTATACTTCTACTTCAACAGTGTTCTGTATAGACAGAAATGGAATGAGGTACATTCAGGACAAACTAAGCTTTAATTAATATGTGATAGAAAGTGGAGACTCCACACTGTTAACACAGTCCATCTTTCTTCCTTCTCTCTCTGTTCTGTTGTGAAATATTTATCCTTAAATTGTTCCATGATGTCACTATTCTTTGATAGCAAAGCAAAAAATGAAATCATGAAAACCTAAAAACTGTTTATTCCATTATAAAAACAAAACAGAATTCCTGCTACATTTAAATAAATAAAGAAAATAATGATAGAGGAAAAAAAGGGCCAGCTCATACCAAAAATATCCATTAACAGTCAATAGGGAAAAGGATCTAAACATCTATGTACTGTTTGGTAGGGTATGCAAACACTGCAATAGTTTTTAATTTGAACACAAGATAAAACAACACATACCACCAAGCATTTGGTCACAGCATAGGTTCCAAGACAATTTTACCAAGCTGATCAGGCATCTTATTGGCTAAGTTCCTTTCGACACTAGCATCAGTAAACCATCTTTGTCATCCTTTCTAATTAACCCTAACCCACTGAGCCAAACATGCTTCTGTGTTATCACATCCCAACATACAAAAAAAAAATAATTCCAGGACATTCTGTCTTTTATCAATCCTGTTTTAACTCATTTGATACCAAAACAAATCAGAGCAAGATAGAACAACTATAAGCCTCTCTTGTGAACTATAGTTGGTAATGATATGAGACGGGCTTACTTTGACCATATGTTCCAGGAATTCAGTCAGTCTGGCAGAGTTATTAACAAATATGTGGATGAACTCTTCTGCATTGGCCTTCTGTATTTTTGGTATTCCACCTACATTAAAAAATAGATCAATAATCCAGATACTCTGTGCTCACCAGCCATATATCAGACAGAAACATTTAATGTAAGGAAAATCATATTAGTAGTAAATATACCTGAATATTTTCAAATTCAAACTTCTATTTCAAACCAATTAAGAATAAAGGTCATTATTTTGATTTGATTTTAGACCAAATTAGATGTATGTCTGTTATTATAATCAAACGTAAATAATAATAATTAAGCAGTCTAGTCTTTTCTTTTACTAATTGCTGCAGCCAACAATGGAGCAGTATTATATAGTAAAGTAACAAAAATGAAAGGTGTATTGCTTAAAAAATGAATTGATTTTGTTCCCACCAAACTTGGCAGTGTATACCACTAAACAAAATAGCAGGAAGGCCAAAATCATTTTAAGACTAAAGAAAATGTCAAGGAAGAGTAGCAATTTCTAGTCAAGTGAAAATCTTTTGCTTTATTCTTTGACGAAAATTCTGAAGAATTACCACTAATCTACCAACCCTACACAAATGGTTTCATTCAGAAGTTTAAACATGAGACTGCTACTAACTAGAATTCAGCTCTCTTCCTTTGGTCATCATATTACAGTACCTACCAGGAGGCATGTTCAGATCAGATAAGTGTTTATGGTCCAGCTAAAACTCACTGCTTACCACTCCATCCATTTATTTATTTTTTAAAATAGAAAATCAGATGGAAAATATTTTTTTTTGCTTTCTAATCCCACATGACTTAGATCAGTGCCACTCAAAATGGTGGTACGCAGACCGGCACCAGTCCGCAGCAAGTTTCCAGAAAAGAAACAAACAATAGTATAATTTAACAGTAGCACTTCCAGGGGGAAGAGCCAGTGGGCCCGGGCCTGCCACTTAGGCCAAATATCCCTAAACAAATTTAGAGTATATGGCAGCTACACATGAATAGCTATAGACACATGAATAGGTTATGTATGTGGAGGTCGAGGTATTTGTCCCACTGGGGTATTATTATTTCATTTAACATGTAATATCAAAGATGTATTGATACTAGGGTGGCCGGACAGTCAGGCTTTTGAGTGTTTGTCCTCCGTCCAGCAACACCTCAAGTCAGACCTTAATTTGTCCTCCTTTTTGGGGGTCTGACTAAAAATAATTATATACATTTCCTTAGGTACACTTAAAACAGCGGGAACTGAAGTCCATAATAACTATTAGCGTATTTAGGCTAATTTATTCATTATAATTTTTCATTTTATTACTTATATATACATGTTTATAATATCTTTGTTAGAAGGTTTTGCTAGTTTGATTTTTTAAATATTTTTTATTTATATTGTAATATTGTATTACTTGTTTATAAAATAAATATAAAATAAAAAATGTTAACTTTTATTATATTCATTATATTTTTCCGGTATAAATTAATATTACTACGAATGTTCAAATAATATTTTCTCAGATCGTAAACAAATAATAATATGGCACAAATATGGTACCAGTCTGTGGCACATTGGAAAAAAAACCTGTCGGTCCACCACATCAGATAGTTTGAGAAACAACTGACTTAGATGATCCCGCAGCTGATGATAGGACCCACACCCAATCTCCTCAGACCATGATGGTCCCACAGCTGATGACGAGGCTCAAAGAAAAGACTAGAAATGATGGCCAACTCAATGTCAGCCACCTTCAGCCATAAAAATATTTTTTCCACTAATTAACAAGCACCTCCTCCCTCTTAAAAAAGTCTGCAAAAGAAAAATAAAAGTACATCAAGTGTTACATGTTGGCACAGGCAATTAACCAGATATTTTTTTTTAGTTCTGCTACCTAAGCAGCTGAGATAGTTGAGAATCAGCAAAGTCAAAAAGCTCAACTGTCAGATGGCTCAGACAATAATCAGTGTGTTGTGGGATCACACCCTGCTCTCTAAAAACTATTATTATTATTTGAATATTTTTTCTCCTTACAGAAACATCACAATGTGTTACTATGCAAACTAAATGGAACTAAAAACTGTAATAACTCACCTGATTAATTAATTAATTTTGAAAGAATTTTAGAAAGCTTAAACTTTGGATACATTTCAAATGTGTATGGACAATGTTATAGCTCTCCTATCAGGAAGATCATAAAGCTGTGCACAATGTCGGGCTACATAAGATGTTCACATGCACTCTGATATCACCACTTTTTCTATTCTCATTTCAAAGCAGCTCAGAAACACAAGAGCTAAATTTCAGAGTATCAAGTTGAAGATATTTAGCTATTTCTTATTTGCAATTGATGATTTGTGGGGCCTTCAAATTTTTTTTAAGTTCAACTTATGAGACATTTAAAAAGTTGAAAAATGTAATCTTACCGTCCAATACATTTTGGTCAATCAAGGGTTCTGAAAAAACAACGAGGAGTAACCAGCTGAATAGATAAAGAAAGAGAAAACACAAATAAGAACATGCTTAATAATTAAAATATGTAAAGAAAAGAAAGTGTATATTATTTAATATCTCAGAAAACTAGGCTTCCAATATTTTATGACAATTTGTTCTTACTAGTACGAAGAGAGTCGGGTGTACAGGGTTGGCCTTAAAGCTCCAGGGCCCAAAGCAGAAGTAATTCTTATCTTGATCTAAGATTTTTTTGCTTTTTTTTTCAACAACAGAATTTTGATTTATGCAAGATTTTAATTTGATAATTACAGTATATGGTAATATATGGGTTTATTAAGTCATATTTTAAACTGTACAGCCAGTACAGTATTGCATTTCTGCATTATCATTCCTAGTGGAAGTTGCATAATGGAGCTCCTCATGTTCATGATGTTCCTTCTCCAGGATTGTATAAGCTGCTGCAGTGCCAGTATGATCAGCATCCTTACACTGTTCGTCATGTATTTCATCAATGAATGGATTATTTTGCACATGAGGTCTGCTAGCAGTCTTGACTGTCTTGTCATTCCATGCCTTCATCACTGTCTGAGCATCTGTTTGGTCTGACTGATTCTTAAAAACAAACTTTTCAATGGCTCCACTCATTTTTTAGCCTCCATTTCTTGCTGCTGCTCTGATATCTTCAATCAGCATCTCTTTTTATTTTGGCCATATTTTCTACAGGAGTAACAACAACTGTTATTTATGTTGGCCCTACTGCTGGCAACTAATGACTAACACACACTCCCTCTCCTGCTTATTACCTTCGCAATTACTACTCAGCTGGTTCAACTCGAAGGTTGCAAGCTAATTACTGCCATGTACCTCACCTCACAGTAAAATCACTAACAGACATTTATAATTTTAGGGCAATCAGTTTAAGACTATTTCTTTGACAATGAAATCTGCCTTGTCCTGAGTTTGCTAGTGAGAATCCAATGCTTTATTTAAATAAGCTATGCTAATGCAGTTATTTCAAGTCACACAGTACACTTAGAGACTCATAATACTGGTTCTAAAACTTAAAGCACAAGGGCCTAACCCACGGTTTTGCTTGCACTGCCCAAAGGCTGGCACTGAGGTGTATTAAGTAAATAAATAAACATAGATATAGAGCCAAAGATGAAAACAAACACACTGGCATATCAAATTCTCAACACCTGTACAGCTTCTATCTATAACTTTTGTACAGAACTTCTGGGTTAAAGGTATCTGTTTATAAAGGTGCAGATTTGTCTCAACCCATCTGCCAAAACAGTAAATCATTTGACCAAATAAGTGAAATAATTATACCCAGTTAAACCTATTTCACACCTGAGGTTGAGCAATGACAGAAATACAAAAAAATAAGGAAAATGAGAATCCTTACATCTTAAAAGGCTCAGGTGTAGGACAGGAAATAACAAGAAATATAGTAAAACATTCTTGAAATTTCTTGTAATTAAAAAGAAAATTAGCTTCACATTAAGGGTAAATCTAGTCCAACTCATCTCTATGATTACTGACATATGTTATTTATTTAAAATGCTCATCACTTTAGGGATAATCTTCTCATTAGTATTTCATGTGAAATGAATCTCTTAAAAAAATGCTACAGCACTAATTTGTCCTGCTCAAGGCAGACTAACAAATACAATCCATGTCAGAGATGTCTTCTTTAGACTACATACAACTAGGCAGCTAATTTCTGATATTGTATTACAACCCCCCCTTTTTATTTAACCCTTTCTCTAAAACTGTTCTACCTAGAAATCTAGACATAACAACACCTGAAATAATTAGGTAAAAAAAGTAAATTTCTCATCCTCAGCCACTCTCAACACACCCAGTCATTCTCCACTGTTCAATAATTCGTATTTTTTTTATAATTTTGCTTGCATATCCCATATTCTACAAATTCTTTATGACTAATATTTTTTCACAAATGGACTGCTGAGTACTTACTATCAGATGGTCGGTAATCCGTACACAATCGTTTCAGCAACTCTGTTGTTTGCTGTGGGACTTCATTTATTAGAACTTTCCCATACCGTTTTAAATTTTCCTCTGCCTATCAAAAGAACAAAATGGTTTGTTTTTGTTTTTTTCTTGTGTATAAAAGGCTAAGGTACAGTAAAGTACCACGATGTTATATTACATCACGTTTGCCATCTTGACTACAGCATATATTTTTCAGGTACAGTCACACTAAAATTACACAAGCAAAATGTTGTCTGGTATTTGTCAGCTGCACTGACACATTCTTCAGAAATATAATTTAAAGACCAAGAGAGTTCCTCCAGTGCATCCAAAAAGGATGGGTTTTTAAGTCTTATACTGCAACTCATTTCAGTACAATTTGAACATGTTCTATATTCTTAAAAAAATGTTTGAAAGGTTCAGCAACTTGATTACTGCATATAAACATTTCCGTGTTTGAGGGAAGATTTATTAGAGTTGTTTAAAACGTTCAAAAAATCCAAACAGTTACATACTGTGAGTATTTCAGGCATCAACAAATAAAAAGCTACAAGACATGATTTTAGATTTCCCTAACCATGTGCAACGCTAAAGTTAGAAAACATTGTTTTATTAACACAAGAACAGCCAGATAAAATGATTTAACAAAATAGGTGTTAACAATGATCCGGTCAAGCAACTAAAAACTGAATTAATTGTTTTCTATTTACAAGCCATAGAGATTTTAGCACATGTACCCTTACCTCAAAAAACTCCAATTTTCCAATGTACTCTAGTGCGCGCTGATAATCCCGGATGTCTTCCAGCTGAATCTTTAGATACCATTCATGTTTGTTATGCTTCTCAGACAAGAATAATGCATGTTCAAAGTAGCCAGCTTGTCGACACACCTTGATAGCAGTCTCTACATCAAAGTCTATTTCCCTGTCCTTTGTCTGGTATAAAAAAATACAAGAATTTATACAGCATTTTCTCTAGAATACACGTTTCTCCAAAGATTGTAAACAGTGGGGAAAACAGGATTCACTATAAATGCAAAAATGTTACTTGCAACTTGCTAAATTAAAAAAATCACACATACACACACAGTATTGGAAAAAAATTATGGAAATACACAGAATATGCACAAATAATAACTAATTGCAGCTGAGAGACATAAAATACATACACAATGAATTATTACGTTAAACATACAAAATAATGTTGTTGTACAGTACATTAGCATCTGGTATGTGAGGTCTTTGCTTTACATGGAGCATGACACCTCACTTCATGCTCCCAATACAGGTTATCATTGTATGACTGTGGAGTGTTGCTCAAAACATCCTGTAGTACTTTACACAATTAATCCAAAGTGTTTGGTTACTGTTTGACTTTCTCAGTAGCCATATAACTCTATATAGTCTCAATGTTGTTTATATCAGAACTTTATGCAGGCCAATGCATCTTTGCAAATGTTTTATTAGCCTCTTTAGACTGAAGATAGTTTATCACCATATTGACTGTATGCTTGGGGTCAATGTCATATTTAAAGATTAATCCCCACCAAATGAGATGTCTTCCTTAGGGAATGGTCTGGTGGATGACAACCTGCCTGCACCTGTTGGCAGTCAGTATACTTTTGATTTTTTGCAAATCTCCTATGCCTTTGGCTGATATGTAGTCCCAACACCTGTATTAATTCACTTCTATGCATTACTGTAGCTGTTATACTGACTGTATAACAGTTCAAACATGGACTTATCAGTAAAAATCACTTTGTTTCGGGTTTGGTCATCCCACTGTTTCACCGTTTCAACCTTTCCGTTTGGTTGCCTCTCCTCATTCACTTAAGCCACTTCATGCTGTGTACCCTAACACCCATGCTTGCATTTAGGTCACTCACAAGATCACTACTGGCTTGTGGTCTATCATGTAGAGAACACACCCCGAGGTAAGTTTGGATTTTCTACCTCAACCACATCTATTGTCAACAGTACTAGTTTTGTGTATCCTTGTCAGATTCTTGAATACAGCTCCTAAAACCACAAAAATCGAGCTGCACTTGTGCTCATCATGTAACATTTCGTTTCCAGGAGCTATAGTACTCACCACACTACAAGGATAGTGCTGCCTATACTTCTATAGTCCTTCTGTAGGAGTGGCACTTTCTGACTGTTTGTATGACAACTATATAAACATGTACTATAAAGCATTGCAATTTTACACGAGATGTGATTCTATCATATGTTATTTGCATTTTATAATCTGCTTTTCCTGTTTCGATAATCATTTCCAATACTGTTTATATAAAGTTTTTTTAGAAGTCAGAAATGTAAATATTCAGAGCAACTCAAAACAGCACTGGCTACCACTAAATTAAGCTACATGGTCCAGCCTTGTTCAGGGTAATCTGGAGCCTGTTCTGGCACACTGTCTAAAACATTTTGACAAAGAATACAATGGAGAAATCAGACCAGGCCCATACTGGTTCTACATTTATGAACCATAGTCACCCAATATATATCTGATAAGGATAATATTTTGAGAAGCAAAGATGAGAGAGAAAAGCAATGCCTGAGAATCAGGAATATAGCTAGCCTAACAGAAACAGCTCCTGCATAATTACCTGCATCCAGATATTGTGAGTGAACTGAACGTTTGAATGGATAAGAAGTATGAGTGCTATTAGATTTCTTTCAGCAACATGTCACCATTTAGCCAGCCATTAGGTATAAATATCCTTTTCGCTTAGTTTTGATATTGTTTTGCTCACATTTTCATCTGGGAAAGACACAAAGGTCATGCTAAATCATGTATATGCTAGAGGCACAGAGATTAAATAAATAGCAGACATTCACATTAGCTAAATTGTAAGGCTGTAGATTTGTATGTAAATGTCTTTTTTTTTAAATAATTTATTTAGTCATTTTGTACTTTACATTTTATCAAGAATAAAGAAAAAATAAAGAATTTCAATATCTGTCCACTCATAACTGGTCTGCTCAATAATATCTATGAAACCAGTTATCATGCCTACAAGCAAATAAGTTAGTATTATTAATCATTTAATAAACAAATTAATACCACTTTTGGACAGAAGCATGAATACCTGTGAAAACCTTCATGTAAAATTTAAAAGGCTGGAGATTTTTGTAAGTTAATACAACAAAGTTCTTGTCTTTTATAGCATAATATTTCTATAGATTACAAATTAACACTAAGAAAGGTGCCTTTAAAAACAAAACAATTCTGGGTGACACTTCCAAATTAACAAACTGAATTTATAAACATGTATGAGTACAGAAGAGAACACCTTAAACAAACAATAAATACACTGGTCTGTACAGAAATAAGTATGTAAATCAAGAATCTCAATCTCTCAGTATTTATAAGTAACAACAAAAAAAAATAGTTTAAAGTCAGTTTCAAATACAACCGTTGCAATGAAGGCTGCTGACATGAGCCTAAGGTAAAAGAACAAACCATGATGAACTCATCCAGTTTGGATACATCCTTGAGACGTGTGTAGCAGTTAAGTAACAGTGTGGTGTGTTCTTCGGTAGCTTGTTGTTCTTTGTGGAGAACCTGTAGATACCGAGTCAGGTTATGTATTCGCTGTGCATCCAAAAACTGGAAAAAAAAACAAACAAAGATTTCACTTTGATCTTCTACAACTGTGGCATGCTGTTTTGCTCTCAAAAACTGAGCTACATTGATTCTGTTCACTTGTGTATCTGTAAACTTGAGACTATAGCTCCGTATGTTCTAACACAAATTTCACAGCTGAACATCTCTGAGAGCGAATAACAAACAGAGATCCTTGTGTTTCTTTAAATGGGAAATTCCATTTCAAACCTCAAAATAAGTGGAAAATCTTTTATAAACAAAATCCAAAAGAACAAATGGTTAGTTTTTCAGTAAATGTTTGCACAGATATTTTTAATATTTAAAATAATAAGCTGCTTATAGTATTGCAGTCTGTTGAATGAGGAAAATCTGGGTCCCATGGAGGGAGCCACTCTGGTAGACACCACCCAAAATCTATCTAATTTGTGGTGCAGCAACTATACAAGTAGATGACGTACAATATAATAATAATATCTGCTGAACTGCTAATGTCAAGAACCTGTGGGGTCAACTCTGTTTGGCAACCTCCCTGGCATGATTTCTTCTCCCCAGTCCAGACACTTCAATTTCCTCCCACTTCTAAAAGAGAGAGAGAGCTCCAGTAGGGATTTCCCAGCTGAAATCAGCAGTGCCATGTCCCCATGTGGTGCAGGATTGACACTATGCTCCTTCTCTCTGCTGTACACCACCACAACCAACAGCAGTTATGCTAGACCATTTAATAGAAATAATTTCATCCGAAATTAACGTGTGCCCCTCACGAACCGGGTGCAATCACTTTCTTGTCGGTACAAAAACCCACGTCATTGCGGAAAGAGAGACTTGGTTTTTATTTTTTGTTTGAGAATTTCTGTGAGTGGAGAGAAGCCGTTTGCTGCCCTCTGTTTTATTCTCGGGGCATCATGTGAGAAATTATTGAAAAATCTTTTCCCCAACTTCATAGGTAGAAACTCTAGTGGAGTGTTAATAATGTCTAGTAAAACGAAAGTAGCACCTCGAATTGCATGCAGAAGATACAAGAGACCAAGATGTCCAATCTGTTTTAGCTGCTTAGGTTGTGGTTGTGACTGTGATGACATGGATATAAGAAGCAAACTTTCTCAAAAACCAGGCGGAGTTCAGTCTGTGAAATCAGATTGTGCGGGAAAGCGATCGTGTCAGTCAACTGCTTCTCATTTGGATACCAATGATGGTATCCTCAAGGAAGAAACTGTTATCGGATGCGGGAACACAGTGAATTACCATCTAGTGAACATAATATAACAGCTGATATAGCCAGACCTTCATCAGGGCTCATCCCCAGAGAATTGAATTTACAGAATATTCAAGTCTTTTGAGGGTTGATGGTGATGCCACCTACAATTTCAAGAGTGAAGAACGACGAAGATACACCAAATCCTCAGAGGTTCTGAATGGTAATCGTATTGTACTTTTTTGTGTTATGATTTTGCATCTAGTGTGTTCTGTGTTGGTTCCGAATGGCATTGAAGGTCTAATGAAGGCAGTTGCAGAAAAATTGAGCAGAGAATTGGAGAGAACAAGTTGTGAAGATCTGTTGGTTATGATGGTCAGTGTTCAATGTACATTTCCACTGAAAAGTGTCCAGAGAAAAGTGCTCCACTAGTGCCTTTGTGTTCATCTATGAGTCTAAAATTGTTAGAAACATTGGTCAACCTGTTTGGTAAGATAGTTTCAAATAGGCATTGTGAATTATTGGAGGATGATTGCTGGATAAGAGATACAACCCCCAGAGAGGAGCATAATTCGTTACCAAGAATCGAATGTCAAGAAGGCTGTCAAATTTATCTTGTCGACAAGGAATATAAGAACTCTGTCATGGGGAACAAATACTTTTCTGCTTGATGGGGAAGAATTGGTCCTATCGTGATTTAAATGAATGAAAATCAAAGAGTTTGTCTACTGTGACTATTTGGAATGCGAAAGTGCTAGTGAGAATAGAATTCTGTACAGATATTTTATGAATCTTCTTTCTTCATTAATATCATTCGATCAAAAAGCTTAAAAAGCAGTTGACTATGCTGGTGGAATTTTACTCTATGACAATTTAGATATGTTCAACAGAATAATTAGCCCCTCGGTGGATGAAGCGCAGCAAGCTCCATGCTTAAAGGCATTGAGCATGATTGAATTGTTCATGAAATATGAATCTGATGACATGCATCTGGAAAAAGATTATTCTTCGTCTCATGACTTGGTTTTTGCACTGTCAAAACAGTCAATGGAAAGCCAGGGTGTACAATGCAGCAAGGGTCAAATTCCGTTTCGTATTATGCATTTCCTAAGAAAAATGAATGACGCAAAGCACCATAGTTTGTTATGTGATTGCAAGGATAAGATGAAACTTATGATGGGTCATATAGATCGCATGCACAATCAGAAAAGCTGATACATGAAAATCTTTGAATAAATGAAGCAATCCTTGTTATGGGCTACAAAATGAAGTACAAGCCTGTATATTTCCATGAAAAAATGGTGGAACACTACAGGAAAAAGGGCATGTCATGGCATGGATGTATGATCTACACGTGATTCCACCACCAATAATAGATACATTATCTCGTATTACAATAATATATCCTCAGGTGATTCCAAACAAGACTGTGTTGTTGTCCTTTCCATTTACAAAGGAATTGTGAATGTGTTTGAAGGAGGATTTTCCAAATGTAAGAAAAACTTACAAGCAGTCGAACAACACCAAATGCTACCAGAACGGTGTCTTGCTATTGGGTATGCTGTTAGTGAATAGGAAACATGGTTTGGAGTTCAAAAGTTATGTTCACACAGGACTGATTGATGCTCATTTTGCCATCAACATGATGTTGGTAATGACTTTCGTGAATATGGGATTTAACGTCATTTTCCTGATGCAGCTGTTTGAAGCCTTCAAAGTAACGGTGGAGTTCAGATTACAGCGGTTTTCCTGTTTGTTGATCAATTGTTCCAGCAATACAGCCGCACTTTCCGATTCTTTGGTAATATCAAGAGATTTAACAAGGTGATTATGGATGGTGATCAACTACATTTGTACAAGTATCGTCCATTGATCCCGTGATTTTCAATATCTCGAATACTGAAAATCCAAAGTTTGCAAGTGCTCACCCTGATGCATTTGATGATGAACTTGATTGTGAAGAGGATGAGCAAGGTGATGAAGTGGAAGACAACAGAGTAATTGATAAAAACACTGATGAGGAATATATGACAATGGCTGTGGAAGAACAAGAAACAAGCGCACCACTATGGTATGTATTTCTGTAACCAGCTAGATGAATTGTGATGCATCTCGAAGTGGTGGACACAAAATAAAAGAGAGGAAGAAAAGATGGGGTGACATTTTTCAGGTTCATAATGGATTTAGAAAGAGACAGCAATTGAAGGAAACTGGCACGTTGGATGATCAGGGCCGTGATGCATTGCAGCATGAAGATGACAGTGAGACTGAAACAAATGTCATTGTCTGTATTCCAAAAAGAGGATGAGGACTCAAATGCAGGGTGTTTAAGATGATTTTTGTTTCCACTGTCACGAAAATGAGACGTGCACAAAGGTGCTAGGTGCAGCAATGATCTTTTTTCATCCCGCACTGCCCTGCTCATGAGTAAAGGAAAGATCGAGCATTTGCAGACAAATGCTGCCCAACAAGACATTGATGATACGGATGCTATTAGCATGAATGGTGAAGTTGAAAATGAGGTGGAGGCAACCATGGGATACTAATGGCAGAAACCTTCCTGTCTGGATGGGCAAGGCGACTTGTGTATGGTAAAATTTATGGCGCAAAGTGCATTGAAGGATTCAAAGAGGATATATGAAGGGGGTCAAAGACAATAGAAACAAAATGGATACAGGTCGAATGCTTGAAGCCTTGTGAAAGAAGTACCCCAATCGATTTGACCTTCCTTCAGATACTTAAATTTAACAGTGCATCACAAGTTTGACAACAAAATTCAAGAAGCATGGGTCGTTGAATATCACAGTATGAGGAGTTCAAGAGCCATTCTGTTCGACAATAATGAGAAATGTTAGAGACAGCAACTACATGATTAGTCCCATGGCAGTGCTGGTGACATTCAAAGAAGAGCACGAGAAAGACAGTCAGATGAGCAGCTTTCCTACTGATGATAAAGTTAAAAGCTTTCAGTTCATATCATGTGTGCTGCCTGCTTCCCATGCTGTATTGCCTCAGGACTATATCTGCATACTTTAGTATACATTTGTACTGCGTAATACTAAAAACTCAAATGCCTTTAACCTTTTAATTTTTTTTCAATTTTCATTCCGAAAGACATTTTTAAATCTGTGATGCGATATGTTCAGATAACACCATTTTAAATGCTTCCACAATGATGACCTAGGGAATGTCAATGAACCCATAGTAAAGAGTGACCATCTGGCTCGTGAGGGGCATGTTAAAAACAATGTGTTTGATGCCGGATTCTAAACAACATACATTCCTAAAACTAATTAATTTTTATGTAGTACTTTTTAAAAATACCCTACAAAAACAGCAGACTGGAAATATTACATTATAAAACTAATTAAGTATATTTGATGTTATGATTTTAATTCTGTGCTGTACTTAGTAATCAGCCGTGTTTAGATGCAGGCAGGCAGTCTGTTAGGCAAACAAGTGGCTGGCTGGCTAATGATTTATAGCTTACATAAAATATTAAAAAGTAGACACACCATCTCTTGCATATTTATTTATTCCATATTACTCTGACTTGGTTGATCTTTCATCAGTTATCTACAGTAAGCTAGTAAATATCAATATTATATTATATCAGCAATGTTGAGAGAGAGACAAACCTTTTTGTTTTTTTTTTAAGCAGTTTTTATAATTACAAGGCATTCTATGGAAGAGAATAATTGAATTTCCTGCACTAGAGGTGCCAACATTCAAATGTAACCAAGTGATGAAGATACAGAAGAGATTTCTATGATGAGGTAAGGAGTATGCATAACCAAAAAATAGTGAAAGGATCAAACTGGTGCATTCTGAAAGCAGTAGTAGGGTCCTTTCAGAGGAAGAAAGGGAGGGAGAGATTACTTGTAGCTGGATTTTTTGACAGGTTAATAGAAGGCTGAAAAATAATCAGATTCAAGAAAAAATAAAATAAAATTGAACTTTGTCAAACACAGAGTTTCGTGCAATCTACCAAAACAGAGCAGTAGTTTCTTTAAAATGTTCACCTTTGTTTGCATTTGCTCAGTTGGAATCATGAATAGCAAGACATTTTAATGTTTCCACTGTTGTGTTTTTTTAATCAGTCAGTCAGATGAGAGAAAACCAGAAGTTGGTGAACTGGTGCAGAAGTAAATAATAATAAGTAATAATACACGTATTCAGCTTTTACTGACAATCTATGCTGCTAAATGTCTGGTGATCCATAATCTTCATCATCAAAATGACAAAACAACAAACTTTTATTTATTTGCTTAATTTTGATATATTTTTTCTTAGAAAAAAGCATTTCTTTGTCAAATTGGAGCAGATGTTACTATGGTGCATGCATTCTTCATTTACCACAACAAAAGAACCACATTACCAAGAAACATCAAGCATAAAATTGGCACTAAAACAACGAAAACAACAGAAGGAACTCTCTGAAATTACACGATATCACTACAACTTCACCTTTCTGATGACATAAGAAGCCTCCAGCTTGCCAATAGTCTTGATATACTGCTCGATGGCCCCATCATGATCTCCTTTACCATACAGATGGTCACCATACTGGGTGAAGATATCAATCAGCCCATCTTGGTCATACTGTTGGCTCTTGGCCAGGCTAAAACACAACAAAATCAATGTTTAGTGCTGAATAAGCCGAAGCTTTAGTAGCACTGATGAAATTAACAGAACAAATTTTTAGGGTTCTTTAGCTGAGGTAAAACTGCAAAACAATCTGGACACCAACAATCTGCTCTAGATATACGAAAATTACAAGAAAGTATCCATTAACAAGACTGCTTTTCGGGCCTGGTGTATCTTTAAGGATGAGATTAACACATCTGTCAAATAAATTAGAGATGCATTAAAAAACATAGGATAGCAATAAAAGGGCCATTTAATTTATTGGTCCTGCTCTGAATGATTGAAAAAGCAGCAGCAGTAGATACCTTAGAAGCAAATAATCCCACTTTCAGCTATCTGTGTTGATGATACTAAGTGTCTTTATGGTGTAGCACTGAATACAAATCAGCCAGTTAGCGGTCTCCACATAAAGCCACATTTTAAGGAACAGACAATATATAAACATTTTAACATGCTTACTATATAAGTCTCAATCTTGCTAGTTTGTTCCACCAAAGTGCAGTAGTTCAACAGTCTTCTAACCAACCAATAACAGCATTTTCTTTTTTTTCTTGTATTTGGTGCTAATCACTATTTATTTATTTATTTTCATTAGCTGGCAATCAGGTCTGATAATATAGAAAAATGTGCTGCAGCTGATTCATGTTACATGCAGTACTTGTTTGTTTGTCTTGATTATTTCTATTCTTGTCTGCTGAGCACCAAAGAGAATGCTCAGGATCATAGGAGAAATTAACTCTGTATTGTAGAGATTCCAAGATCAGATCAATAACCACAACAAGATCAAAATTTTAGAAATTTGCTAATTCTTCATTTTAATTAAAACCAAATTATGGTTAAATGTATGTAATGTTGCCTTTTTCAAGCCAGACTGATGGTTGTAGCTACCTTGATTGATATGTTCCCCCCCCCACCAAAAAAGAAAACAATTTTGGCACTATAATTGGGAACACCCTTTGTCTATTTTAGCTTTTTGGCTAAGGTAATCACCTGGTGGGAGAAGTTGAGCAGGCCTTTGGCCATGAGTCCCAGCTTTGTTATTGTTGCACTAACTCCCCATTCCTGCTTGTTCAGAACAGTATGTACATACCAGAATATTGACTGGACCACACCAAGAAAATAACTAACAAAGCAGCAGCAGCTCCTGAGATCTAGTGATAATACAACAAAACAGCACTTACTTGATGGCAATGTTATACAAATTCTTCTTAAATAACATCTCCAGTTTGGTTTGGGTATCTTTCTCAAGCAGCTGGTACACCTACAGAAAGATCAATGGCAAAACACTGACAGGGATTTTACCTCAAACTTTAACAAAGAAAAAACACCAATACATTTAAAGAGACGTCAAAGCAAATAAAGATAAAACCCTGAAGAAAACTTAGTACTGGAGAACCTTGGCTTTTTTCTTACTGTTGTTTAAAAATCAGTCCATTATTTATTTCTGCATAAGGTTTTATATTATTTTAAGCAGGAAGTTCAGTCAACTGAACTATTTTAATTGGATTTTTCTAAATCTATAATTCTGCCTTTGAGGTCAGTTTTTATTCTATCCAATCAAAATTACACCCTTCATAAAAAGTAAAGGCATCACAAAACATGACTTCACTGTATTGCTGCAGCATGAGTCCTTTTTGAATAAAAACCAGTACAGTACCTACCTACCTACCCACCTGCCTGCATTTCTTGTTTGTCACCACATGACAACAGAAACTCAACTGACTCCAGCTAGCCATCATCCTAGAAGTGCTAATAAATAATTACTCCTAAATAACAGCATAGCTTTCAGTCTGATTAACTAAATGTGTAGAATGAAGAATATGAAGATGAATAGAGTTCGTTTCAATATTATAGTTGACAGCATATATCAACCAGTTCTACAAAAATGATCAATTAACACTGAAGCTCCATGTCATTTTTTTTCCTCAAATTCATCCTGAAAGTTATATCTATACAGCCAGCCAACCTCAGTTTTATAACCACTCTCTGTAGGTACTAACTTGACAATGTTAAGCAGCTTGTTGTAGAGGTTAGAAGATTGTTCTGAAGAATAACAAGAACTCACACTCACCTTTCTGTCACCTGCCAGAATGTAGATGGAGCCCCACTCATACATGACATCAATCACCTCCTGAAATGGAGCAGTGAAGGCAATGAATTTGTTCTGGATGTCATACGCTGTCACTACATTCATCTCCATACCATGACCACCACTGACCAAAAAAAAAAGATACAAATAATTGTTAAAAGAGAGACAATGGATAAGAAACATTTGTAAAAATATTCTGATATACTTAATTTAGCATCTCATCTCATCATGATTTTTTTAAAAAAATTTAATTTATAAAATTGTAAAAAAAAAAAAATAATAAAAAATAAGCCAATAAATAGCTTGTGTGGGAATCTAATGGTTGGATATTTGGTGCTCTCTAGTGGAGTGTTCAACAAAAACTCTGTTGCACAATCATCAGAGACAGTAGTAACTAAAGATAAAAAAATACAAGCTCTAAAAATTGTAAGCAAGTTACTTGTAAGATTCAGCTTTTAAAGTAATCTGTCAGATTGGTTTGTCATCCTAGAGCTGTGGCAAAGAGCACATTTTTTAAATAATAAGAGCATTCATCTATAATTTCCTGCTGGGTGGCACCTCCCAAAAAACAGATTTAAATATACTTTGTTAGTTGTAAACCAATATTTCAGATAAAACTATAACTAGTCTAGATACGGACAAAATACTCAAGACATCCAATTGGCATTTTGTATAAGATGTAATGAGTATATGCAATTGCTGATGTATTCAGGCACAAAAGAATGTAGGTAAATGTAGAACTTACTGTCATTTCCTAAAACAGCTCCATGCACCTATGTAACTTATAAAGTTAATGCATAGTTTTTAATATCTTGGAAATTTTGTAATTGTCATTTTTATCAGAAGAAAAAGACTAATATGAACAACACTCACATAGCTGCAATGGGGCTGTTCTCTCTGCTGACAATCACCAGGTAACCACGGAACCAGTGCAACTGAATCTTTTCTCCATCAAATGCCAGACATGGCCCTCTTCCATCAGGCTGATAGAAGTAAACTGCCTGTAAGATTTCAAGCAAAAGGGACAGCATGTCTACAACTCAGATAAAGCTTCTGTAAGCCAAAAATATGTCAAGAGCACTCTTAAACATATTTATGGCATCATCCAACCCTATAATCTGTTCAAACAAACCACTCCAAGCAGTAAACATTGTTGCAGAAAAGTTTTTAAAATCCACAAGCATCAAAACTACTACTGCATTTACATAACTTTACAGTCAACCTTGAGGCAACAGATAAAGTATTTAAAAAAGGCATTTTAAAATGCAATATCTCAAACCCTTTAAATATTCCAAGAAGTTCTCTCCTTAATCATCTGTTTCTCAAACTTGGCAGCTACAATCACTCAGTATGTAAAAATTCTTCAAGCCCTTTTCACCAAATAAGTAAACTTTCTTTGCACATACATATCAATGCCAGTACTACATATTCTATATGAGGCCTAACCAGTGCCTTAAAGAGCTAAACTCTCATAATTTTTTTTTAATTGTTCTACTACACAATAGAAATGTTATATATATATTAGCAAAGCAAGCAGCAGCCACAGCTAAGTAACCCACAAAAAATGTCAACCTATATGAGAGCCATGGTTTTTGCTTAACCACAGAATGTCATCCATACAGATTGGACATTTGCTGTAAAACTGCAGTATTTCATAAGCTAATTTTGAAGAAATGTCTAGCTCTCTGACTGATGTACAAGGATTGATGAGCCTGCATCCAATTTCACAGAAAACCCTATAGAAATAGAGTAAAATTCAGAAACTTTTTCTGATTCAAGGTGGAAGGTAACTTGGAAAGAAAAAATGCATAAACAAACAAACAAAAAGTAAGGTACCATTCATCAGAAATGTGATAGGTGGGTAGACTTTCTTATTACACCAACATATGGAAAACAAGTGGAAGAATTTAGAAATAGCCAAGTAAATGTTTGGAGAAGTTATGAAGCCTCCAGTGGTATCTGCAAAAACGAAAACTACTATTTTGTTTGCAGCAATGAAAGTTAGTGGAAAAGGCATTTCAGATTAGGAAAAAAAAACATTAATAATTAAAATATATGATTAGCCAGTTGATCAAATTGACATAGATAGCCCTTATTAAAGATCTTCCAATAAAATAATTATATAATAACCAAAATAGCAAATGAAAAAGTAGATATTTCAGTTAATCACTGTAGAGGCTTTGTTATAACTATAAGTAATTCCCAGTGTCTTCTTGTACTTACGTCCTGACGCCCAATTACAAACTGGTTGTCCTGTGCAATGCCACTCATCACTGCACACCGCAACTTGCAGCCAAACTGATCAAGAGTTGTCTGCAAAAATTTAGTAACAATGAAAATATCTCCACTTGAATTACATAGTTAATTACTGAGAACTTTTAAAAAGAAAGAATTTCTAGCACAACAATTTATCAAAGCCCAGCTCCAGCACAGAAGCCTGATATTATGAAGCATAACATTGGTCTATATAGCAAAGCTCATGAATGATCAAATGCAAAAGATCCACCAGAAGGTTTATTCAAATCAAACCATGCACTATATGATGTTACCATTATTGAGAAAATATTGATTTATAATTGGTTTGCTGAAGTTAAATTTTCCAAATTAATTCTGTTTGACAGGCAACAAGTTGACTGTTATATTAGATATGAGAGTTAACAAGAATGAGGCAGAAGTAATCTTTCTAGGATAAGTATTTTTCCTTTTAGCCATAATTTTGCCTAATTTTATACTAACAGTGTGTATAAAGCACATCTGCAATGTAAACAAAGATGGATAAATTTACCCAGTAGTTGAAAATCAAAGCAAAACTTATCCTTTTAAAACAAAGTATCAATATGGCAAATGACCTAGGAAAAGCATTGTTTTACAGAAAACTAGAAATAATATTTAATATCCATGCTTGGTTTTTAATTTCAAATTATATACTAACACTATAAAATTGCAAATAAAATCTAGTTTTTTTTCTTATACAAATCCATCATTTGAATACTTTTCTATTTTTGTTTGTAGTCTCTCAGTTGGTCATTCGAACTATAACCACCTGCCTACTCCACAAGGAACTGTCCTTAATGTGTAGATGCCAATTCTGCTGACTAGGCAAGCTATCAGGACAAACATTTGGGAAACCCTATCATAGAAGCCCAGGCAATATTCAGTTCAAAAACATCCAATCCAGTCCCTACTCATTTGTGCACACGCAGGAAAGTCCTACTCATCTGTTTAGCTGTGGAAGCAAACTTGGAAAGCTATATGATGGACTGGTACAGAAAACATGCAATGGAAGGTTAACCTAAGTCAGCCAGCCCCAGCACAAAGTGAGCCAAGGTCTTGTCACAGTAGCTAATCAGCTTGTTATATTGCTCAGCCATCAGTCACAATATATCTTAGCTAGACAGCTTGCCAGTAAAACCTTAGCAAATAGTCTAAGGATTATCAGAAAACTAGAAAGGCATTATTTGTCATTTCCATTCTACTGGAGCCAAAATCTCCTATTTTGCTCACCCTTTGATCTTTGGCAGTCACAGCAATTGACTGTGTGTTGATTTCCGTAACAACAAACAAAATGATGTCTTTTCCTGCTGTTTTGAACCCCAAACCTGTTATAGGCTTCTGAGCTTCATAAACTATTCTGGACTTGCTGTGCCTAGAAAAGAAAATTTTTTTAAAAAGTTCACCTTGAAAAAAATTAAATGCTACATGTTTAAGTGGTTAAACCAATAAATTTCTAGAGAAAGTTAGAGCTACTGCAGCTATGATTTCCAAAACAGTATACATTTACAAAATGTTATGAACATCGTTTGGTGGCTTCAATCTTTTAAAAATGACCTATTCTTACAGTTCAAATATGAGATGTGAATTGTTTAGGGTATAGAGCAAATATCAATTACAGTTCTGTTTGCATTAAAAGACAGCAAAACTGGCTATTTTATGTGAAGTGCAAGTACCTAGATTCCAAGATGAAAATATTTTCCACATTAAGTACACTTTATAATTACAAACTGAAAAACTACTAAAAATTGAAGTGCAAAGCAGTTTTAGTCCCAAGTTTCAGGTAAGCAGTTACCTGTCTCTTGTAACATCTCCTTTAAACAGCACAACACTGCCATTCTCAAAGCCCACAGCCATCCAATTCAGGTTTTCATGAACTGTCAAACAGGTCACCTGTAAGACAGGAGAATTGAGTTACAAAAAAATTTGTTACCTCCAAGATAGATAAATAATGAATCTTGAATTCTGCTCATATTTTTGTGAATTTCTATGGTTATTATTAATGTTAAAATGAGACAAAAGAAAAGGATGACAGCAGCAAACATTAGTAAAGGTTGAAATAAGTATTTTTGAAGCTAAATTAAATCAGTATATATTGTTTACTAGTTAAAGAACTAATGTAATGATTAGTAGCAATAAATAGCCAACCACTATGCAAAAGTTTTCTTTTATAGACAGTAGTAGACAGGAGAAACAATGAAATAGGTAATTTCATGACATGACCCTGTATTTTGTTGTTTCACTATAAAGACTTTCAAAGTATGAATATAAAAAATTAGCATTAACATCTAACTCAAACTAAAAATAATACTCAAAAAGTAACGTATTTCAAAAATAAAAACAGTTTTAATTGCCCATTAAAATGTTCAAATCTTTAGGCATGTACAAAATACCCATAGAACGTTTCTTTTAACCATAGCAAATGAAAATACAAAAAATACCTAAGTCTTTCTATAAGTTCACATAAAGCTAGTAATTGCCTTAATGTACACAAAATATGTTAGTTTTGTAAATGACTGCAAATGAGCTAGGCACCTCTAATATAGAGTTTTACCCATAATTCAGCTGGTTTTATGGGAACTTTCTTTAACAATATTTTTAAAAAATGATAACAGAATATTTTTAAGTGATCATTAGGAGAATAGTTAAAATAACTGTTTGTTTCTAGTTTCAAGTTATTTTATCATCTCTGACCAGGTAACCATTACATCTGTACATTAAATATACATCAATGTTGATACAACTTACTGAAGTTGGTTTGTTGCCAGGAATGGCTCTTGCTATTCTTGTACACAGAGGACACCCTCTTTCCATCTAAGGGAGCAAGAAAAAAAAAAAACATACAAAGCATGAAATCCCAATAAACAAACCTGAGATCATGAAGAAAAAGAAAAAATAATATTTTATAAATATTTATTGACTGCTAGACAAACTGCTCAACAACTAAGGGTAACAACGGAGCAGCCTGTGGTGTAAGGATTAGACTACTGGACTGCATGGTTAAGGGCCTATGTTTGAAGAGATTTTTTTCACTCTTCTTCATCAGTGACTGCATCTAAAAATGAAGAGTTCCGGTAGGGTTTTTCCAGGTACACATGGTGATGGTACTGTGGATAACTCCTGACCGGTTCACACCCCGATCACCACTCAAGAAACCCTAACCATACCGAGGTAATTACTCACTCGGTCACCAAGGTTTCTTGACTGGCTTGCACCTTGACCAGAACTTAAGAGCCACCAACTAACTAACTAACTAGTTGCTCAATCACCAAGGTCTTTTGACTGACTCGTACCTCAACCATAGCTCAAAAGCCCCCAGCCATACCAAGCTAACCACTCATTCAATCACTAAAGCTGATACCCACACCTTCCCTCTTCTGGATCCGTTGTAAGATGTAATTAAACCTTGAAAAGTCAGGACAGGGTTTGAGGAGGAGGATAACTATTGACTCACTCCATTAAAATTAATAAAACTTCCCATTTGTTTGAAAATTCAAGCTAAAGAAGAGAAGTTCTTGAACATTTTTCTTAATTTCTTATCTAGAAAAAAGAGATGTAACACAAAGATTTAAAATTTTTTTTTAACAGAAAAAGCATGCAATTTTATTTTTAAGCACAAACAAATTAAAAGCATTTAACATGATGCAAACCAGCATAACTTACCTTGTCCAAATTCCAGACTTTAATAAGTGGATTGATACCTTGTTCATCTTCCTAGTAAAACAAAATATATTTTACAATAATCCTAAAAAATCAAAGCTTCACTGTTAGTATTATTAATTTTAAATGATGATGGGTCAAATTTACATTTAATTCTACTATTAAAATAAATAATTATCTTTTCCCTTCTGTGGTCTAGGGTAGCTCAGTAAAGATAAGACTAAAATGGGCTAAATCAACATAATGGTAAAATTCCCAGGTAACCAAGAAAATAGTTTTGCTAAACACCCCCTCCCAGTTATGTTTTTAACTAACTACTTATAAAAAACAACAAACTTTAAAGTTAAAAACCACAATGACATCATCAGGTCCATAACTACAGGCCCAGTGGTTATTTACTGGGTTGATTCTGGTGACAGCTGAAGTCTTCATCATTCATGAAGCCAGACATACTGTTACAGCAAAATTTAATAATTATATCAAGTAATCTTTGTTTTTATTTCCATGGAACCCTTACTGATTCTAAACCTATTCATATTAACACTTTCAAGCTAAATTTTATTCACTACACAATGTGTTGGCACTGCTCTGTAGTTCTCCCAACTTACAGGAACCCTGCTAAACATCTTTCAACAACAAAGGGCACAAGTGAATGCTCATAACAGTAGAAGTGCAAAATGACAAAATACCTATAAACATATGCCTTAACCACAAACAGGGGCAAGAGGATACTGCACAAAAATAAGATATAGCAACCAGTCAGCAAATGTCATCTTAATATACATTTGATTATTACAAACTAAACAAGACATAGTAGAACATCTGTCACACAAAGAGAAAGCACAATTGAAAAATAATTAACATAATGCACCAAATGTGTCACTACATCTAGTTTCCTAATAACCATTTAGAAATCATCATCTGAAGTTTTCATATATGATGAAAACTGGTCATATGACATGCATCAAGGATCAAAGGCTATAGTGACATTAAATGAAAAAAAAAACAACCTTTTTTTAAAAAACTAACCATAAAATTAAAAGTGCTATATAACACTATCAAACTATTTTTTAAATCCTATATATGAACATTATTTATTGTACTAGGGACATTGTTCAAATAAAACTCATCCGAAAAAGGATCACCATAATCATATCCAGCCAAATTTAACTTGAACGTTCCTAATAATATCATATAATGTTTAACAAAATTATCTTTTAAGTTATAAGAATCTCACCTGGGTGAGTAAATAAACAAGCAAATCATTGTGAAATTTTCATAAAAGCAATATTGTCCATCATTTATTCATGAACACACAATTCTTGCAGCAAAGCAGTGACAACATAGGCCAACCTCTGAGACAAAATGAGATGTAACACTAGTGTAATTTCAGTTAAAATTGAAACGGTTACAAAATCTGTTCTTTGTTAATTCTGGCGAAGTGTCCTTTCTAGCCTCAGTTTTTAGTCATTGAGCTGTCCAGAATATCTAAAATGTTACAAAAACCAAACCAGTACTTGCTGCAAGTATTTATACACAGTGTACCAAAAAAACAAATTATTTAACTATTGTTATTTTCAGAGTTCCATTCACATAGTTTAACCAAAAAAAGTCTGTAATTAAGCTTGTTTCTTCCATTAACTATATTCAGATACTTTATTTTGTTCTGTCTCTAAAAATAATGGTAAACTCTTTCTTTTTAAGAATCAGATTCCTATTCTGGACAGATCACTTGCTGTTTATATAATTAGTTGGCATTCTGTTGGCTGTCCACATGAGTAAGAACTGGAAGGGAGAATCCAGCCTTATTAAACCATGCTGCTCTTAATTCTGCCCACAAATTTAAGTTGAATGATATCAATACTGACCACACAAATTCAGGAGTCATTCATTATCCCTTAAGATATGCACACCTTTCTTAATGATGAAACATCATCCCCGCAGTATATTTTTCTGTATTTTTCAGGAGTACTCGTTTGCTTTTTTAGCTAGGTTTGTACATATTTTGTAGAAATTATTCTACCAGTCTGATTTTTTTGATTTTCTTAAAATGTCCAGCTACTATGGAGAAAAAAAAATAAAAGTTAAGAAAAAGAAAATGAGCAGCACATAGATAATAGTTGAAATATGGTTCCAGAGAAATAAAACTGAGTAAAGTAAAATATATCAGAATGTGAAAAGAAAAAGTTCCTTTAAACCTGGTGCAAAGTCATTCTCTAGTTATACTTACACCAATGGAAATTAACAAGTTGTGTTGCTTCATTTGATAAAGGTGTGAAACCCGTATCTCATAAGCCTTGAACGCTGTCACCTGAAGCTGTCTGTTGATAAGGTATAAAAACCCCTCGTGGTCTCCAACAATTATCTGACCTCTTCCACTTGCACATACTGAGATGTTAAGTTCCTGTCGCAAAAATAATATGAAAATGTTGATGAAGCACAAATGCTTCTGAAAAGCCATTTGGTGTGTAAGTTACCTTATTTGCTTTTGCCAAAGGATCAGAAAATTATAGTTTTGTTTCAATAATGTTCCGTGTGAAAGTAAGCTGCTTGTCAAACACTTTTAAAATGAGTCATGTATTCCAAAATCTGATTTTACTCTTGGCAAACAGCCATGATTAGAATGAAAAAATTCTCAAAGTGAAATTTTGAAAGAAAAAATATGGTAAGTGTAAATTTTAGTTAACTTCTGAAAGATGTATAAACTATATAATAATAATAATAATAGCATTACATTACTACAAATGTGTACTCACTTACCTTGAGTTTATCAAATACTTCATTTGTTTTGGGGTCTTTCACAAGTTCTTTATCAAAAAAATTAAATCGACGCCACTAAAAAACAAACAAACATTTATTGTAAATCTGTCTGTAGTCCACATTTAGTTCTGTTTTGTAGCAGAATTGTGGAGTGCACCAAGTTCTGTAAATGAACCAATTGATGGGATTACTTCTAAAATAACATTAAAATCCTAACAACAAATGCCATTGTTGCCTTAGAAAGCTAGGCCTAACCAGGCAAGTTCATTAAGTTGATGTATGGACAAACTAATAATTTTTTACAATTAATCTTTGTTTAAAGCAAAAAGAGTCACCCAAGCAGAAATCTTACTAAGAAAGAATGTTAAAACAACTGATGCTAGGAATTTTAGGGTACTTGCTGAAGCATAATTCAACATAAAACAGCTGGTTTAATTTTATCTTTTGTACTACTGGCACAATGGATAAAGAATCTATTTACCCATCATCCTTACAACTTATAGAGACCTTTGTTAATTTTCATTTATTATATTCTTTTCTAACCTTCTGAAGAGTCGAAATCTGATGTACCACATCAGAACAAAGAAAGTCACACAAGACGACCCAAAATACATTCAACTAAATATGAATTATACAATGACAACAAGAAAAGCTAAAACAAATGTTGCTAATGGTTTAATTAATACGTATACATTTTAGCCACATAACAACTACAACAGTTTCTCCTTATTTTCACCATTTTTTTTTTACATTAATTTAAATAAGAGTGGTTTTCTTTTATTATGACTACTCATACAGAAAATATACATTATACACTTTTGGTTTCAATTTTAAAAGGGGCCAAAATCTTACCTGACAAACTTTTTGTATTAAAAATTTTTGCCATTATTCACAATAAATTTAATGTAGATAATCATTTATTGTCTTGAAAAAGACAAATCTATAAACAGAGATGATACAGTATTCTAAATATCTGAATAAAGAATTTTTTTTTTTGCTTAAATTGTTTCGGTGCACACTTACCTGTGCTGCTCAAATAAAATATACCTATATGATGCTATAAATTTTTTTTGTTATATTGTAATAATGATTATAATAAGGCTTATCAGATTTGTGCTGTTACTGAGCTCAGTCTGTTGCAAAGGCAGGTAGGTCAGTTTCCCTTCTTCCAACATCCTCTAATGCACTTAGCAGCAATGTCTGCCCAATTTCTTCCTCTACACTAGTATGGATACAAAGTCCCTTGAGAACCGGTCTACAAAGATAGATGACATCCAGGCATTCTTGCTGTGGCTATACAAAAATGGCAACACCATGATGAAATGATGAAAACATTTTGACTTCCCAAACTCCCATATGGCTAATGCTGTCAGCTTGTGGTTCCAAGTCTTGTAGCAGGGAAGCACAGTAATTCTTTTCCTGATATGCTTGTACCCATTGGTCTTTCTCTCATCTCCTTTAATTACTAATATCTTCTCCAGTAGCAAGTAAATCAGTACTGTTTCACAACAATTGTAAACTGTTCTCCACTGTAGTTGCCATCTTCAAGAATCTTCTTTAACAGTGGATAGAAGTCAGCAGCCATCTCATCTGCTGATCACCTCTTATCATTATCTGACTAATTCTATGACATCTCTTGAACTTCCAAAGCTGTTCCTTGCTCGCCTTAAATGTCATATCAGTGTTTAGCTGTAGAGAGCTTCTTTGCTTTAGTTTTCATAGCAGCTCCCAAGGATGGCGCAACCTCAGCATACTCCTGTGTAAGCCATATGTAAATGATCTTGTCCAGTTTCTCATCTTTGTTGAGTCTGGCTTTCTTATTTTAAATGTAAGCTATTTGTTTGTTTGTTTGTTAAATTAAAAGTTAGAAATCCACAAAACTTTTCTTTTTTTTGGAGACGTTGAATTTCATTGACAAAGAAAACAAATAATAATAATAATAGACCGAACAGAACACGGGGATTAATTAACCCTGAGATCCCCTAACTGATCAGTGGGAGACCTTACTAACCAGGCCGCCTGTGTATGTATGATGTACCTACACTGACAGGATCGGCGGACCTGAATTCATCAGTGGTGCATATATATATAACTGTAAACGAAAGAATGCAATGACTCTACAGATCTAGCGCACTGTAACCAACCTACACGAGGGCTCGCGGCGCGGCTAACACGCGGAACAGTCTAGTACAAAATAAATCACCAACGCCTACCTGCAAAAATGCAGCCATATTTACTGCGTCCTTGACCTGCCTCCGCTTATGGTCAGCACCAGATTCCAAGTATATCAGCAGTTCACAAGTCGGGTCGGATACCAGGTATTAAATATTTAATTAAATAATTATTAATTTTGACGCAATGACACTTCGGTTATTTCTGGTTTCGATAATGGCGTTTTAGATGTTAGCTCTGAGGGTTGCCTAGCAACGGGGCTGCCGCGTTGTGACAGTTATAGAGGGGCATAACAACTCGTACGGGTGGAGATTCTTATTTATGTTGGAAAGTTTGCGGTTAAATTTCTACTGAAATGAATTGAAACTGTTACGAAGGTAAGTGCGTCTGGTAGAGTGCGGATCTGCGGGGGGGTTTTTTATTTATTTATTTCTTTTAAAGATATTTTTTCAAGAGTCTCCGCAGCGGACGCGCCCGTCTCCCTCCGTGGCTCGTCACCGGATTTGAATGAGGACGGCGACAGTCACTCACCACCCCAACCCCCTTCCCTCACTCCCTCCCGAGGTCGGGCAGTAAATAAAACCACGGCAGGCTCGTCCGTCCGTCAACACACCTCCCTCCCCTCCCCTCCCCTCCGAGGTCGGGCAGTAAATAAAACAACGGCAGGCTCCGTCCGTCCGTCAACACGCCTCCCCGTGATCCATACGAGGAGCCGAGTTCCACCTCCAGCCCGGCCGGCCGAGACCGTTTAACTCCGGCCTCACACCCTCCATCTGTTCACATTTACTCTCAGTGGCCGCATCCCCTCCCCTCCCCTCCCCTCCGAGGTCGGGCAGTAAATAAAACCACGGCAGGCTCCGTCCGTCCGTCAACACGCCTCCCCGTGATCCATACGAGGAGCCGAGTTCCACCTCCAGCCCGGCCGGCCGAGACCGTTTAACTCCGGCCTCACTCACCCTCCATCTGTTCACATTTACTCTCAGTCCCCTCCCTCCCCTGTCGGGTCCAGCGCGGCTGGAGGCTTCACGAAAGGGCCGCCGGCCTGGCGAATAATCGGGGTGGGTGTTCGTAATTTCGTGGGCGGAACGAAACCAGTCTGGGGTTTAGGTGGCGAAAACGGAAACTGATCACGAAAGAAACCGTTCGTCGTCTCTACTCGGTCGCCATTAGTTTATTTCTGTATGGACTAATTGACACCAAATTACAAGTTTCGGTTAACTTCACAGAATATATCGACAAGCTGGCTTGGTTCTCCTTCTTTTTTTTTCCCAATATAATAATGCCAAGAAAGACTCGTTTCTAAGCTAGCATCCAACACAGCAGCATGATAACGTACGATGTTTTAAGAATTACTGGGGGAAAAAAAACACCCAGTATTGGTCTATTTTGACTCCTGTTGAGTAATATACCCAAAGGTGATTCAGGCTATTTATTTTACAGACGAATGACAGCTTTCTGTTCCACACACACTGTTGGGAGAAGAGTGGAAAAATAGTAAAAATGGTCATTAAGCAAATGGTCTTTTCATGTATGAAAGATCAGTACTAATTAAAATAAATCACAAACCTTTAAACTATAAATAAAAAAAAGAAGCAGAATGACACACTGCCAAGACTGCAGAAATTACTGAGATTGCAGTCACATGAGTTATCCTGGAAACACTGGTCAAGGAAGCATTTAAATATTGCTGTGCTCTGTCAGAGCATATCCAATGCAGAAAGCAGCACAACTGAAAATATAGTCTACAGCTGTGGTTAAACTAGCAATGACTATCTCAATAAAAATGGTCAGAGATCTTTAGTAAGACTCAACACAGATGTCTTGCAAGAAATACTTGAAACAATCAAATACACCAATATGCTTTGCTTTACGTCTTACAGTGTATTTATTGAAGAATTCAGTAATATCTGTTGAAAGATCATTGTGCAGAAGTCAAAATGGATAAAACTATTTATGGAATGGACTGGAGAAGAAAAAATGCAGGGCTAAATAATTTCTACACAGGCTAGATATGAACATCAATATAGTGTTTCACCTTCAGAAGCACAGATATAGAGGAAGTAATAATTGAACAAGAGCAGCCAGTTTATCTATGGATCAAAGTCATGTAATTGCTTCTACTAGACAGATAGAAGCAGTAAAGAAATCAATTTGAAAGCAAGTTTTACACACCATAGAATACCAGTAATAATGTCAGAGCTTCACAAAGTTTTCAAGGTTGTGAGAGTTTGACCACATTACCAGCTGTCATGGCAGAAAGTAGCCACTCATGAAATCAGATTGTGAGAGTTTGACCACATTACCAGCTGTCATGGCAGAAAGTAGCCACTCATGAAATCAGACAGAAGCTAAATAATGCAAAATATTGTGACAGTCCATAACAACCAAATCAGGCAGAAAAATTTTTTGTTCCTTACATATGGCAGAAACTGTAAGGTTTAAAGAGTTAAGAGAGAAATCCGTGTTTTTTGGAGGAGATAGGGCAGAGAGTTTCAGAGCAAGGTGATAGCTTTTCTCAACAAGTTAATCAGAGAGAGACTGTACTCTCACGACCATGTGCCAATGCTGTAAGAGACCAATATTATTGTTAGCACATCAGAATGTATCACTACCTTGAGCTATTAACAAAATAGTTATAGGTTGCCTGGTTAAAAGATCCAAAAGATTAATTGAGAAATATTTGTTCTGTACATAATTATACACAGCTTAAATCACACTTGAAACTTTTTGTAATCAAAGTACTTTAATTCCTGGTAATGTTTATATTTTGTCCTGCATCTGTTTGTTTATTCTTGATTGTTAATATTATATCAAGTTAATTTAGCTTGATTGTTTTTAGACAGTTGGATATATTAGTAAATGTTATAACATAATTGAAGAACTTATCATCTTAAGAGGAGAAATATGATTGTATGGATTCCTACCATATTAATTTGAACATTATAGGTTTCACATACCCACATTTATTTTGTATGTTGGGTAGGAGCACTTCTTGTGTCATGTAGCTCTTACAGACATCTAACATGATCTGGCTTTTCTCACAAGGTGGCTTTTCTCACAAGGTTTATAGGTTTTTTAAATTGCTGCTATGAGGTTGGTCTTATTTGTTTGGTCCTTAAATGTTTTTTAAGAAACTTTCATGTTGCTCATTGTAGTTATGTCTGGAATCTGTTTGGTCAGAGAAGCAACTGCAGTAGTTTTAGAAGCATGAAATGTTGCTCAATCTTGCAGGATATGGTAATTACATTCAAGGAACCTCTGATGAAATTTAGATATCTATCAAATGCAGCATATATTTATCTCCATATAAATAGTATTGCTCTAAATTTGCTTCTTTTGTTAGTAGGTTGAAGACATGTTGGTTAAAAATACCTTTTCAACCTTTCTCTAGACCAAACCAGTGTATCTAGAGGATATGAATTTGGGGAAGTTTAATGGTGTCTATGAAGACTCCAGATAGCCACTTTGCCTGGGGCTTGCCAATATACATTTCATTAAACAAGAAGATTGCCTTTATTCACATTGTGTTTTTGTGAAATGGTTATACCTTTCTTTCTAAACAGATCAATTATTTAATAAATAATACCTAATGACTATGAAAGATAGTCAGAAACAGTGTAAATGGGCTGAATGGCTTTGGATCAACCAGTTACATGACCAATGATAATTGATCACACTTTTTAGTAAAATAAGTCTGTATTTGTTGATTTAAAACAGGATTCTGTCTAATGTTTTCAGACAGTTATTACTAGAACTTTTATTTTTTTTTCTTTCAGAGAAATTCAACAATGAGTAGAAGAAAGCAAAAGCCCAAGGTTTCAGATTTATTGGCATCACGTTTAAGTATATCCGGGTAGGTGTTCAGTCAGCAGCCTGCTAGATAGTTACTAAAATATTGAAAAAGAGTTAAATATATAATATATTGAAAACATCTTGGGGATCTCAAAAAAATCCTTAAAGTGAAGTTTGATGCACTTTAGCTGCTAACAACTGAATGCTAGGAATAAATAACCAGACTATCAAACATATAGCCAAACGTTTAACTCCTTAGTTCATCCACATATAGAATAAGTTCTTATAAAGATATTGAAATGTTACAAAGAATTCAGTATAAATTCACCAAAATGTCTTCAAGTTTTAAACATTTAGCATTTACAGAAAGATTAGCATATTAGATTTCCTCAATTTGTATTTTTATAATTTTAGGGAAGACTCAATATAATATGGGTTTTCATGATTTTGAGTGTGTAGACAGTAAGAAATTCTTTTTTGGTTGTCTATGGTTATTTTTATATTTTTGTGGGGTTTAAATGCAACTTTGAAAATGGCATTGTTTATTAAATCTGGCTGTATGGCATCACTATGAATGCTGCTGGTACATTATCATGGATTACGTCAAACAATCATCTAAACACATGCATCTTGAAGTGATACTGAAATGTGGAAAATTCTAATGTCTACATTTTCCTATAAATTAATTGCTGTGGTATTGATATCTATATAGTTTTTTTTACTTTTTCTGAATCTGTTATGTTGGGGCCATTCTGATGAGCTCAAGAGATTTATTATATACAAAAGGTTACAATTTTTATATTATGGAATTTACTTACTGAATTTTCTTTGGTTCACTATTTTGGTATATATTGTGCAGGAATGAAGTCCTTATTTAATCTATATAAATATGTGAACATACTATCCTGTAAACACCAGTAGTAATCCTCATTTTACTGTAGCAACAGAATAATCAAGCTTCATGCTCTGATAGGAAGTAGATTGGAACTTTTTATACATTGTACAATTTTATAAGTAAAAAAATTGATTTTAAATTATACATCTAATTTGTTGCATTGAATGATGACTGAAAATACAGAATCATTTGAATATCAGAATGTAAATTAATCCATTTTTTTTAGTTACTCAATGCTTTCTTCATATTTTGTATGCCTATTTCATACTACCTTTTTTCAGGGCTCCTGCAAATACCACATCTTGTCTTAGCAGCATTGAAGCAGAATACATTAAGAACTTACAACGACAAATCTATTTTCTTGAGCTAGAAGCCAATTATTTGTATCCTTTTTATAGTATTTTTTTATTCTTAAAACTCTACTTTCAACATCAAAAAGTTAAGGATATTAGATGAAAATTAAATCTAAGTAATTTGCTTGGAAAATTCATTGCATTTCATTAAGTATAAAATTCAATGGATTCATTAGTGAGAAATTAGTAGCCATCTAAGGTGTATTGTTCATTATTACATGACATAGCAACACCCCAAACCACAAACATTCTGTTACTTTGATAATGTATTGGGCCACTATTAGTACATAGGCAGTCAGGTGTATCATACTGCAGATGAGGTGTCTGACTGTACTCAAGGAATCATACAGAATTTATCCAGTAGTGTAGGCTACTGCTCATTCAGCATCTTTTGTCATTTTTATGATTATAGCTGGCTCTCTCATAGATGTTCCCTAAATTTTCAATTGGGAAAAAGTTTGGTAACATAGTATTCCATGATAGATGATAATTCCATAGGCTTGATAGAAATCCTTCACAATACTGATTTAATGGGAATATGCATTGACACCTTGGTAAATGGATCCCAGCCCATAACCATATGAAACTGGCACTACAATTGGTGTGAGAATGTTAGAATATACTTGTTATACATTTCCTGACAATGATTATCTCAGTTCTGTCAAACTCCACAATACCTACCCACCATCTTTCACCATACTAATCATGAGTCTCTTGTGTTACAGGGTTGTATCACTCTCTAGTTTGCATCCGTATGCATTCTGCCAACTCTAAAGTCAAGAATGCTACCCTAAATTCATTAGCGAACATCATAACATCAGCCCATCTGACCCATGTTCACCACCACTGAATTATGCACTAGTGGAATTTCTTTGGTATCTATCAGATGGGCAAAATGGTACGTTGCTGTGTAGTAACCATGTAAGCAGTTACACACAGTTTGAAAAGAAATTTTTCTTCCCTGTAACCTGAGATTTTCACATTGATGTGGCTATCCAAAATCAATTTTTGAGGATTTTCCTTATAGTAGACCTGTCATATTGAAGATTTGTTGCTCTAAGTCATTTACTATGTAGCTTGTTCAGTTATGTCAGTTGCCTGATGTTGCTACCATAACTGACTTACTGTCTACATACTGAGACATACCAATTTTACCAGAAAATATTGTCTGTTAACCCTCCATAATCTCAAATTACCGGTTGTATTTTATTTTCTTCTTTTAACAAGTGATTTTGACTCTGTATGGTGATAAAGCAAATTCAGAATGGCTTAGAAAGTTTCTTTGACTTTGTCATACATAACATACATGCAGCTTTGTTAAATATAAGAAGTTCTACTTTCAACAACAGTAGTGTAAATGACGTGTGCAAGAACAATTAGCTAAATGTACTTAATTTTATTTTGAATAAGCTGTAGAACATTCACATGAGAAAATATTTGCTTGATTGAGATATTTTTAAAAAATTATTTACTGACAAAGTGCAATATCCCAAACATTTTGTACACAATATAATTTACCTGTTTTCAAATTTGGCCATATGTTTTATATTTTTAAATTACAGTATGTAAATAAATACCTTGACAGATGACTCACCATCTTTGGCAAATTTTCATTAACTGATCAATAGACGAGATGCTGCTAAAAAAAATGCAACATCTCAAACTTATGATTCACAAACAATGCTGAGAAAACTCAAGGTTAGTGGGACTTTTTATTTTTTACGACATTTTTATGGAGCTTAAATGTGAATCGATGGTGGTGTATGGCACATCTCCTATCTACTGTTTGGCCATGGTCTAAAAAATTGTGGGTTTTGGTTTTCTCCAATGTTTATTACTGCTCTTTATTCAGTACCTAAAAATATTTCATTCATTAGTTTTTGGTCATAACAAAGTTAGAATTACCTTATGTGGTCACTTGAGGTAAGTCAGAATTAAATGACAGTTAAACAATTGCAAAACTAGTCTTACTTAGGGACAAGAGAGAGAGAGAATGTGTGTGTGTGTGAGTTTGTGTGTGTGTGAGAGAGAGAGTTTTGTGTGTGTGTGTATATAAATGAGTAAGTATCAGTTGTGGGCAACCCTTTTACTCATAATCAAAAGTTCTAACTATGCATAAATGCAATTTTTCTACATAATGTTTTATAATTGGAATAAACCCAAGCAAACTACTATATTAGAGAAGAGTAAGAAAATTTCACTTTTATTTTAAAACTCAAAAGTTAACTGGCTTGAAAAAAGCCCCTCGGTGACATTATATTAAGGAATAATCATTAGTGAGGTATAGTAATGACTATTTGCTATTTTGAACAATAATAGGTGACAAAATAATTTAGCAGATTCAAAATTTAAGGGAACACAACTGTATGGTTTTACATCTACTGTATTTTGTTGCTATTTATGCTTTTAGTGTACTAATTTCAAATTACCAAATGTATATTAGAAATAATTAACCATTTTCATACAGTGACACTTTGGAGAATGGTATGTCCCTGTTTTTGCTATGTAATGTTCATAAATTATAGCATAATATATGTGTATATATATACCTTTACTGTACTGTCCATATTAGATGGTTACAATTTGAGAAAGTTTTTAGAAAAGAAATGATTAAAAAACAACAACTGAAAACTCTGATGTAGACTTATTCTAAAGTAAAATAATAATAAAATATGTTTAAACAATGTACATTTAATGTTCAAATAATGGTTGCAGGAATTATGTTTTTAATGCTTTTCTTTAATTCTGAATAATGAAAATTAAAAAAGGATATTTTCAGATTCACTACAAAGTCATTGCTACAGTATACATAATTTTTGTGCTGACATTTTTCATTAATCACAGTTGTGTGAATTACTTTATGTTTTTTCTAATTGGAAAAAAAAACTTGCTGCAAACAAAAAGTCACCTTTTGAATGGTTGACTGCAGCTTTGTAATCTAAACAGTTGTTTTTTAAAATGATCTACATATTGAGAATGTATTTTCTTAATGAAATATTAGAAGTGTGTGCATGTGTGTGTAATATGAGGCAAACTATAGTACTTGCTGATTTTGCTGACAGACTATTTTTTGGTCACCTGAAACAGAAGATACTCTATAAAATTGGAAATTTTGAAATATTTTTATTTAGTAATTAAAAAAAACAAATTCTGATTTCTTTGGTGCACTAAGTGTAATGTGGCAATTTTGTGATTTGCTTACATTTTTGTTGGCCATGAAAATACAAAAAATTTATCTTTTTAAGGACAAAAATATTTCATTCACAAAATTACAAATGCCATTTGTCCTGTATGCTATCTTTAGTTGAGCTTCACTGAAACATTTCACATACTATAATATGGGTAAAAACTTCAAAAGTAAAATCTTGGATGAGGTGCATTATTACATATGGAATTTTCTTTGTCATGGAGAAGACTCAATTCTTTAGTTAAAACAAATGATCTTTGTAATTTTGTGGATGAAAAAAAGTTGTATTTACATTTTTGCAACCATGAAGGTGCAAATAAATTATTAGAGGATATGGGGCTATGTTTTTACAGCACTAGTAATGCCTTATAAAATGTATTGATGGTGCTATAACTGATGTCATATGTTTTGAGCTCATCCATACATTTAATTAGGAATTTGTAACAACTAGCTCTGGTTTCCTCTATACTTGGCACCCCTTTCTTTTGGTTTTAAATTGTTGCCCCTTTAAATGTACCCAGTTGTAAAATAGTTAATTTTGCATGTCTGAACATAGATTAAGGTCATAGTGCAGTAAAGAAAGTTTTATCATAAGTCAGCTACTGAATGCATAATTATATCACAGTAAGTAGCTAAGACCAAGGAGTGGAAACTACACAGTAATTTGTTCTAGTCAATTTCATTGTGATTTTTACAGAGACAAGAAAGTATGTCCTCCATCTGTCTTAACAATAAATTTACTGGTACTTTTATAGACACAGGAGTATTGCTTTACTACTGAGCAGAGCCATGCGTATAGCTGTTACTGGATTCTTGAAAGGTCATCTTTACTTCTTCTTTAATGATGTTTAGTAAATTTCATGTTTAATATTGCATAAATGTCAGTCATTAAAGATGATGCAAAGAGGGCTTTTTGCCTCTCTTTGTCACTTAAAAAAAATAAAAATGTCAAATTAACTTGAAAGTTGTTATAAATTTGTGAATATCTTCATTATGACTGCCTTTAGACAAATTATAAACAAGACAAAATGAAGGTAAGGCATAAATGTTAACGGTTTGCATATTACAGCTAAGTGCATGACTTTCTAGGAATTTATTTTAAAACTTAAAATTCCATGTACATTTTAAATGACATTAAATTCCAATAATTCAAATTAACTTTTGTTTAGACCATTTTCAGTTGGTTTGGAATCCTTATTTAAGATCTTACACTGTAGTGGGAAGAAACTTCAGCTAAGATTTACTGAGACAGTTGATGTTGCATGTGATTACAGTTATAAAGGCTGCAAAGTTTCTACTATTATCTGTTCAAGAAACTATAAGTAGATTATCATTTTGTTTTATATTCTTAAAACCATTAAGGATTTGGGTTTATCAATTCTGCTGGAAAAGCACCATGAATCTTCATTGTTAGCTAAAAAAATACTTCTAGTCTAGAAATTAGCCAATGTGAAATAAAAGTTTTGATTCAAAATATCAACTTGGTTAGCACTATTGTAAATCAATAATAAGCCTGTATTTCATGTAAAACAACTATTAAATTTTCGATGAATCAAGATCATTATTTTGAATTAGTATATAGCATATCAGTCATGGTGATTTCCATTAATGCATTTGGGTAGTATCATGCTTATACCAGAGATGATAAAAATAAATTTTACTTTGGAAAACATCTTTTTTCTAAAAATAATATGTTAAGCAAGAAAATGTTTTTAAAAATTAATATTTTTAGTATTATATCTACTTATTTTAATTTTTTTTTGCTAACGAAGTGAAATAACTGCTGACCATTTTAATCTGGCTACATTGCTCATTCTCTCTTTAAAATTGTTTCACTCCTTGCTATTGCACTAATTCTGATGCTTTGATAAAAACAGTTTAAAACAATTTTTCTGTTTTTGGTAGGAAGGGTTATATAAAATGTAGAATCCCTCAAATCTAAATTGTGAGAAAACAAGAAAGCCCATCAGTAACTGGATAGCTGGGGTCCCCAGATTTCCAAAGATCTTGGCTGTAAGCCTAACAAACCGCAGTGCACTAAACATGGAACTACCTGAAATTTGGAAATTTTTATTTTAGTCTGACTGTCTGTAAAAGATGCATGGAATTTTATTTATTCCATTTTTTTTTCTACTTAAATTTATAATAAACACAAATACACTGGTGCTTCTTGTGTTTCAATTTTTGTTTTATTTTTTCTTTATCATAGTAGCTGATAAATTCTTTTTTTCCCCAATCTAACCTCAGCATGATTCATACCAGGGCCTCCACCATCAGCCATGTGATAGAGGACTGTAATGTTGAAGGCAATTGTTAAATCCTACTGGCTGGATTGGGTGCATGAACCAGGTCAAATAAAATTAGAATTTTACAGCTACAATTAAAAATTTGTTATTTTGTGCTGCATAATATTTTACAATAATATTTACTTAATGTTTGTTCAGTTGAGTTAATAACTTTAATACTAAAATATTTTATGTAACAAAAGAAATTTAAACCTTTTAAAGGTTATATGCAAATTATTTTTTTTTGTAAATAATCGTGCTATGATAATGTGTTCTCATTATTTACAGTTACCTGAATTCATTTTGTTGATTGCTTTACTAATTCAACTAAATAAAGATCACTAATTAAGATTTATCTGCTTAATCTCTCTTTCTTTCACAGTGTGCAAGCATATTGTATTGGTACTCACATTATATGACCAAATTCATAACAAGAAAAAATCCAAATTGTTAATATAAATTTTTCTTTTGTTATTTACAGAGCAGATCTTGAAAATAATATGATCATCCAGTAATCCTTTGCTTTTTAGTTGTTTGTTTTGTTTCTCCCACACATATTATAGTATATACCAGAGTCATAATTTAATTATAGAATCAGTTGATATATTAAAAAAAAAACTAGACTGAAAAAATATTCTTTAATGAGAAAAATATGATCAACTTGAATAATTAGTTCTTCAAGGATCTGTCTCTCTACCAATAATGAAAACAAGTTAGCTGCATAACTTTTAATCTCTCATCCAGTAGAGTTAAATCTCAGTGTTTGTAGACTAAATTTAATTGTATGGATTAAAAATTGAACAGAATAGAAATTGCATGTTGTTTTTTAAAGTAGTATTAATTTCACTAAATAGCTACTGGCTGCTGTACTGTTCCAACTTCAAAAGATTCCCACTAATTGAGTGTAATATCAGATTTGTAATTGAGTTTTTGAAGGTGAATTGGCAAATTGAATTTCTACATTGATAGACAATTGTTATATTGAACATTAACTGACTTTATAGATAAAGTTAATCTCAAGAGGACCAATATTTTTTTAATTAAATAAACAAACAGCATTATTATGTAACTAATTCTTTCAGTTACTATATTTCCTGCATGCCTGTCTACTAATATTTTTCCTCCATTGTTGTCATTTTCATTCATATTGATATAAAACAATGATTTTAGGTTTAATAGTCACCACAGGTTTCTCAGAATTAATTTCTTTACTAATACATCAAAACATCTTAGTCATAAATTCTGCTGCAGTTTGTTATATACTGCTTGCTCTGTACACTAGTGATGACGAACAAAAATAGGCAAATGTTGAATAGTTATTATTCAACAAATATATGATTAAAAATTCAAAAAATTAATTTTCTTTTGAAATCTTATCAATTTTAGCTTCTAGATATACACATATGTATATATATGTGTATGCATTTACTCTGTATATTTTAAGAAACGTAAAATCTTTGCATATCACATTTAAATTCCTGAAAAAAAAATGTATCTCCATGAAGCATTGACATGAGGTCCAGCAGAATTTATTAGTACAAAAGGCCAAATTTAAATACATAGATACAAAACAGTATGATATTGCTATGTGGCTAACTACTATATATTTGCTATGATTAGGCAAAACATTTGGTTTATCACTATTACTGTTATTCTACTAATATACTGTACATGTACTGTATACTTATACAAAGTCTATTTTTTTGTTCTTGATTCTGCTTCTGGAATAGCAAATGCAGGAGGACATTGACATGCTTCACAAAGAAATCAAAAACAAGGAGATCATTATGAACAGCATGGCTACTGAGCAAGATCTGGTAGTGGGAAAGTTGAAAAGTGAAATAGGCTAGTATTCACTTATTGTACTGTACATCTACTCAACTGACAGGTGTACTGCAGCCTGTTTTCATTGAGCCCTCTGGCTCTTAATTGACTTGTTTAAATTATGTGGGGCACTGGCATAGTGTAATAGTAAAACCATTTGTTATCCAGCTATGGATATTGTCAATCCAAAACCAGCCATTCTTCTATTCTTTTTTGGCCTGTAGTAAAGAGTTATTTGTGGAATTTTTACAATGGCTTTATTCCTTGAAGATGTGCCATTGGAATACTGGTACCAGATCACCAGTCTGCAGATTCTTTCAGCCATCTTTAAGTAGCTACTTAATGCTCTTTATCCATGATGATATATTAGTGCAATAAAAAATTGTAACTTTGTAATTTGTTTATCAAAAATCCATTTTGTCCACAAATTATAAATGTCATTCATTTTATTCATGAAGAATTTTCATAAGATTTGTTGAACTTCTCAATACTTGGGCATACTGAAATAGGTTGCAATTTTATGATAAGTTGCTTCATGAACATTCATGGATCTGGTTGTATTTAATTGCCAAAATGAATGATGTTTGTAATTTGAGGATGAAATGATGGTTTTTATTTGGACAAAAACAATTTGTCTTTGTAAATTTTTAGCTATGACCATGTAATTAAACTATGGAATTCCTAAGTTATATTGGCAACTCATAGTAAAGTAACTAAGTGTAACTTTTATTTACTATTTTAATATTTCAACACTAAAATCATTGTAGTAATTGACTGTCTGATTCAATTTGTTTAAGAAACAAAGAATATTATCTTCTAACCTGTAATATTTACAGATTATAAAGCGTTTAATACCTGTTCTACAGCTCTTTAGGTTACTCAAATTATCTAAAATATTTTTTATAAACATTTGAAAGAAAACCATACTAAAGTACAAAATTAGTAAAAGTTTTTAGTATATTAATAGTTGGTATATTTTTAGGGGATAAAAGAATGGAGTTGTGGATTTAGACTGATTACAGTGTTTTTCAGAATTATTGCATTACCTTGAGTTTTAAAATAGAATATTGTCTTCATTGTGTTGTAAAGTGAAAATGCATTTTTAACATGAAAAAGCCAATTAAGCATTGTTTATACATTCATAGGAGGCCTTAGGGGGGCTTTTTTACTAACTGTTTTACTGCAATTTCTCGTGGATGTGACTACAGAGTAATAAAGTAGTAAACTTTAGTTAATGCACACTTTTCAATATTGTTTTGTCTTAAGAATGTCATTTTACCAAAAGAAATATGTAAATGATAAATCAGACAAAACAACTACTTAAACATTGCATTAGTCATGATATATAATTGCATTTAGACAAAAATAAAATAAGTTATTTCAGTTGTAATAATTTTGACCAATACTGTGGAAGTGGAAAGTATTTTTTTTAGTGGCTTGTGAAACAGTCAACTATCAGTAAATGTGTGTAATCCAAAAATGTTGATGCATTCAAGAACTTAGTTGATGGATGTTTGTCTAATCTGGAACATCATATGAGATGTAATGGCTTCCTGACTTTAAGTATTATGTTGTACAGGCTTGTGTTTAAAAGTTTATTTTAAAACTAATTTCTGCAGCAAATATTGTATTTTAAAGTTTATTTTGTTTGGATCTATTATAGATATTTTTCTAGTTCCTATGGAAATGGCTCAGTGTGCAGTCATTTGTAAATCACAATATCTTTTCTGTTTCAAGTATTTGACAAAAATTAAATTCATGAAAACTCTTTCACATTAGATAAAGAGAAATTGTCCATGTTTTAAAGCTTAGAACTCTTGAGAAAAAGTAGTCTGTAATTCTCCCTTGACATAAATAACCGAAATATGGTATGCAAAGACATTTACTTAAGGGTTTTCATGCTTGTCGTGTAAATACTGACACAAAAATGGTCTTTTTGTCAGTTGGCAAAAATGAAATGAAGATGAATTTTTATTCAATGTAAATTTGTGTATTTACTAACAGGAATATTATAATAATTTATTCAGACAATTCTGCTCGTGACAAACGGATGTTGATAGAAGATATTGTTGAGCTTCGAAAGAGCACAGAAACCTTAGGGAAAGAAAAAATGATGAAAGAGAAACTACTGCACGAGTTCAGGATGGAGAAGGATGATTCAGTGACAGCTCTGAGAACAGCACAACAAGAATTTTGTGCTATCAAGTCACAGGTAACAACAGCTAAGTCTTGCTGTCCACAGATTTTGTAGATAAACAGCATTTATTCTTGTAATAGAGATGATGCCTTAAAGTAACAAGCTGTGGTCGTACAACAGGATTTTTAAAGTAATTTTATCAGTGTTAAAGCACAACACAAGTGACAATTTTCAAAAAATTAAAATAATAAGTTCTGTTTTAAGACATTCATGTTTTAAAAATCCCTTCTTGCCAAAATGCCATCTATTCATGTTTGCTTGGAACTGTTTCAAATTGTATCTGTCCATTCTGCTGTTCCTCAAAGCTAAAGTTTTTTTTATGAAAAAATGGTCTGCTGCATAGTATTTGTTGGAACTTTGACATCATTACTTTAAAATGGTTGTCTCTGAAGTATCAATATGAATATTTATTTATCTATTTCTTGAATAAATTTTATAAGTTATTTAAACTAAATCATATATATATACACATTTTTTACACTTGGGTGTTCCTTTAACAAAATTGAATTTCTTAATAAACATTTTCTTTGAGCAAACAACAATAGTAGCTTTTCCTCTTGCCTTTTAAGTTGATTTTAGATGTTATCATTTTGTGTATGTCAGCTGGAAAGAGAGATCGAACAACATAGAATAACTCGACTGAGGTTGGAGGAGAAATCTCAAGAGCTTCTCAAGGCAGAAACAGCACATCGAGAACTGGAATTGAGATACTATGGCAGTCCAAAGAGCTTACAGAATAAGCTAGTGGAGGATCTTAGGGTAAGCTTTTAAACTAAACCATTTTTCCATAACAATAACTCTTCAACCATTCAAACAGTGGACTCTTAATTTTGTTGGATCCTCATTATCAGACCTACCATAGTCTTTTGCATTTGTTTATTGTGATATTTTGTTTTAGTTTGATGTAAATTATCTCAAAATTAAAACTCATGAGCATGACAAATTTTACACTTATTACAGTAAATTAACTGCTCCTGTTTGGAGGTTTAGCTCTGGCAAGTCATTTAAACTGTCATGTATGTTTGGGTGTGCACTGAAAAAATTATTTGCATTCTTCTCTGATGTTGTTGCTAGTCCTTTCTAGGAATGCCATAAATTTTTCAGTCAAGATAAATCTCAGTTCCTAAGTTGTATTAAGAAAGTATGTTTTGGACCAAGATGTATTGTAGAATGACCATGAAAAATTTTGTTTACATTTGCCAGATTGTTAACTAATACAAAAATGAATATACTTAACTCTAAATATAATTTTACACAGAATAATATGGAATCATTTTTGTAAAATAAATAAATCTTTTTAATAATAAACTTTTCTATGAAACATAAAATGGCATTATATATGTCCTTGTTCTGTCTACATTTTGAGTTTTTTGTTTGTTTTCCCCCCATAAATGAGTGTATCTAACTGAAATATACATATATACATATTTTAGGTATAATTGTGTCTATTTTGAATGTCTAGGTAGTCAAATAACTAATATGCACTATCACCATACTGAAATCAGGCAGATCCTGTGATATTTCTAAATTTACCAAAATCATTTTATAGGTCATTTATTGTGGTCAGAATGACCATATTTCCAAAGATGTCAACATTTCCCATGAATCTGTGATCAATATTATCACAAAGTTTTTTGAAGAAAATGTCATTGCTGTAGCAAAGTTACTTAGAAGGCCTTCAACAGTAATACTGTCAAGAATGTGCAATTACTTGCTACATCCACATCATTATTCTCTTGCTGGCATTGCCCATACAATATTGATGAGCCAAAGAACAATCTGTTTCATCTCCACCAACTTTACTATAGAGAGTATGTAGCACATTAAAAATTCCTTCTATTTACTAGAAATAAGATGGCTTTGAAAGGTCTGGTCATGTAATATATCTGGTATGATGCTGGAATATTTACAATCTCTACTCTTTTCTGATAATTCTATGTTTCAGCAATTTGTATCTAGAGGCTGCACCTGTGTTTGGAGAAAATTTAACAGAAACCTTCAAATACAATGTCTATAGCCCACAGACAATTGTAAAAATGTTGCATTAAAAAACCTAAGTTATAGCTGATCAACATAATGGATTTTAAACTTGTTACATTGAATTAGTGCTTTGCTCTTATCAAGGTTTTGAGTATATGGACAATAACAAATTCTTTAGTTTATCTGTAAATAACATTACTAGGGATCTTAATTTTTAAATAGGCTAAAGTTTCTGTATAACTTGATAGTAGAAGAAGCATTTTTTAATGGCAGAATTATAAATGAATTATATTGCTGGCAATGGTGTTTATTAGTAATAACATGAAACAGCTTAAAAGTCATATCAACTAGCATTTCTCTTTTCTGAAAACCTTGAGTACACTCATCTTCTTGGTTTTTGTAATAAATATACTAACTAAAGAACTAAAGAAATCAAACTGTTCCTCTTTTAACTTTGTTAAATAACATCTCTACACCAGCTGTATATGTAAGTTATTCTAACTATAGAATTCTTAAGTTTTTAAAATACACATCAGCAAGATTTGAGAAATCTTATTAATATGCAGTGCTCTGTAAGTATGCTTCCAAAAATATTTATTAAAAATGTTTAAAATGATAAAATATAGTAAATATATTAGAAAGTTTAAATAAATATTTGTTAAAAAATAAAGTTTATGAGATCAATTTCAATTGTAAGCTTTTTTTTTTCTATGCCTAAAAGTAAAGTAAAAGCATAATTTTCTTTTTCATTACACATAATTGAAAAATAACTGCCACAAACTAAACCAAATACAATTGTTTTCCTTAGTGACTCTTTAGTATCCAAGGCATCTTCGTCCAGATTTGTGTTTTAGCAAATAGTGCTGTTTTATCTTTTCTTTCTCTCAGGTGGATATAATTCATTTGAACATGGTTACTTTAACATCTTCACACACACCACACACACACACACACACGAGTAGATAAAGAGAAAGAGTCAGCTTTTTTCTCTCAATTTCATTCGCTTGTTTTGGTACAATTTGGAATTTCTGATTTGTGCCTTACCTATGATTTTTTTGTTAATTTCATATTTTGGAGAAAAGATTCCACATTTAGGTAAGTGTGGAAAAGTGCTTAAATCAATCACTATTACAAATTATATCTGTGAAAATGAACAGATCTGATGGTGACAGAAAAACTTGCTGAAATGTAGGTTGGCTCAGTTACTACTAATTAAACTGATGGAAGACACCTGAACCGAAACATCAACAGTAACCCTTTTTTCCTTAACACTCAAATTTGGCTTAGCAGCTAGCTGTTTATAAATGCTTATCTGATAAACATGTGTAAGAATCATAATATCTGCTTTAAAAACTGCTTTTGAGTTCCATTAATCATTATCTGGTAACCTGTTTGGAGTGGAGACTTTCTTATGAGCTATAGTATTATGTAATAACACACCTATCTTAGCAATGCTCAGCAATGTTTATAGGCCTGGTTTGCTGATGCTACGGTGTTGGCCATTTTTTTATAGGAGGAAATATGCATGTTGCATCAGAAAAATAAAGAGATTGAGTTAACTTCACAGCAGGACAGATATCTGAAAGATAAAATAACAGAAGAAAATTTTCAGATGGTGAAAGAGAACTCCATACTTATCCAGCAGACAGCAGAACTTCAGAAACAACTAGAAAGGGTGAGTACGCAGTGTTTAAACAAAAAAAAAAAGAAGCTTTAGTTTGCTTTTTTTTAATTCAGGGTAGATGGGGATGAATCTAACATTGATATAATCTCAAGATTATGAAATCAGACTTCCAGACTATGTCATGCTGGTGTCTTGGTTTTTTTTTTTTTTTAGACTTATTCCAAGAAGTGTTACTTAACTTAATCAGATCTAGTAAATGTATGACACTAATATAAAATAACATTCAACAGAATTTACTGTGCTGAACTTCAATGCTAATTACCTTAGTGTTGTATTTGTAATCTAAACCTTAAAACAGATCTATTTGCCAATAATTAAAAAAAACATTTCTACTAAGCAATGCTTTTATGCATCAGCTATTCTTCATTTTTTGCCTTTTAAGTGCAAAATTTATTATAGTTGCTGTTTCTATGATAATAAATTATTATACAGTAGTTTTCAGCAGTTATCTGCTGATTATATATTACTAGCATTGAGCAGTTTACCATGTCTCCCAGTTCTGCATTGTTTAAACTATCTCTAGCTATTGGGTCCACAGTATAAGAAAGTTTAATGGTTAATACTGTTTCTACTGCAATAAGTGTAAAACTTACTGTTTATAGCAGATGAAAATAGTTAAGTTAATCAAACAGATCATTGAATGGGATTCTTGGACTGTTCAGACTTTATTTGGTATTTTGGCCTATTTTCTACAGTCAACATTTGCTAAATTTACCAATAGATGTGTGGTGGTTTCTTGGTTTTGATTTTCCATACAAATATGTAGAGGTGACTTGACATTTTCTTGCTTGTTTTTATTTTGCCTGATATATGAGTTATGTATTAGTTTTTAAGATGTTTTTCAAATGAAGTTTGGTAGATCTATTACTAGTACTATGGATTTAGTAGTAGTGGAGGTACTATGGGTCTAGTATCAGTAGTAGAAATAACTGTAGAGGTGGTAGTAGTAGTATTATGGATCTAGTGGTAGTAGTAATACCGTAAGTGTAGTAGTGCACAGAGTGGTAATCAGGTGGTTAGAATCCCTGACTGATAGGTTTAGGCCTCATGTTCAATTCCCACTGGGAATCAACTCAATTTTGACATACTTTCCTGCCATGGTTTCTTCTGACTCTTCAACTGGCCACATGGTTTTCCTCTAGCTTTCTGGTTTTCTTCCACATCTAAAAATGAGTTCTCATAGAGCCTTTTGTTGCAAAAGAAAATGGCTACCTATTGCAATTTGCTTTGCTGTAATGAATTTTGCTGCATTGGCAGCTAATAATCAGCCCCATTATAAATGCCAGAGACAGATAGATGTAGTAGTTATTGTAACAGCAGCAGTACACTTGCATCAGTTTTGAAGATATAAATGATAACAGTTTGTGTCCTAAGAATTCTTCATAGATGTTTATATTTTTATTCAGTTAAATCTATTTTTCAGGAAAAATCTCTTCGAGAAAGTAGTAATCTTCGCTATTCACACAACATTGATGAGCTGGTAACTTTGAGAGAAAAAGAAAAAAATTTGAAGTTTGAGTTGGATCAGGCAAAGAAAGAAATAAAGCAGGCACAAGAAGATGCTAAATACTACCAAGATCAGGTTTATTTTATTTTCGTTGTTCTTATTTCTATTGCATTTCCATCAGTATATTATATTTTCATTCTGCTGATAGCTTTAAAGTGTATATACACAATATGCTATAGAATGAGTTAATAAATTTCTAGTAGCATATAACTTTGACACCACTGCTGCTAATATATAATTTATTCTATCATAAATATAATAGAAATGGGAAACTCCTCTGAATAAAATAATGATAAGTATCATTCAGCAGCAAGTGAATGAATGAAATTCTTTTTCTCATAAGATTCATGTTCTAGCATTAGCCCTGTGTGAAAAGCATTCTCGGATAATTTGTGCTGAGGAATCTGGGGAAAGATACAAAAGTATTTTGTAAGCACAGCCTCAAAACTGATGAATTCATCAAAAAAAGAAATATTGTGGTTGTGGATGAAAATACACAAATTGCTTCTTTGTTATGAGACAATCTTTTTTAGATTTTGTGTAACTGTAGATTTTTGGTAAACTTTATAATAGCAGAATTTTTTTTTTCTTTCAGAAAATATATAAGCTTCATGACTTTAGATCATACATAACAGTGTCACAAAGCCTCAAATTTAGTTATTCTGTTCCCAAAACAGCTGATTGTAAAACTGAAATCAAATAAATATATGTCATATTTTGGTAAAACTACAGATAAGTAAGATTTATTTACATTGTTTACAAGGTTTGTTTAGCAATATTTTAAAGCAGCTTCCTTCATATGTGGTCTGAATCTGCCAATAATTTAAAAAGCATCCCTGCACTGCAATGTTATGAAGACTCACAATTAGGTTCTGATCATCAATTATAGTAGCAGCCTTTGGAGATAACAACAGTATTTTATCTACTAATCTAATTTATACAGGCAAGTTGGGTTCAAGATTTCCCAATAATTCTATTGAATTTTGAAAGTCCTTTACTAATCAGTGAGGATTAGAATATATTGAGAAATTATCAGTTTGTGAATATAAGATTGATAGATAAGAAAGTATATGTCAGTTTTTCTATATTTAGCTTCCAGAAGTAGACAGTATCAACCACTACTTGTATGTTGCTTAAAATTGCTTATGGTTTTATATATAGAATTTGAATGCTACAAAATTGATACCCACTATATAATGAATCAGTAAACATTCATCTAGTTATCCACTGGGCAAGTAAGAGCTAAAATGATTTTTTTTTGGCAATTCATCATCATGAATTTCAACTTATTTTTGCTTTAGTCAGATTTAGTTAGCTCTTGGTAATAATGAGGCAAGAGCATCACACTAGTTCTAATTCTACAACATACATATCATCAAAAATACCATGCTGGCCTGGAAATTTTATAATTGTTTCAAGTCTTGCTTTCCTACAGACAAACTACACTCTGGAAAAAAACATATTGCACCTCTTCTAATTTTCAGCTTACCAAACAGGAGATGTTGAATATGAATCATGATAAACAGACAAATGCATCTAAGAGCCAGTTGATGGAATTGGAAATGCTCCAAAAAACTGCAGAAAGTGACAACAAACAGTTACGGAATGAAAAACGACTCCTTGTTGAACACATCACAGAGCTTCAGAGCAAGGTATATGAGAAGACCTTTTCAGACACAATAATTACTTTTTTTTTCCTTATTGAAAAACTACATTTGAAATACATGAGGTTAGACATTGATATATATTTTTTAACTTCTCATGATGGATAATTGAATGTATATTGTGTCTGCTTACTTTAGCAAGCATCCCACATCTAATCTCTACTGGGAAATGACACATTTTGGCAAAACTGCCTTAACATGATTTTTTTCTCCCACTTCTGTACCAGTCTGTCAATGTAGGTTTCTTCTGGACATTCTGGTTTTCTCTCACAGTGAACAGATTAGTTATGTTACGAACTTTGAAGCTGGGAGTCAAAATGTTTTATTTATTTTCCAAACCGAACTGAATCAGAGTAGAAAAAAAAACAGTCTAATGGAGTCAAATTAGAACAAAACCAATTGAAAACATGACTAGTTTACTGTTTGGCTGCTTCTGTTTGGAAGACCTTTCAGCTTAATGGAAGAATCTGGCTTTAGAAATATAATTGATCCAATTCTTATAGGTCTATGTTGTAGTGTTTGTGTTTATGCTAACAATATTAGGAAGAAAGTGTCAAGTGTCTCCAGTGATATTTTTCCAGTCCATGAAAGAAAAAAGTGAAAGATTGTTATCTTTCTTTTAAGGTTGACTTTGCAACACATTTGAATTACTCTGCTTTGGGTATTAACATCCACTTTGTGAAAGGTGGTGAGATTGCAGTGTGTACCATAACCACAACAGAAATTAGAGAAAGACATACATCACAACATCTCAAGAACATGCTTCTTAAAGTATTTACACAGTATGATATCTGTGCATAAAATATGCAACATAACAATAGATAATGGTTCAAACATGATAGAGTGTATCTAACATAAAAATGATGATCATGATCAGGGAAGTAAAAAAAAAACTTTGACATTAGAGAATACTTGACATTGGCACAGAAGGTTGGTCACAAAGAAATAATTTTGGGTGAGTTACATTGACTGGAACAAGCAATAACTTCTGAACTTGATACTGGTGTTGCAGTAATAAGTGTCTGCTACTCAGACTGCACTCTTCAGCTAGCAGTTGATGATACTTAAAATTCAAGTATTGCTAATTTATTTGCTAAAGCTCATTCTGTCTGCAAAGAAAATGAGAATTCAGATATGCATGGTCATTCATAAGAAACTGAAGTTAGAAGACCTATCGTAGACTGTCCCTCAAGACGGCACTCAACTTTTGATATGTTTGAATGCTTGCTTATGTTGAAGGAATTCAGCTAGGACATTGCAGCATCAAATTCTCAGTTTCATATGACAGCTAAACAAATAGCCACTTCCCTCAAACTAACAAAAATAGCAGCAAAACAGCCCCCAGTTAGAACAGCTACTTATGGGGACTTTTATGGCTTATGGCTAAAATGTCAGTTTGAAACCTCATTAGTGTCAAACTCAATGGAAAGAAGAGAAAATTCTGCTTGAAAATAAACACTTTTATTGCTGCAATTTTTCTTGATCCAAGACACCAGCTGTTTTCTGAGGAAGAAGCAAAGCTAAAGCTCACTTTACCAAGCTGTGCACCATCATTGAAATGTTTATACTGGATAAGCAGCAGCAAGCAACCATCATGCAAAGCAGGCAGGAAGGGTAAAGAACACCAGGGAGGAAGATGATGAACTTGTGCTTCTTCTGCAAGAAGAATTCAATAAAATTTTGTTATGAATTTGTATTGAAAAATAACATTGGTATTATTTTAGATTTTTTTTACCACAAGCCTTAACTAAGAAAAAATGAAAACATTTTGAAACATTGGCATCAGCAAAGAAATGCTCAACCTGAACTATATGCTGAAGTCACACTGGCTGTTCCATCAACACAAGCTGCAGTTGAACCTGTTTTATCTGATCTCAAGTTCAAACTATGACAAGAATATTTTTCAAGGATGCATGTGATTTTGATTTCTTTGTTGGTTATGTTTAGTATTTTGTAAAAAGTTAGTGATTTACACTGTGGAATAGAAATTTGTATTGTTTGGCACAATATTAATTGGATTATTTTGTTTGTTGAAATATTGCTTAACAATGTCAAAGTGGTCATGGTTACAGACCAGATTGTGCATGTGAATTGGCCTGGAAAGGTTCCATTTTTTTTTCTGAACCAGAACAGATGATCTTATAATGTGGTTGGACTTCCTTCTTTTAATTGTTTGTACTATGAATATTTTAAGCTGAATATTATCTGGGCTTTCCAAGTGTGCATTCTGATAACTAACAGGCACAATCCCAGCCTTTCTGACTAATCCACTTATTTGAGAAGCAGTCAGGAGACTGTATGGAACAGATCAGTTGAGCAATTACATGAAAAAGTCATCCAAATTAAATTTGTGATGTGGTTTTCAAAAGTTACCTAAAAATTCCATGGAAGTGTTCACTCTTGTGCCACAATACATTTTTCAATTTTTAGCAAGCGTTTTTAATTCTAGCAAATCTGAAAATAAATTTTTTTAAAAAAATTGGGTCTTTATTACAAAGTACAAAGTCAGTGGGTACATTGGTGGGAGTGTGTGTGTATGTATATGTATATTTCTTTCTTTTCTAGCTCGAATCAAAAGACAAAGATATTAAGCATTTAAAAGAGCATCTGTCAAATGTAGGTGGTCGGCTGCATGATCTGGAGCATCTCAAAGATCTGGAGAACACCATTCAGACACAGAAATGGGAGGAATTTGGTAAACTGGCAGACACAATGAAAACTCTGTCAGAGTCAATGGCACAAGTTTCAACATCTTCTAACATACCTGTCTCCACCTACTGATTGTTTTTTTGTTTGTTTGTTTTTTATAACACTTTGGATTCATAAGTTCCTATTTTGTGTATTTTGTACTGCCGCCGTTATGCTGTACTCTGGAGAGAACAGTCTGTAATAAATCTGTTGTCTCTAGAATATTGATGCTTTTCTTCCTGCACTTAATACATTTAATGAGTCTATCAGCCAGAGCATTGCATGAATCTGTGATACTGTGGATAAAAAAAGCACCCTTGTATTTTATGAATTGTGGTGCTTGTGAAACTTCAAATGATGACTGTCAACTAAAGTAAAAAAAAAAAAATTCTGGGATATATTGATCTACCTTTTCTTTAATAAAACTGTAAACTTATATTATGATGCCCTGAAAATGGTGATATATCAAACTAAATAGATATAATTGAGCAGTTATTTCTACCTATAATCATTTTGAGAAGATACCTTTCTACCTGTTCATTACCATATCCTTAATGAAATAAAGGTTCCATGATCATACACTCTACTCCAAAATTGGACTAACAATTTATAAATAGGCCTAAAGTACTTTTGTCTTATTATAATTAACAGTCCAACTGACCGTTTCTAAAGTTCCATTTCTTGAAACTTTGCAAATTGATGAATTTTTAAGATCCTTGATTCAGGTCCTACTGGTCTTCAGCAGCAGGCAGTGTCTCTCTCTGTTTACTGGCATTAACTCTTAAATTATCAGAGGTTCATCACCATCAGCTTGTAGTACTGTATATCATGCAGAATTTTTCATGTTTTTCCAGTATTTGCCAAATTATCTTTAAAGAAAAAAAAAAGAGAAAATTATTTTTCTACTCCCATTTAAATTCACATCAAATTTTGAATTGGACTTTACAACATTTATTAACTTTTCTTAAAATGAAGAAACAGAGCCATTAATGTACAGACTGATCAAAACTGTGGATTTTATTAGTAGGATTAATGAAGTTAAACTTTCTTAAATCCAGAAGGGCTTGTATGAACCATAAAAATACCTCATTTATATATTCACTCTATTTTGAATATTTTAATAAAAAGTATTTTCCAAATGTTTTTTTTTTTTGTCTTTATTATATTGTACATTCATTTGCTTTCTGTTACAATAGAAATAGTTCTGATTTTCTAGGAATCTTTGGAAAAAATTGAATTTCTCCTGTTATTTAAAATATATCTTGGATACAAAGTGAAAAGTTTGAAAATAAATCCTTATATTTACTTTCAACAATCCACTAGTTCTCTGCTTCCACATAGTTCTAGAATTTACAGGTTTTTAAAATTTTCTAATGGAAATGTTTTGAGAATGATTTCAGCTTTATTATTAACCTATAATCCCTAAATCATGCACTACAGTCAATTCAGGTAAGTAGATTACAGTGAAAAATGAAGGCACTGTACTACACTTTCAAAATAATTCAGCAGATTAAATGGAACAAATCGACAGAATATATGTAAATTTATTGGATTTACCTTATTTTTTTATTACAGGAAAAATATACAATAGATATTGTATCAGTTTGTTTTTTTTTTAATTCTATTTCAACAGAAAGAAATGTACATAATACTATTAGCATGCACATTTTTTGGGATTTGTTGGTTTTTAAAATGTAGATACATTTTACATCTAGATATGTCTTTTCTTTGAAGGTGGTATCAATCGGTTAAAAGCTCCTTGTGTTTTGTATTAATGAGCTTTCCTGCTACGGTATCTCTTTACAGAAAGGTTGGAGTGATTTGGGAATGAAGATGGATAGAACTCCATTACAAATCTATTCAGGCAAGGATGCCTGAGCAGAACGGGTCAACAATGCACTGCCTGATTCGAGTGTACTGGTCCTGAGCATTCTTGGCAAGGACACACTTCAGTTGTGGAAATGGTTTTCCTACCACTGGAAACCTCCGGAAGCACGCCAAACCTGGAAATTAACAACACCATGTTAAGCCATCTGCCAAGGAAACACACTATTGTGTTTGGTTCAAACCACTTTATTACATAATGGAAAACACCGATACTGCAGTTCTGATGGTTCCATAGTTAAATTGATCAAAACATCTGCAATAATTTCAAAGCAATGTACAGGATAATTGAAAAGTCACTTCCTATTTAAAATATTGTAGAACTTTTGCTCTAATGAGGATAGAAACTTCATTCTTATGTCATCTAAAAGATTGTTTCAGGTGTAACCAAAGATGGCTTGCCATGCCTGCGGGTCAAGGAAAACTGTAAACTGTATACACAGAGCCATCAATTTGAAAGAAAAGGGTTTGAAGCTAAATTACATGAGATGTTGAGTAATGTCTCACAAAATTTTCTAATGCAGGAGCATATGTTTAAATTAAATCTTTCAGATGACACTATATTGGATTTTTGTCTCTTAAAACAAAAATTATCCCATTAATTAAAAACAAGGAGTGGCTTTTCAATTATCTTGTACTGCCATCTAAATCTAAAATTGATGACAGTATTTCAATATAAGAAATAAAAAACTTACAAAAGCAAGGTAACATTTGAGCATATTTTAATACAGGATTATCACTGTAAAGTAAATAAATATATAGGGGACATTATCATTTATAATTAATTCAAACATACATATAAGCTATAATTGAGGTCGAAGCATGTGATGCTGATTATTGCTCATCTACATGTTCAATCAGTAGCCTAGCCAAGGTGGATCTTTGGGGGGTTCAATCTTTCCACTGTTTTTTTTTTTTTTCGTAATTCAAACTTGAAAAAAGTTAGAACCGTATTTGACAAAATTTTGCGACTTTATAATTAATATTTGAACATAATAGGCAATGTTCAACGATTTAAGAATTTTCTAGAAAATAACGTATTGTTAAAAGGAGATCTGTATGAATGCTACTAAGACTAAACACTGGCAGATCCAAAATCAACCTAACTAGGAGATAAGACCAGATGTTATAATCATTTAATTTATGGAGCACTCATGTAAAAGGCTCTGCCCAACCACTATTGCTTTGGTAATTATTTGGTACTTCCTTGTTCTACGACCTTTCAGGGACCAAGATCAAACAGACCTTGGTTATTGAAGGCGAACAGAGATTTTTCCAGATTCTAGGTTACTTGAAATTTCTTTGTCATTCGTAACTAACATCTCCCAAAAACCAGCTCCAGCCCCAATTTTCGTCAATTTTAAGAAAGACGGCCAGAACAGCTCGAATCAAGTAAGTCCGTAGTCTAACGACATCTAAAACAAGAGTTGCAACACCGTTCTGCGAATGTAGTTGTAGTTGTGTTATTTACTAGTATTATAAACCAGTGGGTTCCATTTATTTTATGTTATTGGTAAATGTTTAGTACATTTCAGTTCTAATCTTTAGTGATTCTAATCAATTGCATACATGAGTTAGTTGTGTAGACATTAAGCTCATTACTGGGACAATTTTTTGTCAACAAAGCCAATGTGTTTTTTTCTGTGTGCTCAAAAAGATGCCTAAATTCAGAATCTGATCTTTGGATGCAGTATTTCAAGAGTTACAAGATTAATAAAGGTCAGATTTTAGTTTTTAGGTCCTACTCGGTGGACATTAGCCATTTTGCATGGCAGCCCCAGTCAACTCTGTTGAAAGAGAACCGTGGCACGTAAAAGCTCAACCCGCAGATCGTTCACATCTGATATCGGGTGTTCATGGTGTCTCAACACCCAGAAATAGTGGAATGGAATGAGCCCTAATGATTAAAAGAGATGTTTGCCCAATTTCGTTCTTCAAAAACCTTGCTACAGTTGCAATAAGTTGCTGTTTTGAATTTAAAATGCTGTAGAACGTTCCTGGAACAGGCTCATTATTGATAACTGAAGGGGCCAAGCTCGGCCTGAAGTTAATGAAAGTAGAAGAACGGGACCTGACATGGGTTTTAAATTTTGAAAAAAGTTCAGGGTCATGTTTGGCCTGGGTAAATGTGAGTGGACACCAGCTGGGATTTGGACTTCAAAAATGGCCCCTGCAGGTCTTCTGATCTGCACACACACACACATTCATAAACATGCACATATTTTAACCTGCAGACTTTTTTCACATCCGTGCTGTAGCTGAACAGATTTTAACTTTTTTTTTACATAATTGTGAAATGAGAGATACATAAGGAGATATATATATGTATATGAAAATGACAATAGTTGTTTAATTTTATTTTATTTTAACCCCTTTGAGAAAATTCTGGCCATGCCAGGGATCTCCTCTACTGATGGCTTTTTAGCCTATAAAGATTACAGTTATAAGATTTTGCAGATTTGCACATTAACTGATAAAAACTAACAATTCTTCTTGGTTTTTAAGTTCTAAGTAAAGAAAATAAGAATTGCACAAAACTGAAGTTCATAAGAAAGATGTCACTAGAAATTTTAAGTATTTAAATTATGAAATAACATATTGTTCTTAATGATTAAAAAAGTAGTTTTTGAAGTCTTAGGAAGACTAAAAAGTTCACAAGAGAGAGATTTCATAACTGTTATAGGTTATACTTATCAAATGCATATTTTAAATAATTGAATATTTCTATAGAACTCATACATACAGCATGCCATCTTATACAACCGTGGCACCATTAAACACCATACTATGCACAACTATGACACAACAAACTGATTTGCAATCTTCTTGACAGAAGAGCTCTGGCATCATCATACATGTTGAAGAGTTTTGAATTTTACTGAAATTACTAAGAAAAGGATGATGAACTTTTAGATCTGGAGTAAGTTATTTCTTAAAGAGTTATGAGCATCTTATTATTCAGGCATGGATCCAAAAGTTTGATTTCTAAGTTAATATCACAGCCATTAATAAAACAAATCATTGAAATATTACTTAGGTTCATAGCAAAGTTTAAATAATTATAAATATTGAAATAAGATAGTTTTGTTAAAACAGAAAAGTACATACTGTACAATTAAAGAAAAATCATTAAATTTCACTCAAAAAGACTAAAATATTGTGAAGAATAAATGAAGTGTATTAAATATGGATAATTTATTAAATTTAGCACAACTATCTTCTACATGAAGGTCTCTAGTACAGCATGTTCTAACAAGTGACATTATGGCAGATTAAGGAGCAATCATCAGAATAGATTTAAATGAGTCACTGGATCTAATACTATTCCTTCACTATGTCCATTATCAAGGATAGAATACTACTTACCATGTATGCATGCACAGTCTGAACAAGGCTCTCCAATCTTTGCACCTTGATTACTGCAAATGCCAGAGCCTGTGGAAATATGTCAAGTGTGTAAGAGTATTGGTAAGATTCCAGATTCAATATAAGAAAGTTATTGGTCATGTGTTATTTCCCACCACTTACAGCTACAGAACTGATTAACACTTTTGTATTTTGGTGACCTTACCTTAGGGTTTTGGTCTTGAGAGAAACTTGTTTTGGAGTACAATAAACTGATGATATTCACAAATCATATATGGGTTATTTCACTGTGAGTCTATAGATCTGATCTGAGAATACCACTGCACTACCTGTTTTGAGAAAACAAACAACAAGTAGTATAATTGGTTTTTTTGTGTGTACATCCAACGAGAGACTGGCTGACCACTGTCTCAGAGACTTCTGCTTTGTTTAAGGTTGGTTTCTAGAGACTGAGTAGCCTGTATACAGTGAATAAGTAGCAATTTCACTAATGCAAATCATACATGTTTTTCTTTGTTTAATCATTGTTTTTTTTTTACAAGAATAATTTTTAAATGGGCATTTATGGTATTAAATTATTGTGTTTGCTCATTCTAAGTTATTGCTCAATTTTTAAGCATTAAAGAGCAGCTAAAGATGACATTAGTAATAATCACATTAAAAATCAAAGTATTAAATTGCAGCTGTTATATGAGATGTTTATTTAAATAAAGGTATTTTTGTCACTGATAGAACTAAATGCAAGAGAAAAAAATTATAATCTTATCTTTTTTAATTATTATCTAAAGACTATTAAGATACATATTTAGAAAATAAAGATGCTTTTAATTTCCATTTATTATTAGTTCACAAAAATGATATTTTTAGACTTAATAAACAGCTTTCATTTTTCCACAAGCTGCTTTAATAAGCTGATAATTTTTTGAATTGGTGAAATCGAAGGTACTTACACTTCAGAATTCTTTTTAATTTTTTTTTTTTTTACATTATTATAGACAGTAGGTGGCTGATCTTATACCCTAGTAGAGGGACTTATAAATTTGCAAAGATACTCTATGCAAAGAAACAAAGTTTAAACTGTGGCATTTAAATTAAACTCACAATAACTTCATTCAATTTGCCTGCTAATAGATTATTACAGAGATGTTCAGTTTAATAAAAATGAGTAAGATAACTTTTCAATATTCATTAGAAAAATGTAACTGGTGTTTAAAAAAAAAATTGCCAATCAAATTTTTAACATATTTTAAGAAATAAATAATAGCAATTATAAAAGAAAGGTAATGTCATTGGTCGTTCTCATGTCTGCAGATCACTGCTAGAGTATATTTTCTTTTATTACTTCCAGCACCATCTATTCTTTGCTTTAGGGTCAAAATTCTGCAAACTGAAATAATGCTTTAGAATTTTTTTAAAAAGCAACAGAAGAACATTAATGCATTAATCTATTTTTCTTTTGTAGGTAACTTACTTGGTCCACCAAGACTGATGTCCCACATCAGCCTCTACTAGTTTCCTGCTAAGTTGTCATGACATCAGAGTCAGAACAGGGGTTCACAAAGAAATATTGCTTTTTACTTTTCATTCTTCATCATCAGTGCCAAGAAAGCTTGTAAAATGTTAATAGAATTTTTGCAGTGCTTACTGACTTGGAATAAAGCTTTGTGTTTCTGTTGTTTTTTTGTTTTTTTTATAAAGTCTATTTGTAAACTTTTTTTATTAACAGCACTTACAAAGGCACTGACATAATGGTCTTTAACAATTTGAAAATATAGGGGAGACAACTTAATAAAAAAATTTTAAATCTTTAATTTAAAGTAAACGACTTTATAGAAATATTTGTTATCAAATTTCTTTAAAGTTCATAAAGGGAATTAACTCAATGACAATAATACCAATGAAAATGTTTGTAATTCAAACAAGGAAAACCAACAAAATAAGAGAAATATTTATAATGAAATCGATGAAAAGAGGGCAGTTCTATCAAGAAAATAGTATAAATGTCCTTTAACCCTGAATTCAAAAAAGAAAATTTTATAGAAACATTTGCAATTAGAAAGGGAGACAACTCTATAAAAAATATTTGTAATACGATTTAAAAAAAAAAAAAAAAAAAGCTAAATAAAGGACGGTAACTCTTGTGAGCCTACAGTACAACTTTAAGTCTAGTATTTTATCGGTTGGCTCGTCCACTGAGCCTGATTAACTCTGTCTCCGCCTTGTTTCTTTCTAAACAAACAAGCAGAAGCCACACGGCACAGATCAGATCATTTATCTTTAACTGCGGTGTTTGCATACAGGCGCCGGACACGGTTCTGCTGGCTTGGCTGACTTGGAGCAGGGGGCTGAGTCGCCTAATAGATGTTCTGTCATGGATGTGCACTTAGCGAAGTTCATCATCTGCCAACGCTGGAGATGAGTAATCGCTGCCATAAATTCTCCTCCGTGTACGCCCGTTCATTTTTCACGATCTACTCATCATTTATCACCCGTATTCTTCGGGCGAGCTGCGCCGCGAAGCTCGCCATCATCTCCATCCCTGATTCCCGCTTCCTGTGCTTCTCCAGATATGATCTCTTTATCCTTGGAAGAAATGGATCACTGAATGCCTGACAACTACCTCCGATTTAGAACACCTCGTGGTAAGGGAATGTGTCGTAACCGATAGAGACAAACAAGAAATACTGGGCCTTTAAAAAAATTAAAGAAAAAATAATAATAATAATAATAATAATAATAATAATAATAATAATAATAATAATAATGTTAAAGAAAGACAGCAACGAGGATAACAATTTAAATCCTGTAAACAGTAAAATGAAATTAGGCAAAAAATAAATCATTTCCTTTATTTTTTTATTAAAAAAATGTCTCTCTGAGTCGCTGTTTGTTCGTTTTTGTTGACTTAGGCTCCTTGCTTCCTTTTGTCTGTTCGTTTTCACATACAGACTGGTGGGATGCTGATGCAGATTAAACTAAAAACCTGGAAGAGATCGCACCTGTACGAAAGCGCGCTGTCGGTTTGAAGGTCAAGGCCGGGTAACTAGTGGCAGAGCTAGAGACTATAGGGAAATGGTGTTGTTGTTAACGGAAGTGTTGACCGGCACCGCCAGCTCCCAGAAACGCATTTTGCCGATTACAATTAACGTACCTTACGATGTTAATTACAAGCCAATTGTCTTTTTTTTTCAAGACCACTGGCAATAATAACTATTGCTGCTGCTGCTGCTGCTCAATTAGTTGGAGGTGCGCATAATTCTGACGAGCTGCTGTCATTTTGTTTACACGAGTCGAAGAGCCACTGATGAGCACCAAGGTTACTGCCGCATGAAGCCGCCAGGCCCAGCTGTGTTTGCGGACTAATATTATGGCCAAGAGGTTACGGCCACCACTTCCGCGGTCGCCAGGTGGCAGATGCCGCGGTCGCGAATTCAGACCACGTGATGACTTCTACAAATAAAAAAATCAACGTCTTTCTTTAACCGTCTTCACGTATAGGGCTCGTCAGGTGTCGTGTTATTATTCTTGCTGCCTCCTGTGCCCCTCCAAAAGATGAACCACACTTTCGAATACGGCATTCTGTCTCTCGACGTTAAGGTGCTTCGGCCCACAGATGACGGTACCGCGAAGCGCGACGCCATATTGCTGACGTAATGCGTTTTCTGTGTGCGGCAAACAGAGACTGAACACTCGATGGAAACAAAAATGGGATATGTACAAGTAATGATTACGCTATACAATGATTTGATGTGCGAGCTCTTTGCTTTACGCAGAGAATAAGATTTTTGTTTTCTGCTCCCATACAGGTTATCGATGTATGGCTGAGGAATGTTGTTCCAAACACCCTGAAGCAGTTTCCACAATTCATCCAAGTTTTTTGGTTGCCATATAACTCCACATAACCTCGACGGTATTCATTTTAGGACTTCCTGCAGGTTTAACTCTGTGTGAGTATTCCATCAACCTCTTTACGTTCTAGATAGTTCTTTACCACATTACCTGTTCTCTTGGGGACATTACCATGTTGGAGAGTGGATTATCGCTCACTAAGTTGATGTCCAAAGAGAATGGCATGATGGATGAAATCCTATTTTATCTGTTGGCACTCGGCATTTGATTTCTGACACCTTCGGCTAATATGCAGCATCACATGCCCATGCTTCACTGTAGCTGTTGCTCAATGACTGTTATACCGGTACCCTGGGCCACCTTTGAACATACTGCCGTTGATCATTGGAACAGTTCAAACTTTGACTTATCTGTAAAGAGCATCTTCCAGGTTTGGTCATCTCACTATTTCATTTTTGCTGTCCGTTTCGGCCCTGCCATTTGATTGCCTCTCTACAGCAAAGGTTTTCGGGCAACTATACATAGACCAGTTTGCCTGAATGTGTTTTACTTTTCTTGAAGAAACATTAACACCTGTCGTTCACAACATCTCTACTGGCTCATTATCCATCACCTAGAGAACACACCCTGAGGTACTTAACATCAATTTTGAAAAATTTGGGCTTTCTTCCTCACCACGTCTGTTATCAACAATACCATCTTCGTGTATCCTCCTCAAGTCTTGCATACAGCGTTTTCTGAAACGTGAAGTCGGGCGGCAACGTACGTTCATCGGTTAGTTCGACTACATGAGGAACGTGTTCTCTGCTTTTCAGAAATAACATATCACCTAAAACGATTTCTTCTTTAGCAAATCTGCATTCGGCTTTTTCTCGTAATTCTTGCAGCAGAGAAAATCTAGACGTCAGTAAAAACTTCTCCAGGAAAAACTGAAATAATGATCTGGTAGCTTACGTAATCTACGGTTTGGTAAGGTGTTGTCCGGCCTTTGCCTGGCTCCGGAGCCGGAAGACTTATATCGACCATCCGTCCTCCCAACATTTAGTGACGCAAAGTAACTCTCGTGGTTGTAATTGATTATCAGACAGCTGAGAAAGTACAGTTTATTATAGCTCTGTTCTGTGACCACATGAGATGACGGTCGTGAATACAATGTGGGGGGAGGGAGTCTATAAACAGCGGTTGAGGGCTTTCAGCTGTCGATCAGAATCTCCTCCGCCGTGAGCCGGAGCCAATTTTTACCATTATGTCTTCCCAATAAGACGACATTTTAAGTTGCCCGTCCTCTGTTTCTAGTTCACGGGTAGATAATAACAAGTGTACTGATAATTCTATGTGAGCACCACGGACGCGTGCGCGCCCAGTTTTAGCCGATTAAGAATAAAGCAAAGAAAGCCATATTTTGATCCTACCTTTATTGGCCATGGTCCCCGAAGGGCCATAAGTGCTAAATTCCCGTATCTTATTGGTAACAGTGTCACGACAGCAGCCTTGCTCGCAGTCCATCGTCGTCACGCACTTGTCTATGAGGGGCTCTTCTGTAGACGGGACGGTCGTAGACATCGTGCTGGCCAAGGAGGACGTGGTAAGCTGGGCCGTCGAGAGCGGGGCTGTTGATGGAGGGGCTGTCGTGGGTGGAGCTGTCGGTGGCGGTGTTGTTGTACGCGAGGCTGTTGATGGCGGAACTGTTGTGGGCGGGGCTGTTGGTGGCGCTGTCGTCGCCGTTGTTTTCGTTGTTCTGGTTCTGGTGGTGGTTTTTACTGGCGCTGTCGTCGTCGTCGTCGTTGTTAAAGCCGCCTTTTTCGTCGCCTGCAACCCCGTGGAGTTCTTCGTGACCGTGGGGATAACGTTGTTGATGTCTGCAAATGTAGACAGCGGGTCCGTGTCGTTTGTCGCCGCCGCGCTCTCCTGAAACAGGGGGACAAACACATTAAACAGACAGAAATAGGGAAACAGATTAGAGGGACAGACACATTAAACAGACAGAAATAGGGAAACAGATTAGAGGGACAGACACATTAAACAGACAGAAATAGGGAAACAGATTAGAGGGACAAACACATTAAACAGACAGAAATAGGGAAACAGATTAGGCAGACAAAGGGACAGACACATTAAAAAAAAACAGAAATAGGGAAACAGATTAGAGGGACAGACACATTAAACAGACAGAAATAGGGAAACAGATTAGAGGGACAGACACATTAAACAGACAGAAATAGGGAAACAGATTAGGCAGACAAAGGGACAGACACATTAAACAGACAGAAATAGGGAAACAGATTAGAGGGACAGACACATTAAACAGACAGAAATAGGGAAACAGATTAGAGGGACAGACACATTAAACAGACAGAAATAGGGAAACAGATTAGAGGGACAGACACATTAAACAGACAGAAATAGGGAAACAGATTAGGCAGACAAAGGGACAGACACATTAAAAAGACGTGGTGGCCAAACACGTCAACCAAGCAACAACAAAAAAATTGCCAGAAAGTGGGACTTTAATTTTATCATTGCGCGTCACCCAATTATCATCAACTAATAAACCTAGGTTTCAGCGACAGTTCCCTATCGCCAGCATCATGGTGAAGGGGAGCTGTGTCGGTGTGTGGGAAGATAGTTTGCAGTAGGGCTTTCTATTTTTTTTAATGTGCAAGGAATCTGAGCGGGTGTCAAACCCCCGACCTGTTGTTGCTATGCTTCCATGTACTAGTTGGTGGCTCTTTGGGCTAAAATCCTGTTGAAACAAAAATACCAGCAGATTTCTTATGTAATGATGGCGTTCCGAATATTCCCAGTAGCAAAGAGACAGCATTTCATGGAACGTACATCGTCGTTCGTTGTTGTTTTTCATCGGAGTAAGTAATCTGCGGTGAGAAATAACTCGAAAGTAGAGCCGTCTTCCTTCCAACCCCATAAGAACAGCAAATACTACCATTACTCTTTAACAGATGGCGCTGCGGTTTTTACAGATTTAATTGTGTTTATTGTATATTTGATTTTCATTTGTTGGGGGAAAACAGCATTATCGAAACTGTAAAGACAATTTAAGTCTGGCAGCTGTCGTTGAGAGACAAGAAATGCGGCGACACCTGGCTGAACGCTTGCCCATAAAAGCCTTATCTGACTTCTAGCGGAGTTTTTAATGGCTGCCAAAAACTTGCTAGGACCGGTGTGCTATCTAGCATCGTAGCTTTACAGCGACTTTAACTTTTATTATTCACAAAATTTTCTGCTAATGAGGGTTTTTTTTTTCTTTTTTAAATTGTGCGTAAGACCCAACATGTACTATTGTTGCACACAGATAACTCGACAGTAAAATGACAAAATGCTATATGGTGCGTACGTGACGAAATTTAGAATGCAGGGTTGTGAGGAAGCAACCGTACATCCCAGAAAAACCTATAGACTTAGAGGAGCCGTTTGAAAACAGCCATTTGTTGTTCCGGACAGAGAGGGTGGTAAGTGCTCGGCCTGACAAACCCCTTTCATGTAAGCACGTAAATGTCAGTTATGAAAACGAAAACTTGGTATCGTATCCACCGATAACTGACGCTTTATCTTATGAAGAGTTAAAGGGCGAGTCCTGACGGGTGTAGGGATTGTTGAAAATGAGTCACGTGTATCAGGATTCAGTTATTAATAAAAATAGGAGAGTAGAGAACGATTAGTTCCACAGCTGTCAGTGACCCTGCTAATTAATACGCGAAATCTGATGTTGGTTCTCAATCATTTAGCGAGGTTACTCCAGCAACATATGGGGCGACGGTAACAGTCTGACAAATGGGGGGGGGAGGGTGAAATGAAAAGGGACGCATGTATAAGTGCTAGCTAGCACAGTATTATATCGAGATGTTGGTAAAGACCTTGGTCTAGCTATATATATATTTAATAAACGACCTGATTTCAAAAGAATAAAACGTAAGCAGCTCTCGAGCTTTGACTGCGTACCGTGAAGAGCCAAAAGACAGCCTTTACAAAGCATTCATGACAAAAAATACGAGTGTATTTAGCCAATTCGTGCAAAGCTGAGAGGTTCGTTAACTTCTGTAGTGATGATGTATTTCTTGACTGTTTTGTGACACTGACAATTTTAGAAAATGCTTATTTAGTTATTTACCATCATCTTATCGACTAATTAAGTAATTAATATATTAGCAAGTTGGTTTACGACCATCCCGTTAATCCGATGACGTCACAGCGAGATTAGCTGACCACACAGAGAATCTATTAGGATTTCGATTTAATTAGCCAGCAACATCACTTTACTCTCTGAGCTTGTGAAGCATGGCGGATATAAAACCTTTGTGACACGTGACCAGGTCACGTGTAAATCGGAGAACAAAGGTAGAGGGGGGACAACCAGAGCTAGTTTTACAGCACCGATAATTACTAATTGGACGTACGAGGCTATAATCGACGTCATACGCTTTATAGCTTCCTCGTTTATAATACTGGTGCGATAACAAATCTAAAAACCTTATTATAGTCTAAAAAGAAATGCAAGTACAGAATGTGTATTATGTCGAGCGGAGGGGGGGATGTATATACAAAAAACAAAACAAAAAAAAGCAAGAGAACAAATACAAATAAACGTTTAATTTATATTTGAGCGACGAATTCTTTGTTGTTTGCTATGTTTAACAGATTTTGGATTTAATCAAGTGAAAATTTTGAATTATTGTAACATACAGGAATCATGCGAATAAGCAGAAACCGCTTTAATATTTTTAATCTTTTGCACGAATATTAGTTGAATCTTATTTAATTTTTCACAATTTTGAAAGCATCCATGATGTTGGCGGATAATTTTTAAGTTTAATCTCGTTTCTTGTCGTTTTTATAACAGAGTGGATAAAGATGCACGATAGCTGTGGCATCGATTTACGTTTAAATTTGAGCAATATAAGGTAAGGATTACGTGTGGACGGGTAGGTATGCATGCATGGACTTGTAAATATTAATTCTGAGTTTAGGACCAGTAGAAACATTAACTACGAAATAATAATGATGAACTGTTTTAGAGATAAGGAAATGTGTCGCGTGACGCATCTTTAAGCCTGTTTTAAGAGAAGGTACAGCAAACAAACAGCTGCTTACTTACCCCAGAGTGAAACCGCAGGGAGACGGTTAATAGAAAAAAGAGAAAGTATCCCACCATGCTGTTGATCGTGTTAACCGACGACTTTGTTGCGCGTTTCTGTTCCGCCTCAGCATCCCGGGGCGTGGATATATATGATGGGTTGACAGCCCACCGCTGACATATTTCAGGTTTAGGTGGACAGCGTGTCACTCGCAGCTTTCGTTTCTAAGTGGCTGCTGCTGGTGAGAGGGGTAGTCAGTCATTCGACAGCATCTCTCGCCTCCGCCTTTAATTGCTGTAGTGGACCAGTTCCGAAACATTAAGACGGGTATCCAGCACCGCTTGTTGGATGGGGGGGGGGTGGTACGACGCGAGTAGTATGCCATGCATCTTTCAGGCCCCACCCGGGGTGGTTGGCTAATAGAGGTCGAAACCGACCGTTTTAATACTAGACTTTTTCGCGCGCGGTCTGTTGTCCCTAACCCCAAATCTAAAAATAATAATAATAATAACTTAAAGCGAGTCTCTTTCCGATGAAAATTTGGTAAAAAGATTCCACAAATCAACTCTAATGGAAGTCGGGTGCAGAAAAACCGGACGAGAGTTTATGGCGTAGTTCCTAGATACTACAACTGTAATATCAATATTCACAGATAGTGAACTGCTAAAGTTTAGTCTGCGGGAGAGAATAGCTGTCGTGGCTTTGCGGTGTGATATCGCTTCTTTAATTATCCGCAGAGAGAAGCTAGTTCCTAATTTCATGCACCCTCTCCCCATCACACACAGACACAATACTTTAAAACATTCCAAGAAAAGCTCTGCTGATCCGACTACAGAACAGTGGGCTACACAATACATCATGATAACTGCTGTTATATATTTTTTTTTATTGATTCTAAAAATTCATTTTAAAAGTTTGATAAATTTTGACAGAATGATGTTAAATAAAACCGAGTTCTTCAGAATTTGAGCCTGCATTTATTTAGAGAGTTCTGATTGGCACTGCTTCGCTACTTTCTTATACGTGTTTTTATACAGAAGGAGAAATAACTTTTCTGTCCTAACTGAGGAAGCTGTAAAACTTTTAAGATATTTTCTTAATCTGAGGAAGTGTTATCGTTGCATACCAGGATAAAGAGTATGCGAACAACTTGTCTGTATTGTTCATAAGCTTTACTTGCAGTTAGTGCTGGCAAAATTTTATTTAAATTACTTCATATTAAAGCTTCAGGATGGAAACCTGACCGCTACACATGATGGATCGGATCATTACAAACCGGTTGACCCCTATTTGTTTTTAAGAGATTAATGAATTTCGCACACATTTATTCTGATCATGATGCATGCATGCATGCCCATAAGAACGCGGAGACAACTCCAATTAATTATGGTCTTTTGTTTTTATAACACCCCACACCCCCATCTGACTATTTTCTGACCAAGATGTATCTCCAACAAGTTGAAAATACAAATTTGAGACAATATTATTGGTTTAAATTTATTACTATTGATAAATCACCGTCCAGAATCAAGTGCTCCTTTCTCCTGTCATGATACTCGTGTACAGACCGAGAAATACACACCGGATGGTTCAAGTTTCACTCGGATATCGTACACAACTAAGTAAGCTGCCGGGTGATTTATTATTACTGTTCTGTAGGAAGTTTACCGCTCGGCATTGATGAGACCATTGATGCAATCTTTGTTTTGTAAATGTCTGCACGCGTGGGGCTTCTCAGAAATGAATCTGCTCCTATGGGCCTGAAAAAAAAAAACGATTTAGATTTGAGATCTACCTAGTTTGGGAATTGGTAGAAGGATATTAAATCGAAAAAAGAAAAATAATTGAGCAAGATTAAAATAGCCTAATCAATGAACATGGGAGTTTTAGATCTTTTCCAACTGTTTAGTTTTGTGACATTTTTCAATCTATGGTCTCACGGAATGTGAGCATAAAGCAGCTGTATTAGGGAGCCGCGAAGATGTGGGCCTAAATTTCAGTAATTCAGCAGACTTTTTTGGTTTTTAAAGCACATAGAATTATTTAAACTAACAACAACAACAACAAAACGGAAAAAGGGTGAGTACTTATTGGCAAAAGAAAACACTGAGATAGAGATATTGATGTTAAATGTTTTTAAACCCTGTTCACGGACCTTTTCATCAAGAGGAGATAAAACGAAACCGGCACAAGGTTTCCTTTCTGATTATTTTATTTTCAGTAAAGTTCAATGCTTTTCAACCCGAAATCAGAACTAAAACAGGGGTCAGCTGAAAAGCCACTGATGTTCGCGCGCTATTAACATGCATCACTACCATTTATAATTCGGTTTCCGCGCCCAAGTTAGTAATTATAGGTTATTAAATGCATATGACAAGTAAATTACTAAATATTCTCTTTGGAGATCGCCATTCGGTGCCTTTGAGCTTTTCTGAAATAAGAGCGGAAGAATCAGTGGCATCACGAACGTCTTACACAACTATGACGTACATGAAATAGTTAGAAGAATATAAATTTAGTGAAATTTCTTTTTCAAATTAATGATACAGCTAAGTTATTTGAGATTAAACTATCAGCCTTTATTTACCAACAATCTTCAGTAATACTTTAATTATTCGAGCATTTTCACGGAACACTAAGACCTGACAAAGCCGAAGAAAGTAAAAGCAAAAATCCCTACGTCTTTGTAAAGTTAAAGGACTTTATTCCATTTTAATTTTTCTTTCTTCATTAAAAAAATTTAATATTTAAGATGCAGGTTATTCATTTTTGAAGAAAGTGCTTGAGATTTCGTAGAAATTTGTGTTTTCGTACACATTAAAATTAACATATTTATTGGATACAGTCTACAACAATGAGTTGAGAACAATTTAAAGGTTCATCACCGATAATACCACTGGGCAGCATTTCTCGGATATATTGGATACAGTCTACAACAGACTTTGATAACTTTTCAGCCGGTGACCTCCCTTGTGGCTAAAGGAAAAAACACTGACTTATTAGAAGGTAATAACAACGTAAAATGACATATGCAATACTGTAAACACTAGGTTTAAAAATGATGGATGAACTAATTGAACAATTGTTTAAAATACGAACATTACAATACCGAAAAACTAAACTAAAATAAAACAGTTTTAAAAAATCTTTGAGATTTTAAAATATTTTCTTTCTTTAATATCTGACCATAAACTAAACATTCTGCAATTATTAGATTTACTGCACATTTAAATCAGAAATGCAATTTTTACTTTAATTGTTAATTATGGACTAGTATTAACAGGAATTATTTGTTAACTGTTACTGAAATAGAAGCACATCAACACGTTTTGTTTGTAGAAGCTTCAAGTAGTTTAAAACAGTGCTTATCTATCTAGTCCAAATGTACAAATTTTGTATTAGGGGTTCACTTATGTCTGGAGTTATCGTTCCTTAATACTAAGAATATCTGCGTTAACTGAACAAATCGCCAGCTATGTTTAAAGAAGACTTGCTAGAGTGATTATAGGTATGAGTAGTTTTAGCTACCAGGAAAGACTACACGGGCTAGTATTGTCCAGTTGGAATTATTATCGATCTAAAGGTTATTTGATTGACTAAGGTATCTGTTTACGTAAGGAAGAATGGCTACAAGCACATCGTTTTACGTGAATGATTCGCCAGATGGCACTCGTGGTTATTCTTAGGTAAACAAATGTCAGACTGGATCACATATGGACATCTACTTTTAGCTCCCAATTCGTAATTTATTAAAATTTCATACGAAGCTAGCAGGTAAATTTTAAATGCGTCGGTAGTTTTAAGAATCTGCTTAATGCCTATTTAAAGGCAAAAGAGCCTTTTATAAGTTTTAGAACTTCCTGTTCGCACCCTGGTTATCGCTAATTCTTTTCTCTGTTTAATAGTTACATGAAGGCAAGGGCTTCCCAGGAAAGTGAAATCGTCAATACGGTTCTTGCATTGTTTAACACTAATCTCTACTAACTAAACATGGCGGTAAATTATTCCCTCATTAGCGATTCTGTTACTTAAAAAAATATTTTCTAATATCTAATCGTTCTGGAATCTAAGCTACTCTCTGAATATTACCTCCTGTATTAGTAACTATACAGTTGTCCCCCGGTATTCGCGGGGTTACGTCCCTTGAGCACCCGCGAAGAGCGAAAAACCGCGAATATTGGACGTGGTCCATAAAAATGCCTATAAACATCAAAATATAATAAAAAATATAAGTAAATATATAATAATAATTTAATAAAAAACACAACACTCAGAGAAATACTCGAGATAGCTACACGGGGTAAACTGGGATGATGCGGGGCTGCATCTGCCTGAGACAGCGCCTCTGCCTCCGTGGGCAGCCCAATCAGCGAGCGAGAGAGAATCACGCGCCTCTCGCTACTTTCAACCTCTACCAGCCAATAGGTTTATTTTATATTCATATTTTGCTAATTTACGTTAGTTAATATTTATAATTACAAATTAGTATAAATTATATTGTTATTAATAATTAGCTTTAAAAAGCGTGAAAAAGTATATATTGCCACGAAAAAATCCATAAAAAATCGCGGAAGATATTTGCGATTCCGCGAATATGCGGGGGTCGACTATATTCCAAATGAACGACGTGGAAACATTCTAGTAAATGTATGCTGTATTCTAATAAATCAATATTCTTTCTATAAAAAAGGTTTCCATGCCTGCAAAACATTTTTAGAATGTAGACGACCCAAGAATTTGTACAGCAAAATCGAATATTCGTTACTTTTATATTTTATATTCCTGTTAATTATTCCTACCATTCTGTTTTTCTTTATAGCGCAAATGGATTGTTTGTTCTCACTTGATATGTTTGTGAACAATTACTCTGGATTATTTTCAAAAATGCATTTTCCATCTTGGCTTCATCTATATAATAATGATTATAATTGTGTCTATTTCCTATTAGAATGATTTTGTATATGTTTGCATTAAATTACATTTTTTTTTACATAACTGAACAATTTAATAAATTATTCAAATTTGCGTGAAAACTATTTCTATCATTTTCATTATTATATTCTAGTGTTATCTGCACACATACATTACACTATCAGTATTTGCCATATAAATCAAAAAACGATACAAGGCCCAGAAATGGACTCTGTGCCGCACAAGTATAAACTTAGTGCAGTATTCAGGTTTTTAACTACAAAAGCCGTAGTTGTTAGCAGCTGCTCGTTCCTGATCGGGTTTAGATCAATTATTTCGATCCGGCTCTGGTCTCGCGAAGTCCCGCCTTCGCGAGTTCTGTCGGATGAAGTATTGGCTGTGCTAGGGTGTAGACGCCATATACGTACCTGCCGCGCACGGCTAGTTTTATTGTGAAGTCTATGTACATGATGGATTTAATTACTTATCAGTTTTACATTCTTCGTATAACTTAAGCGCCAACGTTCCTCACGCACGCGTTTACAATCAAAAGAAAGGGGCGTGCGCCTAACCTATTTCTGCCCACGTAATGGCTAAGGCCGGTGAGCTTCTGAAACAAAAATTATATCCCAAGACAGACTTCTCATTTCTCTTTAGAAAGGAAGGGCGTGGGCACAATCCATCAATCAAATCTAACCGTTTGACAAAGATAGTGCCTTATATTTGAACTATGACTTCTTCCATCATAATAAACTCGTTTCCAGTGAGCTGCCGTAAATCACTCGTAGCGAGTTTTTCCGACATGCTGCCGAAATCGGCTCACGCCTCGAGAGATTAGGAAAACACACACACACACACAGGCGAACAGTCAGAAGAGAATATTTAATCTCTCGAATACTTATCCGTTCTTTTTTTTTTCTACATCCCTTTGTTTTATTACCTTTTCTTGTTTAACCTGCGTTCTGGTGGTGCTAAACAAAGAGGTCTGTTTGGAAGATAGCCTGTTCTCACGGCTGCGGTGTGAGGGCGACGACAGCAGCGTGTTTACCAGAGATGTCACCACCGGCTCTAGATTTTCAAAGTAGTGCACGCGAAACGAAAAGACTCTGCCAGCACCAACCTATAGAGAACCACAGCGTGTATACAAACAGCGTCAGTACGCGTAATTCCTATACAGGATCTATTAAGGGCTAGAATCATTGAGAGAAAAAATTGCCTATAAGACCCATCTTAGTTATGTTTGAATTATCATTTGTTCTTTAGATTTTTCAGACTTATTAACTTGCTTTTTTGTTTTTACTCTAGATTCGGGGAGGGGAGAACTTCGTGAGATGACATTTCTATGCTATGTTATGCAGCATTTAAATCCGTCTGCACTAATAGCTGGGATCATTTCCTTTTGTAGTGAGTTCAAATCTTCTTGTTTTGTCTTACAAAATTTCTTGACTAACTTCCTGGCTACGGGTTCTGCTTATACTTGAAAGTAAAGGTGGAGCATCCGTACATAATTTCTTTTACACATTTATAACGGATCTAATTCAAAGCTAATCAATAACTTATGTCTCGCAATATAAATAACATCCATTCTAGTTGAATTATTTCTATGGTTTTACTGTAGAAATTCAAGGTTTGTTATTTTAATATTACACCTAAATTAATCGCCGGATCTTTACTTGCTTATTATTTCCTGTCCATTCATTGCTGTTCTCTCTTTTTTTTCCTTTTCAAAGTTTCATTTCGTACTGACCGAGTCACAGATCTTTTCTATAAGTTCACTGGCTGTCATCAGCTTCCTTGAAACCAACAGAGCGTCTTTTGTCTTGAAAACATTGTGCCAAAACATTCCAGAGATTTCTTAGAGTTCGGGGCGATTGGAGTCTGTGTAAGTACAAGTGAAGGGCATTAAAGCGACAGAAATAACGATAATCTGTTCTGTAATATATAGATATAATGGAAATATATATAAAGTTGATAATAGTCTACTGGATACAAAAGCCAGCTGTCGTTCTTTGTTTTTTGGGGGGGAGGAGGGTGGGGCAGTTTGAATTTCGGTTTTCCCTATGGCCCCTCTCATATTCACCCCTTTTCAGACCCCTCTCGTCATCTTTGACTGGTATTCATAGTAGTAAATAGATAGAGGTACAGCGGGTAGGTGGTTCTATCCTTGGATAAGACACTTATTCCTACTCTCCGATTAAAGAGTGTCACTCTGTTACTTGTTAGAGTTATTCCCCCTGAATCTCATGTTTGATCATGACGATGCTGCCGTAAGAATTCTGCCTTGGTGAGTCTCTGTAACCGTATTTTCCTGACACCTCCCCCCCCCCCCCCCCCACCCCACCCAGAGGCTTGGATTCGATGAGGGGGATCCTAACCGCAGTTTTGCTCGGCGCTGTTCGGTCGAGCCGTCTGTTTAATTAGGGTTCGAGGGCAGACTTCCTCGTTGCTGCGCACCAGCCCTCGCAGAAATGTTTACAGAACGCCGTCAGCTGGAAGTCGGGGGGGGGGGATGATCAGCCCCCCCCCTCTCCCCCCTCCCTCCCCCTCACACGCCCGGATCGCGTACAGGCCTGCCGCCGGCTCCACCCCTGTTCTTCCCAGCCCCGGCCGAAACACCTCGCGAGACGACGGCCGCGCGTAGTCGTGTAGGTTCTCGATTTCCCCCACATCGATATCTGTACAACTGCTAATTAGTGCGGCAAATTGCCTGCAGTAGGTAGACGAGATTTAATTCTGTTCCACTTAAATAAATAAATAAGTGTTGGTGGGGGGGGGGAAACATTTTTTTCTTTTGGTTATGATGTCTGGGTGATCACGTGTAAAGCCTAACAATCTTGTTTTTTCTTTTGTTTGGTCTTCAATGTTGACGCACTTGCTCTTAATCTGGTGAAGCAGTCCAGCCTGACACTGAACACCTGGTGAGGGGTGAAAGACACCCTCATGTCTAAATAGAACGGTGTTGGTTTTTTTTACATAATTAAACTTTCACTGGGATGTTTGCATGCCGTTTATACACACACACTCACTCTCACACACAAACACTCACTCACAAACACACACACACACTAACACTCACTCACACTCACACACTAACAGTCACACACTAACAGTCACACACACACACACACACTCACACACTAACAGTCACACACCACAAACACTCACCACACACTCACACTAACAGTCACACACCAACACTCTCTCACACACACGCAAACACTCATACACTCATACACACACACTAACACTCACAAACACTCACCACACACTAACACACACACAAACACACACACACACTAACACTCACACACACAAACACTCACACACACACACACTCACACACCAACACTCTCACACACTCACACACACACACACACACACACAGAGAGAAAAAAGAATATTTAAGTCCGCTTTTACTTAGAAAAATTTCTAATGTTTTAGTTTTACCGACTCCACACCTGAGTAATATTACAAATCTTTCTGGTAAATTACCCTTTGGTTACTAATACTGTGGGTTATAATTACCAGTTAGCTGCTAAGATTCCAGTGCAATTAGTTGTCAGAATTCTCTTTCTCTTTCAAGAAATAGAATTCTTAGTGCATAAAATAAATTACTGGCAAGTTTAGATAATATGGAAAGTGTTGATGGCTGTTTCTTTTCCCTGAAGCCCCTTGATTGAGCTGTGATGACTTTCTGCAGTACCCTGTAACTTCTGAACTATACATTTCTTAAGTTCTTTCCAAAGTGTGTGTCTTATATAATGAGGCTTCCATTTTTTTCTGATGTACATGCTATTGGTATAAAGGGTGGGGAACTAGAACTTGTGAATTTTTACAATTCATGGTTTGATTTAACATGAAAAAAATTGCCTTGAGAGACACATTCTAAGGGTGCTCTTGACTTTAAAAGGATATATCTATTATAACATCCAAACCTTTTCTTTTTTTTCCACTATCCTGTATTATAATGTAGTCCAGTTTATTTCTGTATGTCTGAGGCTAAGTACTTTAAATTATTGAATTAATTTTTTTTTATTTTTAGATCAACATATTCAAATGATTTAAGTTAGCCTGTAAATTGGTAATTTTTATTGGTATTGTTCTCCTAGATATAGAGTTTAGATTAATATCTGCAAATTTCCTAATACCGTTAGTATGATGCCATTGTAAATATCTTTATACATAAAAGGAGAATAGATTAAGATCAAACTAAACTTAGTCTTCTGCATGACAGCTGGAGATACAGCCCATACCTCTCTCTCTCTCTCTAATGACATCAACTATCTCTCTGTACCGACGTCATCTCTCTCTCCATCTTTCTCTGTGTAGTGACGTCATCTCTCTCTCTCTCTCTCATATAATGTATCACTTTTGATAAATTGCTGGTTACACTAAATCTTTGCTGTAAAAGGAGAACATACCTAACTGAGCTCAGTCTTTTACATGACAGAAAGATATACCCGTACTTTCTCTTTCATATATAGTTGGTTACACTAAATATTTTACTGCTTGAATCTTTTGTTTGCAGGTAAAATATGACAAGTAAAGCATTCTTGCCCCAAAAGTCTTCTGGAGAAAGTGCTACATCCTCAAGGTAATTATGGGTGCTGTAGACACTCACCAGGCATGATATATAAATGGTTTGCTTAAGTATATTCTTCACTTGGTTTAAAAGAGAATGGTCATTTCAAACTTATAATTTTGTTGAAACTTCATATCTATAAAAATCATTCATTAATCTTTTCCTTATCAGTAAGTAGATTACCATGAATAATTTTCTCTTTAATAGATGAAGACAGATGAATGCATCATTCTTTGTTTGTTTTTTGTTGTTTTAATTATTTGTAAATTTAGTCCAGAAGTCAAAATTTTCATAATTAAAATTGACAAAATTAAAAAAAACAAAAGACTGATAAATATGGAAAAATAGAAATTGTCTTTATGAAAGATGATGAATGTGGTGGCTAAAATTTCATTAAGTGCTATAATGATGTTTATTTTAGATCTAAATAAGCTTCAGTATATGGAAGTCAAGATGTTCTGCTGAAGAGAATGTGAGAGGATGATTATCAAATAGCTTTATTGTGTGTCAGCTTGTGCTTTTTCTTGTTTTCTTGCAGTTTGGTTGATAATTGGAAAATAATTCCGCAGTCCGTCATTTGAGTGGCATTTCATTCACTTGCTCTCTGCTCATTTTATTGGTAATGTTTTAGCTAATATAAATCTTCAAAACAGTCAAAGATGCTGTTGGCACATTTTTGTTTATTTTAATACTGCGCAACTTAAAATAAAAACCTGGAATGGAGCAGAAAGTTATTGTTCATGTGTTACTTATAGAAACTAGACTTAGTTTTGGAATTTCCCACACCTGCTTAGCCAAAAACATAGGATTTCTAATTCCTCCATTTCCCTTGCCATTATCATCAGGGGCTGTTATGATGTGTAATGATGATAATTTTCAGTAAACATTTCTATTTTTGGATAATTGGTCTTGAACCTGAGACCTGTTGGAGACCAACACTTTCATCTGTTGTACCTCCAAGGCAACATCTCAGTTAGTATATTTTATAAATATTTAAACCTTCCTCTCAGTCACTGCTGGGTTTTGCTTCACTGTTTTTGTGAATGACTTAGATGTTTAATCTCTTGCAGAGTCATGTCAAGCATTTAGAAGTTCCTTTAATGCATAGAATCTCAATCTTTTGTTCTTTTTGATTTGTTTGAATTGAATGCATTTGAAAAATAATGCAGGATAGCCATTCTTCACAAAGCTGGATATTTTAGGTACTGCCTTTCTAGTCCTAGTTCTGCACAATTGGTGTTCTTTATGCTCTTGTTGGAACACATATATCTATTTCTTTCTTCACACTTTGGTGGTGATTTGAATCAAAGTGCTTGCTTTTAGTACCCAATACATGTCTCCTTCCTGTATGCACTGGTGATCAGTCCTCCCTTCTTTCTGAAAAACAAAATTTGGGAAAAGGCAGTTAGCTGATCCTTTCCATCTCCTTGGTAAATGTGACTGTTGAGGAATGTTGTTTAGATGTCCTGGGATCAGTGAATTACCCAACAAGAGTTACTTCCCATTAATCATTTATTTGGTTTTACACAATATAGCAGCTGAAATTTAATATTTGTTTAAATCAAGATGCAGTGTTTTACTTTAAGTTTCTTTTTCTTGTGCTTTTCCAAGGCTGGTTTATCTTTCTAACATTATTTTGTTGTTTTCTCAAACCACTATCATTGCCATTGAATTACATTAACCATGGATCAGTCTGTGTCATTATAGCAGTATTTTTTATGAAGTCTACATTAATATTTCCAATATCATGTTTGCTTGTCTAAAAAAGTTTTTCATAACTAAACTTTCTGCCTCCCTGATCCTTACCTACAGTATGATGATGTGCATAGCTGACCCCACTCCAACAGGGTTTAACCACCTCACAGACCTTTATGTTTTTAATATTCATAAATCCTTCATGGTTTTGAATATAAACAATTTGTAATTATTGCATAGAATGTAAAGGGACCACTTCAAAGATCCATATAAATTCAGACTTCTTTCTTTCCTTCAAGTTCAAAAAGTTGCTTTCCATTGCTTGTTTAAATTCTGTAGTAATTTCTCCTCCTCCTCCTCCTATCAGAATTTCATCACGAACCCACAAAAAGAAGCTATTCTATGATGATTTTGACAGTTCTTCCGGAGCTAAGAAAACTGTGAGGCAGTGTGAGCGGTCAGGCTGTCCCGCCGTGATCCCTATTTGTTTTGCAAGTGCAACGGAGAGGTAAGAAAATTTATTTTTATTGTTCGAAAATGCGTTGTTTGTACTGATTTACCCATCCAATTTTAAAAGCACTTGTTCATCTAGGTCCTGCTGGTGAATAACATTTGTGTTTCTAGATTATTCGTGACTATGCATCCACTTTCATGAGTCTTGTGTTTGAATTGATAAACTAGAATGCAGAGGATAGTGGCAGGAGAATGTGTGCTACCATGAAGGGGATACACCAAATGAACTGGCAAGTCGTTGCTAAAAAAAAAGGGTATTATAACTAACGAGGGTTAACAGTGGGTTATTGTGACAGTATGCTAGTGGGTATAAAGTTTTTCTGGTGTCTCTACTTTCTGATGATATTTCTTTACATAAACTTTGTTGTGGTATTATTTGACTTACGTGTTTTATCTTTAAAGAGGATGAATGGATCTAAACAAAGATATATTATTTAGCTAACCATGAATGATTGAGCCCATTGTAAAAACATTTTGCAGTATATCGGTTCAGGGGTGGAATAAATATACATTTTTAAAAATTATTCTTACTTTATAAATGACCTAAAAGTGGATATAAATATTATGTTTAGAAAAGTTCTCTTTTCTTGCATGTTTTTCAAATTTTTTTTCTCCATGCAATTTTTACCTGTTAAATTTTTAAGAAATTAATTCAAAATAACAAACAAGGTATTTATTAAACACCATTATAAGAGTGATTCTTTTATTTCAGGTGTGCAGGAAGCGGATATACATCTCGCTGGTATCACATTTCTCCTGGAGAACACTTCTGTAATGAATGTTTTGAATACTATTATAGAAGGTGGGTTGACAGACAGACAGACAGACAGACATACTTGTCCAACTCACACCCATCTTGTATTTTTCATAAATTGATCATGTTCTTGCGTTTTTGGGTGTGGATAGTCATTCTAACCATTCCCTCAATAGAATATGGGTAATTAGCATCTAGCTTGGTGAATCCTGCTAACAGTCAGGCCTCATACCCCCTTAGATTGCTGTATCCTGACTGGTTTGAGAACATTGAAGCTCCAACATCTACACAGTGAGGTGATGCGAGAGAGAGCAGTTTGTATTGCATTGCTAATGACCGACCGCTGTTAAGCACCAGATTGGTTGCAGATTTTTTCATTCAGTATGGCTTTTAGGATGGAATAACCTTACAAGTTTTACCATAAAATATAATTTGAAAACATAGAAAAAATTTTTTACTCTTTTTCACATTATTTGGAATATTTTGTAAAAAAAAAAAAAAAATTAGTTCACACTTGATTTCTAATGTTTCATTAAATACACGTACACTGAGGTTCAAAATTATCTGCATACCATATTAAAAAGTTATGGCTTTATAACACTTCATTGCTAACAGAAATGCATTATTCAAACAAAAAAATAAAATTAGATCAACCACATGAAATATGAATCATTAATTGTTACATTTTATCAGTTTTTTTTTTTCAAACTAGTCATCTTTTATGTGGATATCTATCTACTGCATGTATTTTGGACTTCTTATTCAATAACTTCTTAAAATATTGTTCTGTAAGTAACCCCCAATTCCTTTTGTAAGTAATTCCATAGTTGATTGGCAATGGTTAGATTCTTTTCTATTTGATGGAGTTCAAATCTGGTGATTGAGAGGCCAAACTATGTGTTTTTTAAAAAAAGTTCTTTTTCTTAGATAATGTGTATTGACCTTTGTAGTGAACTCTGCACCATTATCTTGTTGCAGTAGAAACCCATCGCCTATCAAAAAAAATGCCTAATGGAATTCTATGGCATTGCAGAATATTTTGTCTCTTTTGCAAGGATTGAATCAATTTGTATCAAGTCACCAGCCGGCCACACAGCCAGCAAACAATTCACCACCATGCCTAATTGTTGGGGAAAATACAGCTCTCTTCATACTTTTTTCTAGTTTTTCTTCTAACTTACCATTATCACTTAGAACCAAATATTCCAAGCTTGTTCTCATCAGTATACAATACATTGTGCAATTTCTCCAAGCTGTATTTTTGAAGATGTACAGCTCAGTCAAATCACTTGTTACTGTCTTTCTTGCCAGCCTGTCTGGTGTCTCTTAACCATACTTTGGTGGTTGAAGTTGGCATGCTGATTTTGTCAGACGAATTATGATCAGCAGGGTTAGGGTTTGCTATAGACTTTTGAACAAGCAATCTATCTTCCAATTTCCATGATTTTTCTTTCTTTCTCAGCCCTGTGAATTCTTGGTTGAGCCACTGACTTCATTTAACAAATAGTTTGCAAAACACCCCATCAAACTTTTTCGATTTTCTGTTGTATGTAACCAGCTCTATGAGGGGCAATAATAGAAAGTTTTGTTTCCTGTTGTATTGTTTCAGCGCCATTTTTATCTGCTAAAGAAAGTAGCAGCAGTCATCAGTAATGAGATCAATTCATATATAAACGGATAGTATGTGCTAACAATTTAAATTAGAAATGCTGCTTTTGGATGAACAAGACAACAACATGCTTTTGGTATGAACTAAATTTGACATTTACAAAAAGATTTGCTGAGTTTATAATTATACAAAAAGCATGAAGTGATGATGATGTCATAATTAATAATTTATATGTTCTCATACGTTTCATCTGATTTTTTTTTTTTTTTGCTGCTGGGATGATGCTTTTACAGTAACAATAGAGTGTTGAAAAAGCAGATAACAGTGCTTTTGTGTGATAGTCTCTAAATTTTGAATGTTAAATTTGTATAAACATTTTATATACATTCCTCAAGAAAAAATAAACAAGGACTTCCCAGCCTGTAGTGCTTGTATGTATAGTATGTTGTTCATACATGTTCATATTCTCATTGAAGAGGGCATGCACACTGATCTAAGCTCTCCATTAAAAAAACTCGATGACAGTGGAAGCTAAGTTAAATTGATGGTCAAAAACAAAATGGCAATGACGCCAGCCTAAAAATGATCTCAGATAAATTGACATTGGTAGAAAAGGCTTTAATAATATGAGCAACCTCCAATGACCCCAATTCAAGCTTTGTTGAAAAAACTTTTTCTGCTGTAAAGGGTGACAACATAATGACTTTTCATGATGAGGGTTGTAGAAATGACACTAGAAATTGTAATGGGAAGCAATTTCAGTCTGTCATCTGCTTTTGAATCATCCTGATGGCTTGAGCCATCTTGTTTGTTTTGTTTAAATGATGCCTACACATTCCTAAACTAATGCACACTTTGTGTGGCCAGTTTATAGAGGAAATGGTAATGGATTGTGTGCAGATACATGTCAGGATTGGGTTTCTGTCCTCACCAAAACAATGAACCACACAAATACTACAGGCTTGGAATGTTTATTGCTTATTTTAATTGTGAGGAGCACATCTACTAAAATGGAACATTTTTCTCCTTTATAGAGATAAAGAGCTTTTCTGTGTGTGTCTGTGTGTTTATATTTTATCTGTCTGCTTTTTGCTAGCTATTCCTCAGTTTGATTATTCCTTGCAGCCACAAAGACGGATATGAAATATTTGCCAAATGGAAAAGAGAGTGGTCGGCCCTGGCGAAAACAGAGGCCTCAGTGCGAATGTACATGGCTGATCAGATGCTACCATTCTGGGTTCAGTGCACCAGGTGTGAGTGCCAGAAGTGGCGGCAGCTGTCAAGAGATGTGGTGCCTACTCCACAGTTTCAATGCCAGTACACATGCGGCATGAACTCGAGTGGAGGAAAGGTGAGAGTGGGCACAGATGGTCCTCCTCCTGTAGGGCTGAGCTAAAAAAAAAAAAAAAAAACCGCAGCAGGACTTTATGTACACAATATCTCATCTTGTATCTGTTCAAGATGTTCATCTAAATTTTAACATTTACAGCTTTTAATTATTTATGGAAACAAGACACTTAAGTTTATTTACTGTTTTTGTTTGCACAGCATAGAAAAAATAATAGAAAATTAGAAACTGAAATTTGCATATTACTGGCTAATTATCTCAAATTGTGGTCTTGTTTGATAATTGCACAAGAAATTGTCCCAAAAATGTAGAAATTTCTATAATAATATTCAAATTGGATTGGTACTGTACTGTTGTTACATTATGACAGTGTGGGTTATTATATTGTTGTTTACATTTAGACTTGAAAAACTATTTATCATTTTTTAGAAAATGCAATAAGTTTGATAGATAATTATTTAAAAAAAAAAATGTTCAGATCAAAACTCATTGAAAATTCTGCTATCCTTAAGCTCAGTAGCTTTGGATATACCAAGAGGAAAGAAAATTTTAAAACAAACAAAAATTACACTATTCCTCAGCCAGATATATACTATAGGATACCCCAAACTATTTTTTAACTTCTAATAATTTGTGAAGGTAGTCACTGAATAAACAAGGGAGTTAGGGCGGAGAACCATTAAAGAAAAATAAAATTTTGTAGTCATTGCAGCTTGATTACAAGATTTGCCTGTATTTGTTGTTTGTGATGAATTTTTGACTTTTTGCAGTTCATTTTAAATGTTACAAATTTCAATTAGCCTTTAAGATTACAGACTACAATTAACTAAAGCAAAAGATAGATAAATTCCTTTATAGGTTTGATTCAAAACTTTAAAAACCAACACAAAAATATCTGATTGATTCTGCTAAGCTAAACTTTAATGAGTTTGCTATGTTTGCATTAGGAGGAATTTCTGGCTGGCTGTGGTTGGCATAAATATTTTTTAATGTTCAAGGAAAATTCAATTTTTAAAAACAAACCTGAAATGCACGTTATATTTTTCTTTTTTCTCTCTCTAGAAAGAGAATCAAGCAGAAGCCTGTGCTGCTCCAGAAGATTACGTGAGTCATGGACTTGTTTTCTTCAGGAAACCTGCATTTATTGTGATGCCAGAAACACATTCTTATTTTTGATTTTTTTTTCCTGAAATTTGTCTTATGCTTTAACATTAATAAATGCGCTCAATTCAAAGTGGTTAAGAAACTCATGGCGTGGTCCAGGTTGCTATAGGAATTTTGAGTGTATCTGAAGGACAAATGATAAAATAACAATCTTTGACTTCTCTGAGTGACTTTCAACAGTGGAAGATAGTTACACCAGGTGTTTGCTGAGATTAATTTTATCTTCATGAGTAAATAGATGGAAATTAGTTTTATTTTGCTTATGTAAAACTCAGATTCTTTGTACAATATCTGGCCACTTCCTGATGCTATGAAAGTCTTGGGAAGGCTGTGTTTTAAATGTTGTGCTGCATACAGCACCCTCATCTGATAAAATACCATAATGTTAAGAGATTAATTATCTTTTATTTTTTTCTGAATAAACAGATGATTATGGTGTATTGAAGCTTAAAAGAAAAAAAATTTTTGAAGAGAACCAAATCAGATACAATTTTAGTATCTGAATTTGCTATTTGAGTGATTTTTAAAATTTATGATGTTGGTGGAAGGAAGGACAGTATTAATTACCTGTGTGGTTGGCTCATTCTTTTATTAACTGAGTTTTCCTTGTTTGTTTAATCACTATCTCTGCCATTGGTGGTTGGTTAGGGTTTTCAGATCTCTCAAGAATTGAAAGCAGCTGCTGGTCTCCCTTTATTCCAGAGAGTGGAGTTGTCTCAAGACCTGACATGGTTGAGTCATCTGCATGCCACAGTTGGACTGTGTAATTCACCAGCAGCACTTTTCCTCAAAGACTTTGTTGCAGAGACCGTGGGATTGTGTCCAACTTCAATACCTCATGCATCTAGTGATCCAGATGAAGAAAGTGGTAATGTATGCACTCGTGAAAATCTCCACAATTCATAAAAAATCTTTTTACTAAAATAAATTGTTAGTTTGCAAAAAAAAGATGTAAAAAAACTAACTCTGATGGTTTTCCAATTAACAGCTAGGTCCTGTCATTTTTGACAGCATACAGCATCACCAGATATAAAGTTTGTGGGATTGCAGATAATTAGAAAAAATGCTTGGTTATGTTAAATTCATGTATGCTGGCTATATTTTAGTCCATGAATGCAGAAATGCTTGATTATGTTTCTTTCACTGCTTGTCTGTTTTAAGGAATCCATTAAATTTGTTACAAATTTGATTCCCATGATTATGAAAAGAAAGAAGCAAAAAAAACCAAGCAGAATCTTGGATCTAACTTAATAAAAATTACTATGGATGGGTCGTTACCAGTTAGATTTAAGACATTGTCACTCATTCAGTGGATGGGAACATTTTTTAAGGAATTTTATAAAAATCTATACTCAAATGGAGCTTCTAAATGAGTATTGGAGTATAAAATTAACTGGAATATTAAACAGGTTCAAGATGGTGATAGAACATTGGTGGTATGTTATTTACAGAATGGAACTTGTTTGAAGTATTTCCCATTTTATTGTTGCTAGGAACTGAACTGAATCTACACTTTGGAATTCTTTCCCTGTTAGCTGAGAAGAATGGGATTTTTTGAAGTGCATTGATGTTAATTTGCAGTAGATATTTCTTCTATGCAAAAATAAAGCACCCACTGCAAAAACATTCTTCCTGAAGTCTGTTTAATTTAACATGTCTCTACATAATGCTGGAGTTTAACTATTAACATTTTTCATGTGTTGGTTGTTTGTTTTTTTTTTCAAATTTATATTTGGAGTGGACAAAAGAGTTTGTGTATATCCTGCTTACCCAGATGGAAATATGAGTAAGATATTTCTTTGTGCTCACTACTGAAAAGAGAGGCTATCTGCTACTGTGGCTGATAAGCATGGACCTGCTTCTGCTACCATATTTTTTAATGTATAAGCTGATACTTTTGTTTTTTCATAGATGACCAGATTTTGACTTATCCTCCAAATCAACTTATGCATGGATAGTCATTGAAATTGCTATGATGGAAAAAAATTCAAAAAGAGTGTTATTTTCCGAAATAAACTGAAATTGTTCACTTAAAAGAGACTACAGAAACTACTGCTCAGAACACTTGCCAATTGAGTGAGCAATTCACCATAAACACACTCATTGGAGCATGCCAAATCATCCAACCATCAACAAGTGCACACTCTCCAATTATGTTCTGTGTATCTTTTGTCATTCTGATACACAAGTTGTGCACAGCAGCTTCTAAACTGGAAGTTCTCTGAAGAAATTTGTGCTAATATTGGTCAAGTGCAGGAAATATGGTGTCATCGATAAATGTGTTAGGGACCGGCATAAAGTGGAGGATGTGTCATGGACGGCAAATAAAAGTAAGAAAGTAGATAGTGACTGCAAAGCCAGGTGGGCTAACATCGAGGATGAGCTGGAGGAACATATGCTAAACCAACATGCCACTTGTTGGGGACTTACTACTGTTAGGGTTGTGTAACTACAAAACTGGTGTGAAAATATTTGTAGTCTCAGAATTTCTGTCATACCGTTTTTTTTGTAGTTTGAAGATTCTAAGGTGAAATTTTTTGGGAGATTTTTTGAGGGAAATCCTTGCATGGATTTACACCTTCCTAGTTTTGCAGATGTGTGAAACAGGCTCTGAAATAAGAGTTTCCTGTCTAGCTTGGGATGACTCAAGATCAAGGATCAATACATCTTTAATCAACAGTTGAACAACATGGCTTTTGCACCAGCTGGGTTGTTGGTCCCTGTGTTTTTTTTTCCTTTCCTTTTGTATTTCTTGGTGGACTTCAGTTGACAACCCAGGTTTATTTCAAATCAGAATTTCCATACCTAGAAACATTGATCATGAATGCAGTTTCTTGTTTTTGTTCTTTTGAGGGCATCGGAAACAGTGACTTTTCAAGTGATTTTGCTTTTTCTTGTGGGCTGCTTGTATCCACAGAAATCACCAAATTTACGGACTTTTTTTTAAAGTTGTAGTACTGGCATACTTCTGTTTTCTGATTGGGTTGGTGATAGGCCTTGCATGCTTCAGTTGAGCAACGATCGCATTGATGGTATCGTGGAGCAGCAGCACGAGGATCCCTGCCACCATGCAGTTCATCCATATTTTTACACTGCAATTGAAAGTTCAAAAAGGTATTTTCGGTGCCTTTCGTTCTACTGAGCACAGTTGATGGTTTCTTGTATTTGGCATAACTATCCCAACTGTCCTTAGTTCTATCATAAATCTTTTGAGCACTGTTCCACACCACGAGTGTGAGCACGCAAATGCATTAATCTGTTCACAGACTGCACTGCAGGAATTTGGTGTACAGAATCAAAAAAAGAAAAAAATCCTGTGTCCAAAATTAGACAAAATCATGGGAAAAAAAACTATCATGTACATGCTGATTGTCACGAAAGTCCAGAACAATCTCATTGTTTTTATTGTGCTTCTTTGTTTATTCCTGACTTGAATGAAATGAGGTATTCGCTGAATTCTTATAAGGTGGGCAAGCCACACACGTACCCCTTCACGAACCCCCACTTAACTGTTTTACTTGAGCCATAGTTCACAGAGAAATTTTCCATTTAAGGCACTCAAAAAATTACGACAGGCTCCAAGGTACAGCAGCGCATTGCAATTGGTTTTGTTTCAACTTGCTGATCACCTTCCTTTCCTCATGTTCTCAGATGTTGTAGCCACTATAAAGAAGTCCAAAGTGGTTACAGTAAGAAGGAATCTGAATGACTTCAACTAGTCAGTCATTCAAGAGAAGGATAAAAAAAAACCATATGTTTGTGCAACATACAGTTCTATTGGCCTATGGCCCAGGTATTGGACCTTGGTAATTTTTGAAAGACAGTGAGCACCAATCGGGAATAGGCAGCACATTTATTTTAAAAACTTTAATAATCATGAAAACTCCACTGGTCACAAATATGCAGTGAAGCAGTCCAAAATTGACGCTCTTGCAAAAGTTTTCACAGAAGATCAGAAGAAAGTTATGGATGCATCAAAAGTGCACTCCATGTATTTAGATGATGGAATTGACAAGTTCAGTGTCAGAGAGTTTTGTAGTGTCATGTTTAAAACAGGCTACACAAAATCCAGAGGTGCTACAAAGCAAATACATTAAAATGCTGAGTGGAACTAAATGCTGAAAGTCTTTTCAACTCTTGACATTGACTAGACAAAAATCATGTGGCTGGTTTGTGATGCAGCTAGCATTATGAAACGTTTTTATGAACTTTGGTGGTTGGCTTATAACCTTACTGTCTGGATGTTTGGTGTTCAAACCACCTGGGGAATTTACTGTTGAAAGACCTTATTTTTGAAGATTCAGACATTTCTGAAGTGACTGATATTTTACAGAGCAAGTACAAGATTTTAAAATTTTCTCCAATAGCAATATAATTCTACAAACAAAAACTTGGCAATGAATTCAAACGTTCTTGGACATTCCACAGAATGGAAAATTTGACCAGATGGAAAGCAGTGGTACCTGCCAAAATGGTTTCTTTACACACTTTGGTTTACTTGATTGACACTTTGGTCAAACTGTTTTTGATTTCTTGTCAGAATTGAATGCATCACATGAGTTGCAACATTTTCACAAAATTTCACCTTGCACTTTAAGGTCATGGTGCAGATTTCACCTTCTTGCAAGAGCTTCATGTCTTGAAAACAAAAAAATGACTTTGATAAATAAGGGGACAATTTCAAAGATCACCCAAAAACTTATGAATTTGATCTGGTGATTTCCTCAAACATGCCTCTGCAGAATATGTCTCAAAACCAGCAGAAGAGACCAACAAAATGCTTGTCAAGAATTTTGTTGAAATTTTGACTTTTCATTGTCCTGCTAATGAGTGTCCTGTTGTTGAGGCTTTCTCTGTTTTTGATCCAAATAATTTTCCAGATTTGAAGGCATTGGAGTCAATTAAACGTTCAAAAACAGTTTCTGAGTATGGAAATGAAAAGATTGAAACTTTGGGTTTTAAAGGGAAGATCACAAAGAGTCTGAAGTTGAACTGCCAGTTGATGCAAAAAACAGTCTGTCGAGCAGTGGTTGCATAATGAAATTTTAGGGACAAAGTCTGACATTTTGGCAACTTTTGAGTACAGAAAAACGAAGACTCATCCACTGTTTCTAAAATTCTCTCACTTTTGAGCATTGAAGAAATCATAATGATAGCAACCTCAGAAAATGAGTGCGTTTGCTGCTGTGGGCCAGATTACTTTAGTGCAACAAATGAGGATGAGTGAGGAAAGGCTTGAAGCCCTCACGAAAATCAGCATGGAGATTAGCAGAAAATTCCATGATCTCTCAGAAATTCTTGGCTACCAAGCTCTGGAAGAAAAGCACTATCAGCACATGATGGTCAAAGAACGAAAGTGCATGAACAAGTTGATCAGTGCCTTCAGAAAGAGAGAACATCAATCTGTTTCCTCAAATTCAAAGAACATCTCAATGAAGGATGATGAGTCTGAGCAAGAATCAAGGAACATGATTGTGCCACAAGAAGAATCAGAAGCCATGGATGAAAACTCTGATTGATTTGTTGAGAATCAATACTATGAATGATTGAATTGATTGCAGGTGTTTAAAACACACCAAATTGACTTTGACTGACTTGAACCCATGATGAAATATTGAGAGGTTAAAATGAATGTTTTTGCCTTCATGGGGTTGGGTCAAAGTTTTCATAGCAGGTTTTTGGTAAACTACAAAATTTCATACCATTTTCGTATTTCATAGGGTTATGGTTAAGGGATAAAACTGATACATTTGGCTTTTTGAAGTAGGCAATTCAATACAGCACAAATGACACAGGGTCAACTGATGTCATGCTCTGACTAAAAATAGACACTGGGCTTTTAATATGAGAACCAATAAGTTTGTTGCAAACAAATATTTAAACATCCAATTTTTCCAGAAGAGAAAGACACTAACTATTTCAATGATGTGCACAGGCAGCACATTAATATTCATGAGCTTGGAATTACCATACAGTGATGCACTGCAATGGTGTTATGAAGAATTTGACTGGTTGAAAGTTTGGCTAACTACATATGTTGATCTGGTTCCTTCTTATACCGCAAATTGTCTTATGAATGAGGGAAAGAAAAATGGCCAAAACAGACCACTGAGCTTTCATATCACTTTCAGTTATAAGAATTGTACATTGTACACGTTTAAGTGTTTTCAGTTGGGGAGCAGTGTTCTGTTTGTTTTCCAGAGCTGTTAACATTGATTCTCCGTGTAATCACTCAGATTTTAAACAAAAATCTAGTTCTAATTTATTATAGTTTACACCTTTTTAAAAAAATTTGATAATTGTAACTGGTGTTTTTGTACCTGTACTAAGCTCTCAAAAGAGAGCTTGTAAATTTCTGAAAAAAATGGCTTGTAGAAGCTCTTTGGGTACTGTCAGTATTTCATAACATAGAAAAACTATTCTATTTTTAATGTGGACCCATTTCAAAATCAGATATTTTAATGTTGAAAAATTAAATTTTGCTAAGTTTTCTAACCCAATTGGTTATTACAGCTTGTCTTTACTCTACCTTCAGAAATGAAAGCAGGTCATTTCCAGTTTTCCTCTTTGTTAAGACTAGTAGATTTAAATGTCTGAATTGTTTTCTCATGCAAATGAATGAAAATTAACTGTGCTGCTTTTCCTTCAGAGCAGAACTTTTTCTGTCAGCCATTCTGCCTGACTGAGGACTCTGAGGTGGCTTTCAGCGTGAAGCCAAACTTCATGAGTGAGGAAGAAAAGCATGAGTTTTTTGAGCTCACCAAAGACCCCAGCTTCTTTCTGGGATTGCGCAACCTTGTGATAGCCCTGTGGAATCTCAATGTAAAGGTAAGCTAGTTAGCAAAACCATGAAGTTTGAGGAAATTTTTTTTGATGAAAACTCAATGATGAAAAGTATGTAGTATGTGTAGTTTAGGTAGTGATGCAACAGTAGAATACCTAGAATTCTTCCAAGTCACATGAAATCAGAATGGCTGGTAGAGGTTTGTGCATAAATATGTAACAATGTACCTGCTGTATTTGGTGGTATAATTATTCATTGTACACACCTGCAGTTTGTGTTTTAACGGGCATTCTGATTCATTAAGACAGTACAGTGAGAAAATTAATAATTATCTGAATGTTGTTTCCTTTAAATACATTTTTAAGTATTTTAGGAGCTGAATATTTTCTTAACTAAAATAATTGGTTTCTGTAAACAGTATTTGTATCTCACTTAGTACATCTGTTTAAATAAAAAACACCGTTCTAATCCAAACTGCTTTAAACTTATGGTCTTTGTTGGTACTTCAAACATTTTTTCTAATGCTTTCTGTATCCATGGTGACCAGGATGACTAGTCATTTTAGATCAGTCTTCAGTTAACACACCGACTTTAAAAAGAAAAAATAATTCTAATTTCCCCTTAAGTTCTTGCATGATGTTTCTCATGTAATGCTATTTTTTTTAAATTAGGTAATTAAGTAATCAACTTATTAAAATAAAAAAAATAGTCTGTTATTTTAACTTCTAAAATTTTGTGCAAATAAAGAGGAGTATGATAGCTTTTAAAATGCTTGGATGGTGGCCAGATCCTACAAGAGTTGCTTCTCTCTCGTTTTCTAGGAATGGCTTACATGGAGGAGGTGTGCTGCCCATGTCATTCACAGGGGAGTAACTCGCATCAAATCTGTGTGCACCCTGAAGCACATAGTTGCCTTTCTGACTAGGAAAGGTTATATCAATGTGGGGCTTCTGAAGATTCCATCAGACAGCAACCACTTCTCATACCTGCTGCCTGCGCAGGTAGTATTATAATTGGATTATTGCTTAGACACATGCCGTTTATGATTTCCACTAAAGCGGCATAACTCTCTTGGGGAGAAAAAATTGTTTTGTCATTCACCTTTATTCTTGCTACACTTCAAGACTAAGTTTTAAAACCTTTTCATCTGTCTGGCCATAAAATTAGAGAATGGCCTTAACAATAGGTAGGATAGCCTTTCGCCTAATGATGGCTCTTAAGATGTTCTGAGGTGTTTGAAACCTTTGTATTTGAGTACTGCATCTTTGATCCAGAAAAGAAGATGGCTAAGGATGGGCTCCGTGCATTGTTCTATGATATTGGACAAACGTTTAATTGGATTGGATTGGGACACCCTGTGCAATATGAGCCTAGTGCAAGATGACATTGTTGTTTTGAAACATTGCATCTTTATCCAGATAGAAGCAGCATTGCCCAATGAGTTTGGCCTGCAGCATCCCAATATAATAACAGTCAGTCAAACATGTCCCAGACCATGACATGTCTTGTGTAATATGAGTCACTGACTTTGCTTACATTGTGTACTAATGGATTCTCTAATATTTTTACCAAGCAGTGTTTTTTTTCTGGGAAATTCTCATTGTTCATAACACATGATCAAAGTTATGGAGATTTAAAATTCTAGTAGCCATACCAATCTTTCATTGGTTTTGAAGAAAAGAATTAAATAAATTTTATTAGTGAAATGAATTATTTCAAAAGAAAAGTTAGCTACTGAAATCTAACTGAAGGGATTAAGGTAGATATTGATTATAATATCATATTTTTATGGTATCTTTCAACTAAAATTTTTTTTAGTTTTTAGCAAGGTAGATTATTATTGCTAGCATACAATAAGTAAGTATATCTCAGCTTTACAAAACATTTAATTTGTAGGATTAACAATGCAAAGAGTTAAAACAATAGCTGACCAAGTGAATATGGCTATTCTTAAAAGATGGACCCTGGGTAAATGAAACCATGAAATATTAAGTAAACGCTAAATGTGTGACCAAATTTCCTGCACACAGATTGTGAACCACAGTAGCATTGTGTTTCAGGATTCCATCATTGTGATTGGTGCTGGTGCATCAGGACTGGCTGCAGCCAAACAGCTGATAAACTTTGGAGCTACGGTATGACTGTATTTTATGGTTTGTTTTCCCCCTTGCAGTTGATCAAGTTTACCGAAATGACCCCAGCCTGCTAATTTTATAGTGTGTATGTTCCTTCATTGTGGCATGAACAGGATCTCTGTATTTTAAATCTTACTGGAGAAAAAATTAGCAAATTTACTGAAATGACTCTGGCCTGTTCTTTTTAAAGACTGCCCATGTTTGTTTGGCCCTTATTGTAACTCTATGTGCAACATTCAGACTTGTTGAATGCAACCCTGGCTTATTGGGCGAACATGACCAGTTGCCAGCCCAAATGACAATGGTTGGGCTATATCCTGCTGTTTAGGTATGTGTTGAAAAAAGGAGGGGATCTCACAACCACAAACTCTGTATTTTGTTTTCAGAATGCGACATTGTGTAACAGACATTGTGGAGGAACTTTCTACTTTTCTGTCATGAATCTTTGCCAAGAGAAAGTAAAATAAACAAACACAATTTTAATAAATAGGAAAGAATATTAATGATGTTGGTGCTTGGATTTGTTATGTCTCTCTTTATGAAATAAAAAAACAAAAAACAGCACAGTTTTCAAAGACAGAACATTAGGAACATGTCCAGCATAGCATAGGGAAATTCTTAAAATTTTCTGTACATAAAGAAGCTTTTCCCATGTACAATTGCAGACAAAAGTTTAAGAATGATGGCAGAACAAATTCAAATTAACAAAATATGATGTAAAAATAAATATTCCAACATCGCCATTACTCTGACAAAAAATTATTTTTTTGTTTTCAGTTGGCTCTTATGTTATCATGGAATTTCATAGTGACAGAAGTTTAAGAACATCAGTATCAACTCCTTATATTTGTGGTTTTTCCTGACACCCGGTAGAATATAGTAAACAAATGCATAACATTTATAGCCTTCTACAGTAGGTTAAAAAAATACAAAAAAGCACTTGAATGAAACACACACACATCTTGGAGTTGTGCAAGGAGAAACTTTCATATTTCAAGTTAGCTAAACAAGTCTAGTGCAGTAAAATGGCTTGTTATCTAGCTTGGATGCTGTACAAACAAACAGGTAGTTACATCGAACACCATATAAGTGGCAAACCTTGAAAAAATTACACTTGGGCCAATCAGAACATCCTACTGATCTCATGAGAACTATTCAGAGATAGCTTTGTGATTTTGAATTGATAGAGCATGTTTCCAGAAAGACTCCCTTTGTTTCCTTGAAGAATTGAAGGGCCCGACTTCAGTTTGCCATGGACCATCTTCAGTGGACTCTGGAAACGTGGCCCAAGGAGCTCTGGTTTCATGATTCATGGTTCCAAGGGTTTGGATCAGATGGTCAGACTTAGGTGTGCTACAGATTTGGTGAAGCATTCTGTCTGAAGTGTACCAAACTAATGATCGATGGTGGAGCCAAGTTCATTAAGGTGTGGGGCTATTTCTTTTGAAAAAAGAAAGTCTTTATTCATTGTATCTAGGGAATAATGGATCTAGTTGTTTACCTGAACATTTTGATCAATATATTAGAACTATATGATGAAGATTTCCTTCCTGTCATCTTTGTTTTCCAACATAATAACAATTTGAAAATTCTAGTTCTAAAGTGGTTGCCTCAAAGCCCTGATTTAACTCCAATAGAGAATCTATGGAATAATAATATAGACAAAGCTATTAAGATGAGAAAGCTCAGAAAATTGAATCAGTCATTCCAAATTATTCAGTCAACTTGAATATTTGCATAGTCTGGTGTTTTTGTCTTTTGGACTCTATGTACAAGTGCTGTCAGGCTGTAATTGGTGTTTATGGGTGTGCAACCAAATAATAATATTCCCTTAACCTTTTCCCTGCCAAAGTTGGGGATCAGCAGTTTAAAGTATTTTTTGTGACACTTGATAGATGGCTGGTCAAGAGCGCCAGATGTTAGTTTAAACATTTCTGAATGCCTTTGGGGGAATTCTGAATCATCTGTCAATGGAGGAGTGAATCTGTTAATGGAAATGATGTCATTTCCTGGTTCAAAAATGGCAATGCCCATGAGAAGTTGTCAAAATTATCTTTGATTCTGTCTCAAGACACTGCAGGATATGCACAAGGCGATGATTTCGTTGTGATACTCGTGTTCTGAAAGCGCTGCACTATGCCTCTCTGTGAGATGAAATACTTTGACATTTACCATTCTGTGAGAAATATTACTGGAATGTTTAAGAGCACAAGATCAGAGATGAATAAAAACTGTTTTGTGTCAATAAAGGTGGTTTATTTCTGCTAATAAAGTGTTAAAATATTGAAAAGTTGGGCATTTTATGGGTATAAACTGAAAAAAAAACCTTGGCAGGGAAAGAGTTAATCTGTTTATCATGTAATCTTTAAAAATTTGATATTTGTGACAGAATTTTGGATGTTTGATTTGTCCTTAAACTTTTGTCACTATGAAATTCTGTCAAAGTAAGAAAAATGAGTATGCAAAATATTTACTATTTATCATGTTTGATGTATGTGTTAATGTAGAGAACAAGAAATTGCTTTTCTATCAGTGTAATGTTCTACCATTGTTCTTAAGCTTTGTTCTGCCACTGTATAATATGTAATGAAGAGTTTTGAGAGCCTTCATATCTGTGGTGCTAGAATAGGAATGCTTTACTTCTAGAAAGAATACAGGCTGCAAATATGGGTTGCCATTACTTGATTTAGTTGTTGAGATAGCCTGTATTCATCACAACCATCAATTTACCAAAAATTGTATTATGTAGGTCTATGTTTTTAATGATATGGTATGCCATCTTGATGTTGCTATTGGTTTCTCTTGTTTAAATTGTTCCTGGTGGAGCAGCAAAAAAAAAAAAGAGAGAGAAGTTCTTCTTTTGATGCATATAGTCTTTGTTACTAGTGATGCTTGTATTGTTAGTTCTGGAACTGGCAAACTATCATATGGACAGAATCCGCATCAGTGTGTGTCTTTCAGGTTACGTTGTTGGAAGCTCAAGACCGACTTGGAGGCCGCGTGCAAGATGAAAACAGCATGGGAATGTGTGTTGGTTATGGAGGCCAAATCATCAATGGCTGCATCAACAATCCTCTTTGTCTTATGTGTTTGCAGGTGGGTGATGAACATTTGAAAAACATATCCTTTTATCACTGTTACATGCCCTTTCTGTAACAGACAGACAGAACTATGTTGCTGGGTACCATATCCTTGGAATCAAATGTTAATAAACAAATGGTGTTATACCATCACATTTTCCCCTTATTATTAGATGCAGATTGTTAACTGTGCTGTGGGCCTACAAGTATCTTCTAGTGTCCATAATTTTTTACTGAATGGAGTACCTAGAAGCGGCAAGAAGCCAGTGTAATATCTAGAATGGTGGTTTTCTGCACGCACAATTTAAGAATTAGGGAGACTCCTGGGTGAGTTGCCTTCATGTTTCAGTTTCTTTCAGGCAGGCATTGAGATGAAAGTGATCAATGACAGGTGCCAGCTGCTAGATGCCCATGGGAGGCTGGTGGATGATGACAAGTACCGCAGAATGCATTTCCACTTCAATGCCTTGCTGATGTTAATTAGCTGGAGGGAGGAAGGATGCAAACAATACAATGACACTGACCTACGACTCCAAGTTTTACCATTCAGCAGCCACCAGTTCTTTAGCATGAAGTGCTGTGAACAGAAATCCATAAACACTTCTTCATTAGTATTAATTTTGAAAATACTTAAATGAAGGGATATGTCAGAATATTTTTTCTAAAATATTTGATAAAATCCCTAACATTTTGGTTGGTATATCACCTGAAGGCAGACAAGACATTAAAATCTACATAAAAATTCCTAGTGAAACTTGTTTTATTCTACTCACAGCCCTAGCAAAACGTTAGCAATCACACACATGGTAAACCATTGTGGTTTATGCCACCCTCAGGTCATTAAAAGCCAGATGGTACCGGATAGATGGTGTGACGGCCAAATGTTTGGTGCAGTGTTGCTGTGTGTAATATGTCCACAGAAGCGTCAGATATTGTTCGTGTTTTAATACACACAGCCTGACTTCGTTACCTTTTTGGTGCATTCTGTACAGTTGTTTTCACAATAATTAATGTTAAGAATGCTTTAAATTCTCTTAGAACATTTTTAAAATGTTTATAGCTTGGATTACAATAATTGGATGGTAGTACAGAACTTGTTTTATTTTTTGTTGGTTTCTTCTTTACTTTACATGCATTAAGCTTATTTCTGAATCCAAGTCAGGGAGATTCAGCTTTTGTTTTTGTTTTTTTCTTGGTGAACACCCCCCCCCCCTCGGTGACCAGCTAGGTAATTGGTTCTAAGTATGATTGAGTGCTCTTGATTGCTGTGTGTGTTGTTTGTAATGGAGGCAGGTTTATTTTTCAGGTAAATTTATAGAAGTTCATGACCAGTTTTTGGATGAGTCACAACTCACTTTTACCCAGGTATGGGAGAGATAATCAAATACTACATTTCTAGCTGCTTATTCAATCCCTTTCAGTAACAACAACGGAAAAAAAAAAAAAAGTTCTGAAATTTAGAAGATTTCTAATCAGTTTATAGTGGTGATGGCAGTATTTTTCTGTTGAAAGGAACCTATGAACAGGGCAGACAAAAGATTATGAGCAAAGTGCACATCTGTAGATGTAACCTTACAAAGTTATAAATCTTTTATAGCAAAAAAAAAAATAATAAAAATAATAAAGGCATTTGTGCAGAAGTTAACAAGAAATAAACTTATATCTATCTCCAATACATTGCTAAAAAAGAAAAATTACAGCATTTAGATACAGAAAGGTTTGGTATGGAGAATATATGTTTTTTTTAACAACCTGAAGTTTATGGAGCTATTTCTTAGTTCTTAAACTAGTTAAGATAAAGACAGGAATTATTTATTTCTTATTCAGGAAGAAGACAACCTGCTGCAGTATTTTGTTGGTAACCTCGAGTACATGTGCGGCTGCAGTCTGGACAAGTTGTCTGCTCTCAGTTGGGACCAGAATGAAATGTTCCCACAATTTGGTAACTCCAGGATCCTCATAGTTCAGGGATACTCTCACGTGTTGCAGTTGCTGGCTGAAGATCTTGATATCCGCTACAATATGGAGGTGAGTGGGTTTGAACCAACTGACTTTCTGGCTACAATCCATTTGTAAGGTACAGTGCATCAGGTGGGCTGGACATTTACAGCTGTAGAATCTCAAATCAACACCCTGCTTGTTTCCAAAACCGTTTAAAGTCAGCTTTAAGAGTTTTGGCTCAGCATTTCATGAATCAATGAAGCATTGACTGGAAAACCACTTTGTAATATTTAGTCTTTGTGAGTTTTGGTTGGTAGCACTTGTGTAGTAAAAAGTGATCAGGAAATATTAACTTAAACCTTTAATCTTTATTCCCTCCTGGTCTGATCAGTGATTTATAAATAGATAGTCATGTATTAGTCATGTACTTTTAACAACCTACAACTGATGATTCATGCCCAACATTATATGTTCTTTGGATGTTATGCTGTCATAAGTACTGTTGCTGACATTGTAACAATGTGAGAGTAAGGAAAAAAGAGGGGGATCTGTGTACGCTTCGGTACATATTTAATGTCAAGGTGCAGACCACCTGTTTATTTCCAACTGTAGATCAACATCTGGGTTTCTTTATGCACGTAGAAACATGTAAGAGCTATTCAGTTTTGAACTGTATTCTCTTCTTTTATTTTATTTTAAAATTAGAAACAAAAAAATCAATTTTTTTAATGATTGTCTTGTTTTTTTAAAATTTTGGTGAATTTAAAGGTTCTTTGGAGTTTAATGCTTCACCATTTATGCATAATTGGAGGTCAAAGTTATTAGAGGCCACACCTGCCTTTTTCGTCCTAACCCACTGTTTTTAAATACACTGACGTGGGGAGTATTGGCAACTGGAAGAAAATCTCGCTTATCTACCTAGATTTTTTGACACTCCAAAGCCGTTCGTGCTCCATAACTCTGGCTTTCTTATGGATAAACTAATAGCTCCTCATCACCATCACCACTTAAATGAGGCATGCAAACATAAGACTCCAAGAGACTTTCTTTTGACTGGAAGAAATAACTTTTCTCCACAAGATTCAACTTCCCATGATGTTCTACTTCCATGAAGGAAATAGTTTGTATCATACCAATATGTTTCAAATGAAAACACTTGGAAAAGGGATTTATTGTCATACACTTTCCTATCCAATTTAAATTGATGGGTCAGAATTAAATTGTTCATGATAGAGAGTATTTAGCTGCAAGATATTGGAAAATAAAGAACTTTGATTTTAAAAACATTGAACCCACCATATTTATTTTCCTTGATGGTGATGACAGAGTGTAGCTTGTCCATTAAATGAAAACTCAGTTCTAAGCTTCCTTTTGTACAGGAGTGGACTACTACATGATTTATTTCACTACCTTTTATCAAGAGAATGTACCTTTAGAACTGTCACAGGTTTATGGCCAGCTGCTCATAGCAATTACTTAAGATATTTAAGAGAAACTTTCATATTGAATTTCATTCTAACCCCTAGATTTCTTTAATATCTCATGCAGCACAATCACTACATATACAAACATCTGCAATGTTTTTAATTCAATATTGTTTTGCATTTTAAGGTTACAGAAATAAACTACAGTGACATGGACATAACAGTGTCTACCTCATCTGGAAATAAGTTCAAAGCCTCCAAGGTAAATTAGACACATTGAGTTATAGGATGTTTTTCTTCTCTTTCAGCTACATTAATTCTCTTACTGAGATAATGTCAGGCTGCAACAGCAAATACTGCACAAATTATCTGTGTATTCATATTTGTATCTAGTCCAACAAAAGCTTTCTAGAAATAAAAAAAAAACAAAACTAATTTGGCTTTGTTTTTTTGGAATTAAGCACAACTGTAGGTAGGCAGGCTTGGTTAATTCAAAAGCTGAATGTTTTGCTGTCATTGGTTAAACACCATTGTCTCAGTTGCATGAAACAGCAATCTATTTCATACTAGCTGGTTTTTTTCAGGTCCTGGTCACAGTTCCTTTGACAGTCTTACAGAGGGACAGCATTAAATTCATACCTACTCTTCCAGAAAAGAAAACCCAAGCCATCAGGTCTCTCAGCATTGGAGTCATAGAAAAGGTAGTCACAGCATCGATGCATGTAACTTCCCTATGTAGTTTTTAAAAGTAACTTCTGTATTTATACAAGAAGGGAAGGGGATTTTAAATTAAGAAATTAAAAAATAAAAAACATGATGCAATGTAAAGTCAACTTAACACGAAATTTAAACTTCAAAAGTAGCAAAGTCCTAAATTGATGAGTACTTATTTTTATGCATGCAGAGAATTTTGTGGTCATGATAATCCAATAAATAAGATTATATATGCAGTAAAAGTGTTTTCTTTGGTAACTTTTGGAAATGAAAGCTTTTAGAAATATTTTTGTTGGTAAATAAGTTTGAAAACAGACAAGGAAGGATTGACAAACATGTGGGCGGCTGCTGGTTTTTGTGTTGATCACATATAGGATCTCTGTAGAATATTTTGATGTGAATTTAAGGTTCACTGAATACTACTTTTTAAGACAAAAAGATTTAATTTTAAAGTTGATGTAGTGACTCATGTTGAAGCTTAAAGAAACTGACTGTTGTTTTTTTTTTTAAATACTGAATTTAAAATAAAACCATTTTTTTAGTTCAATCATGAAATTACAGAAAATTTAAATTTCAAATGTGGATGGGTGAGCTCTCATTAGGAAAAACACAAATAACTTTGTAAGTGATAGTCATGTGGCACTACTAGTACAGTAGTCTTTTATGTACTAACACAGGAATATTTCATTATCTTTTGAACATTTATGAGTAATTTTAGTATAACTGATTGTCCCTTAATTGAATATGTAGCAGACTTTCTTCATAAGATAAGTGACTTGACTATAAACATTCATCCAGAACTGAGATTGGCAGACACTTGTTGTACAGAATGTGCCTGCTCTCTGGCTTTCCACATGCTCATATAGTGGCTGTGTCAATGATACTTAGTTTAGCCATGGTTTAAATTGAAAAAAGGCAGCTGTTTTGGTTAATCTTACATTCAGGTTGACACTCAGCTCTGTCATTTGCTTGCTTTTCCTTTGTCAGATTCATGATCTGATGATACATTGTTTTCTTATAGTTCAGGGATAAAAATTGTAAGTACTCTAATTAATGAGAGTTTATGTAAAGTACTGACTGACTTTTGGCTTGTTTCCTGTTGAATTCTTGAACATTCTCAAGTTCATCTTCACAGATTGTGCTGAGGTTTGAAGAAAACTTTTGGACAGAGTGTGTAAAAAATGCAAACTATTTTGGCTGCATTCCAGTGGATGGACATTTCCGGGGGTTATTTGGAGCCTTCTATGACATCTCGTGTACCCTGGTATGATATTCTGTCAGTTACTCACTCATATTTCATCCAAATTTAATTTCTCTCTCCTTCATAACACTTCCAATTTTGTTGTTGTTGTTTTCAGGAGTCTGGTGAAACATTGCATGTGCTAATGTCACATCTTGCAGGGAGTGGCTTGAAGATGGTCAATAATAAATCTGATAAAAAAACAGTTGCTCTTTGTCTTCAGGTTCTAAGAAAAATGTTTCCTAAGCAGGTGAGCACTTGACTGAACTTGTTTCCTCCACTGGTGTGCATATTAAATATTGAATAAGGTTCCTTAAGGGTCTTACAAGGATTCTGAAACAGCAGCCACACATTAGCTATTTTTAAAAACATCAAGTATCTTTTAAATGCCTCCCTAGTTTTATTCCAAAACTAACTTATTATTATCTTCATTATCATTTTAATAGATGTATCCATGAACTTAAATGAAAAGTTGCTGCCAATGATATTTAGAGAAACTAGAGGGTCGGTTTATGTAGCTGGTTCAGTGGAACAGTCTAGTAAAACAAATTACACAATAAAACTTTGCATATGTGGCCTGAGCTTTGGCTTGTATCAAAATTAACATTGCATGTACGTCTTCTCATGACCAAACCCTGATGCTGGTGACAGATTTGATAGTTCTGTTAATACAAACAAGGCAATGTCTGAACCTTTTATTTTTGTATATTATTTTAACAATTTTTTATCTAGTTTTTCAAGTGGCACATTGCTCTGACAATAAACATCTTGTTTTTGGTTGTTCTAGAATGTTCCCAAACCAATTCAGTATTTTGTGACTCACTGGCAAGATGACAAGTTTTCTGGAATGGCTTACAGCTATGTTCCTGTTGGGGTGGATGGCACAGCCTACGACAAAATGGCTGAGGATGTTAATGAAAAACTTTTCTTTGCTGGAGAGGTCAGTCATTCCATTGTTCAGACAAATAATTACATGATAAAGAGATCAGCAGATGCTGAAAGATTACCAGTCCCTTTAAATGCTGATTAATAATCTTGTGGTTAGCAACAAGGTTCATTTTATATTTTTACTTTGCTAAAAGTATCTCTTGCTTTTAGTGTTAATTTTTTTTTACTGTAATATATAGAAACTTATCTGGTCATATAAACTAGTATTAAATATGCAGCTAACCTACTTGATATACTAGAGAATTGAAATGCCATTATCCCTGAAACCTATATTTCACACTTATGTATGCTTGTTCATCCAAACAATACCAGTAAATTTTCACAGCATATGTTCTCGTGATTGGATATTGAGATTTTTCCATTCAAGGTTGTTCTTAAATCTGTTGATTCATTCCATTGACAGTGTATATACGTGCTATTTGTTTTTCTTTTAAATGCCCAGGCAACATGTCGTCAGTTCCCAGGATCAGTAACAGGAGCATACTGGAGTGGAATCAGAGAAGCTGAGAAGATCATTCTTTCTCTGTCGGACACTGAGTAAGGAGTTTCGAAAGCAGGTGCTTGTCAAAGATAAGTGATGACATTATTTCTTTTTGTATGTATATATACACCCCATTAGCCAGTTGATTTTATGATAGCAACCTTTTTTGCTCTGCTGGCTGCCTTTTGACGTAGAAAGCAGTTATAATTTTAACAGCAAAATCTGTTTCACACAATCACCGATGTGCAACAGTAGTTTCATTGGTTAGAAAATGTATTGCACTATATATATTGTATTCCCTTCAAAAACTTTGTTATAAAACTTACCCAACTTGTTAAAATCTCAGTTGAATAGAAATGTCAAATTTTGTTGGAAATTATTTGGAACATATATTTTTGTCGTTCTCTTGTAAACAATTTTTATCTCTCTTTTTTCTAGTGTCTCATTTTTTTTAGGTTTGAGCCAATCAAGTTTTAGCCCGAGTTTCAGTTATTTCGGGAGTTTTTACAGTACTTACACAATATTAGTTATAAATATTCATTTTGTATAAAATTTACTGGTTCATGTGTAAGTAGTGCATAAATGTCCATCTATCTTTGAAGATGTGCACATGACTTTTTAATTGTTAAATGATGTTGAATGCAATGTATCAAAAGATTACTTAACTGTTTGCATTGAATTATTGGCTGTCAAATGAATTTTTACCAAAATATGGCATTACCTTCCTTGATTGTTATCACCACGTAGACAGACATTGAAGGTAAACCTCACTATTAGAATTATATCTCAAATGATCTCTAAGTGTTAAGTTTTTTATTTCACCAAATGTTTCCTGGTGGTTTTCAATCATTTTACATAAAAATTTGTATGTGGCTATCATCCAGGACTGAGAAGCATTTTTTTTTTAAACACAGAGGAAATATGAGCACCCAGATGTGTAAGACTAGTTGTGGTCCCTTTAATATCAGTCTGTTTTGATGCTAGAAACTATACATTAAATAAGTGGACAGACATAATTTTATCACAGAAGCCTGTGGTCTACTACTTCAGCCCCTTTCAATTACACTGAATGTTATCTTGGCCGCCTCTCTCTGTAAGCGAACTCTAGATATCAATAGAGCGTAGTAAGTTTTTTTTCTGTCAGATATTGTAGATGTAGAGGCAGTATGTACTGTCTATTTCTGAATCTCACCAACTGAGTGCGGGCTGATGATTACTCACTCTGATCTTTTTAATAAATTGTCAGCACTGCAGTATACAGGTCTGGATCACTAGGGTAGATTGTTCTGAAGAACTGATTACACTGTATGATGATAGGCCACTGACATAACCACCTGCTGAATATCCCAAATCATGGAGGCCTGGCTCTATCTTTTCAAAAGTTTTGATATAATTCAGACTGTCCTAACATGAATTCAGTGGATGATTTCATAGCAGTCCACTTCTTGCATACTCAGAAATTTGTTTGCCAGGTGGCAAATGACAGCAAATCCCATATTTTTGGACTTGGTCAGAAGAGAGAGAGTGTACAATGAAATTCTATGAAGTGTCTCCAGGTAGAGGGTAACTTCCTCTCTGAGATTTAACTTAAGAGGTTGACATTGCTTATTCTAAAATGGGCTAATCTGCAAGTAGATTATATATACAAATACTCAAACTTTGTGTGCAATTTGTTTTGAATGCTACTGACATGTTACGAATTTAGTTTTTAGAGATGAAAGGCTGTGCAAATTAATGAGTTTCATATCCTATACTCTTGGTAGGTTTAAAATGCAAATTTTTATCTTAGAAGAAACATCTTTTGCAGTAATGTTGGAACAAACAAACATTTCCAAGTTTTAATAAATTATTTATCACCTTGCATGGAAATTAAATTAAACAGGTTTTCTGTACCATCAAAGGTGGACCCCAAATTTATATATACACCTTTTATATAAATTCGCTTACAAGACACTCATACTCTTACTTTTCAGTAGTAAATAAAAACTGTTGAAAAAAAAATTAGCATTTAATGTCAGATGTGTAGCCTACAACTCTTGTTAAATGTTTTAAGACTTTATACAAATCTTGTATACTATATTTGTGATATCTAAATTATTTTGGAGCTGTGAAAATCTTGTTAATTGAATTGTTAAACAGTTGCTTGAGATTTGGAAATTTTTAGGGACAACAGAGGTCACTGGTAATTTCAAAATATGCTTATACTGAAAGAGCTTTCCAAACATACAGTAGCTGTTTGAGCTGTACACCAACAGCTACTTCAACATTTAGTTTGTATAGTAAAGCATTACCTACTCCGACCCCCATTCTCGTTTTGCTGTTTATTAGTGTCTATGGTCACTGGTATGTAGTAATTCTATCTGTCCACTTCAAAATTGAACATTGTGCCTACTCCTTGTCTGGAGACACTAAGTTAAGCCTATGCAAAGTGAGAAATAGGAGTGCTTGGTCTAAAAAAAATTCAGGTTTTGCAGTCCAGATCTAGAAATCAGGTAGCTAAATGAGACCTTTCCAGAGCTGGTACAGAAGGTCACCAAATGGAGAGATCCTGACACAGGCCCTCAGCTATTTGGTTAGCATACTCTAGATCAATTCAAACCTACATTTTCAGGGTTCTCTTTCTAAAGTAGGAAGAAGTGTAAGATTGAGCTTGTTACTTTACAATATCCAAGAATTACAACAAAAAAAATATTTTCCATTGGCAATGTTTGTATAGACTCGCAATAAAAATAAAATGTACAAGCTGCTGTTGTTAAACACTTATTTCTAATGGTAACTTTCTGTGTAATAAATTTGGTGCCACCTTAAATGCTCTTTTTTTTTCAATGCTAATTAAACTTCTCATGAAGATAATATGTAAAAGTTACCTCTGGTATCGCATGCATATGGAGTTGGCTCTTGAACCAAGTTGCACAATATTAAAATAATCAATACCAATCAATTTATTTTCTTACATGTTTACATGCATCTCAAGAAGCTGCTGGTTGCTGTTCTGAAGGCATGCTGCGGATGATATCTGAATCACCTGAAAAAAAAAAAAAAACAACCTGATAATTAGTTTAATGCTTGTGATCTATCCTGTAATAAAAATGTATATACATGCTTCTAGATTAGACAAAAATTACAATCTCTTGTTCTCATAGTTAACCATTAAACCTAAAACTATTGGTCAGACATGCCTCATTAATTTGGCCACCCCTATAAATCTACCTGGAATAACAGATTTACCAGAGCTATAGGCTGTTCAGCAGTCTGACATTTGTTGCTATCTTGATGGAAATGGAAGGCCTTCAGCAGGGACATTACAATACAAGAACCTGCCATCTCTCCCAACCACAATTGTTCTAGCAAACAATCTAACAACTTTTCCAGTGTCCTGACTACAGAGAATATAGCCTAAGAAATCCCTTATCCAATAGGAATAAAACACTTCCAGTAATGGTGGCAGTCTTTATTGATGAAGCCAGGTTATGCCTGGGTTTGGAGATCATCAGGAAGATGGTTCTAAATGCCAACTTTCATGTGTCCACTTTAGAAGAGGAATACAAAACATTCAACTTCTTCCCTAGATACCCCAAAAGCACTGATATGAATCCAGCCATCCACCAATATACTACAAAATTAAAGCTAGCTCTCTCAGACATGGGGAACCTGAACGACACCATGGTGTAAAAAATGTCATTAACTCAATGGCAAACAGGGTAGAGGCTATTCATGCTACAAAAGTTGACACTAATAAAGAATTTCATTCCACTGCACATCTTTGCCATTTTCCACAACATACTATAACTGGTAGTCAGATTATTATTATTATAGCAGAGAATTGTAGATACCATACCTTGTATAGTTATCAGTCAAAACAGCTTAGACAATGTAACAACCCCCAAAATTACATCTATTTACAGCAGTGATTCTCAACCCTTCCTCTGTCATTTACCCCCTTGACTTCATGTATTTAGCCATTTACCCTCTTACTCCCATGCAAAAAAATGTATAGCCAGCATATAGGCACAGAAAAAAAGATGGAACAACTTTATTATTAAGAGGAGGAAATTTATTTACAATCAAAAGGCAAAATAAAATCTTAATAAAAAAGGAGTTTTTTTCAGAACAACTATTTGTGGGATAAAATATATGAACAGTTTTGTTTTAATGATTCATAAATTTTGAATGAATATGTGATTTTATTATCAAAAACAAAGGAATTTTATGGGGTATGGTAGATAGTACATCCAACATCAAAGGGGAATGCATCCCCCAAGGATCTATGCCCATGCCAGCCATAATTTTTCTAATACAGGCTGACCAGGTATAGTGTATTACAGAATTAATACTTAATTTGCAGGTATGATATATTTACCCCCTGGGGTAAATTTAACCATGGTTGAGAATCACTGATTTACAGCATTGTGTACAACTTTTTCATAAAGATTGAGAAAAATTTATCTAATTTAATGTTTTAGTTAACTCAAATTAGTAATAAAAAAATTCATACATACCAGGATCAGTGATGCTCAGGGTGCATACTCTGAAGTACTTGCCACAAGCTGTCCCCAAATCTATATTGTTACCATTGTAATGGTGAACACCAGTTTTGGCCAACATAGCATAGTACTCAATCTCACTTTTCCTATGGAGGAAAAAGACATGATTACATTTTATGTATTTATATCAATTTTCAGCTTTATTAGATAAGACTCTCAAACAGCTTTGCATATTTCTGATCCCACTAAAGCATATCAATTCAGCAAGGTAACTAAGTACAGCACAAAACAGACTATTTCACTGACCAGATGGAAAGATTTAAAATTAGTCTATCCACCTTTCTTTTAATGAAGCCAAATATTTTTATTATTACATGTAGAAGTGGAACATCAAATTCAGTTTTTAGCAAAACAAGAGTCCCAGCTCTAATCACTCAAAATCACTCTTAACAGAGGCAGAATTTAAAATTTGATATTTTTGTGATTAGGAACAAACTACTAATCCTAAAATTTGCAACATTTATGTTACAAAGACACATTATGTAGAATTCCAGCACTCCTGCAGCCTTGCACTTTGTAGCTACAAATTTTTTGAAGGATTCACACTACAACTTCATTCCTTTTTTTAAAAAAAAAAAAAAAAAAAAATCACAATTCTGAAAATAATTAACAACTTCATTTACTGATTAAATCATCAACTCACTAAGGATCATTAATTATACAGTCAGATGTATTTGATTTGCAGACAAGTTTGATGGTCAGAAAATTAATACAATTATTGCAAAGGGCTGTAATTATCAGAAGTGTTTGCTTAAGAGGAAGCAATTATAACTGCTTGTGATGGTGAATTTGGGGACAGATTTATGAAAGGGAACAATGAAACATTGGAGCTTTAATATGAAAGCCATTGTTACAACAAAAAAAAAATTTTTTCTCAACACACCGGGAACAAGGTGTTATCTTGCAAAAACCATTCACTGAGCGAGTGACTTTTTCTCACTGACTTAAATTATATAAACTTAGATACGTTCCCAAGGAATAAAAAAACCATCTTAAATAATTATTAGTTAATGAATAAATGTTATTTTTGTGTTCAGTATCATATATTAATGTACTTAACCCCTTGGTGAGAGAAAGAAAACTTGACGTGCACATCAGAGACAAAAAAATGTTTTCCAGTTAAGCATTGCAGGTTTTGTCACTATGCAACTATAAGTAAACAAAAAGAGAGAACTAAAATCTATGAAGGAATCAGCTTTAAAACAAAATCATTACAAGTTAAAACAAACACCGGTACAAGGGAGACACCAGTTTTACTTTAGATATAAATTTATCTGCTGCCTCATATGAACTCAGCCAAAGCCAAAGGGCTAATGAATAATAAATGTCAGATGTAAATAAGAGTTTTAATCAACAAAGGGAGGTTGCTTGGTGTTACTGGTACTAGGTCTTATTGGACTTCTTAGAGTTGTCACAATCTTAGACAAATACCTATGCAACGTCTGCTTTGACTCCCTGTTTCTGCAGATATAATTCCTTGTAACAAGTTGACATCGCTCTGCAGTCCCCAGCAAATTTCAGTCTCCTTTCTTTGGGTGGATCTTTTTCAGTAAAGATCTCCATTGCCTTCTCTAAATATTCAAATGCCTTTGATGTCTGACATTAATAAACTAGGAACTTGAACAGGACTCTTGACTTCCTCTTCATCTTTATTCGACAAGCATCTTCACATGACCGCAATAACATCCACCACATCAGTTTCATTGACTTGACCTCTTGTGCAAGCTTCATGATGTTCTGCTGGATGCCTGGGACAGTTTCAGTAGTAAATCCTTTGAAGTCATGGACAACTTGGCAGCAGTTTTCACCACACACCATTCATGGTTTAACTTCTGCTCAATGTTTTCAATGGCATTCATAATATTAAAACCCAGCCAGAAGTCCCTCATTGTAGACATGTCTTCTCCACCAGTCATTTCGATCAGTTTTCGGAATGTGTGGCATAAATAATACTTCAAACATTGAAGTAACTGTTTGATCCACTGGCTGAATCAACAGTTGTGTTGGGTGGAAGAAATTCAACGCGTGCATTAGGCGACAAATCTTTCAGGTTGACTGGATGTCCAAATAGCAGTACTTTGTGAGCAATGTTATGATCTCAACAAAATTTGTCAACTGCAGGACTAAAATAAGACAAAAACCAGTCCTGAAATACTGCCATCATCACCCAAGCATTTCTATTAGAACACCAAACTACAGGAAGATCAGCTTTAACAATATCTTTCATAGCCCTGGGGTTTTCTGAATGGTAAACTAGCAAAGGTTTCAACTTCATGCCTCCTTTGGCATTTTCACAGAGCAGGAGAGTCAAGCAATCCTTCGCAACCTTGAATCCAGGAGCCATTTTTTTCTTCTTTGGAGATGAAAGTGTGGGCTGACATCCACTGCCAAAAAAAAGCTATTTCATCAACATTGAAAATTTGTTGGTGTGTGTAACCTTCTTCGTCAATGATCTTCAATGCAGTTGGATAGACCCAGCTGTTGTGGTGTCTGCACTTATAGTTTCACCATCTTTTTGTTATGTAAAAGACTGCACCATTTGAACCTACTGACCCATCCATTGCTGGCATTAAAGGTTTCTTCACTGGTGCCTTCTTCCCATTGTTGGAAATCAAATAAACTTCTAGCCATCTCTTGAATAACCATAGTACTTACATGAACATTCCGTTGATGCTGGATTTCTGTCCAAACATTCAGTACTGTCTCCATACTTTCCATGACATCACTCTGTATGCATGTTACTTTAATAGCTGTTAGAGGTGTCACAGATTTTGCAGTTGTCCCAATTGTTTCCTTGTGAATTGTGCAGATAGTAGATGGAGTTAGGCCCAATGCTCTAGAAATTTCACTTGGCTTTTCACCAGCATCAAACCTCAAAATATCTAATTTAATATCAAGAGATGCATTTCCTCTTTGCTTTGGCAGCAGTTGAACCACTGGTAGTTGCTTGCCTTTTCCAAGTCATCACAAATTGTAATAGAGCCAAAATTTGCAAGATAATTTCTACAAAGTTCAGCAGACAAGATGCATGTACAAAGTACTATGGCAGAATGACACTATTCGAATATACGCACAGATCAATCCGCGCTGCCCATATTAACCTCTGTGCACATCTGTTAAATCTGGGATTCGCTTTGAGAATCTTTTTGTCAGACTCAAAATTTTGTATTTTGTCAATGACAATTCATTTCTAATAGTGGACCATGTATATGTTCAGCAAATCTATGGTGCAAATTTTCCACATATGTTATAGCGAATATTCATTAACTGGACGTTCATTATACAGGAGGATTGCTGTGAGCTAATTTAATTTGGTAGAAATCTCTCTTTTTTTTTAACTTACTAGAAATAACAGTCTGGTTTTTAAATCCACCCAAGGAAATTTTCATTGTTCATGAATTAATATTTAAGTTGTGGAATGAGTTTGACAAATCTATCACACTGGATGCTAACAAAACCAAATCAAAAATGTAAAATACTTTTCTACCCAACTCATATTGCCAAGCAGAATTTCTATTAGCCTTGGTCTTCCTTAATTTGATGACTGACACGTTAACTGGTAATGGTGGATCTTTGTAAGAAAGTACAGCCATTAAAAGCAGACAGACTTCATCCTTGCCATCTAGGCTCCGAAGTCAAATTACTACAGAATATTGGTAAACGGATAGATAGAAAAAAAAAACAACAAGTAAATGACCAGCTACACTCAAACAATACCAACTAAACCCAATCTTCTCCGACAAGAACAGAACCAACTATCAGGACCAAAGGTTAACTAGTTTTCAGGAGTTAAGGGAAGTTCAAGAAAAACTGCAACTTAAATATACTAGAATAGAAAGTATTTGCTATATAAAAGCATTACCAATTTTGAACAATTTCAAATATTTTAATTATTATTATAAATTATTTGTTTTTGACAGCAAAAAATGGAAATTTAAATATGCAATTTTGTTGGTACTTTAAGAAAAAACTGTCACTGAAACTTCACACTGAGATGATGCACCTTCTGTAAAGTCATTTATACAGAGAACATACATGGTTCTTTACTACATGGCATTATTTGGTGTTTCTTAACATTCTAGATATTCATCTCAGGAGCTTACTTCCACTCTGCATCTGACTGGCTGTCAATGCGAATCACCCATATAACTTGTTCCCAGCTGCTTTAAATCACTGCTATTTTCTTCTCCTGTTAAAATATGTTACTGTTGGCAATGTACTTTCTGTGCAGCATGGAATCAGTCTAATCAAAGCATTACCAGTTATTAATTACACCCCGGCTGCTTGCAGACCATTTACATACAGCTTTTCAATTTTCACATGCAGCACTTCATAACTTTTATTTCAACTAGTCATTATAACTATATACATATACCCTCTTCCGTCATTGCTATCAATAGTTAAATTAAAACTAGTTTCAATGCCTAAAGAAATTGATAATATATTTAATCTACTATTAGAAAAACTGAACATAGGAAGAGATCCTGTCAAACTGCAGCTAGAAAATTGGCCTTTTATAGCAGACACACAGCCTTGGCTACTCCTAACCAAAAATTTACCTGAGAGGTGGTGTGTTGTTACCAATAATGATTAACTTTGCTTTCCCCAGCCTGAGGGTTTTCAGCGTCTGCTTATAGCCCAGCACATACTTTCCACTCTTCATCACCAGGGCCAGCCTTGAGTTGATGTTCTCGATGGCCTTTTTCTACAAGAGAAATAGCTTAATGATAATAAAAATAAGTACTACATAGTACCAATACCAAATCCCAGTATGCTACTCTACATAAACTGGCAAATGTTATTACAGAATAATATTGAAATTTTGGCAACACAAAACCAGAATATACCAAAAGCTGGGACGCAGAAAATTCAAGTCTCACCATGAGATTCCAAAGGTGGCCATTGCATTTTCAGTACCGCTGTAACCCATGCAACCACTTAGTCTTTGTTCTCATAGTCTTAATGTGTGGGAACAAGGTTGTTTCTTCACTAATTTTAATTTTTCATAAATTTCACCTGTATAATGACATCGGAAAAACCTGAATGATAATGAGTGCTATGTCTAGTGTAGCAAAGAGGAAGCAAACTGCACTTCTCATTTTTATTTCCACTTTCTCAATTATGGTGAGAGTGCATTCTGCCTCAATCTCAGCTATACCGACACCATCCCAGCACTACTTCTTCTATGTAGCATGTAACCTCTAGTTTACATATATACTTTGGGAGCAAAAACAGAAAAGATTTTAGGTTAGTGATAGACAAGATATTCAGTAATTGTTTAGTATGTTTTATACACAAGCCACCTTGTACCCATTACTCCAATTCAGAGGATGAAAACCTTTGAATATCAGGAGTAAAGTGTGTAAAATGCTGAAATAGTATAGTACTGTCTGTAAGTACTTTGTACCTAAAGATTTCAAGAGCATCTCATGAAAGACTACTTTTGATCAAATTCAGGATATGGCTACAAATATGGGGGGGATTCATTTTTTAAAAAAAGTGTATGCAGCAAACCGAGGCCTATCCATGCCAACTAGATTAGATTCCTACATTACAAGCCAATTAGCCATCTTTGTTTGTAGTGTCAAAACTGATTTTGAAGTCTGAGTTGACTGCATTAGAACAAGAGAGGTCATGTTAAGTGAGGTCAAATCAACAATGGAAGAACTGACATAAAATTTAAATTAAGTGTTATTACTAATAACACATCCCCATCAATAATTGAAATGCAAAAAGGCCAGTAATTTTACTCAGGAAGGAAACAAAGCAGCTCATTCTGGACACTTCTAACTTGAATGTTTAACCACATAATTCATCAATAGAACCGCTGTACACAATATCTGACTGAACAATATTATGTTAGTTGTAGCATCACCATAAATTTAATCAGAAATAGAACCCTAATTAATTTCACCAGTTCAAAGAAATACTGAAAGATACTGAATATAGTGAAGTGCACTGGCTCAGTAAGAGAAAAATGTTGAAACGATTTTTCTAAATTATTAAGTTGTTTATGGAGATGAAGGAGAAGTCTCCCGAGCTGTGATCCCAAGTACTTCACATTCATGGTTGATATTACTCAACATTTATCAAAGCCGAATATATAACTGCAGGGACCAAAGCAGCCGTGAAAGCATTTGAAAACAAGCTACATCTGTGGAAAACCCAACTGAGAAATGGCACACATTTGCCAACACTTCCACTCAAATGACAAGTACGGAGTTGAGTTGTCAGATCTACTCGAGCGATTCAGAAATTTCAAACGAAAGGAGAATGTACTGAAAATGCTTTTGAATTCTTTTGGCAAGGACGTTGGCAGTGCTGGAGATCTGTAATCGGGACTGACTGGACCGCAAGTGATCTGAAAACGAAATACAACGGTTTACTACTATTGACGAACTTTCATAGACTAGGCTAAAGCCACGATTTCCCGGACTTGAGAAACCATACCATGAAAAGTTTATCACCCGTCTCTCGCAGTACTCACCCACATAACCAGGTAAAGGGAACGTGAATCCAGACCCCCCCCCGACGACTCCCGAATAAACCGCGGTCCCTCATCAACACGGTTAGTGAGGAAAGCCCTCGCATTAGTGAACCCTAATTACTTAATATGTTCGCGTTACTCTTGGATAGGGGCTCGGGTGAGTCACAGTAAGGAAAAGAAACCCTGGCCCCTGCTCTCGTCACTACTTCCCCGCCCTTTCTATTCCCATCCTAAGGAGAATCAAGCGTCAAAAATGAATCTGAGAGGGAGAAATTCCATTAAACTACAATAAAAACAGTGGATTAACTTAAAGAAACGAGGTGAATTCAAGTCGTTCAGAGCTAAAGACGGGGCACTTTTTCCGGTTTTAGGACACTCCGCCACAGGACTGAACTCCAGATAAGAAAGCCAGACAGGTAACTGAAGCCGGTTCTCGAGGCAGACGGGGGCCCAGCTTCCCAGACCCAGGCCGCATGGGCACCACCACCGACCATACACACAAATAAAATGGCGGAGGACTGAAGGCGCCACAGAAAAGACTCACCGATTTCTTTTGCGCGACCATCTTCTCTCGTCTGCAAAGAAAGCCTGATGAACTGAACTGATCCGCCTTGACGGGACAGCCACGAAGCAGCCGAACGGTCAAACAGGGCACTTGAGAAGCCCAGAAATCGAGGAGGGTAAACACGAAGCCCCCGGCAGATGGGCGAGACGGGGTAGGAGAGGAAGGAAAGTGGCGATTGGCCGAGCGGGTCTCGCGAGATCTCGTCAGACCTCGCGAGATCTCCTGGGATTCCATCGTCGTTCGGCGTCCGATAGCAACGGCGACTGTAGTAATAAGCAGACCGGGGGGAAAATGTTTATTTACCTGAGCAAAAAGGTTCGTAAACATTGAATTATCTACCGGGCAGGACCGGATAGGGGGCATCTATACCGTCGAAGCTAGAAAGTACTCGCCATGTCCCCCTCCTGGAGTGGACCCGTAGCGTTCTCCTTTAATGTCGGTATCCAAAAAAAGAAAAGATGGCGGAGCTCTTGCTTACGGGTTTCTTTTCGACTCTGTACACGTCTCTGGTCCGTCCGCCCACACCTCGAGTACACTGGGTACTCACTCCACAGCGTGGAGTCCTCCGGGTTCAAGAAGGATTTCAAAAAAAAATGTTGAGGGAGGTCCGGCCGCGGGGCTAGCTGTGAGCTTGGACTACTGCTGCCCACTTCTCCAGTCGGGGGGGGGGGGTGTATGAGCCGCCAGTTGACCAGAAGAATCCACTCGGGACTTCTGAGTGCGGGTGGAGCTCGTTCTGGAATTAGCAGGGAATTAGTCGGGGAACCGCGCCAGACCCCAAAACGAGGTTTTTCTCACATGTGAGTGGTGGGGGGGGGGCTTACTAGCAGAGGAAGTAGTCTCAGCAATTAATGTAAACAGTTCCAAGTCCTCCAGGTTAAACAAGCCTGGAAATGTCACCCCCGTATCGAGAGTATGAACAAGAAGTGTAAATTAAGCAGGCTGAAGAATCTATCTAAATAGCAAGTGATAATTCAAACGGATAACCAAGGTGTTTTTAATGGATAATTTTGTCTCAGGATCTGAGCCCTTAATAGATCCTTAATAGTATAAAACCAATTCAGGGTTCGTACGCAATATTCAGACATCTGGTACGACTCTACTGGAACACAAATAAACTAAGACTACGACTGTAACATGGTAACAACAACAACAAAAATAAACGAATGAGGCAAATATAGTAATGTAAAGCATGTGGAATCTTGGCACTGTATATCGAATATTCAGTCCTCTTTAAATAAGATCTTCCAAAATGCTAAATCATTAAAGAAGGATCGTCTCATTAGTATTGTTTTATTATTTTTAATAAGATAATGCAGATAATTGTTGTCATAAGAGATGGGTGGTATATTTGTGGCACCATATTATACTAAACTACCCACACCTTTGTTTTTTTAGGTAGATAGTGATTGGTTTGTATTCAGTATTGTAATCTTAGTCATACCATTTCTTTTCTTTTCCTTTATTGTTTTTTTAAGATTGCTATGCCTAACAGTATTAAACTGAGTTCTATTGCATGGAATTCAAAAGATGGATACATTTCCTGTGGTGGAGAAGAGGGCCTTCTGAAGGTACTGAAACTGGAGACACAAGCAGGTTGGTGAGATCTGATCTTATATAATATCTTATTGATGATTTAAAGTGAAATTTTAATTGATTATATGGTATCAATATTTTTTCAGCAAACTATAAAATGGCTGAGGATTCACAAAAAAAAATGCTTTTTCTCTCTCTTTTCCATAAACTTGTTAATATTTTGCATTCTTGTAATTTCAGGCAAAGATGCCAGTGCAAGGGGACATGCAGCACCAAGTAACTTGTCCATGAATCAGAGTCTTGAAGGTCATTCTGGTATGGTCATTTAGTGTGTCTTGCTTTTTCATATACCATCCGTAGTCATGTTGGCCCTTTCTTCTTTGGAAGTGCAGTACATAGTAAATTAATTGTAGCAAATGCAAAGTTTGACATGAAAAATGCAACACCAGAAAAAGATTTTAAAATTATAAAATTATATATTTTAAAAAAATTAATATTTGAAGTTGAGGAATTAATTGTCAGTGACTTTTTTATATAGTTAAAATAGAAAGGAAAATAGATGTAGAAGAATTATCTATCTCAGAATCATTTCTGATAGCACTGTGCTTTAACTCACTATTAACATATATATATAACCTGAATTAACTTTTTTTTTATTATTCTTTTTCAAAGATAATGTTCATTAAATTCTAAGTAAATTGTTGGAGCTGACAGTGTAAATTTGCGAGCTTCTTTCAGGAAGAAAAGTATAGGTTAGTACTTTAGTTTTTTTACTTTAGCTAATAGCACTTATACTACATAGGGTGACTAGCTGACACTAATAATTACTGATTGATCACAAAATTAGGAACTGAGCAAATTTATGTGGTTTTGCAAACAGAGTTAGACCTTCAGCTGTAGGTGAGTTGTGTGCATTTACTTACCAACAAGCATGGCAAAGCAGATACTGCTTCCAAATGACCAGCTCATCCTTCAATAGAGTGACTATATTGAGATGATGATTTTTGGCATAGACACTACCTAGAAACTGTCATCACCAGAAGGCAAGTCTTCATGTTTTCACTTGAGTATTAACTGTGATAGGAGCTACACATGATAAACTTTTGATTTTAGTCAATGAAGGGAAAAACGCAAACATTATAATTAGCATAATGTCAGACAAATAAGGGCTAGAAGAATTAAGCTAAAAATGAATTTTCATTGTCTCTTGTCAAGAAAAGAAAAGAGAAGGTCAGTATTTTCAAGTTTTTTTTTTTAACATTGTTACATGAAGCCAGTAGCTAAAATTGTACTAAATATTAAAGTTTTCCAGTAGCCAGCACAATTGAGATTAAGTCTGTGAACAAAAGTATCTTGTTGTTTTTAATGTAATTCCAGGTTCTGTCCAAATAGTGAAATGGAACACCCACTTTCAGAAACTAACGTCCAGTGACCAAAATGGCCTTATTATTGTCTGGATGCTGCACAAAGGTAATTCTAGCACAGGGCTTTGTATTAATAGAATATTTTTTTATATCTAAACAATTTTTTTGTTGTTAATCTGGTTACATAAAAAAAGACAGCTAAACATGATGGCAGATAGTAAAATTAAATTAAAAAACTTATTAACTAGTATTAACTGTCATGACCTAACTGTACCATTATCTCACTAGCAGTGTTAGTTTTTGCTATTTTGCTTTCAGAAATTTAAAAGATATATTATTTTTAATTGTTTTAAATGAAAATGAAGCAATTTTTTATCTGATAACTTGAAAAGTGTGGCAGAAAATATGTAGGCTTGAAGGATTATAAGTATTTTCTATCATCTTTTCCATAAGAATTGCATTTTGTTGTTAATGGAGGAGTTGTGTATCAGTTGTTTTTTATTAATGATAAATAACTAATAAAGGAAGAGCAGGGATTCTGATACTGGCTCCTCATCACTAAACTGGTGTTTGGAAGTCCATTAAGCTTACTGTTGGTGACTGAAGCGCATAATATGGGGCATCTAAAATGGAACAAGATCAAAGTTAATGGAATGTTGTGAAGAATTCCAAGTCAATTTGGCTATCAAAACTGACATGAGAATGCATTCAACATTCTTGCAACATTAGCAAAGAAACAAGTTAGCAGTGTATTTTAGTTGTTTTTTTAGCTTACATTTAGAAGAAAGATATTGTACACAAATTGTGGTTCTTTTATATAGTTGACAACCAAAGGAAAATGTCTAACAGTTAGTCATTTTTGAAGGAGAGACAAATTTTCACACACTCTGAACATTTGCTAACAGAATGTATTAAAATATTAGTTGCTTCTTGTCTTTTTCTCCATGTTAGCTGTCAAATGCTTAAAGAAAAATTAAGTGCCAATGCCTTGATTAATAAGTTCATGTGTTATTTATTGATGTTAACATTTCCACTGTTCATTGGAACAAGCAGCAAACCTGTTCAGGGAAAATGTTTGTTTTGTTTTTTTGTTCTTAACTCATTTCCAGGTGTTCAAAAAAGAGGTGGGAGAGGATAACTTTTGTGCATATCCTATTCTCAGTTAAACCACAAAAATGTCTTTTACATTGTTAAAGTATTACTACCCATTTTCTAAAACAGGAGCATAACTATTTACTGACAAAAATACAGCAGGTACAACTGAGTAACCAGCACAATAATGATAAAATAAACTCTGTGAAAAGGGGTGGCATGGTGGTCCAATGTAGACTACTGAATTGCTATGGTTGAGAACCTGACTTTGAATCCCAGTTGGGACCTGCTCAGTGTGTCATATCTTATCTTCCTGGCATTGTTACTTCTTGATCTTCACCAGCCAGCCAACCAGTCATCCAACCACATAGGTTTTCTCCAGGCTCCTTCCACATCTAAGAAATGGGGGATTCTAGTTGGAACTTTCTGCAGTATGGATGCAGGTAACCTCTGCATTCTGTTCTTTTCTTCATAGTTTAGGAAACTGAAACCAGAGGGTTGCTTATATATAGTACTGGAAACAGCATGCAGGATTGAAGAAGAATAAACTATGTCAAAAAACTGAATTTATAAGTAAAACTAGCCAATTTTTTTTTTTTTGCAGGAACTTGGTATGAGGAAATGATCAACAACCGAAACAAGTCTGTGGTGCGAGGGATGGAGTGGAATTCAGATGGACAGAAGATCTGTATTGTTTATGAAGATGGTAAACTGATAGTTTGACAATAGATATACCTGAATGCCTACTAAAAATAATATCTTCTGTAATGTTTTGTGATTCATGAATGAATATTGTGGACTGACTTTTCTAACAAAAAAAAAACATGATTGCCTGAGGTTTTTTTGTCCACTTTAGTTGGTTGTTAGGTCAGTTAACATATTTTTTTTTTAATTTTATGTGCAGAAGACTGCACAGTTTTTGTTGTTTTCCTTTTTAATGTCGCTGAAGCAATGTACTTTAAGACTAAACAGGATTTCCTGAATGTCTTCACACAGGAGCAGTTATTTTGGGTTCAGTTGAAGGCAGCAGGATCTGGGGGAAAGACCTCAAAGGGTCACAGCTGATAACAGTAGAGGTAAGTGGAGAATACTGGCATTTGTATTTGTCTATCTAAGACTACTGTATAATAGAACACTTAGAACAATAAAAAATTACACTTGCTTCTAGACAGTTAATTTACCAATTTTAGTATTTTCTCCAGCACTTTACTGATTTTTTTTTTTTTTTTTTACTTAGATACTGTAGACCTTGTCAAAAATTAAAATCAAGAAAGAAGTTTAAAGTAGGTGGGAAGAAAGAATTGAACTGTAGAACAATGTTGGTAATTGTAATTAGTTGATGCCCCTAAACAGAAAACTATTATTAACCTACAGCATGTGATCTTTCTTTCTCACTCTAGCTGTCATGTTAAGCAACAACTGCAGTTAAAAGAGAATCAATCATTTGTCATGGTAGAGTTTAGTACCCACAATTGTTGTTCCTTTTTCTTCACAGACCTGACTCAGATATCTGCTGTTTCATGTGCTTAGCATGAAAGTCTAGAAATAGGCTAAATATTGTTTAATATTTATTCATTTTATATATGTGTGGTTTATGTAATAATTAGTTTATTATATATATAATTTTATGCTAAAATAATATTTAGGTATTTAAGTAATCTAAGTAATTTTAAGCAGCAGTTTTTTATAGAGCTTTGTTCATAAATAAGACTTTATTTTACAATAACATTGAAACTACTAAATTTTCTTTAATTTGAGTATGCTTACATAATATTTATTTAAATTTTATTCAGATAAATTCGATTTGTGTAGCCATTGCAGTAGGTTTAAGTTATTTATGCAGCTCTTTTTTTTCAGATGTTTATTTAAATTATTTTTGTTGTTCTGAAATATTGTGACAAGTACAGGTTTCTAGATCAATGCTTTTGTAGATGAGCTGGTATCCTGGTTATGGACAGGAAAACTCAGTGTGGAACACAGAAATCTCTACTAGAGTTCTCCATTTTAGATGTGGTAGGAAACTTGAGTACCCAGAGGAAACTCACAACCAGCTGGTGAAGAAGAGTGCCAATAAATTATGTCAAGGCAGGTGTGCCAAACCAAGATTCCAGCTCAACGGTTTAATTGCTGGACCACTGGCTACCCTTAAATCATATTCATACAGGTATATTTTGTTAGCTTTCTTTTAAAGCAATGCTAACTTAATAGTAACAGTTAGTGAGGTTTAGGATTAACTGAGTTCCTGGCTTACAACAGACATTTGAGAAGAAAACTACATAACATTAGATTAAAAAACTAGTCAACCTGTCTCCTATTGGGTTTACTATCTCTTAATTAAAAAATTAACACTATATTTTAGTATTTCCTGTCGTACAGTTATTACTTCTCCAAAATCAGATTTTTTATTATTTCAGTGGTCACCAGATGGAAAACTGCTTCTTTTTGGAATGGCATCTGGTGAAATTAAGATATACGATAGCATGGGAATTTACATTGTAAGTATGGTATTTGGTTCCAGCATTTTTCAGACAGTTAAACAAATCATATGACCTTTGTTTCATACAGAGAAGTCTAACTACTAATTAAAATAAGAGCTTTTAATGTTTTCTAAAGATAAAATTTAGAATATGATTTTTTCTTTGTAACTAACAGAAATACGACCAAAGAAGCTGCCTATTAGACTTTATTTTGTTTTAAAGTTACTATATTATTAATGTTCAGGATAATTTTGAATTTAAAGAAATATACTTGAAGGGAATAGAGAACATGTGTATTTTATTTATTATATTTCTTAAATCTTTTAGTGCTGGTAGTCTTTGGTCAAAGTAGACTGAAAAAAATAGAGAAAGCAGCCTTAATGTTAACTGTGCAATACAGTAATTATTGATATGTTATCATTGCATCTTTGGACTTCTAGTCACTAGATACATAACAGATTTCCTTTTATGTTTTTCCTTATTTAATAAATCCTGCAGTGTTCATTAAATGATTCAAATTATATTTCATTTTTATGAATTATGAGAATTTGGTCATGTGAAAATAATTACTGGCATGGGATAAATTATATAGTGTGTAATTTTAAAAATATAATTTTTCTTTCATCTGTGCAATAAATTTTCCAACTCATCTCTCAAAACTGTTGAGGTGCCAACTAATACATTATTTTAAAGTATACTGATATTTTTTTTGTTTTAAAATAACCTACAATATATGAGGTCTGTCGAAAAAGTATCCGACTTTATTTTTTCCCATGGGAAGTAATGATGTTAGAGAGGCAAAAGTGTGCATAGTGGAGACGCATGCCTTCATGCGTATGCGTGGTTTTTGGCAGACTTGCTGGATGCGTCAGTCGCTGTCAGGCAGCCACCGTGTGAGGTGCTGTACTACTTACTCGTTGCATTTTAATTTTGCCTGTGATGACGGAACATTTGGAGCAACAATCTTGCATCAAGTTTTGCCAAAAATTTGGAGATACCCAAGCGGAAACAATTCGCAATATTCAACAGGCTTTTGGTGACAATGCCATGGGTGTTACCCAAATAAAAGAATGGTACAACAGGTTCAAAGATGGCCGCACATCAGTGGAGAGTGACCGGCATTCCGGGAGGCCATAAACAAGCTGCAATGTAGTTGTTATTGAGAAAGTGCGGACCTTGATAATGGAGGATCGTTGTTTGATGGTGCGGGAAATTGGTGACAAGGTTGGGATCAGTAAAGATTCTGCACATGCAATTTTAAAGGAGGATTCGGGCTTGCACAGAGTGGCAGCGAAATTTGTGCTCAAGCTGCTTTCTCAGGAACAACAACAACTTCATCTTGAGGTTGCGCAGGACCTGCTGGATACTGCCAACAGGGATCCTGAGTTCCAGAATACCGTGATAACTGGAAATGACACGTGGGTGTATGGGTACAACCCGGAAACCATAGCTCAGTCATCACAGTGGAAGTACCCAATGTCGCCAAGGCCCAAAAAAGCACGTCAGATCCAGAGAAAAATCAAGGTGATGCTGACTGTTTTCTTTGACTACTGAGGCGTTGTGCATCACGAATATGCACCAGAAGGACAAACAGTTACAAAGGAGTACTATAAGGAAGTTCTCCGAGGTCTTCATGATGCAGTTCGGCGCAAGAGACCGGATCTGTGGACCTCGCAAAATTGGCAGCTGCATCATGACAATGCCCTGGCTCATTCGTCTCAGCTGATCCAAGGTTTCTTGGCAAAGAAAGGCATTTCACTCATTCACCAGGCTCCCTACTCCAGAAATGGCTCCTCCTGACATCTGGTTGTTCCAAAAAATGAAGATGCCACTGAAAGGCTCCTGCTTTGAGAGCTGAGGGGACATCATATGGAATGCGATGGAGGAGCTGAGAGCCATTCCGGAAGAAGCATTCCAGACATACTTTGAACAGTGGAAAGATCGCTGGGCTTTGTGTGTGGAGGCACAAGGGAATTAGCAATTGAACCCCACCAAGTATGTAATTTTTTTTACCCAGCCTAAGGTCGGATACTTTTTTGACAAACCACATACTTGCTTTTCTTTAAACAGTTTAGACAGTACAACAGAACTGGTGAGAAATTTTCATATTTTGAAGGACTACACAATTTTCCATGTTCTTGTTAACTTACAGACCAATTTGAAGATCTTTTGTCTTACCAACTCTCCAACACCTTCCAGAATCATCTCAATCGACTGGTACAATGGTGCAAATGGCTACATAAGGCCTAGCTGTCCCTGCCTGTTAGTGTGCTTTGAGAATGGTCGCTGTCAGATCATGAAGAATGAGAGTGATGAGTGTAGGTTACACGCATCCCTTAACCTTTCACGTAATGATCACATGCTCTGGTAGTTGAGCTGCATTACTTCTCTAGTCTATTTTTATATCAATTAATTAAGTATGTTTTATTGATTATTAACTAAATTAGACAAATTTCATTTTAAAGCAAATTAAAAAAGTCTTTTGCACTATCTTATAAAATAAACATAATGACTTAAACTGTGAAAGTGTTTAATAAAGCCAGTAGTGTGTCATTAGTTTTGTTATTAGTTGTAAAATGACATTTTTATGTCTGTTAAAATAATATTGCCCATCCTGGAGTATAGGGTAAGTCATAAAATTCACATTACCAAAAGGATATTGCTAGTCAAAAGATTCTTAAGAAATTTACTTGAATGCTTATAATTACAAAAGCTGCCCACTTTAATCTGTCATTATTTTTATAGGATTTCTTTGATGTATTCAAATTTTTCACAGCTATGGAAAAAAAGTAGCTATAGATATGTTCTTTCATGAACTGCCAGTTTTATGCATCTATGACTGTGCTGTAGCCTTTTCATGTTGCAATGTACATATGTGCACAGCATGAAGAGTAATTACAGTCAGAAACTGATTATATTTAATGCTGCATTGCTCTATAAATTAGATATTTTATCAGTACAAAATTCACTTCATGCCTAACTATTTTAAAATGTGAAAACCATTACATATATCATGAGAGGTTCACTATGCGCATGAAATCCTGCTGATTTCATTGCATGGTGTTAAACTATAACAACTTCTTTCAAGTGTATCTGAAAATAATGGTTTTCTCTGGCTCTCCAGTCAAGCACAGATGCCAGACCCTACATTTTTCATATAGTTAGCAAAAAACAAGAATTTTATCCTAGACTAGAAGTATTATCAAATTATTTCCAGCAGATTTGACTACTAATCTAGTTGAAGCTATTTTTGATTTTATTTCTAATCTGTTAGTTTAAAATTTTGTTGGTTTTTTTATTATAAAAAATAACACACAATGTAGGTCGATTTTTCAAGCAATAACAAAATTGTTGAGATTGGTATAAAATTATATAATTACAATTTTAATAAGGAATGACTGGTTTTCTCTATAATTTTATATAAGCTTTAATAATTCTGTTTTTCTTTCTTTCAGTGTTTTAGAAGTTAAAAATTAATTTTTTTTTTAGATGGTAACTATTGTTCTTTCAGCCCCTGTTTTACTTGATACTGGGATGCAGATTTCTGAAGCAGTCTGGAACCCCACTGGATCTATCTTGGCTATTGCTGGATCCCAGAGGGTTCTAAACCAGGACAAAGATGTTAATGTTGTACAGTTTTATACACCTACAGGGGAAGTAAGTACTGAGTAACAGAGTATGACAGTGAGTAGCTGACTTCACAAACTGCTAAAGATACTTAATGTCCCTTCACTATATTTGTTGTTTGTGTACAGGTAGTAAAAGATTAGCCATTACACACATGGCTTTACCAATTTGTAAACATCCATACAGTCTTAAAATTGCCCACACACCCTTTTCCTGCCTTGCTCTGGTCCTAAAATAAATGTAGAGTTACAACAATGACATTTATTAGATTTGTAAATGTCAAACACAGGTTTATCTTATAAGAAAAAGCAAAATGTTAAAGATGATATTAGAAGAGTCATTGTTATAATTTTATATGTAAGGATACCTACATAGGGGCAATTTTTCTGCTTGTATTGGCACTAGCAGCTAGGACTTCCAGATTCTAGTAGAAACTAGGGATTTAAATCAGAAACTGATCTCACCCAATTTCAATGCAGCTACAACCAAGTCTTTATAAATCACCTCTCTTTTTAAGCCTCTGATAATAATGGATATAGTGGTGATGATGCAGTTACCAGTGCTACATTACTTGCTGCTGATTCCATGTGCACTTTGAGCATAATTAGCCTTTGGTTCTCTTTAAACTGTTCTTACTAATGTGACTTGAATCCAAACCTTTAATGAAAGTCTACTACACATGTTTACATTCAGTTTACTTTGTGATAACTTGTTTATGCTTGCACTGCTTTTTTATTGCAGCACATACAAACCTTAAAGCTGCCTGGGAAGGACTTCAGATCCTGTGCATGGGAGGGTACAGGCCTGAGACTGGGAATGACAATTGACCACCTCATATACTTTGCTAACGTGAGACCAGACTACAAGGTTACCATCTTTCTCAGTACATAACAATTAATGTCTTCTGATAAAAGTACTTTTGTGTATGAGTCTGTAAAAATGTATTGTTTTCCTATTTTATTACTTTAAATGTCACGTTTACTTTGAAATTTATAGAGGTTTTTTATTAGGTTTTAGTTGGTCATTTGAAATTTTTTTAAGCTGTCTGTTTGCTTTTTAGTTTATTCTGTGCAACAGCATTATTTAAAATAAACCATCACCAAGCAAACCCAAGTTCTTAATGAGCAGCTATCATGTAAAGTTCGATGTTAACAGGAAATGTCATATACAGCTAGAATTATTATGGTTTGTGTTGAACTGATGCCATCACACTTTCTGTCAGTCAAATTTTAGAAGATTCTTGAAATGTTACAGCAGCACAATAATTACTGCTCATTGATTAGTTATTAACATGTTTCAGCTTTATATCTCTGAGAGATTGAGAAGGTTTGACAATGGAAAGAAAGATCTGCCAATCTTTCACCAGTTAGGAAACTGAGAGTTCAGTTTTTCAGTTATTTTTTCTTGTTATTTCAGTTTATCTATATATTTTTTTTGCATTCTGTGTATGTCATAACTGCAGGAAAATTAGTATTTTTTTAACCATTTACATTGAAAAAGAGCAATGGCTTAGTGGTGGCATCCTTGTCCTTGCTTGTACAAAACTAAAACAGATATTATGATATTAATACTAATAATAATAATTCTGAATGAAATTGTTATGCTCTTGTTATTTATTAATGAATGTGGCAGCAATGAGGCTTTCCCCACAGAAACCATGCATCTTGGAGAAGAGTAGAATGCTATGAGAGATCCTCCTGATTAAAGATGGGCATAAAGTGGAGGGTACTCACACAATGAACTGGTACAGAAGAAACCGTATTGGACACCAAACCACACTACATTATGCATGATATGCATTAATTTTAAATTTCCGTTGTTATTATTACTATTTTTAACAGTGGGGTTACTGTTCCAACACAGTGGTGTATTCTTTCATAAAACCTGACCGGATAGAACAATGTGTGGTGTTTTGGGATATAAAGAAAAATGAAGTAAGTGTAAAACGTTTTCCATGCTATAGCATGAGACAGACCTTACTATGGCAGAAGAGTGGTCAGGGTCTTTGCAGTCAGCAGCATTTCTCATTATTCTGATTTCTGTTACTTTTATCCTTCAAGTTAACACTGTATCAGATATGCCTAAAATAAACTTATTTGAATTGTTATCATTTGATATCTAATTAAACTATTTTGGTTAGACTATTTTATCTGTTTAACCTTCTTTTTTTAGAAATATGTCAAATATGTGCGAAACCTCCTATCTATCACAGCCTTTGGGGATTATTGTTGTTTGGCAACAAAATCTGAGGAAACTATTGGTCAGGTAAGCTTTACTCTGGTAGTATTTTTCTACCAAGATTTATCTTAACAAGAATTTTAAACTTTATTTATTCATCCCTCAGGAAATATTGAGGCTCAAATGAATCTCAGGGCAGGAATGAGTTTTGTAATAAAGCCACTTTTTGTGAAGCAAGCAATTTATTATCATCTGTACCATGGTTTTGATGGAGAGGTAGTTTATTTTAGGTATAATAAACACTTGTGTATTTATGCATGTATGTTTGTTACTTTTTCAGTATGTCATTGTTTTTTGTAACTCCATTGGGACACCACTAGAGTCTAGGTACATTGAAATGGAGCCAGTCTACCTCACCATGACTAAGTCACACATTATTTCAGCCTCTAAAGAAGCAATATATCTCTGGAATTTCAAGAATCCAAAGAAACTGAGTGCTCTAGAGATGGCCAGTGGAAGGAAACTTGGGTCAGAAAGGTAAGCATCTCCCCCACAATCTTTTTAGGTGGCAAATACATTGGTAATTTATCTACATAAAATCATTAAGGTTTTTTTTTTACCTGTAACTTTGCTTTTAAGAGTTTTCTACTTTTCAATAAGTTTTTCTAAGTACTTTATTATTTTACTGGGTTCTTTTAATTACCAAGGCCTATATGGTAAGAAGTGTGTACTTAGCATCACACATCCTTAATCTTTTACTAACTAAGAAAATGGAATAATGAATCTACATTAATTTTTTCTTTTTTTTTATGAAAAGGACACTGGTCCACATAGTTTTAACATAATTATACATTGATTTTCAATTAGCTTTAATGTTACTAATAAAAATTATTAAATCAATTAAATATACTAGACCATTATCTTATTTTGGTGCTCTTTTTAAGTGAGAGTACACCATATTGCACAACCACAATGTTTGTGATTTTCTTGATAGAAGAGCTGTCATTAACCATAAGATTTTGCCTGAAAAATTAAAGTGACTTTCTATACAATCTGAATCTGGTTTTTATTGGCAATAATTGAGAATCTTGATGCAGAAACTCACAACTAGGTTTTGATCATTACCACTAATTGCTTAACTATGATGAAGTAACACACTAAAAGAAGGAAAATACTAAACTTCACTGGAAAGATATATATCATGCAAAAGAACTTGTATAATTATTTTCATTTGAGTATTTTTTGTCATGGTTAAATTATATAATATACAGTTTATTACTTCAACATTATTTGACACAAAGAAACCTTAACTCTCTCTCTACTTAAAATACCTAGAAGTTAAATTTTAAATGGCAAGTATAAGTTATAACACCTTCCAAGATTAGAACTGGGTATATATTAAACTGTCAAATGATACTTTATTTTATATGTAGGATGCATTCTTCTAAGCATGTAGCATTTCAAAATCAGTTAATTTCAATCTTTAATCTGAGAAAGCAAAATAGTTTCATTTTAGAACTTTGACACAGACAAAGAAAACTTCATTGTTTAGTACCTAGACAAAATTTATGGAACTATGACACTAAAAAAGGCAAAGATCTAATTTATTAATTTATTCAGTGAATAACTTAACTATCTTTTTAATTCAGTTTGTTCATAAAGTGAGACATCTACCTGAAAAGCCTTCTTTTTTACTATTAATGTTATTTAAAAGATAAATTTTATTTTATTTAAACTGCTACATCTTGAAAATCCATCTTCAATGTTGTTTATATAATTTTTTCTCCTTTTATATGTTATGTATTGTATATAAATTTACTTGCTTTTGCATTCTTTAAGGAAAACCACATAAGTTTGCAAAAAGCTTTATAACCAAACTTCTCTATCATCTTGCTTTTGTCTATTGCTTCTAGTATTTATTGCAAAGCATCTTTCTAATATCTTTTGACACGTCATTACCTACTTTATCTATATACTGTATATATAATGTTTATTTGTTGTTGTATTTTATTTTAGTATCTATTATGTAACAAACAGTGAATTTTTAACTCATATAATATGTGGTTAACTATGGCTTAAAACATGAAAAAACTTTACAGTATTTACTTAGTTTTTGTTTATTTAGGGAACCAATGACCTCATCTGCTCCATCTGTGCTTCAGAGACAGTGCTGATTGTTGTGAGTAGCTTTTGGTTTACTCAAGAAGAATTGTGACAAGATATAATACAGTATCTTAGCTTTTGGTTTACTCTAGAAGAATTGTGACAAGATATAATGCAGTATCTGTTAATTAGAAAAGGTTAACAGTCAGTAGTGGCTGTAATATTGCTTTTTCAGTTTTGTGTATTTATCCCACATTACCTTTTAGCATTATACAGACATAAATTAATTATTCTCTTTACATTTTTTTCTTAATTTGAAGTTATTTTCTTTGAGATGGCAATGATGTAAGCTGATTATAGCACAGGTCATGCTGACAAATCCAAATCTACTGTTCAGCCACTGTATAAATCTTTTGCTACTAAATAACTTATTTCCTAATGTCTTAATCATGTGATCATGTTTGTATATATTTTCATTTCTTAACAAATGGAAAAAAATATAATTCTTATTTAAATGGTGAAAGACTGTACTAATTTTTTGTTTCTGTATGATTGGAGTACTTTTAATCTAGAATGTCAAGAATGGCTGTAGAGAACGTAATGTCAGGGGATTCTCTCTGCCTTTTATTTTCTTCAAAATCCAGTTAAACCCTCTAGAGTCTCGGGTGGCTGTAAACTATCAGAAAACTATTGCAGCTAATTGATGTGTGAGCTAGGAGGACAAGCAGAAATATCTGATATTTTATTAAATATTAATTCACAAAACAAAGGAAATCCATGGAATCAGCATCTCAAAGACAGAAAAAAAAAATGTTTTAATTGAAAAAGGCAACAAAAAACTGTTATCAATGAACCAAGAAGAATATCTGTTACATGTATGGTGTGTTAGAGATTTTCTTTAGACTGGTCGGAAAGAAAAACACTTTTTGTAATAGTAAATATTTTTAAAGATAGAAATGAAATATAGAGAAAATATTTAATATTGAAGCAAAGGCATTCCACAACACATGACAGATGCCAAACACTTGAGCTATGTATTCCGATACTCCTTTTTTACACTGTCTTAGGTTAATGTGAAATATGTGATTATTTAGATTTTTAAAATCCTAATTATTTTTCAAAAGAAAGGGAAGACAGAATAATTGATTGCTTGTTTTTTGTTAGGGTCGAGAATCTGGAAGCCTGTGTCGGTACAACCTGACGCCATCTTCTTTTACACTGGACCACAAATACAGTGTGACATTCAGAGTCTGTCATATGGCACTCAACTCTACATCAAGGTAATTTGTTTACAGCTGTCAGTTGATGTCCATGGGGTTGTCAGCTGGTAAAAGGTGAATAATTCAATAAATGAAAACCTCACATTTTGTTCTTGCTGTCCAAATAAAGTCGTCATCTGTTTGTTTTTTTTTTTAGTAATAATTCATTTTTTCTGCAGTCGAATTGCCATCATTGATGTCAGTGGCTGCCTCCGGTTTTTTGATCTTGATGTAACTACTGTGGACTCTGTCACAGGAAAAGAAATCAAAGGAGAACAGCTGAAGTTTGAGCGAAAAGATGTTTGGAATATGAAATGGGCTGATGTAAATAGGAGTGAATTTTATATTGATCTTTTTCAACTCTCACATAGTCCCTTTGCTCACTGTGATACCTAGGCCCTTTCTGCTTGCTCCTATTTATTTTCTAAGATTTTTTAAGGGTTTTATGTTTCTCAATTTTATTTGTTAGTATAGATTTGATTCTCTTATACACAGAAACATCAAAAATTGAGGAAAGATGAACTTATGAACTTTTTACACAGTTGTTAAAAAATGTTTGCTTCCTCTTGCATGAATGTGTTCATAAATACTCTCCTTAATTTGACTCAATTTTGAAACTAAATTTTAAAAATTCATGATGAAACTATTTATACTCATCTAGATTAATGTACTATAAACATTAAAACAGTTTTTTTACTACCATAAACCTTTTGTTATTCTTTCAGGATAATCCAGATTTATTTGCCATGACTGAAAAAACCAGGATGTATATATTTAGGGGACTTGATCCAGAGGTAGGACCTGTGGTTGTTTACTGTTAAACGTAAAGAAATGAACTGAATGTACCATATGATCTCAAAGTTACTTCATGCAGTTTGTTCATAACTCCCTAACTGTAGATGTAAGCATGCACACAGGGGTCAAAGAATGCTTCCCAGGGTTTGCAGGTTTTGTCACTTGGAAGGCATTATTTGTACAATGTTGTCATGCAAAAATGACCATATCAGTTGCAGTTACTTCTGATATCAATGTATAACTAACAGAAAACAGTAAAAAATTCTCAAGACTAATGTATTGAAATAAGATGTCACTGACATTCTGCTGAACTGACTTAACTCATTACAGTAAGTGTTCACTGCCATTCTCAAGAACATGTTGCTCTTAAGATCAGAAGTTGTCTGCAGATGGTCAAGGTACACCCATGTTCTTCAATAGTCTCACAACCAGAAATCCACAGGTGTGAGATATGATGACTATTGTGGCCAGACAAGCAGAATTTCCCTACTGATTTGTTCATCAATATCATTGCATAGCTGGATCTTCCCACCAATGGTAACACATGGTGATGCACCATCTTACATTCAACACAGTGTTGAAGGCTCCATTTGTGCAAGGCGGGTGAAACATGTTAGCTAATGTGTTGATAATATGTACCTGTGACTGTAACAGTTTGTAAACCATGATTTTTGAGCTCAAACAATAAAGCCTGATGACATACTGGTTAACCCAACAATCAGCCACTTTTAAGTCATGAAAGGGCTTTGGTCTCACCCAAGAAAATAGCAGTTGTGGATGTTCATTTGGCCATGAAGGTGGAAGTAGACCCCATTAATTTTTAAAACGTATGTCATCCACTTCAACACATGCCATGAATTCCAAAGCAAAGTCTAACCACTACTTTGGGTCAGCAGAAAGCAGTTTCTGTAGTCTTTGTATCTTTTGAGGAAGCATCTATACTTCAGTGTTTTGCAGACAGACACTGTGCTGTTTGTAGGCCAGTAGTGCTATGCAAGACCCTTAAGTTACATGGGCCTTAGTTGCTGCTACATTACATTAATTGCCATTCAAACAATTCACAAGTGCTATGGAAAGAAACTTCATTCACAGGCATGTCTGCAAGCAAATTCATACATCTGAAAGTTCTAAAACTTTATACAAAAGAATGGTCCCCTCTCAGTGGAAAAATTTGCAAACTGGGAATGAATTCTACCTGACCCCTGTGTGAATTTACTCTTTTTGACACATGTATTAAGGGCAGCCAGTGGTATTAGCAGTTACACTTCTAAGCTGGATAGTCTTTGATCCTCACTTGGAGTTACCTTGGTTTGACACATCTCCCTCAACATGGTCCTTAATTTTATTAGCTTTTTTTTGTTCTTGAATGCCTTTGTTGCAGTGGCTAATTATAATGATTTTTCTTTTCTTTTTTTTTTGAAAAATAAGTATTTCTTTCTTTATTTAGGAGCCTGTTGTGAGTAATGGCTATGTCTGTCAGTTTAATGATCTCCAGATCAAGACAGTGCTGCTGGACGAGATCATGGCCTGTCCAGAAAATCCCAACATTGCAAATATCATTGACATGGAGATAAAAGTGAGTAGTATATTGTTCACTTAAAAAATGCTCATTTTTGCTAATTTATTATTTTTAATATAAATTACTTATAAAAATATTTTTATGCAGAAAAAAAGTAGGAGGATAACATTAAAATTATTGTTGTGCAAAAGTTTTGTTTAAGCAAAAGACTGGTTTTGGCAACTTATCACCCAGCAACCTTCACTGTCATTCTTGTTATCATCACAGTGCCTGAGGGACACAAGGGATCTCTTGGATAAAGTGGGCATTGAAGAAACACAGGCATTCATTGAACAAAATTCACACCCTCAACTGTGGTGAGTTCATTTTGTGCCTTCAGAGCTGTTTCCAATGTGATAGTTTAGTTGTACTGACTGCATCGCTTAAAGGTTTATTTTGAAATAAGAATGCTGCAAAACAAAGTTGTTTCTATTCTCTGAAGGATTCTTTTCCCCCTTTTTTTGGATTACAAGAAATCTAAAAAATAAACTCACACACCTCCTCTTGTCAAACTAGAGAAGAATGAATGATGATTTCATGTGGAATGGAACTAAAAATGTTTTGTTTAAAATTGGTCAGTATATAATATATTCTGGGCTAAATACATAGAGTATCTTTGTTAGTTTTCATTAAATATCAAATTTTTAACTGCTCAAGATCTCAATAAAGCAGGAAATTTTTACTGACAAAATATTTAAGGTACTACATTTAAAAAAAAATTGTTGTAGATAAAGTTTTTTAGTCGTCATAATTGGCAGTTTCTGTAGTGAGCAGAATAAAAGATAAGTGTGGACCCTCACACCAGATGGTGAGACATTGAAAACCTGTGCCAACATTGTATGCTCTATTTTGCTTAAATGTATAGCTCTCATCAAATAATAGTTTTGGATAACCTTTCACTCAACAACTCATCTCCAAGAAACAACCATAGAACTGACCTTTCATATTATTACTTGTCCAAGTTTTATGTCCTAACTTCAGTTGTAATTGCAGTATTGGAAAACAAAGAAATTTAGCAAATCTTTTGGAATATTTATAATTCTTTCTTGTATTCTTAGATAAAATTGAAGTTTACCTCTTTTCATGCCATGATTAAAGGGTTAACTTCTTTTAGCACAATATACATGATTTATGTTGATACTGTTTCCTACAGGAGATTGCTCGCAGATTCTGCTTTGGAACGGCTCAATTTATCTGTAGCAGAACAGGCATTTGTTCACTGTAAGGACTACATTGGAATTCAATTTGTCAAACGCCTCAATAATCTCCAGGTGAGAGGCTTTGTTTTACTTCCACTGTTACTCGATACCAAGAATCAGCAAATTAATTTTAATTCTGATTTAACTGGTTACTGATGCCACTGAAGTTACTAACTACTTAGGACTTACTTCCATTTTTAACTTTTTCTCATCCTGTTTTTCCTCTGATGTACCTATAAAATGATTATTAAGTATTTACAAGCTTCTTTTGATGATAATGGGCAAGCTATAAATTAAAATTATTCAGGGTTACATGCTGCTGCTACATTAAACTGATATCTCTTTATTGTAGTTGTATGAGTTTAAAATAAAATGTATGTTGATTTAAGATCTTTGGAGGTTTTTCATCAGAAAATAGACTGTGATTGGGGGAGATGAATTCATAGAAATGTACAATAATTTCCTGATGCTGTTGGTTGTTTCTAACAGTTTGGATATTTTGTTTTATTTTATAGAATGAGGCTATAAAACAGGCTGAAGTATTGGTGTATTTTAGACGTTTTGATGAAGCAGAGCGAAGATATTTAGACATGGATAGAAGGTAAAACAGAGGGAGGAGAGTATCTAGATGGGAGTCTACTAACATGAACAAGGAAAAAACATGAAAATCAGTGTTTGGCAAACACTCCTGTTTTGTATACTTTCTAATTTACAACATGAAAAAGAAGGGGAAAAAAGTGTGAACTTGCATACCTACTCTTGAAGAAGAAACCTTTTGTAGATGAGTTTTAAATAAGACTTTAAGCCAGTCTGGTGGCTACACTACTGAACTGCTGTGGCTGGGTTGGGTTGGGGCCTCGAGTTTAAATCCCATTTGACCAGCTCTGTTTTTCACTCTTCTTCACCAGTTGAATATGTGGAGGGGTCTGCTTCACCAGTTTCATCTCTCATCTGAAAATGAAGAGTCCTAGTCTGGTTTTTTGGGGAGCATGTGGGGGGTTCTGAGAGCAACTCTTGAGATCCTCCTGTACCCAGGTAACTTGGTACCTGCTGTGAAATCTCCTTAGACCCTGACCATCAGGACGGGGGTTCGACAAAAAGTAAAAGAAATAAGATTGTTATTTGCTAAATGTTTTGTAGAGAAAACATAATAGATTATCTGTCATGGCATTTTTTAAATCAAAAGGTTAATAAAATGTAAAGGTTAATATTGATGCAGAAATTTAGCTATATTATAGAATATATGAATATTTCCTTTTTTTGAGACTTATAGTTTTCACATGTTATCTTAATTTAGCAAAAACCTTACTGTTAAAAAGCCAAGGTTTTTTCTGTTGTATTCTGTTGATCATTATGTTATGTACAAACATGGAGACTTTTCAAATACAAACCACCAGGTTAACTTCTTCCTAGTATATACACACCATGGTTTTATGTAGAATAGAAATACTACTCAGCTTGACTACAGTTTTTTAAACAGCTGTCAGAAGTACGGAGACTTAACTGCCTGGTCTGGAGAAGATTGATTGCTAACAGCCCTGTGCTTTTAGGGACCTGGCTGTAGATCTACGTAAGAAGCTTGGAGACTGGAGCCGGGTAATCAGCCTACTGAAAACAGGTGGTGGCGGCGGTGACGACTCTCAGCTGAAAGAGGGCTACAGTGCTGTGGGAGATTATTTTGCTGACAGACAGAAATGGTGGGTATTGACTTTTACCGTGGCAAGATTCTTTAAATCCAGTTTTGCTCTTGGTTTCAAGACAATCTAGGAATTATGTTTGTGGAGATTTTAGTTGTAAAAAAAAAATGGTCAGCTTTGTAAATGTTTACATTCTTGTTTGCTGCAGGGATCAGGCTGTGGCATATTATATTGAAGGTCAGAACCAGGAGCGGCTGGCTGACTGTTACTACATGATGGAGGACTTCGTTGGCTTGGAGAAAATGGCTCATGCTTTGCCTGAAAATCATAAACTTCTGCCAGTAAAAGCTTTCTTCCTTTGTTTTAGATAAAGCTAACTTCATCTAAAAGATATGGAAGCAGCTACAAAATTTTTAATTTTACAAGTGATATTATCACCAGTTTATTTTTCAAGTAATCTAAGATATTGCAAACCATATTACTGTGGTTTTCAGTAACTAATTTACTAAATATTTATAAAATGAGATAAGGAGATTAGATACTTTACTCTTTTTTATTATTACATTTGTATAAAGAATTACCTAGTCTATATTCATAGTCACACAAGTACTGCAAGTCATATTTAAGTGGTAGTAGATTTTCTTTGTTTTAATTAATTTAAAATAACTTGAATGATGAAAAATTTTAATTGTTGTTTTTTAGAACATTGCTGCAAAATTTTCCACAGTTGGTATGTGTGAGCAGGCTGTCAGTGCCTATGTGAAGGTATGTACTCTGCCTGCTTTTGCTTCCTATCTCAGGCTGGCTGGTGTTATATTATACCATTGAAGAAAACTCCACATGGTAATCAGAACAGGATTGTGTTACTGCTACAGGCTTGTCTAAATAAGATTGCACGCTGGTAATAAGAGTTAACATCACATGGTGGCTTCTACTGATTTTTTTCATGTCATGTGAAAGGAAGACTGAGTTTGATTGTTTATTTTCATACAGTGTAACCGTATTAAAGGTGCCATTGACTGCTGCATTCAGCTTAACCAGTGGAACAGTGCTATTGAGCTGGCTAAGATCCACAATGTGAAAGAGATTGACTCACTGCTTGTAAAGTATGCACAACATCTGCTGGAGAAACGAAGAGTTGTAGATGCCATTGAATTGTATCGGAAAGCAGGACACTATCTCCAAGCTGCAGAGTTGCTTATCAAGGTACGTACTGACCAGTAGGAGCCTACTGTTTATAATAGCTCACAGAGCCAAATGGATCTAGTGTGTGGGCACCTTAGAAGATTCACCAAGAAAATTCAAAGAAACCACAATTAGATAGAATATATTTTTGAAATTAACCATGGCTGCCAATCCTCCACTTGCCACCCTATTGAACCTATTCTGTAAATGTATTTTATTTTTTAAATTTCTGGTTAGATCCAAATTTAGCAATACTTCTGTTATTATCTCTAATGGCTACATTCTGGTCACATTTTTTCTCTAACCAGTTGGCTGACAACAAGAAAAAAGTACTGAAACCACTGCAGTTGAAAAAGCTGTATGTGTTAGCAGGCCTTCTTGTGCAGCAGTACCATGAGCAGATGAAGTTGTCTTCAAAATCAAAAAGCAAAGGCAAGAAAGGAGATGTAAGTATGTCCAGCCCAGTGTAATCAAGCTTGTTTGGTGACATCCTCACTAATTATCTTCATATTATGTTGTGCGTGTATGCATATTACTTATCTTGTTTTTGTCATACAAGGAGTCTATTTTTCCCAATCTGACCAGAAATTCTTTCATATGTTTTCAAACATATTAAAAAAAATTGGTTCTTTTGCTTATATTTCAGAATCAATGTAAAAAACAATGTTATTTATTTGATAAATGGGGAGCACACTACCTGGGTCTTTACATGGTCATTTTATTTCCTATATTATTAAGATAGTTGTATCCAGATTTTCTAGAAGTGCAGTATTTATTATAATTTCTTTATTCCTCTTATTACTGCACAACAAAAATGTTCACTTGGCACAATAAATCCAAAACCTACTGATAGCATTCAGTTAAACAATTATGGCCAAGTCTTTCTTTTTGTTGTAATTTATGACATCTTGCACCTTTTCTGAATTACGGCATTGACCAGCAAAGTCATTGTAAATCAGTTTTAATGAAAAGCTTCAGTAAAAGTGATTGTTTTGGCTTTTCAGGCTACATTCTCTCTGGAGGGTTTTCTGGAAGAAGATAATGCACTGACGTCTGACAGCAAACTGGTTGACAATCCATGGCACCATGCAGAAGCTTATCATTTCTACCTGCTGGCCCAGAGATCTTTACAAGCTGGTGAGTATTAAAGCTGCACCTGTGAGATGGACAACTGTAGTACAAAAATGCTGTTGGAGCTAATATTGAGATCAGTACTTGTAACTACTCTCTCTGTGTAGGCTAGCAAGAATTTGCTGAGTGATGGAAAAAAGTACTTTATTCAAATATTTGAATATGTGTTTTAGCTTCCAAATATATGATATTATTTTAATGACCACTGCATGGTTGAAGATAACAAAATATTTAAATGCTGTAATCACTGAACTTATGAAAGATTTCCTAATATCCATACCTAACATTTTAGAAAAAAAATATAAAATTACAATTAGCTGTTTATTCTACAATTTCAGAAGTGTAGAAATCAAAATGTTAATTGCTACTGTGACTGATGCCAGGACTAGATTTAAGTACAGAATGTTAAAAGTTGTCATATGATACTTTGCAGGCTGTGTAGATGCAGCAGTGAAGACAGCTTTAATTCTGAGAGACTATGAAAATGTGCTGGATCCTGTGGAGATCTACTCCTTGTTAGGTATGAAAAATGCACCTTTTAGCAGTAACTTTTTATACTGGGTTCTAAGCCCACTTTGTGCTGTATGTATAAGCCTATATTTACAGATGTCTTTACTATGCATAAGCTCATTCCTTTTTTCACACAAATCAGAGATGATGGCTTTATAACTTTACATTTTAAATACACTTGTGTGTCCTAAACTCTCATGAATATTTTTGAAATGCTCTCTTATCATTATATACATGCTTGCTAAATGAGATGTAAATGATATAATGTAACTAGTTAGAGTTCAATGATCAAGATAACTGATGCACTGGTCAAAAAAAGCAATGAATAGGTCTTAAGTTCAGGACTGGTTCAGACCACTTATACAGAAACACTTGCTGTACAAGTTAACATCAGTTAATTTCAAAAAGTTTTCTTCAGGGCTAAACTGTAGTGTAGGTTCATTTGTTTCAGATACTACTAAGGTGATGGGAAGTGTCCAGACTAACCCATCTTAAATTTTGTAAAGATAGGCTCTTGTTACCTTTTCATCTAAATGTTCTTTCCCAGCTAAAACACAAGAAATAATCTTTAATTCTGAGGATGATATAAAGACAGTTTAGTTTAAAGCTTAGTGAAGCATTTAAGATAAACCATTTGTTTTTAACACAAAGACCAGCCACTGTGAGCTTATAAAATTGTAAAAATCATTTGCATTATTATTATTTCAGTTGATGTGCTGTAAATATTTTAATCTTAGCTGTAGCCCACTATGTCTACAAAGTCTTAGTACTTAAGAATACAATCCTCAGGAGTGTTTGTAGCACCAGTGTATTTATTTGCAGTATTTCATCATCAAAAATACCAATAATGCATACAATGGCGTTATCACTTTTTCTATTATTATAGGATCAAGTCAATACAGTAGCCAACTGCAGTAATAGAATTAACTCATTTTGCTTTTGTATCTAAAATTCAACAGCTCTGGCAGCCTACAGCAACCGTGCATTTGGAACATGTTCTAAAGCATTCATGAAGCTGGAATCATTAGAGAGCCTCCCACAAGAGAAGAGGGAGGAGTATGAGAATATGGCACTAGAAATATTCACCAGGTAGTCTATTTGAACACATTCTATGACCAAAGTTTGTTAATACTCTACATAAAATGTTTTAGTAATTTAATTTTCTATGAATTGTTTTCCTTTTTGTGATAAAAGATTGTCATTGCGTTACTTAATGGGGAACAACCCTGGTGGGGGGAGTGTAATGCTAAAGGTGCCCAGGAAATATTTGGCAGAGAAATCTATTTTTAGATGGAAGAAGAAATATTGAAAAAGAGTGAATAGTAGTAATGCCAGGGTGGTACATCAGCCCCAAGGCTACCCAGGCATGGTATAGAAAATGGCTGTGAAAACAATTTACATGCCTGCCTTTCACAGCATTGAGATTTAGAGAAAAAATTTTCATCACCACCTCTGTTGTCCTAATTATAAGGTAACTTCCATTAACCTCAATATCACTGATGATCAAAAATTATCTCAAAGATAGCGACAGGAAAAGTTCACCAAAACATCAATACTTTTAACTCAATATTATTTTTTGCTGGTACAACTTACATTATTGTGTCTATAACCTTTAATAAAGTGCTAAAATATTAACTCTGAAGACACATTTTATAATCTACCATATTGTTTTGCTACTACATTCCCAGACGGTGGGACTGCATGTTTTAGGTCCTCTAGCCTTTTAATTCAAGCATGTAAGATCTAAACTATGTGAAAACATGCCTATTTATTGGTAATTCAAATTTGATCAGCCATTTTAATTTAAACCAAGCAAGTGAACTTCTTCACTTTTCCAGACACACACCAAAGGATTCAAAATGCAACAAAGTGGAATGTCCCAGTTGTGCCTCAAACATCACAGACTGGTAAGTGTCCAGGACATCATAGCATGCTACTATTCTTATTTAGATCAAATAACCTTCATCTTACTTACTATAAATCTCTTTCAGGTCCAATGTTTGTCCAAGCTGTGACACCAAGTTTCCAACATGCATTGTAAGTGGACGACCTCTTTTGGATTACCAGTTCTGGATCTGTAATTCCTGCAAGCACCGTGCTTATGAATCTGAAATCAGGCAGCGACTGACCTGTCCACTATGTCACTCGGCTCTCTGAGCGTGGGGAGTTCTGTTCAGTCCTCTCTCACTAGGTAGCTTTATATTCTGCATCTATTTTTTTTTAAAATTCTAACTTAAAAATAGCATTAAACTGACCACTCAAAACTTTGAAAATGTTTATGAACCTAGTTTTTCATACCATGTTGTATTAGTCTGCAGTAGTAGTTCTGGTATTAATATCATTAACAGAATTTGAAATTAGCTTCTCTCTGTCAGCCAAACCAATGTGCTACGTATAGCAGCATTTTTTTTTTTTTTTACTCTACACAATAGAATTGTAAAAAGCTGAAAAAAATCTCTCCTAGGTCAACCAAATTTACTGGAGATGTACGTACTGAAACAGTTCTGGCTAGAACACAAATGAAATGCACAACCTTGCCTGGTTAAAGGAAAAAGTACAGCAATATCCCAAGGAAATGAGTTTGAGAAATCATAAGCAAACCAAATGGGAGTCTGTGGGGAGTTAACTTTTTTTTAGTAACATCTCGCTGGCTCATAGCCATAAAATGTTCTTCTCACTTAACTTTCATACTGTTTCTGCCATTGTTCATGTGGTGATATAACTCACACAAGTCACTTTGTCATAGGTATCAAGATTAAATGAATAATGGATGTTGTTTGGATAGGAGCTAATTATGTAATCCAGCTTTAGAAAGCTTATTGCCTCAAACAAATAATGCCATAGAAGGTTCAGGACATTTTCTCTGGCAGTAACTGACAAGATCCATAGGGATGATACATTTTGTTACAGAGCAGTCTGATACAGGCGATACACTATTATTGATGGGAAAACAGCTCATCAGCATTTTTCATCATTCTGTTTCACACACTTCATTGTTAGCTATTGTTGTTTTTTTTTCATTTTGCACACATTTTATATGAATCTCAATATCCATCACCTTAGGTCTGGTCAGTTACCTGTGAACCTAGACACCATGCAGCAATGCTGTTGTAAAATTGTTTGCTACAAAAGTTCACATCAGCTTTGAACATTTTCTGGGTTAGAAGGAATAATATTGGCAACTGTCATTAGTTAATTTTATTTATTATAAACCAAATTCATGCCTATTATAGATTTTAATCTATGTACAAATGTTTTCCTGTTAAGAAACTCACTGATCTACAAGACCTATGTAAACTGTTTTGCAACAATCATAGGGAAACGAGGGTTTGGTGGCAATAGATTTCTCATGCAGTTTACTCATCTACTACATCCATCAATTCTCCAGCCAGTCAGTGTATCTGATTTAAAAATAAATACCCATCAATGAAATAAAAATATGGTTTTAAATTCTTTTCAGAATCATCGTCAATAATAACAAGTGTGTCTAGCATCTTATTTCCTTCTTACTGGTCGGGTTCTTTTGCCTAGAATGTTAAAGAAAAACTTAATATAAAATACATTCTAGAGTTGACTTTAAAATAACTTATTTAAAGAAAAAAGGTTTTTTTCAACAAAGGTATAGCTGTTGTCAAATTAAAGACTTCTCAATTTATTTATTTTTTTTTTATTTACCAACTCAGTGCTCTACAAAGTTATGGCACCTTGTTATGCACTACACATTCTTTGACCCTCTTAATAAAGACCTCTGGCCAATGCCCCATTACTATGATGTGAGGGCTGTTTTCCTTTCAGCAGTTGTATTAAAGGTCCCAACCTATTGCATTGATGTATGTGATGATGATTTAGCCTTAACTCACTCAGCCCCGATCCCACATGAATCCATATCTTTAGCCTTATCATATAACTGGAGCTGAATTAATTAAAGGAAACTAGATAGTCACAGAGACTGAAGTGTACAGTAACTATTCCTGAGAGGCTAGTTTTTTTTAAAAAAATTACATCTGGTATGTGATTTTATGTTCAAGCTAACAGGTGAAATTATCAAAGCATTTCATCAAGTTTCTATAAAATCATAATCCAAAGAAAGTTACAGAATATGCTGCCTAAAGATACATATTTTTTTTTTTACATAGTAAATAACAACAGCAGAATGTATCAATCTCTAGAATGAACATTAAAGCAGTTAACAGTCTTTGTTGTTGCTTTTCTACTTGCTTTCAGCAGTTCTACATTAAATGTGATTTTTAAGAAGAAACTTTTAGCATTAATTAATCTCATAACCAAGTCATCCAGTCTGTTTGCCACAAATAAAACATTAATTCGATGTCTCAATCAAGGGAAACAGTGTAGATTACTGTTCTTTAAAAAAAAACAATGGGACATAGATTAGGACTTTCTAGCTATATTAAAACCTGGATTAGTCCAGGAAGAAATGAAAGAAACTCTTCCAATAAAGGGACTGACTGAATACTGACAAATTAACACCATGCAGATTTATATTTATTTATAAAGCACTAAGCAAATGCGTTATACTGCATAATCTTACAATGTATGTATACTGTAACAACAAAAACAAAAATACTCATTCTCTTATAGAACAATGCTCTCAATACTGTATTAACTAGATTTCAATTTTAAATTTAAATTAATATCACCTCGTTTAAAAATTCACCTATCACAATAACATTGGGACGGCTTCACTTATGTAGACATAGTACAAACTGCTGCTTTCAGCAAAATTTTAAAAATTATACAGTACTAATGAGTAGTAGTTAATGCTTAACACATTGTCTTTTAAGACTGTTGGTAAAGTACCCTTGGCTCAACCAGTAGGGAAATTTCCAATCATTCTTTATCACAGTACATACTACTAAAACATTACACAATTCATCAAAAGATTTTTTTGAGAATCCAATGTGACCCATGCATTTTTAATTTTAAACTAATGGTACAGGAAGTATCTCTGCTACATCTGTCAAGGAAAGCATTCATTTTTTCTCTCCTTGCATTCAGCATTAAACAGTTGTTTATCTACAGATAAGTTTCCTTTTATGAAATACTTGATGAAAGGATCTAGCCATATGTTAAAATCTACTCCTTCCATAATCCAAAACATTAACTAATAACAGCTGAAACCACTTTCTGAGATATGCTTATGTTCTCACTGGTAGATCCACTTTCAAAATATTTCAGTATAATAATGTCATCCTTCCTAGCGAGAACCAGTATCACAGGCAGGTTGTAAGGATGGGTCCATGTTTATTGTGCTGATCTTAGCTACCAAAAGTTTGAACAAATGTTGGGGATTCAGTGATAAGCTGTGTCTCTGTAGACCCCAAGTAAATACATAAACTTGTACCTTATTTTGATAAAAAGCTCTAGAACTGCATTGTGAAAATCATTTGGTGAAATGGTTAAATATCACCTTCAGACATGTCAGAGTAAAATGTCCACCTAATATGATTAAAAATAAAGGGCCCTGAATAAATAACCCAGTTCTGGAGATACTTTCTGTTCCATGTTGTTGTTTGCATGAAACCCCCATCCCAGTACATGTACTTCCTATTTAATAAAAACTCAGCACAAAACACTGAAAACAAATGGCCTTTCCTATATAAAACTGTCGCAGTTCAAAATGGATCTAGCTGCCATTATTTAAGATCTATCAACACTGAATCTAAGCAAGACATATGTGAAACCCTTGGTGCACAAGTTATAAGGGACAGTCAAAGGAAACCTGGCTGAAATATAACTGCTGTAATTGGGTCCACCCCTAGTATTTTAATGAGAATTACATAAACAGAAAACAAGCAGAAGGAATGTGTTTAGTAGTAAAAAAGGTGTGAAATACTAGCTGATTACATTTTGATATGCCTCATTACAGTGGATGAGACACCATAGGACAGGCAGTAACAGGTTGTTTCAAATGAAAACAATTAACAAGTCTTTTGTTTATAAATACAATGTGTTATCCGTGGTGTAGAACTAGTATTTCTCAATAGAAATACAGTATAAAATACTAATCAGGCTAGAATGTTAACATTTATATATATTTTTAAAAAGTAACATTGTCAAATACTGCTAAACTTTTTTAACAATGCAACATTACATTTATTTTTTTAAAATCTTGCTCCCAGATAAACACTAAGTCAAGTAAACAATGGTTGCATACCATCATGAAAAGCAATGATGAGCCTACTACTAAATGCTCAGCCAGCTACCATCAAAATTTCAGAGCTGTTTTATTGTTAGATTAAATTATGACTAGTATCAGTATGCATCTTTAAGCAGCATGCAGATTTCCAACTCAGTCTGCATGACATCAGATCTTTCAAAGTTACCAGTGCACAGAGGTAACATTACTCCCATTTTAGATAAATCATATTCACATGCGTTTTAGAAAAATAAAACATTCTAAAGTGATCTCCCCTTGGCAGCTTCCATGCTTGTTAGGAAACTTTCACATTTTACTAGTCTCTCCTCACTCGCACTTTGGGTTTAGTATAGGGAAAGGAAACAAAAAAATATTCATCTTACTAAACTTTCGCCTTCGCTTTTCACATAAGTGGGAACTAAAAAAAAATTTTTTTTTTTTTTACCAATTCATCAAGTTTAAATCTTGAAGGCTTCATTCTGCTTTTGAAAGTTTTTAATTTCTCTAGGTTTAGCAAACTTTAGACTCTATTGCTGAGAAAAAGTCAGAGAGAGCTATGCGATGGGTCTCCCCTGCTTATGAACAAGTTACGGTCAGATGTTTTTGGGAAGGTGGGGAAACATGACAGTTTATCACTACATCGACTATTCACACTAAGATGTCAAAACTCAGCTGAATATCTTGAGGAATGTGAAGAGAAAACTCTCTTATTACCCTTTTCTATTATTTGTTGCATTAAATGAAAGTTAAACTTCCACAAGCATTATTTGCAAAAACTGTTTTTTTTTTTTACCCTAACTGTGCGAAACTGCTTAATTAAGTTACAGGAGGCTCATCCAGTGGTAATAATAGGGTTAAGATGTTGGGCATAATTTGGATAAATCTATGTAAGCTACTGCACCAAAACTACAGGATACTAAGACGAACATGCTAAATAAACATCACAAAATATGCATTATTTTAAAACCAGATCAAATAAAAATATATAATTTTTTCTTAATTTCTTTATAATGTGTGTGAGCAAGAGTAAAATATTGTATTTTTCAGAAAATAAAGTGCATAAATTTCACCCAAAGTTTCAAGAAAGCATTTTTAAAAAAAAGTTTTAATTTATTTTACATCACCAAAAGAAAGAGAAAACAGAGATTATTAAGTGGTAACATTCAAACAGAACTTCTGGAGTCTTCATTCCCACAGAGCTCAACAACTACAAAGTGAAGTGATAACAAGAACTCTTCACGATTTCTCTGCTTATTAAGTAATTATAGACAGATTTGTTTTTGTTTGGGACACTAGGGCTAAACAGTGGATCTGTTTATCAATTGCTGAACCAATGCACTTTATACTCTGAAAAATTTAGTACATATCTGACTAGAGAAGCCACAGATTTCCTGCTCATTCAAGGCCAGGTCAGAGTTCATCATGCAGCTCATGTCTGTGTAGATGCTCGAGAACGAATTTGCGCAGGTCATTGATTTCCTGTGAACCCGAGTACACAGCTATTTGGGTTCCAGCCTGAAACAGCAGCAGCGTTGGATAACTCTGCACCTAAAGGTAAAAATTAAAATCTTCATTTGAGGGATTTTATTCTTGCATATAAGGGCCGAATATAACAAATTTTACATATGATAATGCTCCTGAAAGAGAAACATTTCTACTACTACCAACAATATCCATCGCCGTTAGCTAAACAATTACAGACCAGGGACTGTTCAGGTTATAATTAGTGTGACATTTTCTCTTTTTTTTTAATTAATTTACAGATTCCTTATAAAACTGAATTTTAATCTGTGATCAACAACAAATACTTTCCAAACTGAAATACAAAGGGGAAAAAAAAAAACAATTTGTTAAAAATTTCAATAAAAATGGCTTTCATTTTGGTTTTCAGATGGCTAAAGTTTCTCCCTCTGTCCACATTACTCACTTTGTGCTGATTACAAATATCCTGGTTTTCTGTACAATCCACTTTGGCAATTGACAATTTTTCCACATTCAAAACTCTTCGTGCCAGGTCGTCCCATACAGGTGCCAACTTTTTACAGTAATCACACCTGGAAAATTGATAGTAAACAACAATAATGTCCACTGCTGTGCTCCATCAGCAGGGACCTTGTACAAAACAGTTACCAGGACCAATGAGATCCCAGGCAAGATGGCAAATAAAGAGCAGCAGCTTAACGAAAGAACATTTTTAATTTTCAAAAGCAGCTGTTTACTTAGCTAAATGGCTCTACATGAAATCTTAATTCTTCTAGAATTGCTTTACAAACATCACCTAGCTTATAGTTTTTCCTTAAGATATTAATATTTATCAATATGATTTGATAATTAAATTAATAATTTGATTTACTGTTCTTACCAAGGGACATAGAATTTCACGAAGACAAACCCTTCGCCTATCATCGAATCAAATGACTTTTGGTTCAGCTCAAAAACTGCCTCCTGAAAATGAAAAAGCCTGGCTGAGAGACACGGAATTTCTCCAAACAACTTTAAGAAAGTTAACTAATTAACAGAATATAATTTAGAAAAAAAACTTAAACACTATATATTACTTGAACAAAATGATTAAACTTCAATCCAATTTTCATCCCATGACAAGATTTTCAGAATCAACCTTTTTATTTTCTCTTAGGAATGTTCAAATTCAAGCAAACCAACCATTTGTTTTAATTGTCTGCTTGAAGTAAGCTACTTTACCCAACCCTATGTATTGTCCAAGCAACAAACCCTTTCAACTTGCTCTTTTACACTAGTTCAGTACAGATTTCCTCCCATCTTTCTAATAAAGCCCCATCTCAAACTGATCATCTACCCCAGTAACATAGTCCCACTATAAGTTATTAGTGGGACTAGCTTTAGCCCATTTCGTGCACCACTAATACAGCTGTAACCTCTGCTTCAATCTTTAAATAAAAGTTGTTTTTATTATGTAATTACAGAACAGTGTACATCAGTTATTGGCTGGAAACAACACTAGTCCAACAGATCTAGATGCAAACTGATATTTCTTTTTAAAAGCACCATTCAATGAAAGAAAAAGTACACAATGGGTAGATGTCGGCAGGACCAAAATGGTGGCAACTGTATGCACATATGAAACCTGCAAGACTAGACTGATTCATACTATATTCATGTGTTAAAGACATTTTCAAAAACTTCTTTTTCTTCATTTTTATGCCTATCCAAGTAACTTAATATACTTTGAATTGAGACACAACCATGGATAATAAGCTGAACAAAATAAGCTCAATGCATTATGTTAATACAGCCAAAAAACCATTGCTTCCATTCCCAGGTCAATACGGTCAATGTAATCGTGTTTTGCACTTATCATTGTTACATGGCATACAGGTAAACTTCAACAGCAGAAAGACAGCAGTGAAGGTGAAAGACAACCAAGACTGACTAATAAGGTAGCAGAACAAATTTTAAACAAGAAAAAATAAGGCAGCAGTTAACGTAAGGAACACCTTCAAAAATAGACTTCTATGCTATACAGATAAAAGGAGAATTACTATAAGTAGCAACATTTTTCTATTCAGCACTTTCTTTAAAATCTATCCTGTTCAATGCTGGTCCTGTGGAGCTGTGTGTGTACCAACCAGTAAAATCATCTGTTGTATATGGTGCACGCCTTTCTAGAAGAGAAGATACTGTCCTTTTAAACTTTGCGACTTGACCCTGATTACAACTTTTCAATGAATGGCAAGAGGATTCTGGCCAGATCCTCAACTGATTTCAGGTTGTAAATCATAGAAATTCTATGTATTAAACATTTCAAACTCCACCTGACTAACCACAACTCCTCTCTTGTTAATTTAATTTTTTTTCTCCTGCCTTTCAGAAATAAGTACACAAAATTTTCCTCAGTCTGTTGTACTAACTGTTGCTCCAGCAGCCAAACCTGGTCTTTCTCTGTTGTTTGAGTTCTTCTTCATAGCTGAAAGTGAGTACCAGCAATGTTCAAAATATCCTAGCTTTGTGTGTGTTTATCTGTGTTCCTTACATAAACCACCACTATTTTTACTCATAGAAAAGATTAAACTAATCAAAGCTGTACAGTTTTAAAATCTAATGCATAATTAGGAGTACTCACTCTAGTTGAACTCTTTACAGTGACAGTAGTACCAATCATCACTCATTTGTGTTTCTAAATGTGCAAGTTCAAAATAAATGTATGCAGTGCTCACCTATTATTTATCATATTTTATTAAATATTTATTTTCTTAAAATTGCATCATCACTCAAATTCTGGGGTTTGAAATTCTGACTCAAACAGCTGCCACCTAGCAACTGACAAAAGCAGTGATCAGAATCTCTCGGCAAATTCCAAAACTTCAGTTTCAAATCACAAAGAAGCCACATGATTAATTTTCATTTATTTAGTTGTGAACATAAAATCTTTATTTCTTGTCGTATTAACTGCTGCAACATCTTTGGCATACCTGTCTTCCTTCATCCAAAACTGCTACAGCTGATGCTGGCATCAGAGGAGTCTAACTATAAATACTGGTGTTGGAATTATCCATAAATTCATCAAGTGCTGTGGTATCAAAAGTGCTTTTCTCTGTTGAATGCTCACTATGGTATTGCTGTTCTGTTCCACCTGAACTACAGCTTCTTCATCATGTCCAACAAATTCTGAAACTATACCTATTTTTGATAAATTGTGTACAAATCTTTAATTTCAAGCCTTTGTGAAAAAGTGTGACAGACTACAACAGTATTATCATAAAGTTTTTTGTAATGGAAGACCTCTGGAACAAAGGGGAGAAATGACTGGAATTGGGTCATTCATACCTAACAAAACAATCACCAAGCTCCACAAATCATCACAATTTTGGAAGGAAAAAGAGAACAGGACAACCTGACTCTGCACTTGCCACATCATGATCTCCTGGAATAATACCATCCTCCCTATAAGCATCCACATCGTCGATTTCAATCATTTTCTCCACGTAGTCCATCATCTTCTCTATGCTACGTTCATTGCTGTATTCATGAGCCTAGAGTATAAAGCAAAGATCTGGTTAACCCAGACTCGCTATCTCCAAAATTAAAAGAAATAATTTGTAAAAAAAAAAATAAATAATTTCTGAAACTTAAAATAATTTATACTGAAATCTCTCGGCAGCATAAAAAACTGCTGGCTGAAGCATTAAAACTGTAGCATCTTTTTTTCGCTGATGACAATTTGAAATTTGTGGTACTCAGTGCATAAGAAATAATATTTGAAAACCACTGGCAAAAATGAAACCTAGCTTGCTGGCATCGGAACCGGAGCAGTAAAGGGCCATCAGTCCTGTTGCTCCTTAGTCTATACTGCAGTAATTGATGCCAAGAACATTCACCCTTCATCTCTCACCGATTGCAAGCTTAAACATCCCATCATATAATTACTTCACCTTCACTCTAAAGGTAACATAACTGTAATTAAGAAAAGCATTTCTTTTGCTCTTCAGACAGTTTCTTTGAAACAATTATAAACTAAACAGTTTACACAGAATCCTACACCAAATGTTAAAATTCTGTGACAACCAACACGGACAAACTGATTTGTTTGCCACCAAAACCTCCTGGAACAGTCAGTCCTCCTTAGTCTGCGAAACTGCAGTTCTAAAGATTTTTAACGCACTATTCTGAACAAAAGTTTCGTGTAAATATAATTTACAAGAGATTTTTCTACGGCTAAATTTTACCTTAACTTTAAGCGTGTGTTATCAACCTAAACAGCAAAAATAAAACAACTTTTCATTATCCTCCGCAGTACCAGCCACCGGGTTTTTTGCTCTCCGGAAAGAATTTCTAGGATTATCTTTTGGTCTTCTCTCAACCTTTTTTTCTTTTTTCATAAAATTTTTTTCTCCTTTGTCACACAAAACAAATATTTACTAAATACCTGCAACGCAAACGGCAAAGAGGAGGTTTTTCTCCTTTCAATGCTCACAGTTTCAGGTTACATGCAGTGAATTCTCTCCCCTACAAATCTAACAAATCCAAGCATTAGGGTCACAGCTGTAGAGCTTTGAACTAATTTTCTCAAAAATGACAAAACAAAGGCACACTCACCAATAAAAGGGTTCATTAAAACAATTCAAGTTAGAGTAAACGTGGGGCTACACTTTTAACCTCTAAAATAAGCCAATGTTCAAAATTAATGAACGGGAGCTACAAATGGATACTTGTGGTACCTAAGTTTGTCAAAAGAATGGCTGAGATACTAAATGTCCAATTTTAAAAAAAAACATATATATAAATAAATATTGAAGTTTGAGTAATTGCCAAAAGTAACAAAACTTTATAAAAGCTAAAACAGCTTAATGAATTTTATAATACTTTCATCTGATTAAAACAACAACAAAAAAATTCCAGTTGAGAACTTGCTAGTTTCATCAGTCACATCTTAAATATATTTAGATATTTCAAATATATATTTTTAAAATCTTGTTAAATAATTTCTTTAACATTTTATGTACAAATGTAATTCGTGTTCACAGGCCGTTTGTTCTCTCACCTTCTTTCCCACACTAAACCAGACCAGCGTGGGGTAAGCCTGCACCTTCTGGTCCATACACACACGTTTGTATTTTGTGCAGTCAATCTGTACAAGAAAAACAAAACAGCAGGTCTGATATCAAAAATATCTGTACTTCTTTCAATATATTTCTATAATCACCGGGCAGCTAGTGAACATTATGCCAAATCGTGGCTACCAATGGCCAAATCATAACCAACAGGAGCATCCACAGAAGGGGAGCCAGAAATTCGGTGGTCAGAGTTAAAAGGGAAGCATAAAATGTACAATGTACTGCTCCTTTGCACAACAGATGGTCATGTGTCTCTTCTCTAGCAGTAATTTTCAGCCACAAGAGGCAGTGTATAATGTCACCTTTGCATTCTACAATCCCTGCACTGGCAATAAACACTGACTGGTTTGAATTTCTTACTGCCTCAATATGCGGATGTGTTTCAGCTTCACTCCATTCTCACAACTAGTTGATAGTTTGTTTTTTTCATTTAAACTAACATGCTTCTACAGCAAGTTTTACCACTCCTGAACATGGTCATAGCAATCCAGCTACTCACTGTTAATTCTCATTTCCCCTCTGTAATTCAAAGCCTCGTGTAGCTGGGTAAATTTCCAAACAACTTTGTCTGGTAAGTAAATGGATACAACCAACACATCCCAATGGTAAAATGAAGACAGCTTTGTTCACACTTCTCTTTACCACCATGCAGCATTTCAGTCACTTACATCAAGGAAAGCAACTTTTAGCACAGTAGAAATCAAAAATTCCTCTCTCTTGACAATAGGGGACATCTCCCTGACACATTAACATATTTAATTTCACAGAAGTCGGGAAATATCAAGATTAAAATACTTTCATGTTTTTCAATTGCTGCATATCAGCACAGCAAACAAGCCCAATTACTCCCCTCAACATACCTACAAACAGAAACATGCATTTATTTACCAACACAATTTGTGAGAAAGGACAGGAATTTATATGATTTTGTAATACAACGCATTCTACATCAATGAGCATTTAATGGCATTGATAATTATTGATAGTTAGGCTAGAAATAACCAACCTTTGCAAATGACACCTTGTTCTCATCATCCACAAATTTACCAGCTAACTCACTCCACAATGGCAGCAGTCGCTGGCAATGTGGACACCAGTTGACAAAAAACAACACGAAATGCTTTCCCCGTTCAGTGTGCTTCTCAAATGTTTTGTCTGTCAACTCCTCCACGGTACCTTGCACTGCCTCTTCAAATTCATCCTCACTCTCATCATCTTCATATTCTATACCAGCCTCTTCCTAACAAAAACAGAACCAGTCTGATAAAAACCTACAAAATCTACCTTTTACAAAACTTAAACAGCAACCCTAACCAAGCAAAGATAAATAACTCAAAATGTAAATTGTTTGTTATTTTTTAATATGATTTAAAACTTTTAACTTAACAAGCTAACATCGAACAAACATTAACCTTTTTGCATTTCAATATCTGAGATACTTATATTTACATTTTCACTATACAGGTTGGGGGCTGTATTGTTTGTGACTTATCTTATTAAAAACCGTTCACAATGAATCTTGGCATGGATATCCAATTAGGTTCATTCTGCAAATAGGCCAACCTAAAATAAAGACATTTCAAACATGAATTCTATCCATATCCCTTCTCTTATAGGTCCAAAACAGACCACTGATAAATCTGGAATTGTGTTGAACTGGTCCCAAATTTTCCCTATTTAAAATGAATTTTTCTAAAACTGGATATTCCAGAACCTACTTACCATGGATAAGGCTTCACTGAGACAGTTGATGCTGAGATTCAACTTTCAAACAAACTCTGGTACATGTGGCTACCAACAAAGCCAGGTTAGCCCAGGAACAGTCTCAACTCCTTTGATAATTCTCTTTATTTTGGCAGAAAAAAAAAGACAATCTATCTAACCACACACTTCAATTGATGCCCTTTTTTTGCCTTTTCTCTCAGTATGCAAAGGCAACAGAGAAAAGTGTTGTTTTGAAAACCAACCACCTGCTGGGTGACACTATATAGAGGGCCTAACAAATTGTGAACACCTGTTGAATTATATAACAGCATTATTAGCAATCAGCTGTTCTCTGGTCACAGCAGATAACCAGCTAAGTGAAGAGGGAGATGACATTTTAAAAAATAAAACAAGAAAACTGTTACTTCATCCTCTATTTGTATGAATAAGGAGTGTAAATTACTAAACAATAAGCATTGCAGTAAACATTTAGGAAAATGTGTAAACATTTAACCATTAAAAATTTTTTAGCTGGTATTTTAGACTTGAACATCTGTAATCAGCAGATGACCCACCTTCCGCAGCCAGCTTGTGGGTGCTCCCACTGAAAGGCTTGCTCTGGTGCCAGGGCTGGCCAAACTGGAATGTTACATGCTGACAAGTTGTCTGAGGTGACCAGAAACTAAATCTGTGAAAGTCATTCCAAGGGTCCAGCAAAAGGGTAAAAGGTTTTTGTCAAGAAGGCAGTTGGACCCTAACAGTCCACAGTGAAAGTTGTATTATTTGCCTTCTCCTCATCTTCACAACATACCAAGTGGTTTTTTTTCATATTCTCCTATTAACTTGTTAGTTTTAATGCCATGTGTGCACATTATATGAACATTTGGATTGTGAACCCACATCAGGTAAGTCAGACTTCCTTATTCACTCTATTTGTAACAACTTTGTTTTCTTTTCTCTGAGGTTTTATTGTAATTGTGTCCATTTCATGATATTTGTAAATACTGAAAATTAACAATGCCACTACATTTCAAAGATGGTGCGATCAAAAAGGAGTAATGTGAAGTTTTGTTGAGGGAACAGGTTTCTGCAAGGCAGGCTGTGATCTCCCAGCTAGGAAGGTGCTATGAAGATAGCTCGAAATCTCTTTATGAAAAATTTAAAAATCGACAAAAATAGCTTTAACAACAGAGTGCTGGACATCATTGAATACAGAAAGCTATATGATTGTAACCTGTCATTGCTTTGAGAATTGGGAGCTTCAAACAACAGTTCTTGAATATCACACTTGTTAACATGGTGAGATATGTATCATGGCAATGAGTCAGTTGTTTTGCACATACTTTGCAGCTGGCTATAAATGAAATTTTATCAAGTGGTGTTAATCGTGCAGCTGAAGCTGCAACCAAAATGGTTGCTCACTTTCACCACAGCACAAAAGCTGCAAAAGCACTTAAAATAAAGTAAATACAACTTAATGTAGCACAACATCGTTTTATACAGTCATGTAAAACCCATTGGAATTCAGTTTATGATATATTTGTGAGGCTGAGTGACCAAAGGTGGGCTATAACAGCCATAATTTCAAACAGCTCAGTAACAAAACAATCTGATTCTCAAGTATTTCAGTTGCAAGATGAACACTGGGAATTAATTGAAGACATTCTACCATTACTCTCAACTTTGAAGTGTACAACAACTGCTATATCTGTAGAAAATTCATTTTTGATATTGCATATGTATCCAATCTGCAAGTCTCCTTCAGAATCATCTTAGCGACAAAGTACCATTTGGAAATAAAAAATGTGGCAGACTTTAAAGCTGCAGTTTATCGCTCATCGAAAAATCATTTGAAATATGATCTTTCAACAACACAGCCAGCTCTCATTGCTTCTTTGTTAGATCCACATCACAAGCATATGTACTTTCTTTTGCCCGCTTCTCATGTAGCTGCAAAATCAACACTATGCAACTTGCCAAATTTAAAGATTCACAGGGTTTTGTGATGAATCAGTGGAATCAGCTTTGAAAAAAAAACATGTGAAACTGAAATGAGTGCTATGACGACACTTCTGGGTGAAAATAATGTGGAAAAAGAGTTTGTTTTTTTTTTCAGTTACTTCAGAGAGCCAAGCCATTCATTTGAATCTAATTCATTAAAGTGGTGGAAAGTCAATGTGCACCTTTTCCCAAGACTTGGAAAACTTGCAGTCTTACCTTTGCATTCCGAACGTGTTTTTTTTCAAACACTGGACTTACGACTAATCGCCTGCATACATGACTGGCACCAGAACGTGTGTCAACATGATGGAAAATCATATCATTGGTGTTAGCCATGTGTTTTTAATTAAATTATGATAAATTTAAATTATAGGATCTTTGCTGTTGCTTTCATTGGAACGGTAATCTTAGATAATTGTGGTCCCTGCAGTACTACAAGTTATAATACACTATTTTACAATCAATTACTTGAGTAAACATTATTAAGTCAAAGAAAGATATAGCTTCAAATGAAAACAAGATGTATAAATATTTTGCATTTTTCTTTAATCAATCTATGTAGGCAGATATATCACAAGCTTTCACCAATATTATTTAGGCTTTAATAGCTATTATCATGGTATTCTATTCCATAGAAATTAATCAGGCATTTTTACATAAAGTAATATATTTCATGGTATTTTCATCAATTTGTATTTTTTTTGGAGTTGCATTTTTCTTGATCTATGTCTTGTTATTTTGTTATTTCAAAAGAGTTATCTGTCCCTGACACCAAAATTGTAAAAAAAAGTGTTTGGGACTAAATCAACATCGGAACTATTAACATCTAAATGTTTAGGATATTAAACGATATTTACATCCCTAATATGAATACCAGCATCTTTTTTCCATAAATATTGCTTATACGCATGATACATTAGAGAACAGAGCAATTCACAACCTGAGTGACCTGTGTGTGAAAACTGCCAATACTAACCATCTCTTGGTTCTAAGTTTGGGTTGATTTACATAAGGTTAACTGCAAATTCATCCAATATTATCAAATATATTCTAAGTTTGTAAGGTTAATATGATTACAGAATAAAATAAAAAATAAAATTTGCTAGAATAAAGATTAGTTGAGCAATGAATAAATGAAGCAGTTAAAAGTATCAAATGGTAGTAATTTTATTTATGCTTTTCTTCTATAAAATTATTTATAATATTAAAAATCCTTTTTTAATACTAAAAATATCTCTACATCCAAAATTAGTACAAATTATCATTTTGCCTGTCACCTACAGCCAGCCATCAACAAGAGGGCATTCAACAAATCGTGAAGAAATGTAAAAAAATAAATAAATTCGTTTTCAACGAATAGAATAAAAGAAACTGAAAACAAGAAAAATAAAAGTAATGTATTTTCTGAGGTGGTATTATTCATATCAAGGATTTCTTTACATTACCTGAGCTAGTTTCTCCTCGATGTATGCCTGCAGGGAATAGATGTCTCGATTCCACCGATACACCTTTGTTTTCTTAGACTTTGCAATAAAATACTTCATGGATGGATAGGACTTGATGTCCTGTTCAGCACACAGAGCTGTTTCCACAGAACAGTCCACCTGTAACAGAAAACATCACACCATAGTTTTGAATGTCTGTCTGACCTCCGTATGCAGAAAGGTTATTTTAAAAAAATAACAAACTCACTCACTCTAAGAAATTTTATTCTGCTTTACAAATAAATTTATTTTTTGTTGTTATACAATCTCAAGAAAATCTTACACCCAAGTTAGCTTTGCAATTAAAGCATTCAGAAACTTGTAGAATATTTACTAAAAGAAACTTAATCCATGTTACCTGTTGTAGCTTCATAGCAATATCTGATCTGCTTTATATCCTGTGGCTGGCTGCCTTCTACCCTATAATAACCCACATCAGTAATGTCAACAAAATAAACTGTTTAATTCCAATGGAAAACATTCAACAGAACAGAAAAAAATATCTAAACAAGCAATTATTTACCATGCAAAACATTTAAGAGAGAACTTGGAAACTCTGAATTCAAATTTTTTTCTAAGACATCAATATGATACATACTTTATATTTTCTTATTTAATGGATTATTATAGCTTTCAAACAGCAGCCAGTTATTATAAATAACAAATAAGTGTGAACTGATGTATGTTTTAAATCAAAATTAGTTTTCAAGTAAATCTTTCTTTTAACACCACATAACAAATAAAGTGGAGAAAAACGTTTGATCAGCTGAAATATTTATTTACAATTTTTCAAATTAAAAAAAAAACCTTAAATATTCATTTCTTTTCATTGTTCAGTAAACTGCATGTATTCAGGCACAAATGTTATTTCTATCAACTATCACAGCAGCCAATAAAAAGGAATAGAAATAGTTGCTGCAGAAATTTTCCAGAATCACTGAAGAACTTAGCTGATTGTTAAGTTAGATAAAATAGTTAAGCTGAAAGTAATTAATCACAGTCTGAAGTCAAACAAAATCTAGCTGTCAGTGATAAATGCTGTAATTTGAGACATCTAAATGATAAGTTATAAATGTTGAGAGACTTCAACCCTAGAGAATGTTACAAATGTGCTGGAAACTGAATATCCTGGCTTTCTTAAATTTCATCATTTTTCTAAAGTAAACAAAACAGATTGAATTTCCAGGCCAATTTGTTACAACAACTTCACCATAAAACTGTGTCACTGAGAATAAACTGTTAAAGAAAGTCATTCCTAGCTTGACAACATGAAGGCAATAAAAAAAAAAGATAATAAGAAAACAAACAATTCATATGCTCTTATGCAGTGTATCCAGAAACATTTTGGTGTGGTGTAAAATAAATAAACTTGCTGTCAAAGTGAACAGCTTGTGCTCCTGATGAGTTCATCCTCAAATGATAATCCCTGGGCTCAGGCACAATTTCAAGACTTTGCATCAGTATCACTCACCTAGGGTACCCAGCAGTGTCAAGATGCCACGAGAATCCATCAGTTTCTAGGACATGCATAGGAGCTGCATGCAAATGCAACTTTTATACATTTTGCAGGTATTTTTTTTTTAAGTCTTTTGGACCATTGTATTTTACTGAAGTAATCATTCCTCAGGAAATGAAATAATCTTTCATTCCAAATTCAGGATGGAAGATTGTCATTTGTTGGTTGAGGCTTGCAGGTTGAATCCTTACATTGGCAACTATTTTATTTTGGCGGCATTGCAAGATTGCCATATCCAAGCAGATGCAGCTTCTGCACATTCTTGAAGATCCTTTATAACTTTTCTTTACTGCCTGCTATTTATACCAAGCCTTGACAGGTACAGTGCAGATCTAGAAATAAAACTGCAATATCCTACCTCAATGAGCAAAATGATATATCGCCACCCACAATCTTCACATTGCACACACAACTCTTCATATTCTGTCAGTTTTCTCTAATGGGTCCAGACCATGTTATCCTCCCATGGAAGAGTGAGCTCAACTACCTGAACTTTTTTCCTTCCTGCAGACCATACTACAGTGTCAGGACACTGGGCTGTCAGAGCAATCTCATGGAGGAAATTAAGCATTTTGCAGCTTCCAGGTCTCCTTTTTCTTCAATGACACCTTGGTTTCTTTAACAAGACTTCCTGTGCTTTATGAAAATGGATCTGGTCAAGCCTCTGAGTCTTGTTGATGACCACACTGTGCTTGGGTAATATCATGCAGCATTTTTAATATGTGATTGTTTCTTCATGTAGACATATTCAGCGAGTATAAACAGTCTACAAGAACCTGTTTGAGGGTAGCATGCTTGCCACCGTTCACACATGCATCATTGTCTCAACTTCCACAGTTTCAGATTGACTTGGGTGGGTAGGTCATACACAGACCTGATTAGGAAGCTTGCTCTGTACATGTTCATTTTCTGCAAATCATTCCATTTTAGTTGCCTCTTCTGCATCTTTTCATTTGGTCCAAGCACCTCTTTTGGGTTGAACTATTGCTGTGGTGAATCTCTCTCTCTCTCTCTCTCTTCATCCTGAAATATTTTTTGTGAGATTAAGACTCTTCTGCGACTGACAGTTTCTTTGGACCAAAACCTGTGATACTCGGAGCCAAGACCAACACGACCTGTTTATACAACTCCTAAGATTTCTTTCATCCTCAGCAATTACTCTGCTTCTTCTACTGCCTTGTTAGCTATTCACTTAGTTAGGACCCCTAGTTGTACATTACAAACCTTCCCATTTTATAAATCTTGCAGCATCATATATAGCCTCATTTTGTGGCCAAGTATTCCTCAGCCAGAGTTGTCAGCTGTTGCAATTTAAACTTTGCACTATACAAAGCTATGCTAGTGTATATTAAGAGTTCTCTTTGATTAATTTTTAATTAAAAAAACAAATATATCTGCTATTTATTTGTCACAAGGCATATAGAATATAACTTTGGATTGATGATCTAGTTTCACCTTAATGACAAGAACCAACATCTACATCTCTCATTCCAGCATATTTCATCAGGTCTGCCATTTTATCATCTCATGATGTCTAGCAGAATGCCAAATAATAGCTTTGAGAGGAGTTTCACCACTAATGATACATTTTTTTTTATGTCGGGTACAGAGTCTAGAATGCATAGCTGAGATAAATTCTCGGTAAAACAACAAAGCAAACGTGTCACCTTGGCTATAAGAATGCGCTGAGAGTTGGGATCATCTTTGTTGTACCTATTTGCCAACTCATTCCAAACAGGAGACAACCTCTTACAATGAGCACACCTGGAAAAAATAAATAAATATTACATTAAAGAGACTGTCGTTTACTGACTAAAATCAGAAAACAAAACAATAAAACAGCTCTTTATCAAACCTAATAAGACAATTTTTTTCTAAAAGCCAATAATAATAATCCATCACAATTCTTTCATGCAGACAGCCAGCCTTAAGATAAATAAACACACTATAGAAGAGTACTCGTAAAGAACCATTGTTTTATTTTTCTTCTTATAAGAACATAATCCAGATGATTTAGAAGTAGGATATAGTTATTTTTAGTTTAGTTGTTATGAAGGAGCAGAAAGCTGCCATTATCATCATCATCATCATCACACCACATATGCATGCCATCTTGTGCTTGTCACCGAACCGAATTTCTAGTTTATGAATTTGATTTAAAAACAACAAAGACTGGTTTTAAAAAAAGTGATAAAGTAGGTGGGTGTTGAGGAAGCCGAAGCCCTGTTCATAACAAGAGACAAGATCAGCAACATCTAGGTAGTTGGCTTGGTCTCACCAGAAGGCAGAGGTGTTCGATACATCCAACGCTGCTGAGAGTAAGTACATGACTGTGGTTATTAAACAGTTATATGAGATACCCTCTCCCCCCACCCTAACTGAAAAATACGGCTTTTAACTGGCTTGGCGGGGCCGGGGGGAGGGAGGGGGGGGAGAGAGGGGGGCACCTGTCGTCGTCCCGCCAGCAGCCAATGAGGCCGAGACAAATCAGCCTCAGCTGCTGCCTTTACTTACCAGGGTGCGAAGAACATCACGAAATGGCTTTTCTCCCGTGTGTTTCTATCGAAGTCTTCCGAACTGTAAACGGGGGCGCCCCCTTCGCTTCCATCCTCGGCTGCCGAGCCGGGGAAGCAGCAGGAAATTATCCCAAAAACAGCTGATAGACAGACGATACTCCTCCATCTACGACGAACCATGCTTACAGATGTCAGGGGTCATCGACGTTATGCGACATCTGGCGGCAGCTACCGAAACCATTACTTCGGCTCGGCTCGGCTCGGTTCGGCGGAGACGAGGAGTCCTGATTTTATAATTTTTTTTATTTTTCTGGTTGTTTAGTTGTTTTTTTTTTAAACATTATTACGAAATTTATTCGACCGTGCGTAGACAAGGACTGGGAAGCCCAACCATCTTATTGACCTTTTATTTCCGTGATCAGCAGGGGAGTTAATTCTGTTTCCAAGACACTTATTTTCTAAAATCACACTCTGTTACCATAGAACTCAGTGGTTAACTTCTCACTGACAGCAACTGAGCCCTTTTTTTAAAAATATTAATTACAATATAAACAGCCAAACATGGGGACCACCATAGCTATACTCTAACCATCATGTTATTATTCAGAATAATTCATTTAGTTGTTATACAAGGAGGCAGGAAGCAAACATTACACGGTTTAGCATCGCTTAAGGCCACCAGATCAACAACTGCCAATTGTAAATATTTATTCATTTATAATTGGCTGTTACCTTTTTTTTTTGTCACATTGAGCTGTGCTGACACAGTAGTACTACAGCCAACTTACAGTTATAGCTCTTCTTTTAGATGTAGGTATTGGAAACAATTTATGACTGGCCTGTGAACTCAAAAGGGGGCTGAGGTGTTTTGAAAACATTTAACTGATCTCCCCCTCAAGCTTCTGACATCCAGGCTAGGTAGTCTTTGAGCATATTCCAAATGTTTACATCCCAGAGTATTCTAGTGAAGTGATGCTGAACTCTTTCTAACATGTCAATATTTTTTTCTTAAAGACTACACTTCACGTACCAGCACAGTATACTTGACATGTGGAGAAAACTTGAAGCAGCACTATGTTGAAACAAGTTTTGTAAATTAAATTATGGCTTTGAATAAAGTCATTTTTAACACTGTAATACTAATTTTTTTTAGCAATAATAATAATAATAATTTTAGCCACTATTAAGCTCTTAAGTAAAAAAAATTTAAAAAAAAAGAATACTTTCATTTCAGGACATTAATTCTAATTCTTTTAAAGCATCCCTTACCTAGGTTGAAGATAATGATGCCCACCTGTTTATCTGTCATCTTCTTTATCTAGACAGGTCACAAGAAAAGATGGACATCTTTGGGCAGCAGTTGTACATTCTCATTTTGATAAGATCCTTTAAAAGTATGGTCTCCTCTTACATAGAAAAATCCTCAAAGTTGATCAATATGGAATAACAAGTATGCAGCAACATAAAATTACACGACTGGGGATGGTCAAATTTGCAAATGGGCCCCAATTTTCATGGATATTTCCAAAGCCTGCATTAAGCCATCAATTTACTTATTTATTTTTCAAATTAACAGGTAATATTTGAAGTTAGTGAAAATATGTCCATGTCTAAAACTATCTAGAGAGAGAAGCCATGGCTAAAGCTGGTGCAAGTTAACCAAGATTAACCTGACATTGGACATGAGAAACCCTAAAGATATTTGAGTACAATAACTGAAATGATGCAAATCTTTAGGTACTTATTTTATATTATTATTTTGAAAGTAATCAGAATGATCTTCATCAACATCCTCAGAATCAGTCACTTCCTCAACTTCATAAACTAATTTGACTTATCTCAATTTCCATCTTTGGATTCATCAAATGAAAGAGAGAGAATTTGATAGGTTAAGTGTAAAGTACTTTAAAAATAGTAAAAAATCATGCAGTTTTTATAAAATTAAACTAGTTTAAGAACATACATACATAAACATAAAATATCACTTATCTTCATAAAGTTTTAAAATGCCCAGTGATGGCAAAGGGTATGAAAAACTTCAGTCAACTCTTCTCACTGCCAAGGTTTAGTTATTCTGAATGCCCTCAGTAGGTGCACTCTTGACTTACTCCAAAGGTACAGAGGCTATTACAGTTCAGCTGCATGCCATCTGTTAGCAGTGTTGCAACTAAAATATCTGGGGTTTGTTATACCCAATGACTACACCAATGATAATTTAATTTTCAGCTTTCTTTTAGTGTCAATCCAAAATGTAAACAGAAGTGGATCTAAAAAAGGGTTTCATCCCTAAATTAATTTTAAATAAAAAGCTTTTGGAAAAGCCACAAATCTTCAAGTTTTCTCTGTAAGCAAACTTTGGAAGTTTTCATTCATCATTAGCTGTTAAATCCATATATAATACATATTAGCACAAAGAATAGCTAAGATTTAAACTCCAATTAATTTTTTTTGCTGCTGAATCTTATGTACATTTTCTTGGGTGACCAAGAAAATAGTTACCTAGGTATGGTTGGATGCTCTTGAGTAGTGGTCAAGATGCGAACCATTCAAGAATTAATCACGGAATCTCTATGGCACTTACTTAGAAACCCCCTACTAGAAGTTTCCATTTTTAGATGTGTGAGGAAACTCACACAACCAGTGGTGAATAAGAGTGAGACAAACTGTGCCAGAGTTGTGTGCAAAACTAAGCTGGTCATGACTGGGATTCAAACTCAGGCCCTCACCCACTGTCTGCTCCAATTTTATCTACATAAAAACATCAAACAAAAAGTTGTCATCCTTTTTATTCACCAAAGAAATGAATAAATTATAAAAAGTACTAATCACTTGTATCATTTTGCATATACTCTGAATTGTTGCTAACAGCTGAGGTAATTACAAGCTGGCTCTGTGTACACTAGCTATTCATATTTGATCGTATTCTTACAGTTTTAGATAATAAGCATTTCATCAATGATATAAACAATACTTGCTATATGCTACAATCTAGGTTCTGTTGTTTATATAATAACTTTCAATTCTTAGAGGAACCCAGGCTACCCTGACCCCTAAAATAGGCATATTTACACAAACTACTCTCTGGACAGTATGTATGTTTGTGTCTGGTGTAAACAATATAAAGTCTGCAACAGAAAGAGATTTGAAAACCAGTCTCAAAAAGTAGATTCTTTCAAAATATGCAGACTTTCTAAAGTGGTCTTTAAGTTCAGGTTTATGAATTACACATTTCAGACTGTTCATAACTCTGAATGTGACAGCAGTAGTTTTTGCCTTCATTACAAACAAGGATACAGGAACATAACCATAATTCCACAGCTTTTGTTTAGCCGGTTAACAGTTCTCCTTCATTCTCCTTGGTATTATTAAAAACAATGCACATGTCCTTGAATTCTGCATTTGTTCCAAAAAAACCTGAACTTATTGACATTTATTAAAGTGTAAAACAATGTTTTCAAAAAACAAACAGTATAAATTTTAATTTAAAAAAAAGATATATATAATATATATAAATTACAAATATAAGCAGTTAGTTAAGGGGACAGAGACAAATAGGCACCATGATAATATGCATTCCAAAATTATTTTTTTTTTAAAAGAAAGAAAAAATAGAGCACCAAAGATCAATAGATCCAATAATTGACCGACTACATCATCAGTGGTGTTACTACTCGAAAGTCAGAAAAAGTCTTCAGAAATCAAAGGTACATGTTAAAAACCAGTTGGATTTTATCTTCTTTACACATGCAAATATATCAACTGTGCAGGAGAGGATATGAAATCTCAACTTGAGCACTGAGAGTGCAGCAACTCATCTTTGTTTAAATATATGAATGCAGTCCTAATTCTTCTAAACATTTTTGCCAATTTTTTTGTTTGAAACAATGCATAAGTTGGGTAGGCATGAATTTTGACTGTCTGTAATCCATATATGGGAGCAAACAAACACTTTGCCTGTATCTTCCACATGCTCTTTAAACACTAGTTCATATATTCAGATACAGTATTCTACATTAACAATGACATGCTAAAGCACACAGCTTAAGCCACCTTATTCTTCTGTCTAAACCATCCTAGCAGAGAGTGCAAAAGCATGAGCAATATGCTACAACATTCAGTGTCAGTTGTCATCTCCAGAGACCACAATCTAATGACAAGGTGTCACCAGTGATTACCTCAAAACCTGCTTAAAAAACAAAATATTCTCCATAACATGATAGAACAACAAAAACATTTTCTATTTGCTGCTGCAAAGATTTGGCAATATATTTGTAAATACCTAACAAGCGCACTATCTGCGATATTTTACTATACTAAGGATGTTCAAACGAAACCCGTCCAGATACCTTATAGCAATGCTACTGTTTCAACAGGGTTTTATTTGAAAATCCCAGGTATTAAAAGACACTGCTCAAAACTACCGCACAAGAGAGAGAGAAAATCAGAGGGAGGAGAAACAGCCAGAGAGAGAGCGAGTGACTGATGACAGAGAAAAAAAGAGATCAACGGAGCAAAGAGAGAGAAAGATGACAGACACCTAAAGAATACATCAAACATTCAGTAATATTAAGTTTTACTGAATAATTAAAGAAATTATCAAAATCTGAAATTGTTTCATTTATTTTAAATAAAGAGATAGACATCAGAGTTAAATAAAAGATCTAATAAAGATTAATAACCTCTCCAAGACACAGGAAGTATTTTCAGATCTTAGAACAAATTCATACATAAAAACTTTTTACAAAAAAACAAAATAATCTTTCTTCAATTTAACATAGCAACTTTGTTTAAGAAAATTTGTCAAAACACAACAAAACAATAATTGAGCATATTGCTTAAAAATCAGCTGTACAAAAAAAGAATCTGAATGTCCAGATAACATCATTCTGAATTTTCTAAAATATTTTGAGTTATTCCCCTTTTATATGATGCCAGTACAGTTTAACAAGTAATTAAATCACCAGCATACAATGTTGCAATCTGTTCTTTAAACCATTCTGGAATCCAGGCTACACTGCTTATCTTTGATACAACTGCTCTAGCTCATTCACAATAGTGGAAGCTGGCTTTATAAAAAACAAACAAAAACCGAGTTAACCCTTTGGCACTCAAAAATTTATTCATCCTATCTTTAAAACATCTTGAGATTGCTTTCAGCTCTTAGAATTTAAAATTTTTTCAAACAAGCATTTGATGCTGGATAAGATTCCATATTCAAAGAATAAAAAATGGTACATCAATATTTTCCAAGTAAAATCTTTTCTTGGAACGAGTAGAAAATATCAGTCAAAGGTGGAAAATCTAGTCAGAAACCAGGATGCTCAGCAAATGAGCACAAGGCTGTTCTTTTGTTTTCTTCTGTGTAAATTTTAAGACAAAACTGTTTTGTTTTCTTTGTTGTTGTTGTTGTTACACTAAACTAGTATTGTACATATTATGATAAAAAAAACTGCAAGATGGAAGCTGTTCTCTAATGAAAAATAATTAAATTGCAAGTGCCTTTGTTCAAAATAGCAGACAGACAATATATAGTAATTAAATGCCAAAGTTTTATTATTGAAGATCCTTCTCAAATTCCTTACCTAAAATAAAATAAGTTAGTGGGTTAGTTCAAGCTTCTCCCATAACCTTAATAGTAGTAACAATTTACTGACAAACCTATGTTTTGCCAATCTTTCCCTGTCACCATCATTAGCAGAGTTTTGAAAATGGTTTTGGTGTGCAATATTAATATTTTTGTGTGTTCGAGTGGCATATGCTGGTACCCATGAAATTGTTGCTAAGTTTTTTTGAATGTAGTACTTTTCTAATGCTTTTAGCCCACCATGCCACACCTCAGGACTATACTCTACTGAAGGTGACAGAGAGAGATTGCCAAAACATAGTTTCCTTAGTTACTTGCATTCTTAAAGGGGGGACAAAAATAGCTTACAATCCCCTACTTTCTGTTAATAATACATCATAATCTTTTCATTCTTAAAGTGAAATTACTACTTAAAATATTTAAACTCTACACAGTTAGTCATTGCAACATTTCCAACAATGCTAAGTTATTAAAAACAGGAACAAAACTCTACAGATTTTTAAGATCAACTTTTAATAAAGCAGCATTTCATAAGTTAGAAAGGAGGCAATCTAAATGTTTGAAAAATTAATATTTTGACACCATTATCATTTCTTAAAAAAAAAAAATAAGATTCTATTAACTGTACTTAGCAGGTAAATAAAATATTCAATAACAGGACAGTACATAACATCAAAAAGGGAGGTTCATGGTCTCTTTTTTCTAAGGGAAAAAAAGCTATTTCCTATTCATGCTGACATTAAATCACAGATATGTACATAAGAAATCACATGAACTTCAATACCCCCACCATAGTTTAAAGCAATCAAGGAAAGATAATTCATAAAATTTAGAATCTTTTATTATTAGATTAATAGTATTCATACTGTATATACACATGAAAATATTTAAGTTTTAAAAGACAAGAGTAATTTTATCATTACTGTCACTCAGAGTTGTTTCTAGAAATTCTTTTAATACTTAACAAAGTCATTGCACACACAAACTGAGCTTAAACAAGAACTTAATTTTAAACTTAAATAATTAACATTTTTAAAATTAATATCACCAGAAATGAGAAATTTAATTTTAGTTTACTTACCATGTAGTCATTCCAAAAATGTAGAAATTTAGCTATAGTTTAGTTCTGCACCAAAAATTCCAGATAACTGAAGTCAGCATACATACCAAATTTAGCCACCCTAACCTAACAAAACATACTATAACTATTCTGATTAAAGGTGGAAAGAAACCAGTTGTTAGAGAGAGATGAAACCCATGCAAAAGAAGCAAGAAAATTCACATACCTGGCTAAAGAGAAAAAGAAATTTTTTTAAATATGACAAAAATGCTTGAAAAATAGCAAATTAGTGCATAAAAAGAAAAATCCAATCAAATTCTGGAGTTCCATAGCATATCAAAAAGCTTTCCCATTTTGAATTGCCCTTTTTAATTCTGCTAACCTGCTAGCATTACTTGGTAATGTCTCCCAACTCTAACACCATCATTTTTGGAATGCTACAGCCAATCTCTGTGTGTATAGGACACTTATAGAACTTGGTAATTCTCACAAAATGAAAATTTCTCATTCAGAAATTCAGGGATTCAGAATCAAAAGTTTCAAATCAAATATTCGAGTTTTAAATTCTGCATGATGTATCACACAGGTGGGGAAAAAATGATGATAATTTTGGAAAGTGCAATATAAAGTTTAAACAAATGTATTTCTTAAAAAAAAAATATTTCAGTTCAATCAAATAAATAACTTAGTATCATTAACTTGAGAGAAAGAGAGACTTATTAAACAGAAGCTACAAACTTTTGAAGTTAATAAAAAAACAAACAATTTAATAAAATGCCAAGGAAGCTGATAAAAAAATTTTGAGGCATGACCAGAAATAGCAATTAGTGCCAACTGAATTTAAAATATTTATCAATTCAAACTCTGTGACACAATCTCAATGTGATCAGTGCATACATTTAAAACTGATCTGACATTTACAATTACTTAATCAATTTAGTAAAGTATTTGAGACATGAGGAAAGTCTAACATCCAGGATATTTTAAAAGCCATTTCATGAGATGTCTTATGAACCAGAGATATAACAGTTGATTTTTTTGTTGTTGCTGTTCTTACACAAAGTTTGTTGTTTTCTAAATTCTTCCATTAATTTTTAGACAAAAAATAGTGTAATATGGAAGATAATATAACTATTAATTGGACCAGGTAATTAAAGATGCATAGTAATAAACATCTTAAGTTTATACAATTGATGCCAAATGCTTTTAAGATAAACTTAATATTGTAATAAGGATATAATTTTCTTTCTTTAAATCTATATACTGTTTTATAAAGGACACATACTGATGTCTGCTTCAGATCTTCCAAATAATCTAAATAAATAAGTTTTAAAATTAGGTATTTCATATTTTGATTAGCAGCTACTATATACACATAATTTATAACTATTTTTTTTTTCTTCCTTCTAATACATCAGTGAGTATTATGCTATCAACAAAAAACTATAAACCAAAATCCTTTGTTGGAACCAGTAAATGTCTTCAACAGCTGGTCAAATGTGACAGGAATGTGAAAAAAATGAAACACTGCATCCCACTTAACTGGTCTCTCCCATGCACACCCTGTTCAAAAGACAACGAATGGCTCTAGCCAAAGGTCCCAACAGCCACTTTTCACTTGCCATACGTGTTCTTGTGGAAGGCAGAAGCTGAACAGAAAGTTTCTACCTTAAAAAGTTAAATAAATTTAAACAATTTTTTAAATAGATCAATGCCACTAAATAAAGTTTTAAAAAGAAAGAAAGAAAGAGAGTGACCATTTCTGTGGTAATTGAAAATTATTCACACAGATACAAAATAAAATGGGAAGTTTAAAATGAAAAGTAATTTTCTCAGTTCATGCAATTTTATCTTATAGCAGACTTTACCATTAGCTAAGTAAATGGTTGTATAAGTTTCTTATGAAAAATCATTCTAAATTTCAAACTAAAAAATTCTCACAATGAAGGCTCATGTAACTAAGAATTTTAAAATCAAACAATAAAAATAATATTGTGAATATGTGCTTCATGTCACAAGAGGTTGGCACAGTGGTTAGCCTGCTGGACCCCCCAAATCTATGAGATTAATTCAATTCCAGGTCGAAGTTGATTTGTTTAACCTACCTCCCTGGCATAGTTTCTTCTTTGCCAGCCAGCCATTGGGCATTTCCTTTCCTATTTAAAACTGAAGAGTTCTAGCAGTAGGTTACCAGCAGGCATCTTATGTGTATAGATGGTAGGATGCAAACCATCACCACTGTAAACAATTCATGCATAAGTTCCACTGTTAGAGAAACACCATCTTCACTCATGAAAGACAACAAACTGTATATCACAGAAACAGGACTCCTACAAATTTATGCTAGACTTTACTAGGAGTGAGCAAAATGTTTTCCATGAATAATCTAATCTAATCCTATCTCTTAATAGCCATCCCCCATGCCTGTTCCTACCTCCCACTTTACTCTAAAACATTCTATAATTAGAACTATTAACATGTTAAGGTTTTGTTAAAAGTTTCACTGTTTTCTCTGAATTTCCTTGAGAGCTGCCACAACCAAACAAATTCCAGCAGTGTTCTAAGATTTCTTCCGGAATTTCCAAAATCTATGAATAATGTTAACTACGTACATAACCATGACAATAAGACCTGACCCATCATTGTAAACACTTAACTGGCTATTATAAAAAATGAATGCCAGTGAATAATTTACTTTTTTTTTAATCTAAAAAGCAACTTGCTACTAATTTTCAAAAGATTTAGCAAACAATTCATGGTGATGGAGAGAGAGAGATGTTTGACCTTTTTCAACAACTCCACCTTCCTGTCTTTGCCCAGCTCTGCATTAACAGAAGACGTTGTTCCTATTATGATGTGTCTTCAATAGACAATTAGCTAACTGTGCAGAATACATAATGTTTTTTTTTTTTTTTTGTTTTTTTTTATTATTTTGACAAGAATGACTGGTTATAAAGTTCCATATAACTTTTATAAATAATTAATTTGACATAAATTTCTGAATCTTCCTTTTTTAAAAAATGTTGTTTTACATATTCATAAGTCTCCGAACTCCACACTCACAGCAGAACTTGGCACTGACCAGGGGATATTTTGTTCCACACTCATGGCAGAATTGCTTGGCCACATTGCATTTCCTTGTTGACTGCATCTTCAACCCGCTGTTGTTCTCAGAGCTGGTGCTGTAATATCCTAACTCTGGTTCCATCACACATTTTCCCATGGTTCCAGAGAGAGGCCGGCTGTATGTGCTTCTTAAACAACAAAGAAAAAAAAAAAGAGGAGGCAGACAATATTACTACTTATAAGAGCTTACCTCTGTAGTATACACATCCCACATCTTAGATTTTAGAATTAGGAAAATTAATTAGAAATATTACATTTCACTCCAAAGTGAAACAGTTTTGTGCTTGCTCCTTAAGTTGCTAGAAAACATTCATCTTCTGCAAACAGATCAATTTCTCTACAACACAGCAAAAGAATGTCTTCAATGTACACCATTTATCTTCCTAAAACACAGTTATTTAAAGTTATGTAAAGGTAACTGGCTGGGTTTTCTGTATTTATGCAATATTATGATGTTCCCAATTTAAAATTAAAGCTGTTTTATACAATTTAAGATAATATATTCTTGAAAATACTAAACCAACTGTTTATCCCTTAAGAAAAAATCATACCTGTTCAAGCTTAATGGGTAAACATTTTCTAAAGATCTACATGACAATAGTTTCCCGCTTTAGAATAATACTGAACAATGCATTATTTCTACAATTTTATTAATTATAAAACCTAAAAGAATGTCAAAATATTTTTATTAGTGAAACTATAGTGCCTGCAATAATAATATGATGATCTGTTGTTATTACAATATGTTTATTTGTTGTGAAAAATAGCAAATAAAGACAAGCAAAGGAATTAAATTCTTTACATTGGTCTAGCAATCAGCTTTTGTAACAATTGACATTAGATTAATGAGATTTTGTATCACAGTTTGATCAGAAATTCTCCCATTTATTTTCATAACACTGACAGAATTTTGGATGAGTTGCTTTCGTTTGACAATCCAGATTTTCCCACAGGTACATGTTCAGATTCTTATCAATGACTTTGCGGTGCCCAGAGAAAATGCTGAATGCAATAACTTCTCTTCCAGACTGCATTTGCATGAGGTGTGGCATGTACCACATCCTCCTAAAAGAATATGGGCATTAAATTTCAGTATGCCTTAATGGTACGATGTTAGATGTATCACTAAAATGACAATATGCCCACAGAATTGAGATTTCCATCAACAAATACTTCTGTTGTTTCACCATGTTACCAGATTATAGCCCACATTCAAACTGGTGTGTAGACTAAAGACATCAAGGTTCTTCATTAGTTCTCCTCCAAACTTGTGTGTAACCACCATATGAGAATTTCTGAAACCTTGACCAACTGGAGAAGAGTACATGCTGCAAATGAATGAGGGTCTTGACAGTCAAATCCTCTGACCAGAACTTTTCACACACTTTATTCCTATTGGACAAGAGAGGTTTTACACGTGTTATACAATCTGTGTAGTCAAGTTGGTATAGATGTGCAAACATGAAGTCAGTAAGAAAGTCCTCATGACATGAACATGGCAAGTAATGGAACGTTATTTATTGTTATGGTGTTGCTAATGAAGGGCTTCCAGATCATTTTGCCACAGCCTTAGCCACATTCACCTCAGTGAACTTTGTGATAATACTGGCCACAGATCTATGTCAATATCTTTAACATGGTAATCTGTCATTCACTATACCTACACTGGTAACACAACCTCAAGCAAACAACAAAATGCTATGGGATCCACCAGTTTTTTTCAACATGGTAATAAAGCACACTGGTTATCAGCCTGCCTAGATGTCCAGTATATATATATATATATGTATTATGTAGGCTTTGGTCAGATTCATACGTTCACAGGGTGGCCAAATTGATATAACAGAACACTGTATGAAAATATATAAACTAGCTTGTTATTTTCAAATCAAACATAGATTTGCAGTTTAGTCAAAATTTATTTTATATATAACAAATACCATATTGTCAATATGAACTGATATTTTTATAGTGAATTCATACAGTAAAATTTATTTAATCCAGCAACCTGTGATCTGATACCCCCAATGTAAAGGGCACCAGGCCAAACTAGTGTAATTTATCACTGCTATGTAGCACTGTGAACCAGTCACCTTTTCCTGTGCTTTGGCAGTGTATGTTTGGATTTTTAATGCTCTATGAAAATATTTTAAATTACTTATTTCTCCAATAAACATTCATTTCTTTGAAATTATATTTAATGTCATCAAATAATATCCCTCTGACTATTTGTAGAATGAAAAGGGAGAGTGTTTTTTTTAACATCAGCACTATGGTACACATATACTGTGTTTAGTCCCACCGTTTCTGTACATTCTTTACTTAATTTTTATTACAGTATTGTTTATTATGTTTTAGTATAAATTACTCAGGTTAAATTATGCTTATTATTTAGCTATGTAGATATAAACCAGTGTATCACCTAATCTAGCAACTATGTGGTCTGATACCTGCTGGATTCGAAAAATTATCTATTATTATTTTAAAATGTGTAGTTATTCTAAGAATTTCAAGGCATGTACAGACTTCCTGCAACATGTACATTTCATTTATTATATACTAGCCTGGGTACCCAGAGCTGCATGGGAAAAAAACGGCTTATATAAAAGGTTTTATATCAATCTGAAAAACAGAAATTTTATTTGTTTAAACACACAATCATTGAATGAACACTAAATTGATGCAATTGATACATTTCATAACATTCTATAAGCTGAGAAAACATAGGATTTTTAAAACTTTGTAATGGTTATGTTTTAGCTGACTTGTTTAGGAATCTGAAAAAGTACCTGACCAATACGGGGCTTATAAGATAACAACCTGCAACTAACTACTAAATGAATTTTTATTCTTAGTTTTCAAAGTTATACTGTGCATGATATCAAACCTGCTGTTGATGGCTTTCAAATGGCCTTAAAGGCTGACTGTTGAAAAATTGAGATCTGTGGTCAGTTCTGAGTTGAATAAGTACCGTGAACCTTGAAAGGTGGCTGTAGGCTTTTCAGGCCAGGCTCTGGTACCCTTGAATCCTGCCTTTGATCCTGAAGGAACGTCATTATAATTTGAGGCTGCTAGGTTGGCTAATTTGAGCAATGCAGTGAACTGTGTAATCTATGAGTCTTTTGAAAAGCAGCCTCTGGTGGCCTCCAATGGCTTTCAAGGCCACGGTGCGATAACCTAAAACCTTGTTCAGATTCTGAAGTGTCTACACCCAAAAGTTTGGGGCCTCTATGGGCTACGGCTCAGCCATGAAAGAGTAACAAACAAAAGCGCAAACACATGAAAATATGTATTAGATTCAATTCTTTTATTGAAGATACTTTAAAAATCACAGGAAGCACACTATTAAACAAGTCTCATTAATCATTATTTTTTTTTCTTTTTAAAAAGGTTCCCAAAACTACAATTTGCCAGCTGCCAAGAGAAACTGTCAACCAGACTGTAGAGGTCAGTATGAAATAGATTAAAAAGGAATGATGATTTCTACAGAGTAGCGGGTAAAAAGTGCTCTGTAAATGTACATACTGTATTGGTTCTAACTGCCACTCATGTTTCAATAAATCCATACCCAACCTCAACTCTTAAAAAGTTACTAAAATAAAGTGCCCATTTGTCTACATTGGTAATTATCTCTAATAAAACCCAAAACCTTCTTTAGGAATATTTCAACACATAAATAAATATCTATTGAAGAATTTATTTTGTAGAACTGATGATCCTTGATCATTGCATTCACAGATAATAAATGAAAATCAGCCATTTCAGTCCATATCAGTTGTAGTCTATTTCAAAATCAGTAGTTATATTGTTGTGTGCTATAGCATTTATGGGATATTTCCTTACTGTTTGTTGTGTTAGGTCTTTCTATTCCAACATCATTTCTTTCCTATGCATTCACTAGTTCATTTGAAGCTCTTGAAGCAAGGATCATGTATCATATCTGTAGAAGTCAGAATGCCAAAGACAGCAATCTATACAATCAAGTTCAAGCTAATACCATAAACTTTGCAAAAGCTGCATTAATTAATGAGATGTTAGGAAATTTGGTCTGAACAGAAAAAAATAAAAGAATTCAAGAGTGGATACAATGTGTTGATGAGAGAATATTGATTATAGGCCTGCCAAAGTTGAGAAAGTGGATACCTGGAGATGGTTGAAAAATGCAAGATTAAAATAGATTAACTCTTTTTTTTACTGACTTTCTGAATGTCATCATCATGGCATGTGAATCATGAAAACAGATTAAATTCTAAGTGGAGCAAATTTTAATGTCTGCTGACCACAGATGTCAATGTAAAAGTACCAGATGGATTTTCAAATGGATAAACTACCATACTGAAATCTATACAAAAAAAGAAAACTGTTACATAAAAACTGCCTCATCAGCAGCAATGGGTGAAAATATTCCATCAATACATCATTTAGAATGTAGCAATTTTGTGAGTACTTCATTGCCAATAGATGAGACATGGGATCAGACAGTTGCCTATTTCAACATGCTAGGTAAGAAAACCTCGCAACACTGGAGAATCAAACAAAGGGCATGAAAAAAGACAAAGTGACAGTCATGCTCAGCATGAACTATTATTCCGCTTTGTAGTTTGAAATGGAAATGAGAACTATCTGATTTGTTAGCTCCTGCAAGAATTTTAGTCATGGTTGGCTAAATGAAGACATTCTTTGCTGGCTGAAAATCATGTGAAGTTGCCATGCCCAACAAAAAACTTGTTCAGGGCTTGTTTAGGATACACAGAGCTGAAGCAGTAAAAGAGATAGTGGGAAAACATGCAAAAGCTATATTTCCTCCCCCAGTAGATCAAGGATGTGTGGAATTTCCTGTCTCCTTATATGATCAGGAAAAGTTTTTAGAGGGCAAGTATATCCAATAATCTAGACAGCAATAAGTAGCAACATATTGTGTAATAAGGATTCTGACTTAGATGACAATGTATTGGAGTTTCCATGATCCACACTGCAGGATTGCAGTGAGTCAGATGGAATGTGAAGTGACTATGCACAACAACACGAAAGAGATACAACTACGTGAAAAAAAAAGAAAGAAAGATGAATCAGTGAAGTTAGATCCAATGATAAAATTTTAAAAATAAGTGAAGCCAATGTGTATCCATGTATTCATTCATGGTTTGTATTCTTCTATTTATTTTTTCCTACTTCTCAGAGAAAGAGAGCATTTATAGGACAATAATTATTTTTCAGATCTGTGTTGTGTGAATGTTTTTTTCTTGTCCTCTGCATCTTGCCTCAATAATGTCTTGTTTTTCTTCTTCATTCCTCAGTCACTTGGCCTGCATTGCCATTTGGAGATATTCTCATACAGTTTACTTCCTACATAGCAATGCATCAACTGTTGCCAGTTTGCCAGTTGCAGGAAGTTTTACGAGGTCTATCAAAAAAGTATCCGACTTTATTTTTTTCCATGGGAAATAATGACGTTAGGGAGGCAAAAGTGTGCATAGTGGAGCCACATGCATGGTTTTTGCCAGGCTTGCTGGATGCGTCAGTCACTGTCAGGCAGCCAGCGTATGAGGTGTTATACTACTTACTTGTCACATTTTCATTTCACCCATGAAGACGGAACGTGTGGAGCAATGATCTCGCATCAAGTTTTGCCAAAAGCTTGGAGATACCCAAGCGGAAACAATTCACAATATTCAACAGGCTTTTGGTGACAATGCCATGGGTGTTACCCAAATTAAAGAATGGTAAAACAGGTTCAAAGATGGCCGCACATCGGTGGAGAGTAACCAGCATTCCGGGAGGCCATCAACAAGCTGCAATGCAGTTGTTATCGAGAAAGTGCAGACCTTGATAATAGAGGATCGTCATTTGACGTTGCGAGAAATTGGTGACAAGGTTGGGATCAGTAAAGATTCTGCACAGGCAATTTTAAAGGAGGATTTGGGCTTGTGCAGAGTGGCAGCGAAATTTGTGCCAAAGCTGCTTTCTCAGGAACAACAACAAATTTATCTTAAGGTTGCACTGGACCTGCTGGATACTGCCAACAGAGATCCTGAGTTCCAGAATACCATGATAACTGGAGATGAGACGTGGGTGTACGGGTATGACCCAGAAACCAAAGCTCAGTCATCACAGTGGAAGCACCCAACGTCGCCAAGGCCCAAAAAAGCATGTCAGGTCCAGAGCAAAATCAAGGTGATGCTGACTGTTTTCTTCGACTACCGAGGTGTTGTGCATCACGAATACACACCAGAATGACAGACAGTTACAAAGTAGTACTATCAGGAAGTCTTCCGACGTCTTCGTGATGCAGTTCAGCGCAAGAGACTGGATCTATAGGCCTCACATAACTGGCAGCTGCATCATTACAATGCCCTGGCTCATTTGTCGCAGCTGATCCAAGGTTTCTTGGTTCATTTGCCAGGCTCCTTACTCTGCAGAAATGGCTCCTTCCTGGTTGTTCCCAAAAATGAAGATGCCACTGAAAGGCTCCTGCTTTGAGAGCCAAGAGGACATCATGCAGAATGCGACGAAGGAGCTGAGAGCCATTCCGGAAGAAACATTCCAGACGTGCTTCGAACAGTGGAAGGATCACTTGGCTAAGTGTGTGAAGGCACAAGGGGCCTACTTCGAAGGGGATTAGCAATTGAACCCCATCAAGTACGTAATTTTTTTTTCCCAGCCTAAGGTTGGATACTTTTTCAACAGACTTTGTAGAATCCATTTTCAGTTATTAACAGATTTTGAGTATTTTTGGCCCAAATAATCATCCAACCCTAACTTTTGAATTTTGATGAGTTCCAATAAATACCCAGGTGCCAATTAGAACAAATATATTTTTTTTTACTTTTAAGATACAGAACAAGAGAGTAGAGTGAAAGTGCAAAATATCAAAAACTAAAATGAAGACTTAAAAAATTAATTGTATAAAACTTGTGAAAGAAAAACAGAAACGATACATCCTTGACTTACCTAGTATCTGTTTTACTGTTGGATAAAAGTAAACATTATTGATAAATAAATAAGTCATAAGTTGTTAATGTTTTCAGAGTCCTTTATCTAAATCATTCTTGCAAAAAAAAGCTTTATATTAAGTATTTCATTAAGTAATTTATTAGCTCTTTTTAAATGAATTTAAGATGAAATAGCTTAGGGATTTATTTCTACATGATTTTAATTTACTAAACAAAACAAAATAGGGATATTTTGTATGGGACCTCTTGCATGACTGTTTACAGTAACCATGACCAATTTAAGCGTTGTATGATTCTTCAACTCTGTTAATTCAAGACTTTAGTCATGTGACAATTCTATTGCTTCAAGTACTGCATACAGCTCTTCATCTCTAGGGGTAAGGTGTACTTGCAGAAGTCATCACTGTCAGATAATTCAAAATTTGTATAATAATGCTCAAATTGGGCATAAAATCTTTCAGAAATGTTCTCATAATGAAGTTATTGAGTATGATGAATCAGTGATGAATTACCAACAAGTAGTGATACCTAGGCTATGGATCAGACAGATAAACAGATGTCATAACATAGCTGACTCTGACAGAAGACATTAAACACATCGAACAATGTCCCAATATTGTGCAAAATTAACTCTATATGTGAAACTTTATGGTTAATTTTAAATTGTGCGTAAATGTTTTCTCCTCAATAGACTTGTACAATTTAGATCATAATATCCCTAAATTGTTTTGACCAACATTGTATATATATGAGTTACAACAGTTTCTCTAAGGCTTATGTGAAAATCTTTTGTTGAAATAAGAAATTTTAGGAAAATATTTTAAAAAAGCACCTTTCCAATTTTCTACTATACAGATACTAAGGGACTACAGACATGGAACACCTGTGGTAAACCCACATAGATTAAAGCTGGGTTGAAAAATAGACCAATAACAAAGTTAAACTCATCAAGTAACCATCATAAGTCTTATAACAAATAGGCAAAGAGTTAATACAACTTGGTGGTATAAAATTATAAATGTTACTGTAAATAAATATTAGAACTTTCATTTTTATTGGTGACAAGAACTGGAAAACTGGTTAGCCATAAAAAAATTTTACTAAAGACTGCATTTCATGTAATTGTTATAGTCTCTTAAAAGTAATAAATAGCAAAGCTTCATCAGAACATAATCACAATATTATTTAAGTTCTTTCGTCTCACACAAATTACAAAAGTTAAGAGATTATTAATTTGTTCAACAAAGTTGACTAAAGTTAAGAAGATTTTAGTTTGTCCTACACGAATGACTAAGGGGATTTTTTAAATGAAGAACATAGTCGAAGTGCCATAGCATCTGGGTAAAAGCAGGCTGAATATCATCAGCCAATAGAGAAAGAAGGTCGAAGAACATGAAAAATGATGGCCTGGAGGCTATTAACTAAGCTATAGCCACCAATAATAAGTAAGCAAGCAAGAAAGCAGAACACACCACTGAATTAACCTAACCATTCAAGTAGGAAGATGTATACAACATCTCTATAAAAGCATGTTCCATTCTTTTAGTAGAACATTTTCTGTAAGAGAAAAGGGCATTTATGATGTTGAATAATATTTTACAGAGGCACTGATATTTTTTAGAAAAAAACAAAATACCTGGAGAATGAGTTTGGAGTTATTTTGCTAACACTATCTCCAGCTGGATAACCTTTCTTGTTGCTGGTCACCTGCTGGAGTCGGCTCAGACTAGTACTGGATTTTGCATCACGCCTTGCTTCTTCATATGCTCTAGCATCTCTCCCAGTACGCAAGGCTCGACCAGGAACAATTGATCCAGGAAATCCATTCTGATTGCTGTTTCCATCAATATTATTTTCAAATGACTGCAAACAAACAAATAAAAAAATAAAACAAAAAAATTTTAAAAAGCCATCATCCTAAACACGGCTTTGTTTCCACACACACACAATGGTTTCTCTATTAGATAGGAACCTCAGTGCAATTATATAACTGGTGCATTACCTCGTGGTAAGAAAACTATATACACCAATAGCAAGTGGCATGACCCCAACTTCATTAGGAATAATCACTTAATGAGTCTCAAAACTACACCAAAAAAAAAAAAATTTGAGAAAGGGGAGATAAAAGGGGATGTAGCTGGGTTACATATACAGTTTAACACTTTTTTTTAAAGTGACTCAGTATAGGTACTGTATGTGTAATCTTCTAATACTTCTTAGAGATTCTATGTGGATTTTACTTAACACTCTTGCAGTTTTTACTTAATTAACCTATTGCTTATTTTCTTAAGTACCAAACTGATGAAAACAAAAATCTTCTCAAGTTCTACTTTACAGTGCCTTACTATAATAAACCTAAGGTTCTTACAATATGTTTGTTTGTTGCAGAAGATGGCAAATAAGGGCAAGAAATAGTGTGGAATTATCTTTTAATTGGTTAAGCAACCATTGTTTGCAGTATAAAGAGCCTGTTTGGCATTGAATTAATCAGATTTTATATAATAGTCTGATCAAGATTCCCCCATTTCTGTGTGTGAGTTACCATTATTTCCATCATACTGACAGGATGTGAATGGGTTTCTCTCAGCTGACAATTCAGATGTTTCCACAGATGGTTGGCCAGATTCATATCAGGGTTTCCCAGGAAAGACATTAAATGCCTTGGTTCCTCTTCCACTATGGTCACATGAGAGATATGGCATGTAGTATCATCCTCCTGAGAAATGTGTATGCATGGAATCTCAGTATGTCTTATTGGAACAATGGTAGATGCATCTCTAAAATAGCAATGAACACACAGAGTTGAGATGTCCATCAACAAATACCAATTCTGTTGTTCTACCATGTTACCAAATTGTAGCCCACACCCTGATACTCTCACCTTGGACTGAACAAATCAAGGTTCTTCATTAAATCTTCTCCAAATCTATGTGAAGCCTCCATAAATGAATTTTTGAAACCTGAACTCATTGGAGAAGAGTGCACACTGCCAATACTCAAGTGTTGTCAAAGTGCGTCCTCTAACCAAACCTTTCAAAGCATTTCATTCCTATTGGACAGGTGGTTCTTTTGTGACACTGACACTGACACACACACACTGTAGCCAAGTCAGTGGAGTAGATAGATGGTTAACTATTCTTTGACTGATTTTTGCTGCATTAGTAATGCCAAGAGAATTTTAACAAGCAACTGCAGACCTGGCAAGTAATGTTGTCCCTGCTAAAGATCTTTCAAGTCACTTTGTCATAGCAGTGACATTCACTTTGATGAACTTTGCAATAATTCTGGCCATAAAACCATGAGAAATATTGAGGTCTAGCAATCTACTGTTGACACTGACCTATAATGCAGCCTCTGGCAAACAAAGAAATATTGTAGAATGAATCTGTTCTCAGCAAGATGATAGTCAGATACATTCATTTAAGGGTGGCAAATTAATATGACAGAGTATTACAAAACCATTTAACTAGTCTGTTAGGGAAAATAATTCAAATATTTACCACATGTATGCATTGCAGAAACAAATCATTTTTTAAAATTCATGTTAAATTTTAATCATGCACTATTGTATGAAAGATGAAGTTTTGAATAAGCTTGAATCATGTTTTGAAAGGTATTTTCTTTTTTTTAAATGATAAACTTTTTACAGTAGTTTTTTTGTTGTGTTATTATTAATATTTCTGCATAGGTTTGAATCTATTCTTAATAAACTTCTCCCTAATTAAATAATTTCTTGAAACTAACCAGTTTCTGCCTTCATTTTACTGCTAACAGTAAACAAAACAGTTGTTAACAAGTAACATGAGTCTTACTGCTCCTTTTGAGGTTTTTAAAAATTCTTAAGACAGAAATGACTATTTTGTGCAGGTGTTTGAATATCCATATCCTTAAATATTTCTAAATTTTTAAAACTCTGCTTTTATTTTTTTAAATTAGTCATTTACATTCCATCAGGGAGAAGAAAAAAATTGCCATTTCATTGTTGGAGTTCATTACTTCATTTATTGAAGAAAAAAAAGGAGGAGGAGAACTTTATCACAAGACTAGGGTGGTAATCAACTGTCATAGTTACTGGAAATTTTACAAGAATGATAAGAGATATATATTAAAAGAAAAAATATGGTGCAAAATATATATAATGTTGTTGTTGTTGTCTAATCATAAACTACACAGACATTATTAAAAATCTAAATTTTCAACTATACTAATAATCACCAATCAACAAGAGCATACAAGATACATAGCAGGTATCCATTTTGATTGTAGAAACAAAACAGTAACTTCTGAACAAATTCTAGATTTTTTAAGATCAGGTAAATCCTAAGGTAATGTATCAAGTCATTCTTTTAAGATTCTCAAAGAAGAAAAGTCATTATCATCATTTCAGGTATTTTGGCTTCAAATTGATTTTAACAGCATCACAAAAATCTGGAATACCTCAACTGTCCGCACATAATCCTTTACGTTGTCAGGGGGAAAAAAAAGAAACTAAAGTTCTACTCAATGTCACCTTTGACAGCAAACACCATTAGCATGTTCATTTCTCAGTCAGTCATCCTAATAGAATTAACAAAATGCAGCCAAAGTGAAAATAAAAAAAACAAAAGCAAGGGAGGATACTCAGGTTCGGCAAGACTTTGAAAAGAACAAAAGGATCTACAATGGTAATAGTTTGCTACACATGCATAAGACAAGAGGAGGACGCAAGTACAAAGCTTTTACAAAGTTGTAGTAGTAGAGATATATGAAAATAATTCTTTAGCAATGTAATAATTAATATATATTGAACAGTTTTCCCAGAAAGTCAGTCAAAATAGATTTAGTGAAGAAAAAGGGATTGTAGATTAGTAAACTACAATGAAAAGAATTTAAGTGTTCCAAAGACACACTTGTCCCTCGGCGCTTAGCTTATTCCTAAAGAACCCAGCATGTACTTTCGTGCTGGCCTGCTCCAGTGATCCTCTTACCTATTAGATTATTGAAAGAGAAAATTTTATAAAAATTAGAATTTTTTGCTTGTCGTTCCTGTCAAACTTTCTCAACCTGATTCTCAATATATCAAACCCACTCTACAAGCATAATCAAAACTGCCAGTTAGAAGTATTCTTTAAAGCTTTAATAAGAACATCATCAAGAAGATATTAGTAGTCTTTTCCAAAGTCTATTGTTAAAAGCAGACTTTCATACTCATTGCATTTCTGTCAACTAAAACTGAATTCAAGAGAAAATCTGCACTAAGCATTACATAAATAGAAAAAAAATTCTTCACTTTACTATACTTTCTACACTACAATGTTCAACCTTTGTGTGTTGTGTATCTAAACCATTCCAAATGATTTTATCTCTTCCTATGGAGACAAAATAGTTCTGGCAAATTGGGACCCTCTTAAATCCTTTAATGTGGTACAACACAATCACTGGACAATGGATTTAAATCTATCAAAAAATAAAATAAAGGAGTCATTTTTTACAGCTCATCTTCTAATTTAATTCAACTTTTTAATGTAAATTTCTCATTTGTTTTACTTGTAAACCAATCAACTGTTGTGCTGCATTTTTAACTTTTTTTTTTCCCTTCCTTTATAAGTGATGGGTATTTATTTATTTATTCACTTTTTAAACAAATTCTGTAATTTCTTGTATTTTTCTCTATTATCTTTTATTTCTTTTCTTATTTAAAAATATTCCTTTAAACTTCCTTCTTTACATGGTTAGAAACAAACTGGAAAGGCATGGATGCATCCAGAAAATTCTAATGCATTAGTTTTAAAAATTTTAAATGAAATTTATATGTAAAAACATCTGCTTTAAAAAAGATAAAAGGTTTCTGCTATCTCACACTCACTTCCATAGCACTGCACCATCTCATTACCACCTGTCAAGAACTACTGGCATACAATGTATTATGGCAAATGATAATTCTTTAATCCCTTTAAAATAAAAACAATACCTTTAGTGTAATAACAAACATTTTCCTAAAACAATGTGTACCATGGAGCATTCAATATATACTTTAGTATTTGTGACAACAATAGATATTTAATTAAACCATTGCCCTTTCTTTTCATTTAGCCAGCATCTAAAGAAAGCCATTTTTCCAAAATAAATCTAATTAACTATGTTCAGCAAAACCTAATTCAACAACTTATTGGGTTGTCACCCAGAGAACTTTTCCAATAATGTGTAAGACAAAGTTTTTGAGCACCAGAAAGCAAGTTTTTTTGATCTATATAAAAGAAATTTGGATTGAATACTTTAAATATAATAATGCAATGTTATCTTTAAAAAATGAAGATGAGGAAAATATAGATAAATTGAGTCTAATGTCTAATGCTAGGTAGAGGTAAATAACAAAATACATTATATACAACTAACACCTGACAGGGATCAGAGACCCTGTTGTTCAGTCAGCTTTCTTCAAAATGATTGTGCTCTGAGAGTCTGTCAAGAGTAGTGTTGGTGATAGCAGAGCCTACTAGATGATCAGCCATTTCATAAAGTGACACCAGCATGACTTGGAAAATGTATCTACAGAACCTTTCCACCAGCAAGTGCATTCTTTGCCCTAGAGCAAGGGTGCACAACTTCTTTTCAATGCAGGCCACTTTCACATGACACCATCAGCAGGCTACAAAAGTTCAGCATCCATCTCTATACCTTATAACATGAAATTTCTTTATAGACTTACTCGGATCAATTTGTTATATAGAATTATTCTACTTACATGGATGTCAGTTACAAAAAAAAAAAATGTCAGTGGGAGACATTGCAGCACTTCTCTAACACCAACTGGTTAATGTTGGGCTCCAATGAGATGGCCACAACTCTGAGCACTGCCTGCAGGTTATCATCTGTTAGTCTTGTTCGCAGGGGAGACTTGGTCATCTTCATTAAGGAAAACACTTGTTCACATATGTAAGTGCTTCCAAACATTGAGATCCATTTCTGTGCATTCGCAGTGATATTGGGGAACAGATGCTAGTCCAGACCCTGATAGAATTGTAGGAGTGGCATCTCCCTGTACTTACTCCTCATCACTGAGGAGACAGTTTCAGCATCCACAAAGAATGGATCTGCAAGTAGTCTGAACACAGCCTGCTCATTCCTGAACTGCCTAAATTTGATGGTGAACACCTGCTGCAGGTCTTCAAGCACACAGCTATGATGGCCCATCATAATGCTTGTGCGAAAAGCCATCTTGGCATGCTGGAAAGTGTGTCAGATTCCCTTTCTTTAACTGGGTTGCAAAAAAAAGTTTCAGTTTCATTTCAAATGCACAGACTGCCTGAAACAAGTTGCAAATCAGTTTTTCTCTCCCCTGCAGTTTCAGGTTGAGATTATTCAAGTGTCCAGTGAGGTCTGTTAAAAAGGCAAAATCAGCAATCCAGTCAGCATCCTCCATGACTGATGTGTCCTTTCCTCTGTGCTGTAAAAACAGCTTTATTTCATTTTGCAGAACAAAAAATCGTTTCAAAACATTACCATGGCTCAGCTACCTCACTTTGTGTGATAGAGAACATCCCTATAAGTCGCACTGACATACTTCAGAAAAGACTGGAATTCTCTGTGATTTAGTGATCTTGCACAGATAAAATTAACAGTAGATATAACAAAGTCCATTATATCTCTGAATTTTAAATGTTTTCCACATAATGCTTCCTGGTGAATTATGCAGTGGTATTCTTTTAGTTGTGCTGTGAGATCCGGTCCTAGGTGCCTCTTCAGACATCCAATGAAGCCATTCATCTCACCGATCATGGCGGAGGTACCATCGGTCATCACGGTTACTAACTTATTCCATGGTAAATTTAGGTTCTTGACTGTTTTTTTAAAAGCACTGAAAATTTCGGACCCAGTTGCTCTGCCATGCAAGGGTACTAGTGATGCATGTTCTTGATAGATTTGACATGCTTCGTTGACATCACGGATAATATTGAGAGCTGTGCTGTATCGGTCTTTTCTGTGCTCTCATTCAAAGTAGCAGAAAAATACATGATGTAATTCATTTTGCTTAAATGATCGTATAAATTATTGGCCATGTCAAAAATGCATCGCTGAATGCTTGTTCTTAAAAGACTAGTGTCGTTAAAAGCATCTTTGGACTTTGGGCAAAATACGTCGCATATCTTTATCATACAGTGTTTCCCAAACTCACCATTGGGAAAGGACGGGCACTGGCAACGGTAGCTACCTCAAAACTCTTTTCAAACATGCTTTGTTGACACAGCAGTTGCTTTTTCAAGACACATATCTTTTGCGTTCTGTTCTCACTTTGTAGATCACTAAGTTTTGGGTGTTTTGTTTCATAAAGTCTTCGTAAATTATATTCTTTTGCCACTACTACACATTCCAAACACACTAGGCATGTGAAAGTGCCAGGACTTGATTCGAAAAAAAAAGTACTTGGGTGTCCATTCTGGATTAAATTTCCTGTGCTCATGATCAACCTTTTTTGTTTTACTCACACTTGGTTTTGACAAAGACATGTTAGCATGTGGAGAAATAACATTTGCCTATTCAGGTTGTTGGCACCTAGCTTATCAAGGGAGCAGAGCCAAACTGCTGTGCATCTGGCGCTTGGGTCACTGTCTCCACAAGTACCTTTTGCTGACTGCCTGCCCACAAGGTGCGCCATGCAGCAGTTCCATATTTTCCCCGGCAGAACACTCCAGCGGCATTAGCTAATGGCAATGCAACTTCAATTATGTCAGCTGCACTGGTGGTCACAGTTTCAATTGCCAGCCCCTATCCACAGCGGCAGTCAGTGGTCTGTGACACAAGCGTGAGTCATCATTGTGACAATAGTATGCAATGGATAGTGAAGTAAATGGCAGTAAGCAAGGGTCAATGATGTTTGGGAATGGGAAGTACAGTTCCATACAGTATTCAACTGTGGTTAGGTTCATAACAGTGCTCTTCCTGGCGATTATAGTCTCAAAACTGGGTGTGTTGGCCCACCGGAGGATTTACTTGTGGAGCATATGATCCCCCAAGATGATGTCGGTAATGAATGCGAAACTCCTTGAGGCATCGCCGATGTCAACGGTACAGGGTCCAGCACTCAGCGCCGTATGTCAGCACTGCCAGACATATGACCTAGTAGATAGCTACCTTTTTGTCAAGGTTTGCAAGTCACACAACCATTTAAGATGATGAAAATATGAGCTGCAGAAAATGTAATGACAATTAAAACATTGGAAACCAACCACTAGGTGGCAATGTATCACATTTAAGAATTTATCTAATTGAATTAGAGGTGGCTGCTATATTTATTTTAAAATATTTTCATTTTGGCACATTCAACCTGCCCTAGAGCATCCACTGGTAAGCCAACTTGGCCTAAGCCTAGACAGCACAACCATGGTATAATGGACACAATGGTGATGTTTCAGGTTGTATTCAGCTTAGGATATCCACTACAGAAAACATCTGATGACCTCTAGCTCCATGCAAATGCTGTAGTGAAAGCACTGGCTTTTTCAGAGGTTAATGCCTCTGTAAAAGGCAGCAAAGCCACAACCAGTCCTTTCATTGGTGAGACAGGAAAGAATAGATCAAGCACCTATAGCAATGATTAGCCCATCCTCTCTGTCCAACTTCATGAGCATTTACCTATAAGCAATGTTGGCTGCTCCGCAACTGCATTCAAAATGGATGACACCATTTTACAAGTCCCAGAAGTGGCCACATCTTGCATAGCTCAAAAAAAATGAACTCTACAAATTGAGGTCACATGTTTTAGAGTTTTCCAGCCAGAAGAGTATGAACCATTGTCTGGACCTTAACTGTTTTGTAAGGGATAGCTACTTGATGCACACTTACTTCACTTCATTTGTGCCACCAGAGTGGAGTCCATGATTGTCTTGCTAGATTCCATTGGCAACAGTGAAAGCATGAGCATTTTTCTGGTGCATCTCAATAATAGGTGCACCTTCAGAGTATTGGAATGCTGGTGTCAGTGTAGATTGTGTGCATCTAGTGATCAGCCTTAGACATTTGTTCTGAACAATCTTCAGTCTGTGGATCTAGTTATCATTTAGTTTTAAATTGGCAGAACATAGTCAAAAATAGAGATAAGTGCCTCAGAAAGCTTAGCTAGGTGCTTCTACTTAGCCTGTCTACCAACAGCAGCTTTCAGGCTATTCAGACCACCTGCCAGCTTGCTGAGCAAAGTGTATCTGAGATCAGTAAATTTGAGCTGTCTGTCTAAAATTACTCCTAAATACTCAATGTTTAATTTAGATAGTGACTTGACTGCCTACAAAGCAAAAGATGGATACTTGTTCAGGTATAGTCCAATTGTTAAGTGTGCAGTGAAAAGCAAAGGCCTTCTCTGTATTGATTGTCATGGGATTACTAGTACACCAGTTATTAGCTAAATCAAGGGTTCAAGGATGGACTGTATCCTGTTGAGATCACCTGTTTGAAGAACCTGCTGCTATACACAAAGATGCCATCAGCAAAAGTTTTCACTTTGCTGATGGATTTGTCAAATCTGGCCAGAACCATTGTGTTTATGTTGAAAAGGACAGGTAATAAAGGAGAACCATGCAGCAGCCTCATGCTGATGTTAATCCAATTTGATTGCCATTCACCATGTTTAAGAATATATCTCCTTCCACAAATCATCTTCAGCATCTAATGTGTAACAACTTCTCTACTAGTTACAGTATAGAGAGTTTGTTATAGGCATATTTTACATCCAAAGGCACTTCTGGGTGTTTTCCTTAGCTCAAAATCCTTTCTACACCTCTGCAGTGAAAATGGCTATGTTGATTCAGGTTTAAACAATCCATCAGAAAGTTTGAACATTTCATCTGATGATTCTAATGACTTAAGAAAAAAAAGAGGACCTTGTTTGTGCTGTATTATAATGAACTAAGGCACATCTTTCAAGTTCATATTTTATCTGTGAAGTCATTCTTCAGAGTATTGGTACTGTTGAATTTGTCTATTTTTTGTGATCAATGAGGTTATTATCCTGTTTTTCTCAGTTCAGTGCAAAACTTGTCTTCCAGAGTCAGGATGTTTTGCTTTCATTTCAGACTTGATATTGCCATGTTGAATAGAGATTTTAAAAACAATAAAGTTGAATGCTATAATTAATTCTTTATAGCTACTCTATGAACAAAAGAAGTTCAACTCGAAAAGTTACACGTTAACCACCCCAACTAGATTATTAAGTCTTCAAGCCACATTGCTGAATAGTGATATTAACAACTGAATACTGTAGTTGTTGAGTGTTTACAAGAGGGAAAGTTACACATATACATATTGGTTTGTTTATCCCTTTACAGCATTTTCTTAAAAAGAGAAATACAAACAACTTTGTACCAAATCAGACAACTGTTTACATACTAATTATCACCTGACAGTCAAATGCATGGCCACTTCTGGGATAGTAAGGATAAAAAAAGATCTATTGTACTTGTAAAATCCTGATAACTCGTTTTAGGACCAAATGCACCAGCAGTATCATATGCTTAAATAGAAGCAAGGATTCATCACATCTGATGCCTTCCTAAATCGTCACTAGAGAACAACCAGACTGTCATACTATGTTGCTGAACAAATAACAGTTCAGTCATCTAGATTCTAGCAAACAAGTGATCCAGTCCAATTCAGTCTTGGGGCATGTAGAGGTGGTCTCTTTGGTTAAAATCCAGCAAAACTGAAGTACCCTGCTAGCTACAAGTTTGATGTTTTTAAATGTGTAGTATGGCCTGCTATGCAATGCTTCAATATCTCTCTTTATTTATTGACCACTCATCCCTTCTTGATCCTCCATTCTACTCTTCAAGATATCTTCATGGTAAGAGCCACTTTCTTTTGCATACAACCATCTTTAAGCATTCGCATGCTCTACGTTCTACGTTTTTGTCCATATTATACCTTAGCAAAATTGACATACTACCAGCACCAGGCAGCCAAAAAAATTTCCTTAATGCTACTACCCACTTATAAGCATAGCAAATGGTAGTGAGTGTCACACACTTCTTGAGCATTCCTGTGAAGTTTACCAAATTTATTGGGCCCACTAACACCTAAATGCCAGATATTCACAAATAGTAATTGATTTGGTCTTCTTGGAAATAACAGTATACAGAACAGATCACACTCTATACCTGATCTGAAGCATGTTGATGGTACAAAGATTAACAAGGCATTGAAGCGGGCCACAACAAGCTTTTAAACCATAGCAAACAAAAACTGTCAAACTTTCCCTTCAAAAAAACTCCTCTACCCTCCTTTACTGAAGAACTACCATAATTCTTTATAACAGATATCTTAACTCACTGTTTAAAATTATTCTAAAGCTGCACTTAAAGAGCTCAGATAATAATTTCATTCTTAAATTTGACACTTCAGCAATAACCAGGATGCACAGCAAATAAACTAAAGATAACTGCCATGCTGCTGTATAGCTACATCCCTCTGGTTAAATAAAACAACCACATAAAGCTGCTGGTATTAATTAAATATCCATCTCCAATAAACCAAAACAGGTTTTTGAAATTTTTAATTAAAAAAAAAAAAATACATCTGCTTTTACATCTTAAAATATTTGAACATGAAGAGAACCTAAAACCAATTCAGCATTGCCTACTAAATTGGAAAGTTCTGCTATTTTTTAAACAATTTCATTTAAAAAAATGACTTCATCATAAACATTGAGACAGCAATTAAAATATTATGGCAAGGTAAGCCAGTGAGGTGGGTTATACCAATAATGTTCAGTTGTAGATCAGCTGATACAGATTCATTTTGTTTCATTCTTCTTATGTTTAAAAACCCATGTAAATGGAAAATGGATCTAAAAACATTGGCAATTATTTACTTACAAGCTTATTTTCTATTAGTAGATCATTGAGGTTCATGGCAAATTTCCATAGAGAATTCGTACATTTGAAAATACTACTTCTTATTAAGAACAATTGTTTAGTAATATACTGTACAGTTTGAAATGCACCAGATTTCAACATTATATCTTCCTACAACTGTGCCCTTTATTTTTATTTTTTTTCTATTAGCCAATTTATGCAGTAAAAGAAGCAATCAATTCATAATTAGTATCTTTAAAGTGTGAAAATCATGATCACTACATACATGATAGAATGCAAATCTCATCTTATTTTTTTAACAGTCTCATAAAAACATCACTAATACAGTCTGTAGAGCAAGAAATGTGGTCATGGTCAAAGCAGGTCTGCCTACAGCTTCCATCCACCAGTTACAACTACAAGCTGATTGGCAAGTTCCTGATTCTGATGACCACCAAGATCCATTTCTGTGCCCACACAGCTGTCTTTAGCAAGAAACCTATTAAATTAAACTCTTCTCCGGCTAGATACCAAAGACTAAACCTCAAAGAAAACAAGGATGAGAAAAAAAAAAACAATGCGATCTTGAGATCAACATAATAATACAATCTTTCATCAATATTATTGTCAGTAACAAATTCAGTGTACAATTAACCAGACAATGTTATTAGAGGAAGTCATTTCTAAGATGAGAAGATTTCAGTAAGCCTCGTGGCAACAGCATTATATATTGTGGTCTAAGTTTTCATCATATATCTCAGTGACATTTTGACTGAGATTGTAATGCCCTTTCTAAAAGATATCAGGAATCACAGACTCCTTAGCAGAACAATTTCTATTCCATGTAGGCATGATATGCATGTAATTCCTGAAACATCAAACCATTCAGGTTCCATCCTTAACCAGACTTCTTAACACTGCAACAACTATAAAACAATGCAAATATGAGATAGCAATGCATGGCTTAATGTGGCACCTTGGAGAGAATCATACTGCTACTAACTTTTACGACCTACCCAACAAGGTATCCTACCAAACAGATTGGTATGAAGTCTTTTTTAAATTCTTTTTTTTTTTTTTTTTTTTTACATATAAATACATAATTTTAGTACACATTAAATTACTACAAAAAATAACTTGGTGACTTCTAAGAAAACAATAGTCTCCAATTACTTAATATTAAACACTTATCCTATAACCCAGAAATATATAATGTTCGTCCATGTGACCTCAAGAAACTAAAAGGTGGTAGATATTTCCTCAGTTTTTAGGTTAAAGATCAACCTTAAAATTATTCTTAAGTCTCTAATTTGCAGACTGAGTCTCAAAATGTTGTGTTCAACAGAAATGCCTAAAAAAAAAATGGTGATCTTACAAAATATTTTTAGTTACCGATTATTGGAACAAAAAAGTTAGAGTCTTGAATTACAGTTAGGTTTAAGATTTTCTGATCATGGCAATAGCAAATGTAGAAAAAAAAACACTTGAATTAATCTTCAAAGAAGCAGTTTTCATAACGACACATTTCTTCTTTACTGGACTTTTGTCAGCTTGCCTAATGAGCATCAGAGTGTCTAACTAGAGATTTAAAAGATCCAGATTTTAAACCCCTCCCCTCCCCTCTGGAGACTGCTGACCAGATTGGAACTAATTTGCATATAAAAGAGAACAAATGATGAAAGAATGAAATTTTGCAAGTATACAAAGGAAACAATGCTTTAAGAATTAAGACAACAACAAAAACCTAAAATAAGTGAGACCAAGTTCATTTCCCAGTTGGCATTGGCTCGATTGGCAGGCATGCCTGGCATGGTTTTCTCTTGCTATTCTTTACTAGCCATTTGTATGGGTTTCCTCTGACATCTAAAAATGAAGGGTTTTAGTAGGGGTATCTCTGCCTGTAGTGTCAGTTGCCTCATAGTACAAGGCAATCAACACTCCCTAGCAGAAAACCACAGCACTATGCTCCATTTACAGATTGATCTATGACACAAAAACATTTCATTATGTAGAAAATACACTTTCTGTAAAAAAAATAAAAAACTATAAATTTGCTGTCTCTGATGCATGAACCCTGTCTATAAAAAATGTACATTTTATTATATATATGTAAAAATAAATGGAAAACTTTTTCTAGCCCAAGATATGGAAAATTTCAAAATGATCACCATCTCAGTAGCAACCTTATGTTTAGCAATCATTTTAAACATATTTATTATGTTCCAAAAATCAAAGAGATGAGTCATACAAATTTTCATGATGATATCTTTCAGACTTTTAAAGATACAAACATGCCTGGTCATAGAATAGCATCCTACTGAAAACTGACTAATGTTTTTAGACACATCGCACACCAAGACCAATGAGAGAGAAAATCATCATGAAGCCACTGTATGGAGAAGCCAACATGAAGCAAGTTGAAGGTCCTTTGGATCCTTTTCTCAACACCTTTGCTGTCAAAGGTAAGTTCATCCAACACACACAAGATGATATTTCCCTATGAATTCTTGGCTGCCACAAGCCAGTTATCCTAGTAGTAACTTTGCAGACATCTCTCAATCAATAAAATGTTCTAGATTTGGAAATGATATTTTCTTTTTTTTTTAAATTTAAAATATTACTTGAGGAAAATTTTTCTCCTGCATTAGGCTGGGCCTACAGTCAAACCATTCAAACTAAGCTTCTACTAAAAATTCCTTTGTGCTATAGCACCTCTGTGATGGGGCCTTGTACAGCCTTGTAAAACCAGTTTGGACTGCTGGAAAGCTACCATTTTCTCACCAGTTGATGGCTTGGCAGACTACAGTAAGTCTTTAGCTGATACATGGCAGATTTCTAATACAATCTGCTACCAAATTTTTAAAAATCATACTAATCATCAACAAATATCTACAAAATTATTAAAGTATTGAAAATTATTCACTGAAGAGTATATAAAGATTTTTAATTACAGTAAAATAAAAACAGAATACCTAATTTCACAAAAAATATCCAATGGTTCCATTATTTCCAGGTATATAATCTAAATAAGAAAAACATACACTAACCTTTCACTGATATCTTCAGTTTGTTACTTGGCTACAGATAATATTCAATGCAATGAAATGCATAAAAGCAGAAGTTTGAGTTAGACCTCAAAATTGATGAAATGCTTTATCTGACAACAAAATAAAGTAATTTCTTACACTTATTAAAACTAATGGGAGAGGATGATATTTAACAACTAAGAGCAATCAGATTTTCCTGTAAAAATGTATTTGAGAACCTCAAGAAAATATGACATATTCTTTCATGTAGTGATTAAGGAACAGCTGCTTTCTCAGCTAATTAACAAACAGATTCTGAGTATACCACACAAAATTCCAACTTGGACTATTACTGGCTCAGCAAAATAACATTTTTTTTTAGGAGAGTGGAGAGTTGAGAGAGTTTGAGTTTAAAATTTCAATATTAACTAGTAAACCACAATCTTAAAAATGCATTAACTTTTTTTGTCAGACTTCTATTTCATTCTATTTTCTTAGTATGGATATACTGCAATTTGAAGAGCTTTTTTCAAAGCTAAAAGTGTAGACCACAAAGTTTGCAGTACCAGAAAAACATGTAATTCAATAAGCATAATACAATTTTAGTCTGTCAATGTATGTCATTCTATGACAGATAGCCACTTTACATGGAAAACAATCCTGGTGAGGAAATGTAGTGTTGTGGTTACCCGCTATAGAGTATTATCCTATCTTGTGCCATGAGAGCTGTGATACTTCTGACATCAATGGGGAAATCCCTACTAAAAATATCCATTTTTAGATGTGGGAAGAAACCATTCCAGGGAGGGACACCAAATCAAGCTGACCCCAACCTTGGCAGTCCAGTAGTCTAGCCCGCTGGACCACCAGTTGCCATAGAATAATGTCTCTTCTTTTCAAATAAACCAACCATATCCAGCAACAATTTTATTAAAACAGTGCATTAAGCTAAGTGGATTGTGTGTAATAAATTTTTGTTTTTTAAATTTAGAAAACATAACCAAATTCAACTACTTTGTTGCCATCACAATGCTTTAAATCAAATCTCTTTTTCTGCAACAACTTGAGAAACCATTAAAATTCTAAAAAAATAGATCTCTGCAAATTTCTTAACTAACAAATTTCTTTTCTTCCAAATTTACCAAGTACGTAGGTCAAGTAAACTGGACAAAAACTAAGACTGAAAAAGAACAATTAACGTCTCAGAAAGTGAACATCATTTATTAACACATACTATTTCAAAATTATTAATTTTTAAAATTTTTTTTTTTTTTTCATTTGCTTGGTTTTAAATGTCTGCTGAGTAAAACAAACCAGTATCTCGACTGAAGCTCTTGTGTCATTGAATGTAGATGGGTGCAGCTGTAAGTCAAATCTTTACTGATTGCATGATTTTCTGGATTAAAACTGAAATATGAAAACAGAATGCCACTATGTTAATTTTTTTTCTTTTAATGGATGTGTTGTATTTATTCAAGAAAAGAGAAAGTAAAAGCATGTCATGTACATGATAAGTAAGCTTTGTAGGTTTTCACTATCAAGGTAAGGCATACTGGTGATATCTTGGTCACTATGGCCAATGCTCTACAAATACAGACGAAGTTTATTTGGCTTGAAAATGTATAATTAAATCTATAAAATATAATTAATTACACTCACTATAATCAGAGAGACAGCAAAGAAATTATGATTGTGTTTGACAACACAGCAACACATTTTAAATAGTTCTAGGTTAAATCTGATTCCTAACTAGCCAATAATTTCTTCTTTTCAAAAACTACTTCATTACTTTTATTATTTTTTAGTAAAGTCACAATGATTCAATTTGCTTGGTGCAGATCTTATTATGAAACTCAGAATAAATGTTACCCTCTTGCCATGTTTGCTTTAATTGTGATAAATCACAAGTACACTATAAGTAGTTTATACAACAAACCATAAATCAGGAACAAGTTTTTTTGTTTACAGATATGGTCAGTATCCAAGAATGCTATTTACAATAGAAATCTTTAAATAAATGCATTCATGCTTAAAATTACAGTACAAAATTTTAGATGTTCTTATTAATTTGTGCTATAATTTTTTTGTATAAATATACAACTATTAAAATTAATCAATCAATCAAAAAGCTATACCATACAATTAACAGCTTTCTGTAATGTACAACAGAACATAATTATAAGTAAATGGTGTTTAAATATGCTAGATGGTTTTAAGTTCTTTAAATAATATTATACAAAAAATAAAATATTATGGTTTGCTGTCAATACAGATTGCATAGAGCTAAGAGGTAGTGCAACAAATAAATAAATACACTTAGTAAATGTAGTCATTAAAAACAAACAAAGGAATGGATAGTAAATTGTGAGTATTTAAATAACTCTGCACATAGCTATAGCATAATAAAATAATTTTTATATAGGGTTGTTTGGATTATTACTGCACAACAGTTATTTGCTTGTCTCAGTGCATTTATTTATTTTCTTACAATAATTCCTAAGGTAACATTTGAAAATCTTTTATTTATTTCAGATTATTATTGTAGCTGTGCTTTTTTTTTTAGTAAATGCTATATCACACAATGGTGCAGAGAGATGGATTTAATGAAAATTAACTTAGAGTTAACTGACTGGTCAGTATCTCTCTAAAACAGGAAGCTAATTTCAATTCTAAAATTTGGTTGTCAGTATAGATGAGATAAATATATTTTGTAGACTCACTAGATAGTGTAATATTGTTTTTATAACAGGAAATGTTTTAGTCTGGTGGTAGCTTTACAATTGTCATAATTATGGAGTTATAATTGATTTTAAAAAATCAACAAAAATAAATATTTTTAAAGTCTATTTCATATCAAGAAATTCACTCAAAAGGCTTTTTTACTAATGCAAAGATTTTCCCAAGTGTCTTCATATTTCTAATTATTTATCTGTGCACTACTAATGAAATAGATTCAGATTTCTTAGTTAATCAAGATGAAAAGCTATAAATTAGAGTTCATGTGCACAGCAGTAATTCAAAACATCATTTCCCCTATTATAAGTGAAGTAGCCCAGTGTCTGGTATACTGGTCAACAAGCTTTGTCACTGTAGTTCCCAATTTCTCAACCTAAACAGAAGAGAACAAATGTTATTTTTTTACCAGTATTTGGTTGGCAGGTAGTGACACAATCAGAATGCCACAGATGCCATATAATGAGCTACCTAGTTCACTTTCTACACATACAAATGAAAACTCTCTTAGCAATCCTGTTAAGAATCTCAAGATAATGTTTCAGTGAAATTCAAAATGCAACAGTTAGGATGACCAGAGCCACAAGTGCATCACTTCTTTTGGCCTTTAACTCCTCAATGTGGAGTTAATTTTGAAAGCATGTAGAGCATTGAAGAGTTATACATTAAACCCAGGACACATTGCAGCTAAGTAGTATCTTTTTATACAAACAGGACATTTCTGGTAAATGCTAATATAAAGTTCTTACTGTTAGAGGCTGCACAGCTGTGCTGTGAAAATTTATTATAAAATAAATCACTATACCACAAACATGCTGCTCATTTGTCATTATTTAAGTTCTATACATAGTCTTATATTTGTGTTTGTGAGGAGATCTCATAGAAACATTTAAGAATCCTACTGGTTAGGAAATTGAATTTTTTATCACAGTAATATTGAACCTACAACATAGGGCATAACTTTACACATTTTAATTTCAAAACAAGTTGAATAGTCTTTTTTTTTACTTTTTAAGGTAGAGAAGAAAATGTGTTTTAAAATGCTAGAGACCAATGCATTTAAGGTAAAGAGTCTCTATAAGAACTTTCTGACACACTATGTAACCTCCACTGTGTTAATTCACTCAGAATTTGTCACTCTTTAGAACTAATGAGAAATATTTCAAACTTACACTATACTGTCCAGAAAGTATTGCCACATGTCCTTGATTGGTTGAAAATATTCCTGTAGCTCTTAAAGAGTTATGAGAAAGTATCTTCATTTGGTATATGATGAATACACTTGTTGCCACAAGTATGAGAGATCTATTACTGCAAATAACATTTTCATTCTTCATATTAAAAAAGTTTCAGGTTTTGTGACCATGCAGGTCAAAGCACCTTCATTTATCTCTGGTTCAGGTTCAATGGAGAGAATTCAGATCAGGGTGCAATGCTGGCCATGGCAGAAAAAACAAACAAACAAAATATTTTATGCATGTTACAGTAAAACAACAAAATGGTTGTTTAAAACAAAATTTTCTTTTTAGAAAGCAGCTTGGGACATGAATACAGCAATAACATTTTGTGCCAGATTGTATGAAGAAAAATCTTCAACTGGATACTGAAGCATCTAAATGTCACTTGTGTATCTCTGATTGTCTGATTTACAACAAAATGGCAGATCATTTCACAATTTTTTCTTGCAGATTTATTCTCTACATACTAAGATCCCTGATTCTCTAAAAATCAGTAAACTATAAAAATCATATCACTTTACCATAATAGAGTTTGTTATGATAAAGTGAGTTGTATAAAGTGTCAAGTTAGACAGAAAAGAAAACAGTACACCTTAGAAACTGGATTAGACCAGTATTATCAACAATCACTTTTAGTAGTAACTTATTAGCAATTCTGCTTCCTAAATTTCACTCTTCCCCCAAATTATGTTGCACTTTTAAAATTAAAAAAAAAAAGTCATGCCATCTAATAAGAAAAGGTACTGCGGCTAACAACAGCATATAGATAATTATTCACCCAATCAGCATTTTAATTAGTTCACTTCCTGTTACTGTTTATTTTCTACAAAAATTCTTAATATTTTATTCAAAGCTTTTGTCAATTTAAAATGTCTCTATAAGATCTCTCTCAAAACATCTATAACTAAAGTATAAACTGTATAATTGCTTCAAATAAATACCTATTTATCTGAGGAATGATGGCAAAGTTGCACTACATAAAAGTTTTCTCTTAGTCCAGAGAAACACTTACAAATTACAACAACAACAAAAAAAAAACACTCCACCACACATTACATTAAAGTCCAAGCATGCACAGATCCATCATCTTTGTGTTCTGAGCAGCTAAAAACTCATACTAGATAAATGAATTCAGTTTCTCTATTTTATTTGCCCCTAAGCAAATGTGCAGGCTTGAACTAGTTGATCTTAACAGTTCAAAATACTCGTCTGTGACAGTAAGAAAAAACACAAGAGAGAATGCCAAAAAAAAAATAAGAAAGAAATCTACATATTTTTTTACAAAACAGGTTAAATTTCCAAAGCCTTGAATATCTCATAAATGCATATCACCTATCAAGTGCAGTTTAGTACTGTAACTGCCCTCTTCACCAGTTAAATAACTCCTAGCTTAGTAACAATTGAAAAAAGAAATCTTTGAATTTAAATAATAAAACATGAAAACATTCTACCCAAAGCTACACTCTTAGCCTATTGTATACTTATGTAGTGTGTGTGTGTGTGTGTGTGTGCAGTGCATGTTTTTAGCAGGTGGTTCCTGATTGATTGGCTTTTGGTTTACCTGATAGTATGAAGGTCAGTTCACTCATGGTAAATCTATGGATTATACGAGCATGTGTTAAAAACAGGATTATGTTGTTTTTCATCTGTTTTACCAAGTAAGGTTAGGATTGTTTTTTTCTATTAAATAGGTTTTCTGAGAACATTATCTAGATTTTTCTCATCAATTCCTGCTTAGATTAGAAAACTTGCACTGACCAACAACAAAAAAAAAAACAAACTTACAACCATGATGATTTTGGATATGGGAAAGTCTGGCCTAAACATCTGGTTCAAATTCTGAATATTCTGAGCAATCTGGATAAAAAAATTGGTTTTCAGAAGTTCAAATAATGGAGTTACCTACCTGTGCCTTTTTAAGCCTTATCTGCCCTTTATTTAGGAGTTTCTGTGGTGAGTCAGTGACAGTATGTGAAGTAAAACCAGGCTTCCGTAGACCTGATTGCTCTGCATAAAAATGAAGATTAGAAAACTCAATGTGAACTGCTTTACAACAACAAAAAAATACACTGTTCTCTGCTCCCTCCAAACATCCCCCTCCCTTTATGTTCTTTTTATTTATTTTTTGCTACAAAAGCATCCAAGAGTAAATCCAGCCTGAAGCCAAATCAAGAACTAACTTATGGAAAATCACAGTAACTATGAATGAAAATCAACTGTCAAAATATTTGTCTCTCTTTTAAGGTGCTATGAAAACAAAGTAGAGTTAGATGACAAACAGGTAATGATGATTTGATAGCATTGGTCCAATGATAAGGTACAATGTATATTAATCACTGACAGTTGGCAATGAATATTAATGAGTGTTTGTGGAATTGGTTTACCATTGCTTTACTAATCTTTTCAACAGTCAGAGCTTTTACTGACAACTTTTAGAAGAATTTTAAAAATGACAAATTGTATAATTTCAATAACATATAATGTATGTAAATACTAGGATGATTTAGTGATGGCTTACTGCATGTTTTTAATTATTATTTTTACAAACTAAAAATTTCATGTTCAAAATAATTTTAAAAAAGGTCTCAGTGGTAACTGGAATATCTGTTCAGAACTATCCACACGAATCAAGCTATACTTACCATTCCTTGAAACACCAACATCAGGCTTGGGAAGAGAACATGCATGCTGTGTAAAATTTCCTTCTGCAGATGGTGCTCCCTTTGTTGCCGGTCGAGGTTTTGGAGCATGGTACTGTGGAACAAAAGAAAGAACATGCGATTTGACATTTAATTCTGTCTTAAAATAAGATCAGTCCAAGTTAACAATGCTGAAACACATTCAACTGAGGGCTGACTCAATGTCAATTTCCAATTTTTATTGCAAAATAAAAAGAAAAATACCTGATACTAATCAAGACCAACAGGAACTTGTCAGGCAAAGAAAAAAATTGTCTAAAGAAACTTGTCATACACTCATGATTACAACAAAATGTAATTGTTGTATCCTCAAAATCCTTTGTGTTTAAATTTACTGCTAATTTCAGACAGTAATTCATCCGATATTTTTGTTCTTATTTTTCTTAAATGGCTTTTAAATTGGGTTTAGAGGATCACAGATGTTTTTTTGTTTTTTCTTAATTTGTTCAGAAAATCACATTTTTAGTTTCAATATATTAACCAACTTTTTTAAAATATACATAATATCATTTCATAAAACTTTCTTGAATGCATGGGCTCCTCATTACAAAAAAAGTTCTGAGGTTCACTAAGGTAATTCAAAGTATGCAGGAAAATATAAAGTAAACTAGGATCACTGATGTTAGTGGCATAAAAAACATTACAAGAGGTTAACAAGTTAAACAACTCTTGACTAGCTGAACAAAACTGCGTTTTTAGTAATTATGCACTATCTGCCTGCAATGCTTTGCCAAATGAGGTAGTTGAGGTAGAAACAGTAAATAATTTCTAAATCAAATTCCATCACACTTTTCAGACTCTTGTATACAAATGTGTGTGTGTGTGTGTGTGTGTGTGTGTGTGTGTACATACACAGATACATACTAGGTGACCATAAATTTCCTGCAGTTAGTTGCTTATAACTCCCAAACTGCAACACACACCAACAAAAGTAATCATGTATTTACAGGAAGTCATGAATAATATGTACTTGCAGAGTTTTCAGATTTTACCACTACTTACTGTGACATCTCCCCTAACATTCTTTCCCCTCAGAGATGCCAGATGTGTCAGTTTGCCTGCAGAGGTACCCATGGACAAGCAGCTTTACACGCCTTTTGTCATGACAGAAGTGTTCATCAAGTCTCTTGTAGTTCAAGGGTCTTACATAATCTCATCCATAATTGTAAGGAAAAAAATCAGTGGCTAATACACCATGACCAGGAAACTGCCTAAATCAGTAGAAGTTGTGGCAGAAATTAAGCAAGTGTTATCAGAAATCTGACAAAATAATCCCTGTGAAGAATGCAGCACCTATCAAGTTGGCAGGTCTGCTGGCCTACTTCAGCAAGCTGTGAAGACTGCAAGAACTACTTCCAACTGACCCAGAGAACTGGCTAAACTTACTGTAACAAGTTAAACCAGTTTAAAAAAAATATTAATAAAAGTGTTTCAATAAGTTCTTGATGTTAACTCAATTTTTTTTTCTGTTTTCTGTACAGTCATACATCCATTTCAGGTGAAACTTACATTTAAAACCAACATGGTCTTTTCAGCATGGTATCACATAGCATAAGTGACACACAAATGACAAAATCTGAGAGTTGTCGAATGCACTAGTTAACATGCATGTTACAGTGTGAGAGTATCCTTAAACAGATTTATTTTAACATTATGAAATGCAAAGGTGTTAATCATAGTAGTAATAAAGTATATAACTATTCTTTGAATGCTAGTTTTAACAACCAAAAAAGGAAAAAGATTCTGAAGCAGAGAAATCTAACATGATGCAAATGCAATAATGGCATAGGTAGAAAAAATATGGCACTAGACACACTAAATAGAGCAATGAGAACAAAATCACCAAAAGGTTTTAATACCTCTGTATATTTAATTGCACTTGAAGAAACTGCCAATAAAATTCTGTTGTAGTGAAGCAGCTAATGAAAATAAAACAAACAAAATACAACTCACCTGTGACCTGACTGTTGGCTTGGAACTGCCAGCTGAGTCAAACTGAGCCTTGGCTTTGCCAGCTGGGTTATGCTGAGGCTTGACAACCATGCGTTGATTTTTTTCACGACAAAATGATATGTGTCTCTCTGCAGCTTTTTGGTTAAAACGACGACCACAGTAATCACACTGGATGTAGTCTACAAAACAGTGGATTAAAACAACGTATGATAAGGTGTGGGCCACTGAGGTAAATATGGTTGGCTTATATTTCAAATCTGCTAAGTTTGAAGATTTCACTAAAAAAAGCCCAACAAATACCATCATCAAACTGACTGGCCAAATTCAAGTGATCTCAACATCAGTCATGTGTCTCTACCCTTTTGCAATCAAAGGAAGGAATTTATGCCAGACAGCTCCTTTCATTTATTTACTTACTTATTTTTTAAATAACCTGCTTCATTTTATTTCTGAAGAAATGGAGATTGTGTATAGAGAACATGAAAAACAAGGAGAACAAAATCAGCATTTCTGCAAAAACAAAGGAACTTACTAATTAAATGCACCTAAAAATCGAAGACACATTGTTCATTATCAACAGCAAAACCCCCAGGTCAAAAGTAAAACAAAAAACCCACAAAACTGCACAGTGAGTAAAAGGTGAAGGTGGAAAAGAAACATAAAAAATAATAATAGAGAAAAAAAATTTTGTTCTGTTTAATTACTAAAGTTCAAATAAAACTACTGAAATAGCATCGCAATAATTGTATCCAGCCAGGATACATCTGAATGCCCTACTATATAACAACTATCATTAAAAGTATTTTCAACCAGTTGGGTCATCTTAGAAAACTAAAAAAAACTGTATGAAAATAGATTTCCACTATAATTTATACAAAGTATTATTTTGAATCTCATTTCAACTGCCACATTAAAAAAACAAAAACAAAAAAAAATCTCTTATCATTTCTGAACTCAGGTTATAAGATGAGAGATTAATGGACAATTGACACAAATCTCTCTCTATAAATATAGTTATCTCAATTTATAGGCGTTATTTGCTAACACATTTTCACACTCAAAATCCCAGCAATTTTAAGCTCCAATTCAAGCAGTAAAAACACTGGGTGGACATCATAGATAACATTTTTTCTTAATCAGTGTAATATATTTAAAAATGAAGTGCCTGTTCTTTGTCTTATGAGCCATATTGTTTCTTTATTTTAAATCAAATTTTCATTAAGCACAGATGTACTGCAATGAAGTTGCATAAAGCATTGTGAAACAGATATCAGGTAATGATAACTCACCTGGATTGACTGATGGAGGTGGGGGTGGGGGAAGAGGTTTTCCTGTGTTAATGGCGTACTGGACATCTTTAGCATTTTTTATTGCATTGATAAACTCTCTGTGTTTCTCCCTCCAGTGTGTATTACGAACTGGTAAAGGCTAGAAAGGCAACAAGAAAACTCATTCAACAACATATACAGTCATGTAAATTTTATTTACTTTTGTTTTTGCTTTTGTTAGCTAGATCCAATGTCCAAACCATTTAGTTTGTTTGATGTTGTTATCCAGACAAGATTCATATATTGCCTGGCATGTAGCATGAAAAATGATGGCCAAGTATTTCTCTTTTTTTCTTCTAGTAGCAACATCAAAGAACAAGATTCATTGCACCTTTAGTAAAAACTTTTCTTATAAAGTTGCTATGAGAAACTGAATAATTACATTTTTGTGATGTAAAAATACTTGTAATTATTTATCTCTTCTGCTAATGATTCTTCCAATTTATTATTCATACTGTATTTCCAATATAGTTCTGGCATTTATTTATATGCAAAATAAGCAATACAATTTTTTTTCTATTAGAAATAGAATTGCAATTTTGAAAAAATAAATAATTTGATTGTGAATTCTTGAGAAACAAATTCACTCTTTCTATATTTTGTTGTTGCTAATATTAAAAAGGATCTGTTATACAAGGATGGCAGTTTTAATTCAAATTATATAAGTACTAAAGCAGAAATTATTTAATTAGTAGTGTAATAATAATAACAAAATTGAAAGAGCCATCTGGCCAAGCACTTAAACTTAAAAAAATCAGGAATAATAGCTGAAATTTTAGTAAATCTGAGCCCCATTTATTTCAAATCCAGAACATTTTTGGTTGTAAAGAATGTATCATTCAATGGTAAATAAAAAAAAACTGTGGCAAATTAATCAATATAAATTTAATAAGACAATATCCACGTAAACCTATAGCAAAAATATTTTAAAACAAGTAAAAGAACTTTTTTAAAACTTTTTTTGGCATATATGCATACATAAATACACACAAAAGGAAAAAAAAACTGATTTTTTTTGGTTTGTACTTCCATGATTACCATGAGTTATCATCTAGAGTAATTAAATCAAATCAAACTCTACCATTCCTGATTTAAAGCATTTAAACTCCCAAACACAATATCTTTATTTCAAAATTCAGAAAATGCATCAGTTCCACATAAAACAAAAAACAAAATGGAGTCTCATACTAAAGATGAAGCATAAAGAATTTCTTTGTTCAAGGTTTTGAATGTTCTAAATTTATTACAACTCTAAAATAACTGTTTATTTTAAATTTTAAGCATACTCAAAATTATAAAACAAGCAAATCATATACAGTTGTCCCCCGGTTTCATTGGGGTTACGTCCCTTGAGCACCCGCGAAGAGTGAAAAACCGCGAATATTGGACGAGGTCCATAAAAATGCCTATAAACGTCAAAATATAACGTAAAATATAATAAAAAATAAGTAAATATATAATAATAATTTAATAAAAATACAACACTCAGAGAAACACTCAGCGAAACACTCGAGATAGCTACATGCGGTAAACTGGGATGATGCTGGGCTGCATCTCCCTGAGACAGCGCCTCGTGGGCAGCGAGGAGAAATGAATAACGCTCTCGGACTGGCTACTTTCAAACCTCCAGCCAATAGTGTTTATTTCATATTGATATTTTGCTGAATTTACATTAGTATTTATATTACAAAATTAGTAAATTATATTGTTATTAATAATTTAGCATTAAAAAGCATGAAAAAATATATATTGCCACGAAAAAAGCCATAAAAAATCGCAGAAGATATTTGCAATTCCGCAAATATGCAGGGGTTTCCATGAACAATTATTAGTTAGGTTCTAAGGAAAATTCCGTGAATAACCGGGGCCGCAAATGCCAAACCACGATTACGCAGGGGTCAACTGTATTCCTAAAATTATAAGCTTCAATAAAAATTAGTATGTAGCTCATGTTTGGTAGCATGGTAGTTCAGTGGTTAACCTACTGGACTGCTAAGGTCAAGGGCCCAAGTTCTTTTCCAATGGAAATAGTTTGGTTAGACATATCTCCCTGAGATGGTTTCTTATCATAATTATTCATCAAATGGAAGCATATATTTTCTCACAGCTAAAAGTGGACAAGAAATTTTGGGTTGGTTCATTAGGTTGGCCAAAGTTTCATGCTGGCCATAGCTTCACACCCACTTCCAAGTCTGGCTAGTGTTCCAGAGAGAAGACACCAACCTCATGTTGGCGTACAGAAATACAGAAGTTCTTTCTTTTTGCTAACTCCTTTACATAAATAAAATAATCAAATTAAATTTTTTAAAACAGCATGTTAGATGGTTGTAAAATTTCTTAGTGGCTGTTTAATTTAAAATGACATTAATTCATTGAATCTAAATAGTGTCAATGTGCACTTTCACAAAAAGGGAAAATTGTATGTATGTTGTAGCCAAAACTATAAAATAAAAACATACTTACTGCTTTCTGAGCTTCTTTGATCTGCCGGTATGTCAATTCTGTTCCATGTGCTCTCTGTTTGGCAGAGTCAAACACTTTTCTTTTCTTTGAAGCATTCTTTTGGCAAATATGTTTGTGCTTTTCCTATTTTAAAAAATTCAAAATACTAAAATTAAAATAGATAAAGGGTTTTTATGTAATGTGTTTCTACACACACACTTTTTTCTCAAAACAGCACTGAGAAAATATGAGTGGGGTTAACACTTTATAGTGCAGTCCTTTGTTATAACTTACAGATTCACAACCACTGAGACCTAGTAAAAAAATGACAGTGTTCCAAAAGGCAAAATAACATGGCAGTCTTTGTTTCCCTTCATAGTCAAAAAATGTCATTAAGCAGGGTAAATGGTTTGCATTTCACTGCTCTTCTATTATACCCCATGCTGTAGAACATCTGATGGTTTTCATGGTCCACCTGCACATTCTGCCACATTTGCTACTAATTGACAGGCTTCAGATTCCACACTCCTATGTACAAAAATGAAATTTCCATTCTGCTGACTTTGAGCATTAGTACACACAATTAATTTCCTTATGGCTTCTCTTTAACTATGCAAACACCCTGTTAGCAGTCAACAGATTTTCCACTGTCTATGAATATCCTATTATGCAACTATGCCGCCTTTCAAAGTCTATTAGTTCCAATGAATGACCTGTTAATAGCATAGTTATCTGTAGACAGAGGCTTTCTATGATGTATCTTTTCTTATAGCTTCTTTCATGTGACTAAGTCTCAGAGACTGACTATTTGCCTAAGTATCTGTATATAATGGTAACAAAAATCTAGGGATACTGAAATTTGAAATATGCTGAATTCCACTCGAAAATAAACAAAGTAATTAGAAGTGATATTCATTAGTCAAATTAGTTCATAACTGATAATGTAAAAATGATTTCTACTGGTACTCTTTAAAGACAAAAATCACAAGATGACCAGTGTAGTCAGGACTGCATGCAAATGGAACATCATCTGCAGATGCTTGAAATGAGATGAGACATCTGATCATCCCATGGTTATATGATCTAAGAACATGGCTGGCTAGTCCAGTGTGGTGATGGTGTTGGCCCTAAAGAATGCAGTGATAGCCCTACCCCATGTCCTGGCTTTGTCACATGGAACAAAAGTTCTGGTATCAACTGCTGATGATAAAGACTATCAGTTTCACAATTAAATGCAGCTACTGTGAACAATCAGGCAACCTTGAACAATGACCAAAGAAGTTCTGCCAGCCATGATCCCTCCTCACACAATTGCAATGCCACCACCACAATGATCATGCCACACAACCCTGATAGCACCATAGCACTCTTCTCAATGCTCAAAGTTGTTATCAGAGAAATCCAAACTGAATTGACTTTCATTGGAAGATATCACTTGCTGACAAAAGACACTTATCCAATATGGACTTTGCCAGGCTAATCACATATTGTGATGATGACTGCTCAAAAGGGATCATCATATGGATGTATGGCATATAATCCTGCATGGTAAATAGTGTTTCTAATGTTTGTCTGGACATCTGAGTTTCTCTGACTGCCAACAAGTGTTGTTAGATCTTGATAACCATGCATTTGATCATATTTTCAACAGCAAAATAACCAGGATTTTATTTACTATAATTATGAATAAAATGTTTGCTTTAAGATAAATAAAATGATTTGTACATTTAGAATACAGAATTAACTTAGTTTTATACCATTACTATTAGTATATTAACACAATAAAAGCTCAGCCCAAATAATGACATGCAAATGTGGGATTCAAATGAATTTGTGCAATTTTAAATGTCTAGGAATTTTTGTGTAAAAACCACATTACTTTTTGGAAAGGTTTAATTTCAAACTTTCAGAGCTTTGGAGAAAATTCTATTGAGGGTAATAACCACAAACATCTGAAATTATTAGGTTATTTTTTGTTACCCTAAACAGCTAACAAAGCTGATGGTGATAGATTTCACTCAAAGCTATGTATATTTGAATAAACCCTTTTGGAACTATAATGTGGTTCTTAACCAAAAAAACAATCACATAAAACCACATCCCCAAGATTTGAAATGTCTATGATTTTCACATCATGGATTTAACAATGCTAACACTATCTCCAAACTCCTAAATGCTGTTCCTAATGAAAAAAATTGAAAATTGCATTTCTCAAATATATCCAATATGATCAAGCATAGTATTGAAAATATAAGCATATAAAAGTTAAAAAATAGTAACAGTAGATACAATGACAATGGAAGCACATAAAGGCATTATTCTATACAAGAAAGAATATAAATTTCCCATTACTTTAATTGGAATCTGTCAATTTCAATGCAAAAAAGCAAATCTGTCACAACTTTATCCATGTCTAGCTGTTGGGTACCCAGAGAAGAATGGCAGTCATTGCCAAATTGCTGAATCTTTCATCTACCATGCAATTCTGCAAATCTCTTATTCACTGTAAAGTTGAGAAGCTGCTTTCACAAATGCAGATGTAAATAGCACAGCAAGTGGAATGTATTAGTTGCCACAAAATGAGAAATGCATCAATGAAGGACTCAAAAATTTCCAAACTGCAACAGTGAGTTTATTTCAGTCCCTTCACTGTGCTTTTTTTTTCTACAAAGTGCTTTTCTTGCTCTAATTATACATCATATTCAAAATTAAGTTGACATTTAATGGCCAAAGGAAGAATGGTTTCAAGCAATAAAATTCTTCAGTTTTCCTGGTTAAGAAAACATAACCATTAATAATCCCATATTAAAAGCAGAAAAATGATTGTTCAATCTCTGATTATGTTGTCCAAAACCAGATAACAGACTGCTTATGAAAATATTCACTTTGACCATTGGATTCCATTACTACAGTCTATTAAGCAAGGATTCTTTAGCACACACCTAGAACACTTGCTCATATTTTCAATTTTAGCCAAATTCTTTATGTATATTTATTTAATTTTAATCCATTCCATGAAGTTTCATTACCGCAATTTTTAGGATTTTTTTTTTTTTTTAACAGTAGCAATTACATTGACAATAGATACAAGGTTGAGGTTGAGAAATTGCATGTTTTACAATAGTTCTGCATACATAAGATGTTTTCAAGAATGACCAAACCAACCACAAAATCCAATTTGGATACTGATAATAGCAGGATGCTAACACAATCATCTTAGAAAGCTTTTTCAACACTATTTTACACTGCCCAAGTCTTGTAGTCATTTTCTGTTTCTTCAGAAATAATTCCTGAATAGGAAACAACAATGAAGGCATAGCTGAGTAAGGAAAAGAAACAGCCTGCCATTTTGATCAACTTCAGACTGTCCACAATTACTAAATCAGGTCTCTGATTAAAACAGTGGACATAAAAGGCAACAGGTGCCTTTTGATTGATCAAATTTTGGATGCCATTAAACTGGCTGTTTTAAGATCAATTTAGCAATGTTCAAGCACTTAGCAAATTGAAGCATTTAGGAATGCAGCACCCAAATGTTTAGGGTGTGCAAAACAGATTAACTCTGTGTAAGCCACAACCACACATTTAGGAAACTAATATTGAAAGTTTCACCATCTTACTCACATATGATGACAAAAACCAGCAAATTTCCATTGCTTCTTTACTTATCTCTTCCATAATCATACTGGCTATGATTTGAAATATTAGATATTGAATCAACAAATTTTCATACTTTGTTTTTTAACTGTAAAATGATGCAATAAGATCAACCTCAGCTTAAAATTTTTCAATTTCCTGAAAGTTTCGGGCATTAGAACTACCTTCATCTTCCTTATATGCTCACTGAGCTATTCATTGACAAGCTTTAAGACTTAGAACTTTGGAAACTGATTTTATAAAATGTCCATTTTCAATTTTTTCCTCTGACATGCATTAGAGTGCATATGGTCAACATTTCTACTAAAAGCAGCCTGTTTATTAAAAACCTTGCAGACACCCATGCCAGATTTTGGCTGCTTTGGATCATCAAGTTTACCTGATGATAGATCTTTTGGACCAGGTATTTCAGTTTCAAGAATTTTCATAAATACCTTTGAATTTTTTCAAAATCAGAGTATTCTCTGTAACAGAAAATTCATCACTCTTGGAATCATCCTGATCACTTTCCTGTTCATCACAGCTTTCTCCAAACCAGATGTTTTCATCTGACAAAGAGCTCAACTCTTCATTTCTTAGTTTTTCTCTGAGCTCAGTCACCTCAGACAATAAACAGTCCAAACTACAGAGTAAAAATCCCAGTAGCATTCTTCTTTTGTCTGTGAGATAAGTCCAAATAAACTAAGGGATAAAAAAGGAAACCAAGGAGAGAAAAGCTAATGAGAAGACGACTGTAAAACAAGAGTATTATCTGAAGGTGGAATGAGAGATTAAAAGAATGAGCACTGAACTGTTTGTGTAAGACAAAAGATATCAAAGTAAAATGATGGCAACTGTAATATAAGGCCACTATTTGAAGGTGGGGTTAAATAAATGAGCACTAAAATGAATAAGACAGACAACATTCAAATGCATGTTAGACACCTTCTTCTCTTTGGCTAAATAATGTGATACAATGATATAGATTGCAGCAGTGTGCAACAAAGTGAACTGCTGGGTGAGCACCAGCAGCCAGTGGCAACTCATTTAAAAACAATAAACCAAACTCAAATGGGGGATTATCCACACACACACACACGCGCACGTGTGATTATGCCTATGCTGTTCAGCATGAACATCTGTAAAATTGAGACAAGTTCTGCCAGGCCTATTGATAACAGCATCATTGTGTATACATTATGGTGACTGAATGATCAAAGTTGCAGTTTACAGCTCAACCTGCCTGGAACCACTTTGTAACTGACCTACCATAAGGAGTCTCTAGTCATATGTGACTGTAGATTACCAATGTGGACTTTACTGCCAACTATAGCAACTGGTAGCTAAGTGGTTAGACTATTGTGTTGCCAAAGTTGAGGGCTCAAATTCAATTCCCAGTTGAGGTCAGCTTGATTTGGCACACTTCCCTGGAATAGTTTGTTCTCATTTTTTTTCTTCACTAGCTAGTTGTGTAAGGTTACTTCCACAAACAGAGGGTTGTAGTAAGGATTTTCCTGTCAAAGTCTAAAGTGCCAAGTGCCTCTGTTCAGGACAGGCAATGCTCTCTAGCAGACAATGTCACTTTGCTCCTTTACCAGGGCTGTCTCCAAAGATTTTCTCTAATGTATTGCTATGCAACACAGCTACTAATGTTGCAAAAATTCTACCTGCATTTTAATGCCATAAACATGTATGTATTTCAAAATTCATGTTTTTACACACCATGTAATTTTTTAGACTGCATGTATCATGCTCTTCATAGTATGTATTTTGGTCACTCATAATAATTTTGATAGAAAATATCCAGATTTTTGTGCTCTCTGTCTCTGTGTGCTGCATGCATGTGTACATATTTACATACATTTTCAAAAAAATTTTATACAGAATTCACATTAGTAATGTAAGCCCTCAAAATCATTTTATTCCATAAATCATAAATAAACACATTTTTATAAGATTTGACTAGATTAACTGAAATGCATTTCATTTTACGGTTATTTGACAATGATCTCAATCCAGGTTCACAGTCACTGTATCAGTGGAAGTTCTTCTGGAGCCTTAAAATTATGTTTTGCCACAAAATATAGTGGGAATATTACAAATTTAACCCTAAATTTTTGTTTGTTTGTTTCTATCTAAAGCTTATCCTTTCAGTCAAGAACTGTATTGATAGAGTGCAAAAATGTCTAAAAAACTAAAAAGCCTTAGACAAGTGACTCTTCCAAAATGCTAACTTCTGCCTAATTCTGATTATTTCCAAGTCAACTTTTAAGTTCTGCCATTTTGTCCTGGACAAAACCAACATTACAATTAGCAAAATCTCAAGCTCTCATTTATTCTTATACCAATAATTTGTACTTACAGTCGACCCCTGCGTAATCGCGGTTCGGCATTCGCGGCCCCAGTTATTTGCAGAATTTTCCTTAGAACCTAATTAATAATTGTTCGTGGAAACCCCTGCATATTTGTGGAATTGTAAATATCTTCTTCGATGTTTTTATGGCTGTTTTATGGCAATATATATTTTTTTCATGCTTTTTAACGCTAAATTATTAATAACAATATAATTTACTAATTTTGTAATATAAATACTAATGTAAATTCAGAAAAATATCAATATAAAATAAATGCTATTGGCTGGAGGTTTAAAAGTAGCCAATCCGAGAGCGTTATTCATTTCTCCTTGCTGCTGATTGGCTGCTGCCCACGAGGTGCTGTCTCAGGCAGATGCAGTCCAGCAGTACCACATCATCCCAGTTTACCGTAGCTATCTCAAGTTTTTCGCTAACTGTTTCTCTGAGTGTTGTATTTTTTTATTAAATTATTATTATATATTTACTTATATTTTTTTAATTATATTTTACGTTATATTTTGACATTTATAGGCATTTATAGCCATTTTTATGGACCATGTCCAATATTCACGATTTTCACTCTTCGCGGGTGCTCTAGGAACGTAACCCCCGCGAATACCAGGGGACAACTGTATTTGGTTTTAACCTATTTTATTTTTTTACCTTACATTTTAATCTCATTTGATTCACCAGTTCAAATAAATCACTAGAATCAATCACAATGACAAAGATGTTTTAATTTTTCCACAGATTATAGTTCTGTGATGTCATGACTTTAGGGAACATTCCTCAAAAGCTAGTTTCACTAATATACAATCAAAATTTTAATAGTTCATGAGGGGATGATATTGATAGTAGAACATCAGTCAGATATTCCTGCTGGTCAGGCAAGTTAACTTCTGTGGTTGATGAATGACCTAAAGTGGTTATAGTGATATCTCTCCCACATGCGCTAAACACTCTGATTCTGCTTTTTATTACAGAATAAGTGGCATCCAGTGGTAGACCAATGAGCTGCTAAGATCAAGGACCTGAGTTCAATTCCTGCAAAGGACCATCTCAGTTTGGCATCGTACCTTTCCAGCATGGTTTTTCTTGCTCTTCTCCATCAGCCAGCCAGCTAGCCAGTCACGTGGATTTCCTCTGGGAACTCCGTTTCCTCCCACATCTAAAAACTGAATAGTAGGAATTTTCCTGCCAAACTCTATGTGGCACAAGACTGGCAATGTTCCTAGTGGACAATCATGGCACTATGTTTCCTCACCAAGGTTGTATCCCTTGTAGACATCATTAAAAAAAAAAAAAGAAAAAATGTATTTAATTATTTTCCCTCCCTTCCTCCTCAGACAGTATTACATCAAGATACTGCTGTACTGAAACTGCAGACATTAATTTAAACTTGTCTAAAAGGCATTTGAGTTGCCCACTCATTTTGACATGCAGGTTTAGAGGTACAGCAGAAAAAAAATACAAAATGATTTAATACATAATAGTTTCTTTTTAAAATAGCTATTTACAATATAACACACATGTTCAGAGAAGCAATTAATTTAATTAAAGCAGCTTAGTTGTGTTTTTCTCTAAAACAATAAAATAATATTAGATTTGAAAATAAGCAGTTTTTTGTTTATTTATTTTATTGTGAAGTGATGCACACAAATCTGAGAAGAAATTACTACAAATTTTATTCTTCAGTTCTAACATTAGAAATATATTTATTAAAATAAAAATAAAATTTATTTTAAACAGTTTCTTCCCTGAATATTGGTTATGTTTTATGAAGTTGTAAATGCAACAAAAGTTAAATAGTTCATTGTTCACGTGTAGAAAATTTGAGTGTAAATTTTGCTGGGAAGAGTTATCAATGCTTTGAGAAAAAAAATTATTCAGACAGCACACTCAGAAAATGTTATGATATGTGTGTGTGTGTGTGTGTGGCATTAAATTGCAGCAAAGAACTAAAAATAAATTTATCCGAATCAAATGATACTCAATATACTTGGACTAGACAAACTGTAAAATGCTTAGTATTTTTAACTTTAAGGTTTACATGGAATTGCATGATCAAGTGAACATTTCCCATTTAAGCTTATTCAAAGTTGAGTTTAAATGACCCAGTCATTATACTGAAATTACAATATGCAGTAATTAAATAAAATCACAGGTACTGTATTAGATCTTAAGAAAGACCACTCTAAATTATTTAGAAGAAAGGGAAAAACAACAACGATACAAACTTCAGCTGAAAAAAATATATATTGGTCAGAGGAAAATAAAAAGCAAACTTACTAAAGCTTCAAATACAAATTTCCTTCCACAAATATGACAGGGCAATCTTTCATCTTGCTCACTATATGCTTCAAATAGAAAAGCAAAAAAAAATACAGATTTACAAAGCAAAAAAGAATTTTCAGATAAATATGACAGGTAAGGGAAACATCTGAGTATAAGATATGGAAAGTTTAAAAATTTATTCATAACTTAATAACTGGAAAATGTCCCACTAAAAATCTGTCAAAGAAAATTTTAAAAAAAAACAAAATAATTCTGATAGATATATATTTATATATTGGTTCAGATCCAATAATGGTCAGTTTTGTTGATCCAAATATTGAAGTTTTAGATGCACTAAGTATGGAAGAGCGACACATTCATTGAAATATATAAAAGAGCTAATCATCAACTGTTTTCAAGATAACAAAAGATGTTCATAAAAGTTGTTGGTTGCTGCCTAGATGAATGACAAGGTTACTAAAATGTTGCTTCAGAAAGGAATGACAGCAGTACTGTGATGTACAAACCATCTGAATGTTGATAAAAGACAGTTTTTGATTTGGAAAAAAAGGGGGTAATAAATTGTCTCAAAGAAGATTTAGATTGGCACTATCCATTGAGGAAAATATTTATAAATTTCCAAAAAATTTTGCTACTTTTTGTTAAATTTTGGAGAAAATGCTCTCAATGTTTCTTTAAAATAGCACTTTAAAATCTGTGCAATTATGTGACTTATTTTTACTTTCTGACAGTCAAACAAATAAGCTATTGCTATCATTAAAATCCAAAAGATCATCTTTATGAAAGGTATACTATTTGAATAATGTATTCTCAGGCTACATGACCACAGCTGTAAAGCTATAGGGAAAAGGAAATGCACTCAAAAGTGTCAATGCCACTGGACTTAGGGTCTAAATAAACAAAACCAAAATCTTAAAACAGAACCCCCCCCAGAAAAAAAAAAAAACATGGATTTCCAAATTTATTTAATAAATAGAGACCAAAATTATCAGTATAAAAGGTAGGCAGACTCCGAAATCAGCATTTTTCTAATACTGGTAACAAGCCCATATTTATCTTTCCCAAAATCGTCAGTGGTTTGTGCCACAATTTTCGCGAAGGGACGGGAAAGCCGTTGGTTGATTCAGTTTGTTGTGTTTAAACTGCGTCGTTGCGTGCGATTACTAAGACTCAAAAAAAAAAAAAAATTCTCTGGATTTAATGCACCTCTAACTTTTCCTACCGTCTGGATGTTGTCAAATAAACTTCGATTCGGGTGGGTAAGCGGGGTTGGTTGGTTGGTTGGGGTGGGGTTTGTGTATGTGTAACGGGGGCCGACCGACCGACCGACTCTCAGATCTGTCTCCAGTAAACTAACACCTCCCTGTTTACACACACAATTAACTGTCGAAATCAAAATTAAGATTTCTTTTTTTAAAAAAGTCAAGAGTTTTTAGAATATGCATAAATCTCTTCTACTGAACGAAAACGCTTTGAAATTTTGAAAGTTCAGAAACGGGGCTCGCTCACCTGCGTCCATTTTGTTTGTCGTAACGAGCTGGTCCGCAGAAAAATAAAACAGTTTTTGTTGTTGTTGTTGTTTTTTTATTATATATATATATATATATACACACACACGTTAAATGTTAGCCTGAAAATTTAATTTATAATATTTAAATAAATTTTTTAAAAAAAAAAAAATACAAGTTATTAATTTGCTTAAGTTGTTATTTTCAAGAAATAATTGATAGTGCGAGTCTGTAATGTCTTCTGCTGTAGAGCAATTCTTGTGTTCTATTACAGAAATCCTAATCAAAGACGGCCGGCGTCTGGTGAAAATATTCAATTATAAGGTAAAAAAAAAAAAAAAACAACAACAAAAAGCTATTGTGATTTTTTTTTTTTTTTTTAAATTTGTATTTTTAGGTCTAGAAGACGAAGAAGAGATACTTGGGGTAGACCTCCTCCAGGTACTACTACTCCTACTACTCCTCCTCTCTGGTTTTACCCCTTCCAGGGTAACCAGGTACAACAACAGAATAACCTTAGTAATACTACATTCAGTGTCTGCCTAATTAATATCTAGAATGTGGGATACAGACGGTGTTCGTTCCATTTCTATTGTTGCTTCTTTCCTTTGTTGTTGTTGTAAATATTAGTAATCACGCAGTTAGTGGTTTACCTTTCCCATTGACTGGGGAAGAGACTCGCACTCGGTTTCCAGTTTTATTTCATTAAAAAAATTTAAAACCAGATTTCGATTTCAAAAATATTTTTTGGAATTTATATATATATTTTTTTTCCATATCTTTTTTACTAAAACAAACGAGCTGTCTATCCCCGGTTGGTGGGGGGTGGGGGGCGGTTGAATAGGTTTGTTCTCTTTTGTTCAACAGGGAACCTGGCTGGGGCAGGGGTACATTACAGAGAACGAGCATAAAAAAACTATTTAAAAGCTAGGAAACATCAGGAAATGGTGAAGCTGATCAGGATTTAAGTGAACTTCATTATGAGATAAAAAACATTTATCATTGCTAAATCCCCCCACACACACACATGGATTAGTAAAAAATAATTTTAGTATTCTTGAATTTTGAATTCATAGCATGCCTGCATATATGTGTATGTTTAATAAATCCGATTACTCATATAGAATAGAGTATACTACAATAACAGTGGTAGAAGAAGAGAATGATTTTAAAGTAATATGACAAATAGCACCTTAAGATTTCAAAGACAATGTGAAAGTGTGTATTTCAGAATCAGTATGGTCTTGATTATGATAGTTCATACTATAAATAGTAACACTTCAGAAGTTCTAGTTCTTCTGTATATTAGTTGGATCTTTTAGTATGCAGTTCAGGGAGCCTACCTATGTTGTACAAAGGATAATGTTTTGAAAAAGTTTAAAGGTTTACTAGGATATTATATTCTCAGTTGTGAAAGAAAATGACAGAGTGCTAGGTTGCCTAGTTTTGTTTAGAGACATTTTCACAGTAATATGCTTTATGTTTTAAAATATTTCCTAGAAAGGAACACAAAATTACACAGATTTTTCAATACTAATGACACACTGTAGATTACTAGGGATCAGAAGTATAGGATAGAAAAGAAATGTTCATGACTAAATAATCTAACATTACAGGATTTTTGTTATTGTCTTTTACTTTGCAACAATATTTGTCCATCGCTAATGGGGCAGATCTTTCACCACAGATTCCACTTGACCCTTATTTTTTTTAATTTGCAGCTAGAATCACATTATCCTATAATGACCATAGATTTTTAATGCAAACTTCATTTTAGAATGGCCTTCATTAAACTATGTAAAAGAAAATTTTAAGACCAAACAAAAATAAGTTATTTCTGTAAATGGTACTTTAAAAAGGTGGGGGCAGCAGAGGGACCTTTTTTTCCAGCTTTATATATACACTGCTAATCAACATTTTATAGTTAATAATAATTAGCACAATCTCTAACTATGGAGGTAGATGTGCAGAACTTTTTTTCAAGTGTGTATGTATATATATATATATATATATGTACACTCACACATATAGCACCTTGCATTAATAATCTGACCACCCAGCTGTTGTTATTACAATATGCTGTTAGTTTGTTGCAGAAAATGGCAAATAAAGAGAAATTCTATAGTTAGTACTTGTCCTACTATCTTTTGCAGCACTGTAAAAATTTGTTTAGAACTGAATCAACAATATTTTGTATCAGGGATTAATCTAGATTTCTCCTACCTCCATGTGAAAATTTCCTTTCATTCCACCATATTTGTAGGAAATGGATGAGCTTCTCTCAGCTGATGATTCAGGTGCTTTATTAGATTCATATCAGGGAAGAATTTAATGTATTGATTCCTCTTCCAGACTCTGGTCATATGAGAAGTATGCCATGGCATCCTCCTCAAGAATATGTGCATTGAATCTTAGGTTGCCTTGTTGAAGCATTGGTATGAGATGTGTTTAAAAATGACTATGTACTCAGCGGAATTGTGATATTCTTCAACAAACACAATTCTGTCTTTTTGCCATGTTGCCAGATTGTAGCCCACAACACAATCAACTGCCATACTTGACCATAAGATTATGATACTGAGCTTAAAGGTTTTTGTTTTTTGTTAGGTCTTCTCCAAACCCAGGTATAACCTCCAGATGAAAACTGCTGAAATGTATCTGAGATGAGTACAAACCACCAATACTTGAGGGTTTTGCCAGGCTTCTTTTCTGACCAAACCTTTCAACGTTTAATTCCTGTTGCCAGAAGGGTTTTATTTGTTATGTACTAAAGACCCTCTGTAACCAAGTTGGTGGAAATGTTGGACTGTTTTTGTATTTATTTCTGTTGCGTAGGCAATATCAGCAAGAGAATCTTGTCAAAGTGTTTTACATGCTGAGTAATAGCACGTTTTTGTTTTGATGTCATTGTTTGCAATAGCAGTGACATTTGCCTTCACCATAACATTGGCTACAAATCCAGGAAAAATCTTGCAGTCTTTTGGCAATCTAACATGAATCTCAGACCACTCTCTAAACCTATAATATGGTGTTGGGTAAATGGAGAAATATTGTGGGATCCATTTGTTTTCGTCATGGTAATAGTGCACACTGGTTAATGACCCACATAGATATCCAATGTATGCATAACCATACTTGAAATATGTAGACTTGGTAACATTTTTTCATTTATGGAGGTGGCCAAATTAATATACACAGGGTTGTTAGAAAAAAGTATACACATTTTTCATGCACTACCAGACAAAGGCATTTTGTTTTAACATCAAGACATGTTTCATTTGTAAGCTCAGATGAGTGTACGATGCAACACAGTATATCCTAGACATATTTTTCCATTGTGTGACAGAAATGATGAGTGTGAGGTTGTCCTTTGATAGCACAAGCAAATAATAAAGAAGTACTGAAAATTTGAGAATGTTGCCAAGGTACAGCATGCGTGGACATGCGAGTATGAATCATTGCCACCAATTCATCTTACAATTGTATGATTGAGGGACATTTCAAGGCTAAAAGCATTGTACAAGAAATGTGAGAAACTGGTAAACCTGCTAGGGGTCACAGTGTGGATAGGTATTTCTCTTTCCATGATCTTATTGGGCTATTCTTCATTGACATTGGCAAGTGACCACCATCTCAGTCTTTTTATCAGCAGCATTGCCAGGTATTGAGACCTTGTATGGCAATGAAGAATGTTTTACCAGCAAGATGGTACTCTGAATTTTATTGGGATGTTTGAGCATTTTAACATAAACACTTTACTTGGAGATGGATAGAATGATGCTGACCTGCCGAATACCCATCACACTCTCCAAATCTCATACCACCAGATTTTTTCCTGTTGAGTGTGTTGAAGGACAAGGGATATACCACAAAACTAGCTACCCTCCACAAACTCCAACAGAAAATTGAAGATGCTTCAACAGCTATTTCTGTGAAAAAACACTACTGCATGTCACTCCTTCATCAGATTAATGCTTTTGTGATTCTAGCAGTGAAAATTTTGAACAATCTAGCAATATGTCTTTGTTTGCTAGGCTACAAAAAAAAAGTGCATACATGTTTTGGGGGGCACTGTGTGTGTGGGTGTGTGTGTGTGTGTGTGTGTGTGTGTATATTTTAATTCTATGAATAAATTAGGGTTAGTCAGGTTTCCAGAAACTTTGTTGTTGCTAAACATAGATATTAAGGTAGGGCTCCTCAAGTTTTAGGAAAGAATTATACATACTATTCACTTTTCATTAAGATTTATATATTAAAATTCTGTCATTTTGAAAATTTTCAGAGTGAAGAAATTTTTAATTCTGAAATCATACTGGTACCTCAAGCTGTTTTGGCTGATAATACACCTGTGTCTATTTTATTATTCACTAAATTGTATTCAAAAATATTTCAGGATTAGATTACAGATCTAAGTCTCTGAATCTAAATCTTTCAGAAAATGTTTGGAACATGCTCCAGAATGCAGGTTTAACTTGTTCGAGGACCACCTAGGAGACCTTGTAAAATCCTTGGCAATACTACCTAAGAGTGGACTGGCTTGTATTCTCTAACATTATGTAAGGTATTTTTTTCACTGAATGTACCAAAAATGTAGGGTGTGAATAATGTATGTATAATAAGGTAGTTTTCTGCAGTTTACTTCAAACATCTACATTTTTTTTTATAGTAGTAGCAGGCATAGTGGCTAACAACGCTTAACTGTTTCATTACAATAAAGTGAATGTTAATGTTTCAAAGTTTTAGAATTTGTAATGCTTCAACCTTGAAAAACTTTGTGAGAATGATTACAAAATGTGAGTATTTTTTTTATATATGAGGGTGTTTCAGAAAATAAAGGCAATATTTACATCAGTGCTTTCCATGTGTGACAAAGCAGTAAACACCATGCCACCAAGCGATGTTGATGTACAAGTATTTAAAACACCCTCTTGTTCACATGTGTCACTCTTGGTGCTAGTGAGCAAGTAAATAATGGCCACACAGTTGTCAATGTGCATTAGAGAAGAGCAGCAATCTGTAATTCATTTTTCTGAGGGCTAAAGGTGTTTTGCTGACTAAAATCCACCAGAGAATGTTAATGCAATAGGGAGCAAACTGTATGATGCAAAGAAAAGTGCATGAGTTGGTGGATGGGTTTTTAAAATCACTGAACCCCAGTAGTGGATGAAGATCCGCTAAGATGCCCCAGGAATGCCACCACTGATGAAAACATTGGCATAGTGAATACAGCTCTGCTGTAACCAGCAAGTGAGTATCGATGAACGTGTTAACATATTTGGCATAAGTGCAAGCAGTTTCCATGCCAATATCCATGAAGAGCTTACAGAAAATGTGTATTCATAGGTTCCCAAAGTAATTGGCAAACATGCATAAAAATAATTGTGTGGATGTCTACCCAACTTTTACAATGTTACCAGTATGAAGGTGATAAGTTTCTTCTCAGTATTGTCATCGACAATGAAATGTGGATACATCATTTCAATCCAGAAAGCAAAAGACAGAGAATGCAGTCGAAACATCCAACATCCAAGGTTAAAGATTTTTCAGTGATCATGAATTCAAGCAGGCAGTGGTGCAGTTGGGATTTGAATAGCAACCAAAAAGCTTCTACCAGAATGGTATCAAGAAACTTGTAAATAATTGGTCTACATGTGTAGTAAAACAGGGGACTGTCTTGAGAAGTGATGCAGTCTAATAATTACTACCTGGTCAGTCACTTGTTCTATTTATGAATTGCCTTTACTTCTGAAACACTTTCATATACATAAAGTCTGTTTGCCAAAAGTTTTGTTTTTTCTTGGATAAACTTTAAAAAATGATTGTTTAAAGTTTTTTCTGGAGGGAACACTGGCACTGTACATTTTTTAATTTTTTTTTTTATTTTTTTTTTAAGTCAGACAAAGTTAACCAAGCATGGAGTTTGTAGAGTTTGTCAAGACCCCAATGGTGGATAATGTAACATTACACAAGTCATTCAGCTCACCTGTTGAAGGAACTTTGTGTGTTACTGGACATCATCTAATTTTATCATCTCGAAAAGAGCATAAAGAAGAACTTTGGGTAGGAATTTGTAACTCAAATGAATTTAACAAAAATTGATTTTAAAATATTTTTTTTAAAACTCATATATTGATTACAAGGAATGATGTCTGATTTTGTAGACTATTAGTGGCTGGTAGTTATAATCACTGGTGTTACTCCTTTTAGATTATTTCATTGTCTGTATAATATTTTTGTGTTAATCAGATTTTGACAGTAATATGCTTTTTATATAGGTTGATGTAAAACTATTGATATTGACACACTTTTTTGAGTATCTCACAGTTGCCTGATCTCTGTGGAGAATGTAAAGCAGTTTTTAGTAGACTGAAAAATGCAATAAAAATAATGGAACAAAGGTTAATCTAAAGAAATGATACTGACAAAAGGTAAAAAAGGTCTGTTTATAAATGAAAAATTTTATCCTAGATTAGCCCAAACAATTTTTTGTCAGAAAATAACTTAACCGCAAAATCAGGGCTGTTTATGGATTTTTAAGTTGGTAATAACTTTATTTATCATTTAATTTAACCTTTCAGCTTTTGCACAACAGTGTGGACAGTATAGAGAAAAAGCTGTCAGGTGCTGGAGGTACACTGACCCTACGCTGTAAGGACTTTACTGTTATCTACCTGGACATACCCTCAGCAGAGGATTGTTTGAACATTGCCAGCTCTGTAGAACAGCTGTCCAATATAGGTTTGTTTTCTAGGCTTTTATCTTTACATACACTCAGCCAAGACCTAAGATCAGTTAAGCAGTTTTGTTTTTCAAATCTAATGATACCAACATTAGAGCTGCAGCATCAGATTCATGATACCATTATTTTGCAGTACACACAATTCATCAAAATCTTTTAGGGTTAATCCTGACTTCTTAAAATTTCTATCAGCCATCTTTTCTCCCAATCTCTAATTGATCAAAAAAGGTGAAAGATTTATTTTTAATGTCTTGGGTAATACTGGTTAAATGTTTTTTTTTTTTAGTATTTAATTATTTTTAAGTCTTTATTAGAAGAAAAAAAGTTATGCTATCTTTCTTTTGCCCCATTTAAAAATTTGTATTTTCAAGTTGGCAGCAAAATTAAAGTGATTTGTGTGAAATATTAAGTGATAATTTTGTACTTATCTGTTTTGCTACCTAATATCTGAAGTAAATTTTGTTTTCAATATTCTTTGTATTTGAAATATTAATTTATTTCTGATTTTTAATTTATTCAAAGTTTAGAAAATGTTTTTCACTTATTTATTGTAGCAGATGTTATTTATGTGGAAGTAGAAGTTGATCAGAGAATAGCTGGAATCATTACATACAGAGAACTAATAAAACAAAAACATTACTTTGTCAGTGAATATCAATTTTGTGACTTTTTCAAATTATGAAGCCATTGACTGGAAATCTATTTAATGAAGGATCATCAGCCATAAAAAATATTCTTGGTTAGCATAAAGACATTGTGCTACATAGTCAACAACAATTTAATCAAACTTAAATTTTTTTCAAATACAACCTATTGAGATTTCATAAAATTCACTGAGGCTCTGTTATCTGATTAAGTGAGTAATTGAAACTTTACTCCAGACACAGGAATTTACATATACATAAATATGAAATACAGTGGTCCACATCTTACATGCTGTACAAGTTAACTACTCATACTGTCTACATTTGGAGTTGGTGTATAGCAGATGCAACCAATGAATTCTAATCCTGCACAGACATTTTCTGTAGGGTTTCTTTTAACTGACTGACAATATTGACATTTAATAAGGTACTTAACATATTTATGTTCTTATATTTAGACAATCCAAGAAACATTTTTAGTACATTATGATATGATATATATATACAATTTGTTACTGGAAGTTGTCACATAATTTCATTAGAATTGAGCCATATACATAGTAGCTAGCACACAGTTTGTTTGAAATAAAGTTAAGTTGACCTCCACAGAATACACATGTATTTTGATCAAGATTGCATTTCCCTGCACATAAAACTGCTTACATTGTTTTGCACTTTTATCATCATCTGACAGATTATTTGAAATGAAATGCCCAAGTTATTTAATTTTGCCAATCTCTTTTAGGTACTTTCCATTCAGCATAAATTTAGGTGAAGTTCTTTTTATTATTGCATTTGTTAGTGTTAAAAATTAGGCTCTCAAATTGCCACTAAAAACTCTTATCTATTTCTACATTATTTTAAATTAGAAAATTGTGGGAGAAAAAACATCAATATTATTAGTTTCAGTTGTTTACAGAGCTATCTTCTATTTAAAAAATCTCATCTCTTCAAACCATCTATCCAGTGCATTTTTCACATATAATTATTCTGTTATACTGAATATGTGAAACAACCAAATAAAATTCTTGTGACAACTTGCCAAATCACCTGTCTAGAATTTATTATTATTCTTTTATTTAATCTGTCTACCTAACACATATCTGTAGTCTGATTTCTAAAAATTTTTTATACTCACTTAATTAAATATTTGCTTCTTCAAAAATAATTTACCACATGATTTTATTTCTTTTTTGGTGGACTGACCACTTAGTGGCAGAAACCAATAATAAAAGTGTGAACAACATGTGTCATCTTAACTGTACATTACATTATTTAGTTTAGTTTTAGTTATAAGACATGAAGCCATCATGGCTTATACAGTCATGGACAAGTTGCATGCAATATTTGTACTTTTTATATTTTTGAAAATGAAAAATTTGAGGAAATCTGTCAGTTAAATAAGTATGGCAAGCAAATTTAATAATATTGAGCATTTTGATAAATAGATGCCAAATTAAAACAAGAATAAGCTTTTATGATTGCCAAAATTAAATTAACGTGAATTGATAAAAATTGTCCCCTGATAGTTGCCATTTATTGGCACTATATTCTAATGTACATGTTTGTTTATATGCGATAATTCAGTGTGCAGTGACAGTATAAATTTAAACAGACTTGCTCCATACAGTGACCATATATACTTGTCATTTGCATGAGGCACCAGCAGTGTTCCATACCTTTGAATATATTACATAGGCATGAGACAAGTATATCAAAAGCAACTTTTAGCTATGTGATTTCACTAATGTGCAGTTGAGCTCAATCAGCCATACCATATCTTGTAGATCATTTGGCCAATTTATAATTGTTTCTTAAAATATGGGAACATTTCTATACATTCAGACTTTCTTTTCTGTGTTGTTGCAGACATTGTCCAAAAAAAAAAAAATGGAGATTTTCACTGTTACTTTCAGATGATGTGGCTCTCAAGTACCCATTTTTTTATCGTTCACAATTTGAAATCCTTGAAGATGGCTGGCAGGCTTTTCTTCCCCAAGAGGAGTTTAATCGCTTTAAAGAGTGTTCTGACGAATGGAGGCTAAGTTACATTAACAGAGATTACCAGGTGTGTTTTCTTTTAATATTTTCTAATATTTCTGTTCTGAGCAGTTCCCCCTCCAAAACATGAAATGTCTACATCTAGCCAAAAAGAAAATTTGAAAAGTTTCAAATAGCATACAGTTTTTGGATAAATTAGAACTATCTACTGAGTAACTAACTATTTGAGCAGTTAAAATGTGTTGGCTTTATTTCCAGGTTTGCTCTTCATATCCTCATGCTGTAATTGTGCCAAAAGCCATTGATGATACTACTCTTGTTAAGGTGGCTGGATTCAGACAGCATGGACGTTTTCCTGTTCTCAGCTATTACCACCGTGACAGTAAGGTAACCAACTTTCCTGCTTTATTTTATAAAGATTACACTAGTGCTTCTTTTGATTCTGATGGAAATAAGCAACTCTATTATGGCAAGCCAGAATTGTATATAAAGTTCTGTGCTCTGAGATTATTGTTCAGAAATTCTTGCTCTTCTAATTTTCAGTACAGCTGCCACCTTTTACTTCTTATCTGCAAATAACCAGACAGTTTAATTCATATCTTCTGGGAAGGGGTGTGGCAGCTTTTAATAGAGGGAAGATGTGTCCTTACACCATTTTTGGTGGGAAAAAAAAAATTTGTAGATGTGATTTAGTTCCATTAAGAAAAGATATGTAACAAAATTGCATTTATGCAAACTGCATATGGATCCATATTTTACAGAGTGAGAATGATTATCAGAAGAGAAGACAACTCTGAGCCAATCAGAGTTTCTTGGTATTCTATGTAAATTTCATGGTTTCCATTAGTCTGTGTTCAAAGTAGTTGCTCTATTGCTATAAAAGTATGCATACCTATTTGTAGTATTATAATTTATACTGTGGGATTTGTGAAGGATCTTTTGGGAATTAGGTCTGAAAAAGAAAAATGCCTCAATTATATTGAGTGAATGAAAAACAAGATAAAGCAAATAACAATACATACTAAATTCTAAATATTTGTTAGTTAACTTAGAAAGACAAAAACAACAAAAAATAACACCTGTTTATTTATGCTTAAAATGGATGCACAATCACATTGATATCATAGTTATTTGGTCCTTGGTTCATTATTCCTGATGTGTATGAGAAGTTGCTATGGTTGAGGGCCCAAGTTTGAATCCCAGTCTAGACCAGCTCAGTTTGACATAGCTTCCTAGCAGGATTTATTCTCACTCTTCTTCACTAGTATGTGTTTCTTTCAAGCACTCCAGTTTCCCCTCATATCTGAAAATGAATAGTTCTAGTAGGATTTTTTAGAACTTTATTCACTGTGCTGGCAACACTTAAATACTACACTTGTCTTGGATGGACCTGGCCTCCCATCAAGTACTATTTAGACCAAGAGTAATGACAAGACATCTCAGTGCCATCAGCACAGTTCTCATGTGATGTGTGGCTTGCTGCAATGACTTTTAGAGTTTACACAGTTAATTCCATATATTAAATAATAAGTAATTAGATATAAAACAAAAGTAGGTTAGTACCACTAATAAAAGTACCTATGAATCATGCCTATGATCATTCTGTTTCCAGTTCTTTCCACTAATGGTAATCATCCATCTGATTCACATCTACATGTGAGGCAACAATGATTTTATTTCTTAGAAATCTTGAAATATTTTCTTTAGGACTTTATATATTTACCACAAACAATGAAAATAATTTGTTCAGGATCAAAGTGAAACAAAAACTTTCCTATTAAATTATCATCAGACAGGCAACAGTTTTTTTACTGGTACATGTTTAATTATTTTCTTTTTCTTAATTATGTCTTATAATGATAATTATATATGTAAAATTAAAACAAAAAAAAAGTTTTTTAACAAAGCAGTGTGATCATCTAAACCCTTTTAATCACAGTAATATTTTTATATAGTTGCCCTTGATGATGAAGTACTTCTTAAAGCAAGTGAACTTCATTATGAGAAGAAACTATAACAAATTACTGTAGGATGTGTATCCAATTGATCTTTTCTCTACCCTTTATTATTCTACCGTAACATGCCATGTATTACACACTATTGTATATAATATGCGCACCAATTTTTATCTGTAAAACCCCCAAAAACATGTAATTCCCATTATAAAAAGCAGGCGTATTTAGCTCATATTTCAGGTGCCGTCAGATTGGGTCAACCTGAAGGAGAACAGCCATTACATAACAGACAAATGGCCATCTTCAACTTAAAATAAACTGAAAAATGACGACGCCTTTCCTTTAGTGGGGTCATCTGGTATAAACTAAATGTGGAGATATTTTATGGGACATGCATAATAGTTTCACAAAAATCTGAAAAATCCACTCATGTAGCTGCAGTAGTGACATGGTAAACCAAGTAACCAGAATGCACAAATCAGGTTTTTATGAATGCCTCATGTATTACGCCATGGTGTTCAACGGTCTTCGTGAAAAAATTCCATTTCAATTACTATGCCACCCTCGTTTATTACGCCACCTCGCCTACTATGCCATGGCATGGTGACTGAGGTATTACAGTAACATGTATATAAACTCCACATGGGGATAATCTTCATTCAGCCCTTGTTTCTACATACTGTTATACACAACCATGATGCCAACAAGACATATGAGCTACACTGATGCAGATAAACTCCAGATGATCAACTATGAAGATTCAGAGTGAACAAAGCCAATATTAGGTCCTGGCAATGTTATCAGGAGAAGATTGAAGCCATGCCATGTTCAAAACGTGCTGATTGGGGCAAGGGTGCAGCCTATCCCAAGCTTGGAAAGGAGGTGCTTTCCTTTGTCACTGAAAGGTGCATGCAGGATGTGGGGTTTTCCACCACAGAGATCTGCATGCATGCACTTTCTGTCTACAAAATCAAAAAAACTCAATCTTTGCCTGACTTTAAGGCATTTCAGAAATGGTACACACACTTCATGGCTCACAACCATCTGAGCATACGCCGGCAGACCACCATCACCCAGAAGCTACCTGATTACGAAGATCAGCTGTAAAGGTACCAACAGTTTGTCATCAAACTGAGAAAACAACATGACTACCCCTGAGTCACATAAGGAATGCCAACCAGATGCCCATGATGTTCAACCATCCCTACAACAGCACAGTGGCCCCCATTGGGTTGAAGACCATCACCTGAAGATAGCTTGGCCATGAGAAGACCCGCTTCACAGTCATGCTGCAGTGTATGGCTGACGGAAGAAGTAAACTCCCGTCATACATCATCTTCAAGAAAAAGATCATGCCAAGGGACCAGTTCCCCAGTGATGTCCACATCCAGATCCATGCTAAGGGGTGGATGAATGAAGCTCTCATGCATGCTAGACTGGCTGAACACTGTGGGGCAGACATGGTATGCTGCGCTGCAAGCTCCTGTCGCTTGATGCCTTCAGATGCCACCACATAGAGTCTGTGAAGACAGCCCTGAAGACTTGCATGGACCTTGCTATCATCCCCTGAGGTATGACAGCATGCTGCAGGTCATGGATGTAGCTTGCAACTGCCCAGTCAGGCATGGGATCCAGCAGAGGTGGAATACATGGATGATGGAGAGCAAACACACCTTCACCCCCACTGGTCACATGCACCAACCAGACATGCCCACCATTGCCACCTGGATCAGAGATGCCTGTGAAGAAGTCAACCCCAAGACCATCAAGAAGGGCTTCCTCACCGGTGCCATGGACAAAACCGAGATGACATCCTGTGGTCTGAGTTGACGAGGGATGATGAGGTAGTAGAAACATCAAAGGGGCAACAACAACAATATCTACTACGACACAACTGCTACCATGACTGATGAACAATTCTTGCAGTGGATGGAAGAAGACAGCAGGATGAGTTTGATGGGTTTTAATCTAGATGTACATCATATCACTGCATGTTAATTATCCTGTATTATATCTATCAATTTCATCTAATTTCAGTAAAATTGTAAAAAAAAAACAAAAAAAACACATTACTTGTGTTTTTGTTTTTGTGGTTAAATTTTACGTGGAGTTTCAGTATGAACTTGTTCTGTTTCTACCCATTTCGTTGCCAATATCAATGATATTCAACCCAGTGACATTCAATACTCATATCCCCCAAAACACACAAAACAAGACATGAACAACTAACTATCTTTTATTGATATTCAGTCAAATTGCCACATGGGATTTTCTAATGTATACTTATGTATTATTGCTCGCTCATCTGTCACTAGCAGTGGCCCCAGCAATCTGGGAAAAAAGTCTGCGATGTCTGATATGATTATTCAGTAGAATTAGCTGGGGGTGAAGATTTCTCACTTTACTGTTACAATTAACAATGGGGTTCTTCTGTGTAGGCAGTAATGATGAGAAGCAGTCAACCCATGACAGGCACAAATGGACGACGCTGCAAAGAAGACGAGAAACTTGTTAATGCTGTTTTGGGAATTGGGCGAAGAGGCTACATCATTGATACTCGTTCTCAAAGTCTAGCCAAGCTGGTCCAGTCCAAAGGTATGCCTTTCTTCTTGCTTTGGCTGTAGATCCTTTATCATATTAAGGATTTTGATAGAGCTCAACCGGACAGTTTATTTTTCTGTTATGACAGACATACTCTTAGGAATTCTGCAGCTGTACTGAGCAGTAGCATAAAGAAAAGGTTTTAGAAGATTCTCTATAAAATCTAATTTATTAAGTAGAGATAACAGGTGATATATGGTACATTGTATATGTTCTATTTCTCTTATAGATAAAGCAATGGGTCAAGCTTATAAATCTAAAGCAAACAGTCATTCGTTATAATCATGTCTATTTTTACCTCCAGCTTCACAGGACAACTGTCTCACTCTAGCACACTGTTTAACAACTAAATGATCTCATTGTGCGAATGTAAAGTAATTTTCAAAACATACAATTTCTAATGGTTAGAAAAAAGTCAGTTTTTACCATTTGCACACTATCTTTTAAAGCAGAATTATTTATTTTTATCAAAGAAAGATTTTAATTTATACCTTTTTTTGTGTGAAGTTGAATATGAAAAGAGATGGATGATTCTAAAGCACATGGGGGGGAATTGTTTCTATATTAAAAAACAAAAATTGGACAGTTACTAATCTGTTCAATCATTTAAGTCAGCTTAAACTTATGGTTTCTTCTTGTACTATAAATTACATAAATCTACCTGAGAAAATCATTTTGTACAGTTCTGAAGGCAAAAATCAGTAATTAAGACAGATACATAGATTGCATGGATTTATCTGTTGTGCTGATATTGGCACTAAATTCAATTAAATGATGAACCACAGCAGCCTGTTATTTAGTAGTGTTAGATATACATTATTGCTACATTTTTTAAATCTAGGTGGAGGATTTGAACCAGAGGCACACTACTCTCAGTGGAGGAGAATCCATCAGCCAATTGAGAAGAGACAGGTTCTTCATGAGTCACTAATCAAACTTATTGAAGGTACATTAAAGCTCTAAATAAGTCTCATTTAAGATGGGCTAACTGTTTTTCTAAACCATTTTCATTAAAATCTGACCATACAACAACCCTGTTAAACAAGAAAATACAGTACCCATCACCTTTTTGTTTTGTTTTTATGCTTTCACAATTTAAATAAATTACTTTATTATGCTATTCTGATAATTAATAAACTGTGAATGAAAACTTTTAAAACAGTTGGGTGAGCTTCAGAATAAAATTACTGGTAAAAATCAAGTTAGTTCATTTGCCATACCACCTGTAACAGTATCTGGTCAGATCAGCAACTTTGTTAAGTTGCTTCACATTTGTGAATGAACTTCATTTTTATGGCATTTATTGAAATTTGTTTCTACCAAATTTATGTTTATTTGTCTGTAAAGACTATTGTTTCTGTTTCTACTTGACATTTGTAATGAGACCTGTTTATAGATTATCAGGTCACCACCATATTTTCCTGTGATCTTCTCAGCCTAAAATGCTGGTTTTTATACATAAACATGTGAATGATTTTTATAATAATAATTACATGCCTATAATGGCTACTTCAATCATTTAATCATTTGCACACATTTATAATAGTTAACTAGTAGAAACTAACTAGGAGTTCAAAGCCTTGAGTAGGCTCTCTGATCTTGTCATAGTAACTTGCTTGATTCCTGTTTCAGCATGCAATGACACTAGTGCCAGCATAGACAAGTGGTTATCCAAGCTTGAGTCAAGTGGTTGGCTTAGCCATGTAAAGGATGTACTCACTTGTGCTTGCGTGGCTGCTCAGTGCATAGACAAAGAAGGTAAGATAACATCATCTGTGTTGTTTTTAATATCCGTTGCTCAGTGTTTTTTTCTTATAATTTTATAATTAGTAAGCATACTTTTATAAAGTAATAATGTATAACATTTTTACTAAGATTTTTTTGAATCCTTGAATTTTTAAATTTTGAAAATACTTCTTTCTTTGTTGAAGCCATTGAGCTTGTTATGTAATTCCACTGCAGAAATTGGTTTGAATTCTTACTAAATGAATTAAAGTTGTACCACTTGTACTTATTGTCAATGTTCATCTTATGTATTGTGTAGGAGCATCAGTGTTGATTCATGGATCAGAAGGTTTGGACAGCACTCTTCAGGTGACTTCCCTCACACAACTTATCTTGGACCACGACTGTCGGACTGTCAGGGGGTGAGTTGTCACTTGACACAAAATCCTTTCCTTCATTTTTTCTGTATCTTTTTTCTTTTCTTTTGATAACCATCTTTACTTTGAATGAATCAAAGAACATACAGGTAAGAAGCCATTAGTAACAACATCATATTAGAATGATTAAACACTAAAAAGTACCTTCTTAGGTAGCATGGCTCTGGTATACATCATTATTCACCAGTAATTCTCTTTGAATGATAAGAATCTACATTGAATAAATGCTTCAGAGACTTTAACATTTAAGACGATATTTTACTACAGGGTATATGTGAAAGCATAGTTCAAAATAAAATAATATCTTTTGGTTCATGTTATTAAAACTTAATGTTGGTTTACATTCAGTTTTAGTTTAGCAACTCACCATTTTATCAACAGGTTTGAATTATTCGTACAAAACTATGATCTGTTTGGCTGTTAAGATCTGGATGGTTTGCAGAATGTGTACATATTTAAAACTTGTTATATTAACTAAGTAATGCTTGATTACTTTCAGTTTTGGAGTAATAGTACACAAACACCACTATTCATTCAGAATTTAGTTTTATAGAATTTTACATAATTTTATTGTTTACTGTCTCAAAAAATAAACAATTTCAATTGCTTTTTAGCTGTACCACCAAGACAAGAAATACAGAAAGAAAGGGGAGGGTTAATGATTTTCTGATTATAACTCTTTAAAGCATTGAATGCCAAGAATCAGATGTTCTAAAATTTAACTGTTCTTGAATAATAATAATTTTTAGACTAAAATGCATGTATCCAAGATATAGTAGAGAGTTGAGGGTGATTACAACAAGGAACTAATGGGACAAACCAAATTTTTAGCCAGTTTTTCTCTCAGTTGTTCTCTTATCTTTTTCTACCTGAGATGTTCATATTTTTAAATAATAACAAATTAGAAGCCAATACAAAAATTAGGAGTCCAGAAATAACTAACTACCTATGTTAAATAATGACTTTGCCACTGGGTCACCCTCTGTATTATTTGTTGATCATCAGTTATATATCATTGTTGTTTTTTTTTAGGTTTGAAGCTCTTGTGGAACGAGAGTGGCTGCAAGCTGGACATCCATTTCAGGACCGGTGTGCAAAGTCAGCTTTTGCCATAACCAAACAACGGAAAGAGGCCCCGTCGTTTCTTCTCTTTCTTGATTGTGTCTGGCAGGTAAGAAGTTTACTGGGCATTTTGCTTGAGTTTATTAAAACTTTATGATGAATACTGCATCCAACATTAACTTTAAACTCTATAAAGGAGGATATATTATTTAACAATTTCTAATTTTTTTTATTTTAGATCTGGCAGCAGTTCCCATGTTCATTTGAATTTAATGAGGCATTCCTGATCACTCTCTTTCAGCATGCTTACTCTTCTCAGTATGGTGAGTCAGGATACATTCTATCTTCACATAGTCTTTGTAAATATAATACAGAGACCAAAAAACAGTCAAAAGTGAACACACAAAAACACTTTTAATCCAATAAATACAAGAACAAAATGATTTGTTTTAAAACTGAAAGTAAATTATCCTATAAACAACAAAATATTACAATAGTTTTGCTATATTTTTAAAAACTATATATTCAGATGTTGATTTTATTTTTGGAAGGGAGATGAACCATATTTATTTTTTAACTTTTTAAGTTAACAGCTTAATGTGAACTGTGTTGATGCCAACATATCTCTCTCTGTCTCTCACACACACCGGTGATTTGTAATAACAGGTTTTCACTAAACTGTTAACTTTTTGCTTTCCTTCAAATCACACACCTGTCTACATTATTTAAACAACTCAAGACTATTGCCAATTATAAGCCCATTATTGTTTAAATGTACCTTCAGCCTGATAATTAAAATTAGTATTTTAAACAGTTAAAATTTTAAAATGTATTCTTTTAAAACCTAGGTTTTTTTTTGTAGCCACTTTTATTAAAAAATTTTTCTTGCTTAAAAATGAAGTTTGCATTTTTCAATTGAAATAACTGGACATGAAGTTATGTATGGTACTAGAAGTATTACCTCTGCTCCTACTACTTGTCACAAAAATACATTGAGTTTCTTGGCACCAGGAGTATCTAGCTATACTGGTAAAATCTGCTGTTGTAATTAAAATCAAATCCAGTAGTAATAATTCACATGATAAAACGTCATCACTACTAGAAAAAAAACCATTGTTCGTCATTTCAGCAGTTAAAACTATTGCTCTAGCTATGAGTAGTTCATTTGTGATGTTAAATGGGCAGCATGTAGATCAAAGGCTGGGAGATAATGCTTGAGTATGCAGGGTTGTATTGTACAAAACAATGATCACTGCTGGTTGTGTATTCTTGTGGTATTGCTTTTGTTGAAAACCAGCCAAATGTGTGTATGGAAATGGCAGAGGCTCATTGAAAGTCATTAGTACAGATATCATAAATGACAGTGGTAAAAACGTGTTAAAAACAGTAGGCAATTATTTGTATGGTTAAGAAAACAATAGTAATGGGTTAATTGGTTTCAGTTGCATAAATGCATCCTTTCCTGCTAATCATGGGGCAGTGAATACATTATGACAGTTACCAAACAAAAATATTTGCTTTCCCTAGTCTCCACATAGCCGAATATTAATTGTTTTATTTGTATTTTTAGGGACTTTCCTTTGCAATAATGAGTTTGAAAGAAAACAACAACAACTGGATTCTCAAACAGTTTCACTTTGGTAAATATTTTTTTTTTTTTAAGATTTCTGGTGATTAGCAAAGTCAAATATTCAAAAGTATAAAAGAAAAAGAATTTTATTTTTCAAAAGTTCAAAAGAACTAATAAGTAGAAATGACCACTATTTATTCTCATTTTTTCAGGTCTTTTGTAAATCGGCCAGAAGTGCTGCAGAACTTCTTGAACCCCATGTATGATCCAAATCAGTCTGTTATCTGGCCATCAGTGGCTCCCCAGAGTTTGGTATGTCAGCCATTCATTCATCTTATACAAGGAATGCTAACATTGATAAAATTATCTTTGTTTACATCTAACCTGCCTACTCCACACTTTGAATTAGGAGGTATTCCATTATAAGAGATTCCAATTTTTGTTACATAATAATGTTACAAATCTGTCTTTTTTATCTTTCGTTTTTAACAACTTCAATTTATAGAAAGGAGTGGATTATTTGTGAATGTAGTGTAGTTGTTTTTCTTCTTGTTTCTAAAGAAATTTCTTAGAAAAATGGTTCAAATAAACCATTCCTTTTAACTAAATTTCTAAAAAAAAGAGTGGAAGCAAACCAAAATATGGGTTAAATATGAAATAACTATTGTTTAAAAATGTAATGTTAAATATTTACCATATTTCCAAATAAACAGTATCAAGTGAGGATGTTGGTTTTAGGTTGATACATTTTTTGGCAAATTTATTTTTAATTAAACTTGAATAATGGATTATCAAATATCAAAGAACATAATGCTATAATTTTTTTCATTTTTCTGTATAAGCTACAAATAACAAATTTATTGTAGAAAGAGTCAAACTGAAAACTGATTTGAAAAGTTTTTAACAATTTCTTATTGTTCTAAAGCCAAGTTGAGATACCTACATGCTAACATGGCCATACCTGTCATTTTCCTGGTAAATTTCTTGGTTAACAGCTTCAGAAAATGAGCATTAGAGTAAAATGCTACCTTCAGGGGTAATTTTTGTGAGAACTCAAGCAGAACATTGCCAGTTATCTAATGCTGGTTATGCAGTAAATATGGGAGGTAAAATTTACTAGTATGTTTGTTTTAGTTTATCAGTCAGTCAAGTTTTACAGATAGTTTGTAATTACCTTGTACTTTTGGGGAACATTAAACCTGAAATTGTTGTTCTGTATCAATATGAATCAGAATTGCAACAATGGAGTGAAAATTTGGTATCAGTAGATTCCTGCCATGGATGTACTGACAGAATATTGGCAACACAGCATGCATGCTTTGTTTGTTTTTTATTTTATTTTTATTTGATTCTAATACTTATACTCTTGTGATAAACTTTATTTATTAATTTATTTTATGTACTTTTTGTCACATCATTTATCACGATTCAGAAATTCAATTTTCCCAATCTTAGTAAAAAAAAACAGAAGTAAACAAAAGTATATAATCACAAATCTTCTTCCATACACTCAATTAGTGAAAATCTTTCATTGATAGAGAGGTATTGGAGTCAGTAGGTAGTTAATAAAATTAGTAATGATATATATATAAATAATAACTCTTCAGTTTTTAGTCTATTCAATTTTACATTTATAGAATTGAATTTAGTTTATAGAGCACTAGAATTAGATTCTGCTGAACAAGAGAGAGTCTGTGGACTGCTAAGATTAATTTATGCCTCTGTATGTTACAATTATATTACATAGGGAAGATAAAAACAAAGAAATCTGAATGATGTTGAAACATTTTTTCTAGTACCTGTTTACAATAATAATATTTTGGACTTTTTCTTGTGCCTTTTACTAATAATGCATGATGATATACTTGTACACTCAAGGGAGATAAGCAGCTATCATTGTTTACTTTGTCAAATTAGTAACACTGAAATCCTTATTTAACATGCATAACAAGAATGACAATCTATTCAGGTAACTGTAAATAAAACAATGTAGACATTGTGATGGGTTCTTTTTTTTTTTAGTTTTACATATAAACTTCAAACCATTTTAAAATTCTGAAGAGCTTGAATCCTTTTAGCATTTTCTTTTTTAAATGAACGACTCCATACCTGCTGGCATATTCAAGATAGTGTCAAACACATTGTTAGCAATGACATTAGATGCTGTTGAATTTTATCTTAATTGATGTTTTAGATCTCATAATCAGCACACATTTTACTGGGCGCCACTCCACTTTTCCCATATTGTTTTTTAAACAGATGCTGTGGTCTTCATTGTACCAGAGATGTGTTGTTGATAACCGTCCTAAAAAGGAAGTATGGGAAGAGGTGAAAAGAATTCAGCAATATGACAAAGAAATGCGATCAAAAGTTTCACGGCTAAGGCGGTAAGTATTAGATTATAAAAAGCTTCATCGCCTTTATGTTTTGTTTAATTTTTTTGTGCTAAACTAAAACAACTTTTGTTATTGTTTTCCTGTTCAATATTGAAGACCTTTTGTCCACCATACAGAAGTTTACTCTTAAGTACATACCTCAGTGCAATCTTTTTCTTCGCTTTCTCTGATAACTTTTCACAAAGAGTTCTTCCTTTGCTGAACATTGCATTTGCAGTTATGCTTGCCATTCAAATGTGGGTTGTCTATAAGATGAAAGAGTTGCCCCAGAAAATCTGAAAAAATTATTTTTGTTTCATGGAGCAAAAGTTGGCTATTTCTAACAAAACAACAAATTTTTGAATGATTTTGTATGTTTCAGTAACTGATGCACACTGAGGAAACTCTAGAACATAACTGAAACTTTACATGTAATTTGCATCAGAATGTAGCAAAATGTCAGCTGGATATATAGTATAATGTTTTGATCAACTGGGGAATATGTACATTTCTAAAAGAAAATATAAGCAGGCTGTCTGACTGATACGGCTTTTGTTTTTGCAAAAAAAGTGGTCTGAAATTGTACAAAATAAAACACTACCAGCTTTAAGGTTGACGTAGATGACGATAACACACTGAATGCTATGCTATTCAGCAGCTTATAAAGCTAATTCAAGGTTCTTTATATCTCATACTAGGCATGTCTTTTGAGGAGCATCAGATAGGTAAAGTTCAATTCTTATCCCAACTCTTTGGTGATGTTATTTCTGAAAGATCTAGTACTTGTCAAAATCATGTTGAGAAACAGTTTAAGCTAGAAGCTTGTGGTGAGATCACCACCACACAGCCAGACAAAGTTATTTGCTCATATTTAATAGGGTTAGTTGCTGATCTTTAAAGCCGTGAAAAATAATAAAAGATTTGGATTTTGACAAAGCTTTGAATAAGTGAAAGTGATTATTACCCTTTGATGTGAATTTATAAAAATAGAAGATGGAATGCCTTGAGCAGGAGTTCCCTGACTTGTCTAATGGTGCTGTTAACCAAAATGAGAAATGACTTGTCACTTTCTTTTTTTCTGGCAACTTTGTTTGTATTTAAAAAACTGAGACATCAGAAAGCTATTCACTCAGCAGAAGTACTTTGGTTGAAAAATTTGTTCTTCATTACTTAGGTGTCTCCCACATTACCTGTGAAGATTTCATCAGATACATATATGTCCTTAAGCAAAGAGAAATATTTGCTGATGGCAAGAATGTTGCAATACTTGTCATAGATGGAATATGCATCTATCTACATGAATATATATATACACAAAAGTGGCATTATACTTTTTAGAAATGCATTTTCTATGTGCAAAGGGCACCACTTTTAAAGCCATTGATACTTGTAGGAACTGATGGCTGTTCTAAACCCATACCATAAAGACAGAAAGATCAATGGTGATAGCATAGCTACTCATGTGATGAAAAGCAAATGCAAAGAAATTCTACATTGGCTTAAGCCCAGAGATAATTTCATTCTTGACTGAAGCTTCCTTGATTACCTAGATTTCCTGTGATATTTGTTTGAGACAAGGATACAAAACTTAAGAAAAAGCATCCTACTATAGAAACAAATAGAGCTATGTAGATTTCTTATCAAGACTAAATGAGTTGTCAGGACTACCATAGATACTATATATATGGAAACCCTTCAATGTCTTGTCCAATATAATTTCTTTATATAGGAGACAACACTGGCATTATTGTGTTCTTTGCAATTCATTCAGACCTCTGTTTCCAGTATGTGTGAGAAGACATTTTTAACAGCATCTAGGATGCTGGCAATGGCTTGTCCATGCAGCCTGCAGCAGACCTAAAAAAAAAAAGGGAGGGGGATAAGTAACAAGAAAGCTACTATTAGAATTTATACAGGGATTATCTGTCTACTCATGAATGATGATAAATCATGTAAAGTGTTTCTTTACAAGAAACAGCCTAGCAACTTGAGCACTATAGTACAACCTAGACATGGCTATACTTTTTGGTTCTTGTATGGGCTGGGGCATCAGTATGTGACTGGATGGTATTATCAGTGCAAAGTTAGCAAGGGTACTAGGGTGTTATATTGTGCACTTGTTATATCTTTTTTGTGGTACTTTGGCAAATATGCCAGACATTCAAGTATTGACAAAACATTTCACAATCAAATAGAGGGGAATTTCAAAACAGTACTGCAGTTGGTTTAATCATATATATATATATATGTCTCCTCTGAATTTTATTATTGGAAACAATACCAAAACTACCTCTTTATAGGCACCTTTTTATGATTAAAGCAAAAAAAAAAAGTAAGTATAGCTATATCTGACTAGGACTGAGTTAATACTTTGTTGTGCACTTTCAGACAAATGGAATATATGCTGAAGCAAGAAGCCAAACTAGCACGAACTGTCTTGCCAGACAATGGCCATTTGGTTGATGGAACCTCACATTGACCTAACCAGCTGCAAATCACCTGATTGTAATTTCGTGTATTGCTCTGTAATTTAGCATTGCCATCAATTGCTGGACTGTGATGCAGAATTCATGCAACTGGAATGTCTGTAGCTACATGTCAAAACAAATTCTATAAGCCAAAATACTGCAGTAAATGTCTGATGTATGTATAGTGTCTTACACACACACACACACGCACACACACAAATTTATATATAAATGCCTTATGATGAAATGATGACACAAGTAGATTAAAGATATGTAACAGTTGACAATTTATAGAAAGAAAACTAGTGCAAAAATTGTGACTCCATCATCTGAGCTACAGTGAATCTGAGTTGTATTGCAGAGCATTGTGAAAATCTAGAAACTTTTATTATAACTGGCTAAAAATGTAAAAAAAGGAATTAAACAGTGCGGTATTTCATTGTTGAAGACAAATCAGATAGTTTTTTATTTGCTATATATCTTCACCATGTTCATATATGTTGGGGAAGCAATATTTAATCACAAAATTTTTTTTGCATGCACTTAGTGTGTTGCAACAAAGAATAATCTTTAGTGTTACTAGATGTGTATCATATTAATGAAGTATAATATGGCCCACTGTATTGGCCATTGTCGTGGAATTGTGTGTTTTTGTTCTTCCTCTTATAAGTTTGCGTGATGTGAAGTGTGTAGATGAAATTCCAGAGTCTTGAACAATTTTCAGATCATATTATTGATGTATGAACAGAATGCTTGCAGTTACCTGCTTTGACATAGCTAAAAAATAAATATAAATAAATTTGTATTTTTAATGATTGGGCATTTAGTTGTACAATTCAGACAATGCTTTCATTTATAAACAATTTTAAAATGTTTGCACTGTCCAGGTTTTTCTTTCAGCATATGAACAACTAAGAATATGCTTTCATAAAAAATAATAAATACATGACAAATATTTAAAAATAATTTGTTGCCAGATACTTTGATAAATACATTTGATTATGGAATTCAGTTATTATCTATATATTTTTAATAACCATATATTTTACTTTCTTTTAAATTTTTTTTTACTTTGATCACAATTTTGAAACCCCTTTTAACTGTATAATAGACAACTGACAACAGAATTTACTTTGAGCTGTGTAGGGGAATCTATTTATGTTATTCACTCCCACATATTAAGCAAGATATTTTACTTGTTTTATTATTGACTGTTATAACTCAGCAACAAGATTAACTATCATTAATTAAATTGTTTTATCTCTGTTTTCAGAAGGCTTCATGAGCTGTGAGTTTGAGGGGAATTAAATCTATGAATTAACCCTGATGTTTAGTCTGGCAGATGTATGCAGTATGATTGGTGAAAATATTTAGTTGTAACAGAACAAGCATTGTAATCAATAGGAACATTATGCTGCTGGTGCAAGTCAGTTTTTGCTTTTAACAATAAAATTGAAAAACATATCTTAGTGAAACAACACTAACTTTAAGTACTGTCCCTGGAATTTGGTTGATGATGAAATTTAATTTCTGTTTTAAAAAAGACAAAAAATGCCATCTAACCATTATATTTATCTTGGGGAAAGCGACATCAGATATTTTTAGGATTCTTAGTAACAGAGGCTTAAAAAAAAATTTTGGCATCTAATTTTGTACTGTGCCTATAAATTTAAAATTGGCTCTTATTTTTTTCCAGATCACACAACAACATGAAGAATTTAGCTCTATGTTGCATTTATTGCTAGTTAGTGGCTGGATGTTTAATATGTAATTTTAAACTATAGTAGCTTCAATTTTATCAGATTTTAATGAATACTTTATTCTATGAGTTTGTCAATTGCTACATTTTGAGTGATGTATTACATTAATTGTATTATGTGCTTTGATTTGCAATTGTAAACTGCTGCAGTAATACATTCCTATAAAAACCAGCCTCTGTCTTTGTATATTTCTTGTTAAAATTGTGTACATTTATGTTGATAAATAATAAAGTTATGAAATGTTTAGTTTTGTTTGGAATTTCTGATATAGATATTGTTAAGGATTACATTATGGCCAGCTGGTGGTCGTGGGATGCTACCTGACTCTCATGGTTGAAGGCCTAATTTCAAATCTTAGTCAGGATCAGCCTAGTTTGCATACTTCTCAGTCACAATTTCTTCTCAATCTTCACCAGCTGGATGCATGGGTCCATTCCCACATCTAAAAAAGGAATTTTAGTAGGGTTTTCCAGTACATGTGGTGGAATTTCTGTTGGTAACTTTTGATTGGCTTTCACCTTGACCATCCCTCAAAAGTCCCCAAACACATTTAGGTAAATATTTGCTTGCTTTCCTCTTCTAGCTCACAGCTGTGAGACATCTTTAGAGATCAAAAGTCAGGGCAGGGTTCACCAAGATTAATTTTCTCTTCATGAGTAAACAGATGGAAATTAATTTCTTATGTAGACTTGTGTAATAATGCAGCCACTCTGAGGTTTGAACTCTTGATTCCAATGTCTACCAGCTAGCAATTCATGTAGTTGACTGTTCAAACTACTAAAAGTCAGTGTACTTATGTAAGTCTACATAAGAGCATTGATTCCATAGATACTGTTACCATTACAAAAGACCATCTTAATATTGAATTAAACATTGAGTTGTGATGAAATCCTGTAGATTTTAGACTTAAAATTAACTTTTTATCAGATTTTACCCTTTGTAAGATTTTGAAGTGATTGTAATGAGAAGGTATCATCATCAAGTCAACAGTATTTTAATTGTTTTTGTTGTTTGTTTATTTTTTTAAAAGATTGAGTCAGTCCCAGCATAAAAATATATATTGAAATAGTATGAAAATTGCAAATGTAAAAATCCTTGTTGCAATAAACATTTTGCATCAGTCACTGTGGATGTAGTTGCAATAATCTTGATTTCTCAATGAAGGCCACTCAGAAGTCAGGGGAGAAGAACTTCTAGAATTACAACAATGCGAGACAAGTTTACTACAAACTGGTAAAAGATTCTGAATTATGTGTATGATGATGATGATGACAAAAGTGAAGAATATAGTAAAAGTATTGCTTCTAAAAACATTTCTGGTACATTTAAGTAGTATTCTTGAGATGCTTTGAAATTAGTATTGGTAGTGGACATAATATTCTTGGACTTCATGCACATAAGGAAAAGAATTGGAATGAATTTGCTCTTGAAAATAAAGGCAGGATGATATGTTTTGCTGAACAAGCATTTAATGCGCAAGATCATTTTTCTGAATGATGCTCTTGCCTCAGCTACTACAAAGAAAATGGCAATTTGAAAAGGTCTGGCAGATGATCTTTGATCAAAAATGCAGAGACATTCAAGCACCTTATCTTCAACATCTCAATGGCAGTTTTGCTGAGTACAATGGTGAAATTGCATCAGTAAATGGTCTACAGATCTTCACAGAACAATCTAAACCAAATGACATGTTCCAAACTGAAAACAGTGGTCCAAATCTTTCAGGCAGCCAAATCAAATCTAAGACATCTTCTGTGTAAACCAAAGTGAAGAAAACTAAAGATGTACATGTGAATTAGTTCGTCACTGCTGTTTCCACCAAGATCAATACTACAATGTTCAAATATTTGAAGCTTCATGACTTCTTCAAAAAAATTAAAATTTTAAAATTTTTAAATTTGTGATCTTTTCTATCAAAGTATTGATTTTATGCTAATTTAGAGTCAAAGAAGACCTGTCTGAAATCATAACCCAAAATCTTTCTCACCAAAGTGGGGCTATACTTAATGGACTGCCTTGCAAACCGGGTGTTAAAATGATATTTTAAGCAGTGAATGCATAAAGTTCATTAGGTTTTGTTTATATAAATATTAGATAAGGCACTAGGTGATTATAAATTTTCAAAATACATTAGGAATTTTTATTTTTTTGACAGTTCTGAAGCACACTGGAATACTTTAGTAAGTCAAATAGTTGAAGCAGAAAGCATCAATACTTGAAAACCAACAGACTAGCAGACTTGAATTTTTAGCAAAAGGGGGTATATAAGTTTGAAAAACTTTAACCTGATGTTGAGATCCATATTAATAAGATGAGGATAGAAGTAATCAACATTTTGGCAAACTTTCCTTATCATTACCATCAGTGTTTAGTTCTGGGATAAGGTAAATTTGCAGCAGATACTTTATATTTGGATGATACAGTGGATGAAGCTGGTCTTATGGTCACCAAGTTTGATATATTATTTTCAAATCATTAGTTTAGCAACACTATGGTATTTTCTCAGTTAGATAGTACTTTGGGGATATTTAAACCACCGCAGTAGGAGTACCCAGACTCCACTGGATTTGCTGTGTTTGGCTCCATGTGGATTCCCCCTCTTTTACTTTATTTTTGAGGTCACTCACAATCAATGACGTCATGTCATCCATTCGACATGGTGATTACATGGCCATGTGACTGAGCTGAGCTGATCTTGTCTACTCTTCTATTCTGGTTCTCTTTGTTTTATTTATGTACTTTTAACCATAGACACAGGCGATGGAGTAACTTGTGGTTTCAGTTGGTATTGGGGGCCAAATGTGTTAAATGATGTTAATGACAGTAATTTTGAGAGTGACTTTGATGCATCCAAACATTCGGATGTTTCTGTACTGTATGGAATCACAACCTTTTTTGTCCAGTTGTCACAGCTGTTGATTCATTTGACTGTATTGCTTTTAAGACACTGTGCAGGATAATCATTTATCACAAAGCTGCTTATCAGGTTGAAAGACATCTAACTATTCTTTTCTGACTCCCTGGCAGTGATTGGAGCAAAATTCGGGTAGTGCCCAGTGCACCTCTTCTTTCTGTATACACCAGTAGTCAATTTACCCCCTTTTCTGGAAACCATTGCATCCAGGAAAGGCAGTTGACATCCATTTCCATCTTCATGGTAAATATTAGAGCTGCGTGAACAGTTCCTGGAACATCTAAACTGCAATCACATCTACTGAAAATTAATATTGTACATGAAAAACAGTCCTCTCCAATAGTAAACACTGCTCATGGTGACAGGAGAAGATTACCAAAATGTGGCTTCTCTGACTAGTTCTACTAACAAGGTGGAGGGAAACACCCAAACTTGTTGTCATGTCTTTACCCAATTTACTGTTTATCTTTAAATGATTAAAATGCTGAAAAAACTAAAGAAACAAATTCATATTAAAGAGAACTTATTTTAATCTGATAAAGATTATAACTGTAATGAAAAACAAAAGCTACTTTTGCTATAGTTTTTTTTTCTGTTATCTAAGGAGTTTATTTGGTTTGTGTACTTTTGATCTGTTTTATGAAATGCTTTTATTGGAAAGTAAAAAAAAAAAAATATTTTAAAGAAAAGTTTTAGTTTTCTGAAGAAAACTTACAGAATTTAAAAATTTTAAAAGTTCTTTATAGTTTTCCATATAACAGATTATTTTCCCAGAATTGCAAGGTGAACTGTACCATGGAAATGGAGAGTATCACTGTTACCATGATGCATTTTCTTTTATATTTCAAACAATTTTTTAACTGTGGAACTAACATTAGCTGCCACAGTATACACAGGACTGAGCCATTGTCTGCAAATAATGATATATTGAAATGAGAGCAGTAATGATGCAATATGACAGTAATTCTAAATACAGGGGATGGATAGTTTGAGAGAATGAGAGTTCTGTTGCAACTGAGAAACTTCCCGTCCTTTGTAAGTAACCATAAAAAATCTTTATCGTGAATAAATTACTGCTGTTGTCTGGTTAAATGACGAAGACAAATAGAGTATTATTTTCATTTATAGATAGGTGATAAAATCAAGAAAATATTTGGAACAACTAGGAAGTAGCAATGGAGTGGAAAATTAGAGGGTTTGTGTTAACTTATAAACTTATGTTGCTATTTGTCTGCATGTACTACTGCTACTTTACTGTTATGCTCTTTGATTAACACAATTTGGATATCATACATAACACATTGGTAATAACCACTCCTAAATTATATTTGTTTCTTATAGTTTGTTGGGGTTTTTTGAGTTACATAAACAACCTAAATTATTTTAGAACTGGTCTTGTATCAAGATAATTTTCATTCCATTTTATCTTTTCTGTCCAGTCATTTTTGTTTCATAAACCAACAACTGCCAAATACTGTACTTCTCTTATTATGGTTGGGAGTCAAAGATTGACACTCTCAGGCAAAACAATTTAAAAAGACTCTACAAGCAGATCCTTGCATCTTCCATGACTATTTAAATTCTTTCTTTTCTGCTTACTGATTTAATAAAAACTAGTGATAATTCATCAAGACAGACCAGACTTAGTTTATCCTTAAGCCAATCCATTTTACCTTCTCATGAATCTTAACAAATGATAGGAAAACAATTCAGGAGAGCTATGCTCTGAGCTAATGTTGAGTTATTCTCCTCAGGAACTATAGGAAGACTTTTTAGGTTGGCTGTTTACATAAAAAAAAAAAACAATTTGGCTATAAAAGCTTGATAAAATGAATGACATAGCTCTTCACATATTAAAACTACTTTGTTTTCCACCGTCACCCATTCTAACTTGCATTTTCCGTAAGGCAAACTCACACACGAATAAGTCCATCTTCACTTTGTCAGTAGACAATTAGTAATATGATGGCTAATATAACGCCCTTCATAACCATTTTACCATATTACAGTCATACACCGTTAGTTACATATACCTATAACCTTTCTACGTATTACTTAGGCGGTTTAATAAAATTCGATGAGTATTAGGGTAAATCTGGCTCGTGTGATGCGCTAGTGGATTTTATCTGAGAGAGACGGCGGGTGCTTTTTTAAAAAAGGGATTGCAGTGATACGTACACCGTCAAAGAAGCTACCGCTAGATGGCGCTGAAATAGAACATTGAGAAATAGAAGGTAAAATTTTATTTTGTTTAATCTATTTATTTAAAAGAAATACCTGCTTTGCTTTCGTCTCTCCCCCCTCTCCCTCCCCCCCAACTCTTTTTTTTTTGCCCGTTTTCTTACATTATTTTAATCGCTAGCGACTTTCAAGCGTCAGGACTTTCCAGTTATGTTTTGATCAGTGGTTCAAATCTTGTGTTTTTGATCGAAAAGGCTTAAAAAATAATGAAATTGCGAGGTTTGTCTGTGGATGAACCTAACAACGGGACCGGGGACGGATGGTTCGTTCCGATCCCCTAACCTCGGCTGTTTACTGATTAAAAAAACCAACCAGACTGCTGCTACTACTGGTCACACAATCCGCCTGGAGGAGGAAACTTTTTGTTTTCACTTTTGTATGTTGCTGAAAATCTCTGGAAACTGCAAATCCCAGCTACGCTACTTCAGCGTCTATTACCAAGCAATTTATTATTATTATTATTATTATTATTATTATTATTATTATTATTATTATTATTATTATTATTATAGTAGTAGTAGTAGTAGGGGAGACTGGGGCAAGTTGAGCCATTTTTTAGATTTTACCATATATGTACAGGTATTTCTGGCCAACACTGTCACTTTCAGTTACAACATATTTACACCAGAAACTCAAACCCAAGTCTGGATACTGCCCCTTTAAAAATATGTTCCCAAGAAGCTCAACTTTCCCCCACCAATGGGACAAGTTGATCCACTGAGTGAAAATCTCTTCTCTTGAGGTGAACAGCCAACTTACCTCTTACTGTATGCACAAGTTTTGACTACTAGAGTGCTCTACAAGAAGTAGGGCTATTAATTAATGATATTGTGTGAACTGTCTCTGCTCAATTACAGAGTGACTAGTAATAAACACAATATAATGCAATAACTGTTTATTGATGGTTACACGAAATGTGCCAATGCACGAAGAAAGCTTCCAACTAGTTTAACTAATATTCCATTTGCTCAAGTTTGCTGGCAGCTTCTTCTAGCTGAGCCCCCAACAAATCTTGGCTGAAGAAGCTTCTTAACGATATCATCTTTACTGAATGCTGCTTCATCATCAGGGTTAGGGTTAGGGTAGCTGGCAAATGACGTAGCCTCTGGCTTCCTGACTGCCAAATGGTGTCTATTCTTGAAGCTCAGCCACCAGTCATTCCCAACTCTGCATTTTTCAACCAGTTCTCTGGTATTGGAAGATGGTTTGATGATGCAAACTCATAGGCTAAGATGCAGCAATTTGTCACAGAAAGGCCATGAAACATGTCTGCCAGATTCTTTGTGTATGGTAAGATCTTCTCCATTTCCTCATGAGCGACTGCTTTGTACCCTGTAGTCACTCCATCCTTCCTGTATTCATGAAACATGCTAAAGTCATCCAGTCAATATTAAACTCTTTGGATACTGTCCTTACCACTGTCCATCTCTCCACCTCTTGTGCAGCACATTCCATAACATCTGCAGGGGTGCTCCCTCTGGTGGTTTTATATTTGTAGTTGCGCATTGCTGTAAAAAAAAGATGAAAAACAATTTAAAAATCCATAACATATTCTCACAAATAAAAAATACATAGTTGATAGGCCCGTGTCTATAGTCATATTATGATCAATTGATTTCCACAAACAATAAATTGTTAGAGGATGGATAACCTGTTGCAATGGGGTAAGTTGAGCCATGGCTCAACATACCCCACCTCCAGTGGCTCATTTTCCCCATGTAGGTTCAACATTTTGAGAACAACTATTCATGACTTAATTTTAGACAACAGAGAATTTAAACATTCTCTTGATATAGCTTCATGATTACACTTCCTGATACTATGAATAAATGAACTAAGCTATCTACAGTGAACGTATGAGAAAACCATTTACCTGGTCAGACGAAATCCACTCTTGGAGGATGATTTTTGCAATTTTGCTGTTAGTGCTAAGTGCTTGAAAAGAGAAAGCTGTGAATAACATGGAAGTACATCAGGTTAATGGTCAGCCATAGGTGGTGCCAATGATCTACTTTCTCTTGGAAGAAAGCAGCTAGCAGACATGGCTCATCTTACCCAATGGATCAACTTACCCCAGTCTCCCCTATAGTCTCTTAAATATTTATGTTGGAAAAAATAAATACTCTTAGACAATTTTAGAAGAGCTTTTTATGTAGGCAACAATAAGGGACTAAAATTGATTATCATATTAAAGACACATTGTAGTAGTTACAATGGTCTTGACTACTAGAATTATGGCTATTTCATTTCCGAGTTTTAAGATTTTTTTCTGTAATTGATAATGAAGACGCTATTTAATGCAGTTGATCACATTTGTGGCCCTTTGTTCTGACTTAAATACTGGAGACAAATGAAATATTTCTTTTAGCTTTGAGACACAACTTTTAGAAGTCTTCTTTTTTGACAATTATTCCTGAAACTGTTGGATTGGTTTCTTGTTTTACTCCTTCATCCAGCAGTCTAGATAATTCTAGACTACTGTATAACTATTAATAATTATTAGTTTATTTATTAATAGCAGGATATTAGTGTATGAACTAGATTGCAAATGTTGTAGATGAAAACAAAATTAATGCTTTAAATATCAAGAAAAATGGATTTTTATAGTTAAATTAAAAGCATCTTTTTAAGTATTTGTAGTTTAATGCTCCAAACTATCTGATTACTGTATATGTGTGTGTGTGTGTGTGTGTGTTGTGTGTGTGTACAAATTTAGTAAGCTAAAATTAAAGATAAATAAATAAACCGATGCAGTAAAGTATGCTACTTTTACTGGTGCTGTAATTTATGTAAATTCAGTTTTCATGTTACTTTTCAAAAAGTTACAATCATTTTAAAAATTCTTAAAAAGTACATCCAACTTATTGGCACTTGTTTGATCCAATACAAAAGAAGTTTTAAGTAAATTCTGATTTCTGTAAATTCAAATTTAAAAAAAATTCTAAGTGACATTTAATTTTATATTTGTTTTATGCTAGATTTATTAAAATTCCACTTGTTTTTTGTTACACTATATAGTGTCTTGTAATCATTTTCTTAAAAAATTATTTCAGAATCTTTATATTAAATACAACTAGCGGAAAACCAGAAGTGATGTGATTCAGAGAATACTTGTCTTTGGCTAACCTGTCAACAGAACCACCTTCAGAATGGGCAGCAAAATGATTGATCAGATTCTAAACACTGTTCTTCATGGCACATCTGAAGAAAAACATGTTATATGCAATGAGACTGAGATCATTCTGGAGTGCAAACTGTGTCGGGATTTGTTTCGTACATTTCCAAGATTTCTTGCTCACAGGGAGACTTATTGCTCTCAAACTTCTCCAAACAAGGATGTTGCTGTACCAGTTGCATTAATTCAGGCTTCTGATAAAACAGACTTATATCCAGAACATAGTTTTGCTGCAGATGAGTCCTCTCAGTTAGAGATTAATTTGCAAATGAATGTGTCTAAACCATTAAAAGAGGAGGAGCTAAGTCCATATTCTAACCATTTAGAACTACCAGATGAGTCCATAAGTCAGCCATACCAACCAATGTTAAATATGGAGGTGCAAGACAAACAACAATTGGATGAGAGAGTTATGCTGCAGAATAATGAACAGATTCTTAATAACAACGACAGCAATGCATTACAAGGCTATGAAACTGAGCCTATATTTGAGCAGCAAGAAAATTTAAAAAGTGAGCAATCTGGTCAGAGTACAAGAGGTTTGGATTTAGACCAAAATTCAGAAACTATGGTACTGTTTGAACTGGCAGATTACACAACATTACAATGTCGAAAGTGTGTAAGGAAGTTTTCTCAGCGAGGTTCGTTACGCAGACATATCCTTGAAGTTCATGGGAAAAAACATGGGTACTATTCGTGCCCCTTTTGTACAAGTAAGGTGTGGTTTCGTTACTTCAGGACACTGGTCACTCACCTGAAAAATCTTCACAGATTTCAAAAGGAGCATATAAGCAGGATACACCACAAGCTTCAGGAAATCAGCTGGATTGAGTTTCAGAGCGACCAGACAGGCTGTAGCTCATCGTGAAGCCTCACTGCTTGTGTGTTCTGTTAGAATCAGGAACTGGACAATAACCCAAGTCAAGAGTTTAGCATGGAAGGCCTGTACCGACCTCCAACTTGACCCTCCTCAGAAAAATAGTTACATATTGCGAGGGATATTCAGGGATGAAGTTGGTTACATCAGTCTTCTGCAGACTAGATGCTGCAGAACCGTCTCTCTCACAACACTACCCTGTTCTGCAATTAGGGTTGACAGACTTGGTTCTTGTTTGAGAGAGAAAATCACAAATTCCAACATTGAGAGTTACAATGCAATATTTGTCAAAGGTCTTTCTCTGCCTTGAAATTTTATTTTTTTTTTCTGATGACCATCATTTTCTTTTTTTGCTGGCAGTCAAGTCTTAATAAAGTGACTGATGGAAGAAAAGTTAATGCATAAAATATGTAAATAAACTGAAACACCAGGCAGATAAATTTTTACATGCTTTTATCCACTGCTTCATTTTTCTTTGGAAACCATATTGTTTAATACTCAATGGTATTGAGAATGATGACAACATAGAATTTAACTGTTCTGCATTCTTATTAGTTATTCATTGCTAACTGTCTTTAGAAATTTTAGGACTAAGAATAAAGCGCTCATTTTGTGGAACTTAATAACGAATAGGATTCTCTATAAAGTGTCGTTTTGGGGGAGGTTTGACAGCGTCATGTGCTTCACATTTAGTAGTTTTCTAGGGATCAGATCGGCAGTGCCTGCTCAAAGTAGATTGATGATAGTTTGGAAGCTGACACTAGCTTTCTGTTGATGGTGTATGTTTTACCTGAAGTCATTGCTGTGACTCACACACGCTGATCATCAAGTTAACATAGTTTTGTATCAAACAAATGCTTTTTTAAAGAAGGGATACAGAATTTTCAAAAGGTCTATGAACACTATTTAACTATAGTTAGGACATTTTTTGGTACTTGATACGAAAAACCTTTGCTTAGTGTGTTCATTGGACAAATAAAGGAACATGTCACATGAATCGTGGGGACTTCATTCTAAAAAGTAGAAGCTTTAATTCTGCACATCATGGTACACCCAATGCTCTACCTGAACAATTATGACTACAATAAGGAAGAGTTTCAGAGCTAAAGTATCTTTCATACTCATGTCATTTTACATGGAATAGCTCTTAGCAATCCAACACATGTTGTTCTGAGCATATCAGAACTGTTGGCAACTGTTTTTGCCAGCAATTAATTCAATATCACCATGACAACCCACAACTATAATTAAATTTCTTGACATGTACATTCATGCTGCATAGGTAGATCTTTGCTGATTTTGAACCAAACCCTACATTTTAAAATGAATGTGAAGTCTGTATCGGTCAAGTAAAAGTGAACACCGAGTTTTATAACAAGAGTACCCTGAGAAATCTCTGTCATTGGTGTTTCCTTAAAATGTACAAAGTGAGAAAACCAGTCAGAAGATTGGGATGGCAGTTCATTGAAGGTAACTGTGCACAAATCAAATAGGCTAGACAATTTTTGGATAAGCATGTATACTAGATAATGTACATCGTTATTGGTGCACAATGTTTTTTTTTCTTCTGTTTATTAAATGAATCTAATGAATGAAAATGAAATACCTGCTCAGCATATGTATATCTAAATTTGATCCCTGAAAAGTGAAGAAATTGTAATGAAAGATCTTTCAATCATAAAAGGCAAATTGGATTATCTTTTATATCAGTATAGAAAAGATAGTCACTTAAATGATTCCTGTGGAAACTTATATAACACAGGAAACTCCTCCAGAAAACAAACTTTGAGACAATGCATCAACAGAAACATTTGAAATAAATTTTGTTTGCTTAAGAAATTTATTTATGTAGACAGGCAGATTCACCCCCATTTTAATCTTCACAAGTGTGGCTTGAAATTTTTAATAATGTTTTTACAAAAAAAAAAAAAAGTTAATGCTAAAACTGAAGAATGTGGAATAAACAATACTATGTTACCTTTTTCTTTTTTAAGGTTCCTTCATTTCTCTGTCTTTAGAGTTAATAAAACCTTGTGAAAGGAGGAAACAAACTGAAGAAACAATAAAGACCATTCCCATCAAAGAGAGAGGATATATAATGGTAGGTAGATAAGAATTAGGTTTATGAAGATATGAGTTTGCATTTTAACTACCTGTTTAAAAGCATTAAGATAGATAAATGCTTGTTTAATTGAAATTTTCATTCTTAATATCAAGAGATTTGAGGAGGATGTAAAGTTTTACTGTTTTCCAGTATATCTGCATCCTTGGAGTTCTTCTCTAACAACAACAGCATTTACAAGATTGGGAAGTTGCTCACTGGCAAAAAATAGCTATGTTTTTAATATTTTTAAATGTGTAATCATCAGAATATTCATACATTTGAACCTTTTAAAAACAAGTTTATACAAGAGGAAATACATTAGGCAGTAATGTATTAAACTAGTGCAGAAACTGCTTGATTTTCTTTTTATCCTTGGCACTCTTCAAAATGCTGAAGAAAGCACTTCCCGTTTCTTCTTCTCTGGCCCTCTCTTCAAAACATTGGCAAAGAAAATGCATGTTTTTCTTCAGCTTTAGTTCTCTTTAATGTATTCTGAGAGAGAGTAATATTGTCATTGTCCTTTGTGACCAAAGAGAGCACTGCGAACAATATGCATGAATCGCTTATAGTGGTGGTGATGTTTGCATTGCACCATCCACACACTTGTCCACTCCCCTGTGCTCCAGCTTCTAAAAGATGCAATTATAAGTAATATTTCTACTAAAGTTTACTTTTACTTTTTAAATACAAATTTAAGTGTTCTAATTCTTACATAACATAAAGATAAGACTTGGTAGATAGATTTCAATTATCTAAAAGATATGCAATTAATAATATTAATGTGAAACTTAAATCATTGTGGAGAAATCTGTGGAACTTAACATCTTTAATGGCTGAGCAATTTTATAGGAAAACAAAGTTGTTCAGTGGATTTTGATAATTGTGACTGTAGAGAGAAAATTCAAGAACGACCATTAGACCAAATGGGTCCAGGTTCTAAGTTCATTGAATATACAGCAATTCTACAATACCAAAAATGTGCTTGTCCCAATCATCTGTTCAGAATATCCACAGGAGAAATCATTTCCTCATCACCTGGTAGAGACTAGAATTTCCAAAACAAAACCTGGTGTATTGTGAGGATTTGCAGATCCGTATAAAAATCTATCCTATGCAGGGACTTGAAAATCCAGGTAAGCTTTAACAAAAGATTGTCCTAGCTACTAAATGGTCTTAACTTTAATCATGTGATTTTTTTTTTTTCCAAGGAACAGGTACAATTTAGAAGACGGCTGAAAACACCAATTCAAGATTGATCGCGACATCAACCGAGACACCTTGGAGAAAGTGATGGAAAATGCATGCACACAAATATCCTCTACAGTGAATCAAAGGATTACAGTAACATAATTATTCAGGGAGAAGGTGGGGACAGGTCATTTGTTTTGTTAGCAATTAAGGTTTCTAACATTGACTTCTGGGGAGAAACACTAGAGTCATTATAGACTGTGATGAAATAATTTATGAGTGAAATAAAAACTATAAAGCTTTCCATGACCTAGTGTATCAGGTTTTGGTGCCTAAATACAAGCATGATATGTTTAAAGGGTTAATGTGGTTCTAATGTAAATGTATTGTCTTGTAAAAATATTATCTATTTATTACCTTAGCTCTCAAATGAAATAAATAGCAAAATTCTTACTTTGTTAGTTATAATCAACAAATTCAGAGAATGTCCAGTAAATCAAAAAGTATTCAATCACCTCAGAGTAATCAGTCTTTCTATTTAATATGGCCATTCTTAGTCTTAATAACAGCTTTCAAACATTCTGGCATGGAGGAAACTGAACTACAATATTCAGTAGAGATTGACTTCCATTCTTTTACTGACAATTTTTACTCAACTCAATGGCTGGGGTTTTTTCTGCTTAACTCTTTGCTTCAATCTGGCAACTTCCCTCTTTTTTTTTAAAATGAAAATCTTCACATAGTTTGAAGTTTGCTTGGGATTATTGTTCTGCTGGAAGGTAATGTTGGTCCAGATATGAGTGAGGAAGATCAGTGAGAAAGACTCTGTGAGTGGTACACAAATTACCAAATGAGATATCACCAAGAAAGACCACATGCCAGCAAGAAAACTCTTAGACAGACCATCTGAGTGTAACCCAGTCCCAACTTGCTCAAAGGGAGTTATTTTCCTCTGAAGACCTTTTGTTTGCTCACTTCTCATCAGTTTTTCTTCCTAAAAGTGGGGACTACAAGCTTCTCCAGACCCAAGTTATCCAATATGATCAATACCATCATTCCACAGAACTTTAATCTGAAACTCTGAGGACTTCCACATGCTATTTTAAACTGTAGTTATTTTGCTATTTCTCTTATTGTTAAATTCTTTTTCTGCCTACTCTTCCATGCAATCACACTGTCTATTTCTTGGAAAATATAGTAACTTCTCCATACTCATACAGCTCTTTGGTAACCTATGTAGCAGTTTTTCTTTCATCTTTACCTTTTTTATCTTTCTGTCTCACCTCATTCTTGGAAAATCATTTCTAGGCTTGACAACCACACTCTTAGTTACTCTAAACTTCACACCAATACTGCAGACTGTTGATCTGGATAATTGCAATGTTGAAATTCTCTCTCTAAAAATCCTTGATCTTTGATTCCATTATTGGAGAGTAAGAAAGTACAACAAAATCATTTGTTTCATAACTATTATACAGTAGACATTATTTACTTTTATTTATTTAATCAAAAAACACCTGTTGCATTATATCTTTTTTTTTTTTTAATTATTAGAATTTAAAATGTAAATATTTGCCAAGTCATGGACAGGTTAATGCGGAAATAGTCACCTTTTTGTAGCTATGTTGCACACTAAGAGAAAAACTGAACTCCAACTTATTTATTCCATGGTTAAAATTAACTTCTTTTTGTCAATGTCAACTGCAGGTTTAAAAGATAATTGGAAATCTATAGAAACTGCATTGAGTGGCCATTTTGATTATGAAGTGTAGAGAAAGATTTCAAAATATTTAAATGGTAATTTATAAAAATGATTTAAAAAAGTGGTTGATGCCACAATGATAATGCAAATACAATGTAATAAATTAAATGGTATGAAATCTGGCCTTAGCTATTGGAGAGCATCAGGATATACTTATTTGGTTAGCTTTATTTTTGTTCTTTTCCAGATGAAATTTTGCAGTCATTAATTTATCATTGAATGTTTAATTTGTTTAACATTATATAACAATGTGATTTGGATCTTAGCGTTAAAGCTCCTCTTGAATTATGATGTTTGCTCTTTTATTATAAATTAAAACAAACTCATCTGGTATCACAGTTCTTTATGACTGTCAGTATCTTTATCAGTTGTTTTTTTTTTGTTTTTTACTAGACTTTTTTTTTTACTATGTCAATAAAGGAATCAAAGTTTAAATCGTCCTGTGGGGGATATTTCCCCACAAGTTGACAACTTCATACAATCAGAGATCAAACGCTTTTCATCCAAAACTGCAACACAGTTCTGTTTTACAAAATAACTTTTTTAGCTAAATTGAAGAACAATAATAATAGCAAGTAAATTTTAAAATGTTTAAATTTATTATGATGAAAAAAAGCACTAAACTCTTGTAAAGCTTTCAAGAGTAGATTAGATACTAATTTTCTTTATCAATTCTTGCCTCCATACATTTGTAAACTTTGTGAATGAATTCTTGTACTGGTAATAGTCTTCATTAAAAGCATGTAGTGCTTGTGTTCCCATATCCTCCAACCTGAATACATACACACATATTAGGGATGTTCAAACGAAAGGCAGCTGGATACAATTTTACCAATTCTAATTTAGCCAGGTTTCATTTGAACGTCCCTTAGATATATCAGGGCTCTGAGAGGACCTTAAAAATTGTGTATGCACTGCTGCTTCTGGTTTTCAATGTAAAAGTACAAGATAAATCTTAGCAGTGTGCTTGCTCCAGATGGAGTAGTATTTCCTGATTGTAATTTGTTGAAGTCAGTTTATTGTGAATTCTGATCAGATTGTTGCCCCAATTTGTTTGTTCAGCAGACCCCCAACCTGGTGCAGATCAACCTCTATGCTGACTATTGGCATTTCTTTGATTAAGATATTCTTTCTCTGACTCTTCTGTGTACAAATTGTCTTCATTTGCTTCCAAAATCTTCACATTTTATCTCATTTAACTTTGCTTCAATCATCAGATGCCCTGGTTTTGAATTACAGTGCCCATTTTTTTCTTATTTCACTTCTCCTTTGTAGTAAAAATTTACAAGCAGAAACTTTTCCACTAAGAATTTACTTAGTCAAGCCAACCTTGCTCTTGCATCAGTTTCTGTTTGTTTCTTAAATAGATTTGCCAACTGTTTACTATATATTCTTTAAGGATATAATACTGAAATATTGCTCATCATTTTTGAACAGTTTAATCTTCCTTTTCTGTTGTTTACACTGCCATCTTTCTTCCATCTCTATAGTTTTGAATGCACTGCTTGCAGGAAAGGTAAATTTCAGGCCAAGGGGGAATACTAAATATTAAGGATACAGCCATATGCATTCTACTATTCTTAATAAATGGTAGATTTTAGTTGTTTTGGTTATTTTAAAAATTACTTATTAAAAAATAAATTTTGCACATTTTTTTGATATTCTATTGCCAAAACATTAGAAAATTACTTTCCATGAAGGATTTTCCTCCCAAAAATCTATTATTGATGCAAATTAGCCAACCACATGTTAACCAGTTTCACTATCAGATAGGCATAAATACTGATAGTGCATGTTAATGACTTGCTTGAAAAGATGGGAGGAGGGTAGATGTGTCAGACTTTGAAAGAGGTCTGAAGTTTTCATTGTAAAGACATTGCACTAGTTAAGAAATTGAAGGCCACTGTGTCTAATCTTACATTGCATATGTGAAATAAATTGGAGAAAATATTTTCAAATAATGGAAAGTTTAGATGGAAGAAATTTCTACAGGGAAGAAAGAGAGGTGATGATTAACAAGGACTATGCAGCCAAAAAGACATTCACAATGTGCAAATTTAAAAAATGCATGAAAAGTGGATCATGAACATCCATTTGAACAAGAACAGGTGTAGGATGCTGCATGATATAATGTTGGTAGCTGTGCCAACAGAAGGATCATCTTCAGTAATACAAAGACCATTCATATTTAACTGAACCAATGAAAATGTGTCACATGCTCAGAGTGAATGGGTAACGGTTTGAAGGGAGGCAAGCCCATGAGATATTGGTTCTATTTAGTAACCAACTGTAGGTAGAGAGTAAACACTCAAATTCCATGGATTCTCTGGAAGGCCACATTACATCTGGGTAAATATTTGCACACTTTTGCAGATCAAGTGATCTCATGCACTATTTTACCCTGATGATGGCATATAGTTCCAAGACCACTTGAACATGTATAAAGCAGACTTCCAACATTTTTCTTAACCAAACATCAATCCCACTGAATGAAATAAGCTGAAACTTAATCAGAGGTCATACTTTACTATAATTATGAATAATAATGATCTCTTGGTTCTTTATGGTAGTCATTAATCCCCATTCTACCAATAAAATTTAAAAACACAAACTACCAATATTGAACAGTTGTACCCTTGTAGTATAGAATGCACTTTAAAAACAATATATTTTCCAACTGATATATATACACTCTGAGCTGTTTTATCGATAAAGCAGACTATGACATTTATAACTTCACCATCCAGAAGAGTTGTATTTCACTTAGCAGACCTGTTACAAACTTTTACCATGCAGTGCACGACAATGATGTTATGTTAACACACTCTTGATGCATAAGGTGGATCATTTTTCCAGTCTTGCAACAAACACTTCATCATTGTTGAAATAAGCTTCATCAATATCAATTTAACTATCAGATGCTGAGTTCATTTCAACATTCAACCCCATCAGAATCAGGGAAAGTAAGATTTATGAAGACATCATTTTCTTCATCAACAATGTAGTTCATTCTGTCTTCATGGCTGATATTCCAAGCATGGTCAAGCTAGTCAGCAAGCAAACAAAAGATATGTTTCTGTTACTGACAAAAGTGAGAGCTTAACTGTTGTGAATTTGGTAACACCCAAACAAGACTTGACTTCTTGTCAAATTATGGTAACATCTATAGACTAATCTAAATCATTGTGAAAACCATTACAACAATGCTATTTATTTACTTAAGTATCCCTTCATAAACAAAGCATTTATTTTGTAAGTTATGTCTCTCTCTTAGCTTTTGAATACATAAGCATAATAATAATAATAATAATAATGTTTCTGAAACAAATTGTAAATCTGAAAAGGATGAGCATTATTATTATTTATCATCATCTATGACTAATATTATTAATCATAGCAAATATTATTATTGCTAAAGATGGGCTTTACATTGCACAGTGAGGTGGTTTTTCTCATGTGCATTTATTAAACTTTTGATGACAGTGAAAGAGCTAAGATCAGGTTTCTAAGATCACTTATCCAGGAAAAGTAGACTCAAAATAATTGCAAAAATGATAGATTCCAGGGTCTGGTGGACCCCACTTGTTAAGATAAATAATGCTAGCTTTGGTCACCTCTACCAGTAGGTTCTGTGGTCACTACCTGGGTTGCTAACAGCTACAGTGCACCTGCAAGCATCATGGTTCATAATTTCTCTCCTTGGCCCTGACAAAATACATTAGGAGGAAACACTAATTTCTAATCTTTTAACCTTTGATATTTCCATCTTTATTATCAAAGCAAAATAAACAAAATTTGAAGCCTAAATTTAGCCTTAGAACCAAAATAAAATTCACGTTCTCACGTAAGAAAAAATTATTTGGATGTAGCAATATAACTAGAGTAAAATTCACATTTGACACATACATCAAAGGCACTAGCACCATGCACAAAGATGTGGGTTGACTTTCCAGCTTTTGGTAGAAATCCGAATTTGATGATGAGGGAGCTGGGATGACAGCAGCCTGTGTTGTCTTAAATCTAATGAGCAGTACATGCTCTTCTGCCATAGAAATTTCTGTGCAACTGTAGCAATATCACACCTTACTGAACTCAGAAAATAAGGGATAGTCATTTGATTTGTTTAGTTGATTTAGTGAAATTTCAATTAATATCCTTAATGTATGCTTTAAAACAGCAATAAAAATCATTGCCAGCAAATACTGAGTGAGAGAAAATTCTCTAAACTTCCACATGCCAATACTCCAGATTAGTCGCATAATTGTATTTTTGTTCGTCAGTCCATGACATCAGTTCTATGTTTGAGTTGTCAATAATATGGCAGTTCTGTTTTATTGCATTTTTCTGAAGGGCAGCTCTGGCATGTCTGCCCAAACTCCATCATGCTGATGTTGACCTTTATGAACCTGGCATAATCTTACAAAAATAACCAATAGTTAAAGATCTTTGGGTGTGAGAGCTCAAGGGTGTCTCCAGCTTTATTCCTACAGCCTTTAGTTAGAAAAGTAGTCTTTACACTCAAACTAAGAGAGATTCTCCAAATGCTATGCATGCATATTAATTATAGGAATAGATATGAATCTGTGGGGATCCACAATGAAGACCATGATCTATAAAAAAAAACATTACTTTTCCTCAGATCTTCTCTCTTGCTAATACCAAAAGGCAAGTGTCCCTAGATTCTGCAGTTGCCTGAGCACTCAAATTTACAACAATTCTTACATAATGGTTGAGCAGTTGGATCACTAGTGATAAAATCTAAAACCAATATCTGAATTCAATAATAAGTTGTTACAATTTAAATATCTGCTTTAAAAAATGACATTTAAAAACAATCACTAATATCAACTTTTCACTGCTTGTTAATCAACACTTTCTATGTTCATTCTGTAAAAATAAATGCTTATTTGACATCCTTTGAACATAAATAATGAGAAATTTTGGAAATATAATTTGATGTAGAAGCTTCACTTTCACATGCATTGCTGCGAAAACAAACCCTGGAGCTTCAAAGTGACTCTTTATTTCTTTTTTTATTGAAATTTCTCCAAATACTTGTCACTGCAAGTGGCTTTCTTTTGTGTCTATATTTTGCTAATATTTTGTCACCTAGTTACCAGTATTTTGTGAACATGGAAGTAGTGATCTACAAACTGAAGACCTTGCCTTCTTGGGAAAGTGATGGCAAATGCTGGAGATTCTACCATCCACATACATGGGGAGAAAAATTAGCTACAAAGAGTTACAAATATGACATGAACTTTGTAGGCACTGAATATTCAGATGGTAATTTAATCCAGGACACATTGTATCAACCGTCAAATACCATACTAGTTTTATGGCATGGTCAGGTACAAGTACAAGCAGACCAAGAAGTCGGTATTTATCCTGTAGGAAAAACATTTTCTGATACGATCTTTAGCGAGGCGGTAGCCCAATTTCTTGCAGAGTATTGTAAGGTTCTGTGAAACATTAATTGTACAAGTTAAATTATGATTATCTTAAGGGTAGTGTGGTAATTTTCACTCCTGCAGTAAGCCATGAATATTCAAAGCGACAGAGAAAAATTCCTGCAGTTTTCATTACATCGTCGGCTTGTAAAACCTGTCATCCACTTGCTATCAAATTAATAAAGTAAACACTTCCCAAACCATCAAAACTGTAATCCTGTCAATACTAGCTAACCATTCTGAATCTTGTTTTCAAAATACATCTCACCTATTTATCTCAGAATCTCCATCCTCTATACATTGGCATTTTTCCCATGCAAAATAATAACAGTAGAAACCAACCCCCAAGAAAATTGGTCACTAGCTAACCTGGCATCTGCCCACATAATTAATTTGTTTCCACTAACAACACCAGGCCTCAGCTATCTATATCTCTTAGTGCACAAGTTGGATGAGAAAGCTAACAGTGCACACTTCAACAGCTTTCTCTTTTCTCCAGATTAATTATGTAAGACAGAGGAAAATGTTGTACTGTAAAAAAAACAGTTGATCTGCTGGTTGAGTGTGTGTAGCACTTAATAAATTTTGAAAGCATGTATACACATTGAAGCATATAACATTACAATCATCAATAATTAGGCATTCCATAAATATGGCAGACAAACCAGTTAAAACAAAGAACACACACGACCTTAGAGATTTAGAAAATCTCCATTACCAAATTATCTAAAAATATTGATTACATAGAGTTTAATTTTTAAGATGCAGTAATTTAAAAAGTGCAATCCTGCTAAACCTGCATGCACCAATGCGTTTTCAGTCCAAAAAGTTTTTGCTGTAAACAAAGCTACTAGAAAAATCACTCAACTTCAGCTAAACTTAGATAGAGCATAGAATTATGAGAAATGTGAAGAATCTCATAAGTTTACTTTGGGAAACCATTTTGTTGTTGCAATCTGCCTTGTTACAGCAAAGCTGCCAGTAGAAAAATCTGGGTACATTATTTTTGTCCAACCAATACTCACCAGAGCACTGCATCTCAAACTTCATAGATTTTACTCTGTTGACTGCTTGGGAAGACCAGGGTGGAACCGCAACAATATGGGAATCTTAATCAGATAGATATTGTGATTTTGTACTTTAGTGAAAAATCAAGCTAGGTCGTCCCATAGCAGTCTCTGTTGTTTTTACACATTGATGCAGATGGTACAATGATGAAGAATTGGTGTTGCATATCTAAGTAATGTCAATCATTGCAACAGATTTTGCATAACCTGATTACTTTTGGAATTTGTCAAATGCTGCAATGTACAAGTGAGTGACAAACTTATGCTACCGTTTTAGAGGGCCCCAGTGTGTAGAATGCACATGAACCAGGTATTTGGCCACACAAATAAATGCTCAGGATGGAAAGGGGATTCACAAGAAGATTCAGGATCAGTATGCCAATATTCCACAGTCCCTTGTCCAGGAGTATATCCATCATTTGAAAAGTGCACTGATAGATGGCAGTTACCAATTTATACCACACTACGTGGAGTATTGACAGTTTTACACGATTTTCCCTCTTCAACCCAAGATGGCAAAAGATATTGCTCATAAAAACTTATTCAACTTTCTAGACTTTGATGGAGTAAACATTCTAGACAGATAGACAGTGGACACAAGTTTATAGCCAAGGTTGAGGAACTGGCTAGTTTCTGGCCAAAGTTGGTCCTAGGAATCAATGAAATGGTGACATGAAGCTCAAGCTTATTGCCTGGATGAGTTACAAAAATAGTTATAGGTGGAGCTATAGTGGTCCATGAACATATCACATCTTGAAACTATCAAGATGGAGATATACAAAGCTTAGACTGGTAAAGAAACCTTGCTGTGGGCTGACTTCCTCATCTGTCTTGGTTCAGATGTTGAGAAGCTAGAAGACATGCTGAGAAAAGATTTTTCCCACTGCCTTTACTCCTAAAGACCCTACCAGTAACCACACAGACCCACCCAGTGTTACCACTACCAGACTCATTCCATATCTACTGCTGACTTCTGTGAGGCCATAATATCCATTGACAAACACTGACGTCACATTTCCAGAACACTGTTTGTACAAGGGAGCCAAAAGAGAATTATTAGCCAGGTCAACACAGTAATAGCTTGCAGTACCCTATCTTAAAGCTCTTGGAAGAGGTGACAATGCCACTGTGCCAGTTTCCTAGTTTGACTTCAGAAAAAGCAGTCCACCAAATGTTACAGGAGTGACAACAGTCTGGCTGTGATTGTCATGAGTGGAGTCATCAAAGGAAAAGTAGCTCGGAATCAGCTGGAATTCATATAGTTTAATGGTCTGAAAGCTAAAGATGATCCACCAGAGCAGCTTAATATCTGGGAGATAGTATGTGCCAAAAGTGTGGTGGACAGAGTTTCACAAGGTATTCTTGTAGTAGCACCTACTTTACCAAACAGTGCTCCTGTCTGAAGGTTGGTTTAAGATGCACCAGTGCATGTCATAGTCACAAGACATGCAAATGTAGATAGCGATTAATTGGCAAAGTACTGTATTTGTGTAATGGAGAGATGACAGTCATGATTTAATATTGAGAACTATTTACCCAGTCTTCTTAGAGAATGTAATTACAGGTACTACTTTTTTGAAGCTCTACAATTGTTGATAAGGTAATGGTATTGTTGATATATAGTATACAACTTCAAAGAATAGCTGTGTATTTAAGATTTATTACTCTTCCATTACATTTATATTTAAAACTTTAAAGCTAGCCATAATTTATCTATTCCATTTGATTTTAAATTTAGGATAAGATAGAAATGGTAGTTATAAGTTCCATATTTCATCAAAATGTGAAGATGGCTTGTCCAGTTTGTGACATGTTAGTACAATAAGTATGTATAGCACCAAAAGTATAATTTGAATGTTGGTAAACATCTTGAGCAATATTGTTGTTGTCCATACATTTTTAATCATATGTAAAATCACCAAAATAGATATTATGCCCCAAAATATGGCTCAAATACCCTGAAACTTTAGAGTTTGCCATATTTCTTTTAGAACAGAATGCATTGAGTTCTTCATGTGTATAAACAGAATTTTTCTTCTTTAGTTCAAAAACTTTGTGAGAGAAACAGAACAATTCACAAGTATTTAGTAATTCTCCAAAATTTCTTAGCCAGGCTATTAGGTGAGATATTTTAATATGAATTGAAACTTCTGCAATTCCCAGGTATAAATCTTTAGTTTGACAAGCATTAATGGTGCTTAGTGCTTGCAGGTGGACCCATCATCTTATTTTGAAAATGGCTACCTGGAAAACTAAGGACTACAATGGGTGAGGGAGGAGAGAACTGGCAAACTCATTCTGCTGTGGCCTAAAACACAATTTGTCATTGAACACTTCATTAAATCCTCTTCCAAAACATGATTTGCTAGTTCTACCGGTGTTATGATCACAGAAATCTGGCAAAAGAATTCCCATATATCAAGATCTGTTATCCAGATTGCCTGCTAAAATTATTTGCATTTTTTTTTCCATACTTTAGTTTGTTTGATATAATCTTCTTGTGTCCTGCACACTGCTGCATGCATGATATGTTTTTTTGCACATTCCATCTTGAAAACAAATAAGACTGATCTAGCCTATGTATTTAAATGTAATTTCAGTGTTGAACAGTAAAATGCTAAGTTTTCCAAATGTAGGAATGTGGTTCTTTCTGTAATGAGTCAAAATACTGAAACTTAGAAGAGATGACAGCAAATATTGGTGACATAAAACTGCTAAAACTCACACAGAACTAGAGTACTGGGATTTCTCTGAAAATAAAAGTGATGAGATTTTCAATCAACAATGTATTGGAAAGATGTTTATTTATCACTGGTTAGCAAGACTGCCATTGTCTGAACATCTGTTCATGGAGCAAGCCCACATACTGAATACAGAACTGAATGGAGAAGTTTTTGTGTTGCATATTGGTCTCATTGATGAAGATAGTCTCTCTACAAGGAAGAAAACCATACTGAAAGAGCTTATTAGTGCTATAGTTATTCACTAGAAACTCTTCTGCACCATGAGGAAGTTCAACTTCAACAGGAAAATCCTTCATTTCCAAATGTGGGAGGACTCCAAAGAACATGGAAGAAACTTATGCAGCTGACTGAAGAGCAAGAAACCAAGTCAGGAAGATACACGAAACTGCCACTAGCCAGCAATGGAAAGAATTCATAATTCCAGGCCAGTCAAGATTTGGCTGACTAATTTCCAGTAAATGGAATCTAACACTTAAACATAAAGGAGAAAAAATTCTTTACTGACATTATAAACATAGCCGTTTTTTGTTCTGAATCACTTAGAGGTTGTAGACACTATAGGTTACTTCAAAAATAAAATGTATACTTATGACAAAACTTGTATTATTAAGACCCTTGTTGGATGGCTAGATGTGGACAAACATCTTGCTGAAGAGCCAACATATGAAACTTTTGCAACAGTTTAAAGTAAATCTCTCATTCATGATGGTGATAATTTTATTTAACCAGCAGCAGCCCAGGTGTGGCCTAGTCTATTGCTGGCAATGAACATTCCTGCTACAGGCATGGAAATTCTACAGATGATGTTGATGTTAGGTAGATAGTCATTTTCCATAGACAATACCAGAGGTTCTAAGGAACACCAACCAGAAAGTAGGGACTCTCCTCTACCCTCCACAAAAAAGACTCTCACCCAACCACTTTTAATGTTTCTTAAACTTTAATCATTTCTTTATAAAAATTTTTCGTCTAAATAAATATAGTTTAACCATTCAATTGCCATTTGCACAAGTTTACAGGCCGGTCAAACTTCTTCATAGAACCTACTTCCATCACCCATACAAATTGTTAAACTGAATAATACTTGCAGCATCTCTCTTTCCCAAACATGCAGTCATTCATCAGTAAAGAAAAAGAAACAAAAAATAACAAAGATGTGATTTTCCAAAAAAGCCTTTTTATCTGGTACAGATGCACCACACAAACCTGAAGGTGATAACATGTAAAAAGCTACCCGAGCTGATGGCTGTTTTGGTACAGTTGATTCACAATGATTATTTTAGACACCCTTCACCATCTGCAGCTCCAAATATAAATGACAAAACCAACCATGCTGTGATCACCAATAAATGAAACCATATGTTAAGTTGAGCCAAAAAGATGTTTTCTGACAAACTTGTATGTATTAACATCACTAGTCTGAAAGTAGCAGGTAAAGGAGTCAGGAAACTGCATAAAAACACAACAGCAGGCACAATCCAGGTAATCTACCAAGTGCCAAACACTAGTTGGCAAGGAGACTTATTTTCATAAAAACCAGGATCTGAACAAAAAAACTCCAGCACTGGGAATTTAAAAACAAAAATAAAAACTTCTTAATTAGGCTTGAGGCTTTTCAATTCATAATCGAGTCCAGCTCACATCAATAAGTTTTCAGAAAAAGTGCTGATTAAAAATTTCCATAACAAAAATACATTCAACTTCAATACCCAAGACATGGAAAAATAATTTTCCAGTAATGTGTATCCTTCGGGGGACAAGAAAATTCATTATACAGTAGTTATTTATTTCTTTAATATACAGATTTCATTTGTTGCTTTTTCCTTGTAAATCCATCTTTAATTATAAAATATGCACAAAAATAAACAATCATGACTGATACCACTAAAACATGGAAATAGATGTAACTGTTCACAAAGTATTTTACAGACAGAATTTCTATAGCTACTGTAAACCATGGACAGGCAGTACAGTATATACAGATGTATCACTTTTCTACATAACCATAGCAAAGCACAATGACAAACTAATTCTGTAGCACCACATTTTAACATTCACTGGTTCGCTTGTACATGACTTTCTGCATCTCCACTTTTTGATGTCTGTTTTGTCTTAGTTTCAACGGCTAGCTTCCCATAATGCTTAGGTTTTGGATAGAAGCCCCTTCGCGTAAATAATATTGACATACCATCCATGTTCTGCAGGGGCCTTGGATCAAACACACGAGGTGAAGTCCTTGTTGACATGTTAAACTGGCTGCTGTTACCGGGTTCTACTTTTACTGTAATTTTCTTGCAGTCCTCCTGGGATTTTTTTGATTTTGCAGGTTTTTCTGCAACAGGTGCATTTTTTCCATCATTTTTCTTTTTGTTTGTCATGGCTTGCTGCTTTTTCTCGTTGCGCACCTTTGCACCTTCCTTGTTGAGATCAACAATGTAATAGTCCAGTGCTTTTATCGTCAGGCCATGGATTTTTCCCAGGTGTCTCCGTTTTATGTGTGTGCTGCACTCAGACCTATCATAGCTTGTGAACATGCACAACTTACACTTGTAACGCTTCCACCCAAGGTGGCGGACAGCATGGCGTCGCAAATGCGATCTACCATTGAACTTCCGGTTGCAGCACAAACACTGCATGCTTGCAGTGTTGATAATTGCCAGCAGTTTCTTTGTGTCCTGGCACTGGGATGACCTGGTGGGTTTGCTAGCGACATCCAAAACATAGCGGCGACTCGATTTTACCCTTTCAATTGGTTTTCCAGGAGACTTGCTCACCCAGATTTCCTCCACTGTTTGCAAATTCTCTTTAGAACCATCCTGTGTGACTAATTTGGATTGGCGCTTTGGTCGCAAATTTGTGGTGCTTTCCTCTGCCACCTTGGAATCCTGCTCACCACTACCAGATAAACACTTTGAACTCTTTCCTTTTTGTCGAACCTCTGCAGATTTGACTGTACTTCCCTTTCCAGCTGTTGAAGCTTTTGACTTTGTGGTAGTTACCTCTGTTTTTACTAAATTTTTGTCCAACACATCATTTTCTGCATTATAGCGGGTTATAAAAGTAGTTTTTCGTCTTATTCCTTGAATGCCACAGGATTTTGACAAAATTCTTCCAGTCTCAGCTAAGTTTGCAGGTTTAGAAATCCACTGGTCACACTGTTTCAGATGTTCTTCCATTGACTTCTTCTTCCCAAAGAGTTTTGAGCAATGCTCACATACATACAGCTTTCGACCACTGGAAAACTGAGGCATCTCCAGTGTCTGCTGTTTGTGTGTTGCCTTTACCTCCTCTTTCTCTTGCTCCTTCTTTGTTTTTGAATTTGGAGATTCTACTTTCCTCTTTGATGAAGCAGATTTGACTGGTACAATCTTCTTTTTCTGGCTATCAGGTGACTGAGATGAGGAATCCTCCAGTAATTTGGCATCATGGTTTTCAAACCAACTGTTTGCACGCAACTTCTGCCGCATTTTCTTGCTGATATTATGCTTCTTGATCTTATGGATTGAATAAATATGTCGGATTAGCCCCCAGAAGTAGCGAAAACTAGTAGTCCCTTTCTTACAATAGGGGCATGAAAAATATTGACGAACATTGCCATGAAGATTCACAATGTGATTTATCAGAGATTTTCTTGAAGACATCTGTCGTGAACATTTTCGGCACTTTAAATGTTTAATATCAGCCATTTCATATGTAGCCTTGCTTGTCCAGATTGGCTTTGATTTTGAGGAAAGCTGTATTGTATTTTGACTAAATTTGGGGCCTGCTTTCTGTTTAGTTAACTTCTGTGCACTGACTTTTGAACTAGACAGCTTTGCAGAAATGGGAAAAGTAGCTACTTTTTCTTCTGATTTATAAACTTCTGCTGGTTTTTCAACATTATCATCAGCTTCCTTTATCTCTTGATTACTAGTTTCTGGAATTTTAACGTCATTTTCTTCATCAGTCTCATCAAGATCTACTGATACAACACGCATGGCAATACTGTTTCCTGAAATAGGTTCTAACCTCATTATAGATCTACATCTATTCTTCTTTTCCACTTCCAGTCTTTCACAAACATCTGTATAAAAATCTGAAGCAGATGGTCCTGCTTGAGATTCTACTTGGCATTTTATTGTCTCCATCTTCTTTGTTTCTGAGCTCTTAGCATTTCTGAGTGTTGGCAAGGAAGCCTTTCCATCATCATCCGGAGATTCTGGTTGGACAACAATTGTTTCTTCGACACTCGATTTTGCAATCAGGGGAATGGCAATATTAACATATGACTCCAAGCAGTAGATTCGCTTGTGAGCAACAAAGTTTGGCAAAGCACGGAACAAGTTTCGGCAGACTTTGCACTCCAAGATGATGTCTGATTCATTGTACATAAGGTTTTGGATTTCTGGTGTGCCATAATGTATGCCATTCAAAATCTGTTCAATCATTTTACCCCCAGCTTCAATCCCTTTACGGATGACTGAAAAGTCAATCCCTTCAAGATTATCCTTGCTCTTCTCTGCACACATGACTGGAGCCTTTAATAACAAAAAGTAAACAAAATTAATAGGGTGCTAAATAAGTCATCAGATGGTATTTGTAAAACTGCAGTAACAAGAATAGAAACTCAATTCTAGCCTCAAAGGGGTTAACTTACATTCAAATCTGATAATTTATTTCAGTATGAACTTAATTTAACACAAAATACTGTTGTCTCACTCTTTTGGTACCCAGAATGTTAGCAGGGACAGGCAAAAGCAGAGGGAGTTACTTGATACTCATTACAATGGCCTGTACGAATATTTCCATGAACTGACTTTAGCTGAACCTAATGAAGATGTTGATAATCCTTTATAATTAATGATGAGAAAAAAAACCAAACATAGCCTGACCCTATCACTCAACATGAGCAGCTCAGTATTTACTTTACTGGATTGCCAAGATTGAAGGCCCACGTTTCACCATCCAGTCATGAGTTTCCTCCCACATCTAGAATTAAAGAGTTTCAGTTATGATTTTCCTGCCAATGTAGGCAGCACTACACTCCCTTGCCAGGGTAGTTTCCCTTGTAAATAAACAAAAAAAACACAACAATGAACATACAATGCAACCGAGTCTAACATTTTATCCCTAGTCATTAAATTATTGCATGCTACAGGTAGCTGAATAAACCACTAACACTTATCACATCTAAAAAGGATTCTTCTAGAAATTCTAGTTTAGTAAAAAGCATAAAAAACATAAATTACTAAACCTAAAAATAACATTTTAAAATAAAATGACTATTGAAGAAAAAATTAAAGAGATTTAAATGTTAGCACTTTTTAAATTGGCTAAACTGATTTAAAATACTGCATAGAAAATTAATCCATCTTCCCAGTGAAGCTAGCCCAAACTACAACCATGATAAACCAGAAAAACAGTGACCACAACAAAACAAGTGTAGCCAAAATATATTCACCCTCCAGGGGTCCTGGACCATGATAAACAAGACTACCAGTCAATTTTAATTCAAGTGATGCTGACCCCTTAACTCAACTTCTCGACTTTCTCTTCACATCTCGGAATTCTAAACAAATGTTCATATGTACACTGGCCATCAAAGTTTCCTTTTTCTTTTCTATGGAATCTTTGATTTCCAGATATGTGTTAGTAACTTTTTTTTTCAAATTTTCACACTTTTAAATTAAAAAAATGAAAAAAAAAAGTTTTGTAGAACTGCTGTAATTTAGTTTAACATAGATCTAACCAGACAGAGTGATGGATCGATGGGTAAGATTAGGCTTGCTTTATGGCAGGAGTCAGGACGGACTGCTGGAAATATTAATAATGATAACAATAGCATTTCAGACTCTCAGTTTGTCCATAAAAAACTGTTTATACATAGCCTACAGTACACCCCCCCCAACGTAACAGGATGTAGCAGTTGATACATCCTCAGTAAATATGCTGTAAAGCCTATAAGATAAGCCAGACATGGGATTTCCTGAGACTATAAGTAAACATCATCTACATCTACTACTACAAAAAGGAGGATTGCGTGAAATCTATGTATGTAAGGTATAACAAGGGAGAGAAATCAAAGAAGTCACACACCCTATCAGATACTAAAAACTAAACTGCATATTTAAATAAATAAACATACAACTCTCCCTTATGATATTAAATCATCCCCCACCAAAAAAAGATGGTGTTTGGAGAAAATCAGTCAATAGATCAATAGTTTAAACCAAAAACTTTCCAAAATTAATAAATTATACATTCTATGAAGACTTCCATAGTTTTCCAGACACTCGTTTAAATATTCATTTAAAACCAACAGCAAAATTATTAAAGCTAATGTTCTATTAAACAAACAGCTTCTTGGTTTTCATTAACCTGAGTTGTTATTCAAGGTAAGGTAAGTTTGACATCTGTAAATAATAAGTGCATTTAGCTTAGACTGAACACCTCGCAGAAAGACTTCTGAAAATAACAAGATGGATGATTGCAGGCAGCTACAGAATCCAATAAAGATGACGACATTAGAACCACGGTAACAACTGGTCTCATTTCTGTGGAGCACACAGCCTAGGTAGAGAGAGGCAGTGCAATCAATAACTCTCTGGTATAGAATCACCTCGCATGACCAGGACAGATATGTGTTTGTGCAAGCTTCATTAATAGCCCAGTGAAGGGGCTAAGCCTGGTAAGGATATCCAACCTCAGGCAGACCCCATTACACTCCACTCCCTTGACTGTCCATAAAAGGTTTTGATTGGTGAGATGCTGAAGGGCGATAACATTATTTTAGAGGATTCTTTATTGGTAATACATAAAACATCAATATAAACCACTGGTTTTTTTCTCAACAGCATTAGATATAGGAAAACTTATCCCACTCCAAAAATATGGGGAAATAAATTTACATTCTTAAAAAATAAGTTTATACAAAACATTGCATAAAACCCCACAAGTTTCTTAAATCAAAATTGTGGGCAACCAATCATTCAACATAGGGCTAGTATATTGGTTTTAAGATTTTCACTGTTTCTTTGTTAACTAAGAGCTAAAGATTTGCTGATTCTAACCCCCCTCTTTTTCATTTATATAAAAAACAAAAAGTTAACCTGCAGTTTTTATATAAATGTTAAGTAACAACAAGCTACCTCTATTAATCAACAAATCTATCTTTAATTGTAGAATGTCATGAGGATGAGACAAGGTGCTCATACTACTCCTCCCCCACAATTAAAGTACTCTTACAGTAAATGTATTAATAAGAAAATCTTCTTTGGGAGGGTCTAATATTTAAGTTAAAAAAAAAAACAGCCAAGAAAAAAATGAAAAATTCCATCTAAACAGACAAATAGAAAAGCACTTACTGTGCAACCTGAGAAAACCCAAACAAACAGGAAGTACATCACCTTTTGATTAGACACTTCCTTTCTGAAACATTAGTGGTCAGTATAGTTAATTTAAAATAGAAAGCAAGCATAAATGAGAGAGAAGAAAGAAAAAATAGGAAAGTATATAATCTGCAGCAATTTTTAGAAGTGTTCTGCATCAGAAAACATTTGGTATAAATGAGATGAAATGAGATGTATCCGAGGTCTTGAAAAATATTTACGATACCTACATATGTAATATACTACCAAAAGGAAATAGGATAGATGTATCCAGGCATTATAAGATTACTTCTTTTAGGTGGTGATCTCCTGCCTAGAAAGTAACTCTGCTATGTTTACATTCCTACCTTTTTAAAGATATATTTTTAATTTATCTACCATGGTCTTTGGTCTGCAAGCCAAACAAGTGGAAGGATACCACAGAAATCTGATATTACAATTATGAAGTCCTTAATTTAAATTCAAATAAATAAATATAGACCTGAATAAGATACCAGTTCATATTATTTAAATTTGCTTCTATCTAAAATAATAATTTTAAAATTTTATATCCTTTCATGAATACAATGGCTTCCCAACCCAGCCTCCATCTTCTAGGTTTAGTACAGCCCAGAATAAACTCCTCTGCACAATAAAAGTGAACATTCACTTCAAAACCTTGGACTAACTGCCAACCATAGAGGAAGATGCTGATTACTCTGTAAGTAGAGCAATTCAGCATTAACCCCTTATACAACACAATCTGCCATGGGGTTTTAAGGTTACCTAGGAACTTTCCAACAGTTAAGCTTAGGAAAACAACAACATTAAAATAAAGCATTTGTTTAATTTGTAAAAGTTGAAGCAATTTTCTTTGTCCAACTTCTTCTGTGTCCAGATGAGAATAGGAACAACTTTTGGTACCAAATGCTAAAAACCAAACTCTACTTATATTATTTACACATGAAAAATCTATGTTCAACCAACTGGTGTCAGAGGTAAGCTGAAATCAGAAAATGTGCAAGTGGATTTTAGGCACTATTTATTGGCAGTGTCTGAGTTTTAGTGCCCTATGGTCAGGAAGTTGCCTCAGTCAGCACCAATTTCAACCCAACCTCGGGGCCGTACTAATTATAACCTGAACCAGCTGCATTTCCCTCATAGGATTAATACGGGGAACATTCCATTTCTAAGCCTCCCTCATGAAACTTTCATTTACACAACAAGATGGCCCACTGTCCTTCTGATTCTAAAGCAAAATGAGAATCTGTTTTTAGTTTATCTTGGAGGGAGCCATAGGGATGAAGTCAATGATGAGAACAGATGTCACCATGTTTTACCTGGGGGTGTCCTCTAACAAGTCATAGCATTGACCCCCCCCCCTCAACCTCCACCCTTGCTTAATAAGGGTGAAGTCACCGATGAGTTTAGAAAGCCAGACCAGGATAATCTAAATGTTAACACATGTATCTCCATATCATACTCAGATCTGGATTCAAATATAAGGCAACTGGAGGCTACATCTAAGCATCAAACATTTACTTGCCCAAAATACATGATTTTTGGCGTTTGAGCAGCGTATTAAATACCAAGGTTAACTGCTCCTTTTCTTTTCCTTTCTATTTATGTCCGAATATCTCTCCTTTATGCTTACAACTCAAATCCTTTTTGTTGTTGTTTTTTGGGAGGGGTCACGGAATGATTAAAATACACAGCAACTGAGCTGATCGGTCCGTGAAGGGTTTATATTATCAGTGCCAGCTCGTATCCTCAAATGCTGTACAGCGAGAGCCCCTGCTCTGCCCAGCAAGACGACCACACCCAACAGAGCCCCAATGGTTACACACACTACTCGCCCACCCTGGCAAAGGAGGAAACGCGAGGAGGGGGGAGAGGAAGGACAGCGCTAACGACGGTCAGCCTCGCCGGGGAAGAGACAGACAGACAGACAGACAGGCATCCATCCATCTCTGTCCAGGCGGAGTTGAGCCTGGTCGGAGGTCGGTGGGTGGGGGAGGGGGGAGGGGGGGGCCTTCCGTGCCGAGGCGTCGGGACGGTACCCATCCCAAATCTGGCGGAGAGAACAGCAGGAGGACGGCAGGGGACATCGGTGAGGCCAGGTATTGCTGCATGTTACTAATAATAGCCTGAATTCGTGCCGAGGCGGACGGAGAGACGGGGCTGGCTGGATCCGACAATATGTCTAGGGGTGGGGGTGGACGAATCGGGAAGTGAAAGCGGATCGGCGCGGCGTAAACCCCCTCCCCCCACCCCACCGTCAGACGGCCGCCTTCTCCTTATGCCCCCGAGAAATCCAGGAGGAGAAGGGGTGGGGTGGCTTGTCGTCGTCGTCGTCCCCCCCCCCGGTATTCTCGGCCCGTCCCCCACCCCGGCTAACCGAAATAAATGGACAAACAGGTAGAATAGGGGGAAAGAAAATTAAAATAAAAGCGCAAAACCAGGAGGAAGAAATAAAAAAAAAAAAGAAGAACCCAGGGGCTTGTGCGGTGAAGCCCCCCGGGGTGGGGGGGGGGGGGAGACCTGTCCGTCCCGTCCGTCCGAGGCCGAGGCCGCCGTCACCATCACCACCAGGAGACCGACCGTCGTGGGTGACCCGACACAATCTCCGCCGACTCTCCTCGAGATTTACGCAGAAAGAAAGCGCCGCAGACGACCCTTTCCAGGGGCAGGGCCCGAAGGAATGCATGAAGTACTTACTGTCGGACGAATTCTGTCACGGGGGAGACGTCAAGCGCGACGGAAAGGGAAAACTTCGGTTCATCTCCGGGCTGGCTAATGAGAGCGAACACATGGGGGAGGGGGGAGGAGGAGGAGGGGGATTGGGGGGGGGCTCTGTTGCGCGCGGAATTGTGGGTAGTCATCCGGGCATGAATTATTCGGTAGCGTCCGTCGTAGCGATGTGGGCGGAAAACGAGCAGGACGGGACGATGACGATCCGGTCGGCCCCTTGTTTTGATTCCGGTCTGTAAGCTCGCTCCCGGGGAACGACCCTCCTCCTCCTCGACAGGTTTGTCCCCCAGTCAGGGTGTGCAGAAATGCCTACCATCTGGGTTTTTCGAGGCAACGCGCGCACGCAAAGTCCCCCCCGCTCTCTCCTCTCCGATCTGCCCACCCGACAGGGTCCTTTTTGGACCCCCTTTTTTCCTCTTCCAACCCCCTTCTATTTTCTACTTTTCTAGGTTACGAAATAAAATAATACTTAAAAATTAGAAAGTCACCCGCGTCCATTTTTTAGGGGGGCAGAGAGGAATTAACATTCAGGGGTGAATCTTTTAGTAGGGAACTAAAGCAAAAGGACAAGATTTGTTAAAAGCTCCCCTTTTCTGTCCATTAGTCTGCGCTAGTGAGGGAGGGAGTGAAACAGGGGACGCCCCCCCCCCCCCTAGTGCTGTGGGTTTTAAAATAAAGGGGCGAGAGGGAGATTGGGTGAGAGAGAGGGGGAAACTACTTTTCTTCTCTACTGTAGCGTAAACCAAAGAAATAACTGTTTTATGAAGGTTTTTCCAAGAGAGAGAGAGAGAGAGATGGTGAGATTGGGGTGAGAGAGAGAGAGAGAGAGGGAGATACTACTTTTCTTCTCTACTGTAGCGTAAACCAAGAAAGACTGTTTTATGAAGGTTTTTCCAAGAGAGAGAGGAGGTGGTGAGATTGGGTGAGAGAGAGAGAGAGAGAGGGAGAGAGAGGGGAGAGGGAGAAAAACTACTTTTCTTCTCTACTGTAGCGTAAACCAAAGAAAGAACTGTTTTATGAAGGTTTTTCCAAGAGAGAGAGAGAGATGGTGAGATTGGGTGAGAGAGAGAGAGAGGGAGATACTACTTTTCTTCTCTACTGTAGCGTAAACCAAAGAAAGAACTGTTTTATGAAGGTTTTTCCAAGAGAGAGAGAGAGATGGTGAGATTGGGTGAGAGAGAGCGAGAGGGAGAAACTACTTTTCTTCTCTACTGTAGCGTAAACCAAAGAAAGAACTTTTTATGAAGGTTTTTCAAGAGAGAGAGAGAGAGATGGTGAGATTGGGTGAGAGAGAGAGAGAAGAGAGAGGGAGAAACTACTTCTTCTCTACTGTAGCGTAAACCAAAAAAGAAAGAACTGTTTTATGAAAGTTTTTTCCGAGAGAGAGAGAGATAGAGAGAGATGTGAGTGGTGAGAGAGAGAGAGAGAGAGAGAGGAGAGGAAACTCATTTTCTTCTTCTACTGTAGCGTAAACCAAAGAAAGAACTGTTTTTATGAAGGTTTTTCCAAGAGAGAGAGAGAGAGAGAGAGATGGTGAGATTGGGTGAGAGAGAGAGAGGGAGATACTACTTTTCTTCTCTACTGTAGCGTAAACCAAAGAAAGAACTGTTTTATGAAGGTTTTTCCAAGAGAGAGAGAGATAGAGAGAGATGGTGTGAGAGAGAGAGAGAGGAGAAAAACTCTTTTCTTCTCTACTGTAGCGGTAAACCAAAGAAAGAACTGTTTTATGAAGGTTTTCCCGAGGAGAGAAGAGAGAGAGATGGTGAGATTGGGTGAGAGAGGAGAGAGGGGAGAGAGAGAATGGTGAGAGGCGAGAGAGAGAGAGGGAGAACTACTTTTCTTCTCTACTGTAGCATAAACCAAAGAAAGAACTGTTTTATGAAGGTTTTTCCAAGAGAGAGAGAGATGGTGATGAGATGGGTAGGAGAGAGAGAGAGAGAGGGAGAAACTACTTTTCTTCTCTACTGTAGCATAAACCAAAGAAAGAACTGTTTTATGAAGGTTTTTCCAAGAGAGAGAGAGAGAGAGATGGTGAGATTGGGTGAGAGAGAGAGAGGGAGAAACTACTTTTCTTCTCTACTGTAGCGTAAACCAAAGAAAGAACTGTTTTATGAAGGTTTTTCCAAGAGAGAGAGAGAGAGAGAGATGGTGAGATTGGGTGAGAGAGAGAGAGAGGGGAGAAACTACTTTTCTTCTCTACTGTAGCATAAACCAAAGAAAGAACTGTTTTATGAAGGTTTTTCCAAGAGGGAGAGAGAGAGATGGTGAGATTGGGTGACAGAGAGAGAGGGAGAAACTACTTTTCTTCTCTACTGTTGCGTAAACCAAAGAAAGAACTGTTTTATGAAGGTTTTTCCAAGAGAGAGAGAGAGAGATGGTGAGATTGGGTGACAGAGAGAGAGGGAGAAACTACTTTTCTTCTCTACTGTAGCATAAACCAAAGAAAGAACTGTTTTATGAAGGTTTTTCCGAGAGAGAGAGAGAGAGGAGATTGGGTGACAGAGAGAGAGGGAGAGAGAAGAGGGAGAAACTACTTTTCTTCTCTACTGTTGCGTAAACCAAAGAAAGAACTGTTTTATAAGGTTTTTCCAAGAGAGAGAGAGAGAGAGAGATGGTGTTGAGATTGGGGTGAGAGAGAGAGAGAGGGAGAAACTACTTTTCTTCTCTACTGTAGCGTAAACCAAAGAAAGAAAAACTGTTTTATGAAGGTTTTTCCAAGAGAGAGAGAGAGAGTGAGAGATGGTGAGATTGGAGGAGAGAGAGGAGGAGATACTACTTTCTTCTCTACTGTAGCATAAACCAAAGAAAGAATGTTTTATGAAGGTTTTTCCAAAGAGAGAGAGAGAGAGATGGTGAGATTGGGTGGAGAGAGAGAGAGGAGAAACTACTTTTCTTCTCTACTGTAGCGTAAACCAAAGAAAGAAGAACTGTTTTATGAAGGTTTTTCCAAGAGAGAGAGAGAGATGGTGAGATTGGGTGACAGAGAGAGAGAGGGAGATACTACTTTTCTTCTCTACTGTAGCGTAAACCAAAGAAAGAACTGTTTTATGAAGGTTTTTCCAAGAGAGACAGAGAGAGATGGTGAGATTGGGTGAGAGAGAGAGAGAGAGGGAGATACTACTTTTCTTGTCTACTGTAGCGTAAACCAAAGAAAGAAAACTGTTTTATGAAGGTTTTCCAAGAGAGAGGAGAGAGAGAGAGAGAGGAGAGAGGGGAGATACTACTTTTCTTCTCTACTGTAGCATAAACCAAAGAAAGAACTGTTTTAGGAAGGTTTTTTCCAAGAGAGAGAGAGAGAGATGGTGAGATTGGGTGAGAGAGAGAGAGAGAAACTACTTTTCTTCTCTACTGTAGCGTAAACCAAAGAAAGAACTGTTTATGAAGGATTTTCCGACGAGAGAGAGCGAGAGAGATGGTGAGATTGGGAGAGAGAGAGAGAGGGAGAAACTACTTTTCTTCTCTACTGTAGCGTAAACCAAAGAAAGAACTTTTTTATGAAGGATTTTCCGACAGAGAGAGAGCGAGAGAGATGGTGAGATTGGGTGAGAGAGAGAGAGGGAGAAACTACTTTTCTTCTCTACTGTAGCGTAAACCAAAGAAAGAACTGTTTTATGAAGGTTTTTTCCAGAGAGAGAGAGAGAGAGAGATGGTGAGATTGAGATTGGGTGAGAGGAGAGAGGGGAGGGAGAAACTACTTTTCTTCTCTACTGTAGCGTAAACCAAAGAAAGAACTGTTTTATGAAGTTTTTTCAAGAGAGAGAGAGAGAGATGGTGAGATTGGGTGAGAGAGGGGATGAGAGAGAAGAGGGAGAGAGAAACTACTTTTCTTCTCTACTGTAGCGTAAACCAAAGAAAGAACTGTTTTATGAAGGATTTTCCGACAGAGAGAGAGCGAGAGATGGTGAGATTGGGTGAGAGAGAGAGAGGGAGAGAACTACTACTTTCTTCTCTACTGTAGCGTAAACCAAAGAAAGAACTGTTTTATGAAGGATTTCCGACAGAGAGAGAGCGAGAGAGATGGTGTGAGAATTGGGTGAGAGAGCGAGAGAAGGAAGAAACTACTTTTCTTCTCTACTGTAGCGTAAACCAAAGAAGAAATGTTTTATGAAGGTTTTTCCAAGAGAGAAGAGAGAGAGATGGTGAGAGATTGGGTGAGAGAGAGGGAGAGAGAGGGAGATACTACTTTTCTTCTCTACTGTAGCGTAAACCCAAGAAAGAACTGTTTTATGAAGGTTTTTCCAAGAGAGAGAGAGAGAGAGAGATGGTGAGATTGGTGAGAGAGAGGGAGATACTACTTTTCTTCTCTACTGTAGCGTAAACCAAAGAAAGAACTGTTTTATGAAGGATTTTCCGACAGCGAGAGAGAGATGGTGAGATTGGGTGAGCGGAGAGAGGAGAGAGGGAGAAACTACTTTTCTTCTCTACTGTAGCGTAAACCAAAGAAAGAACTGTTTTATGAAGGTTTCCCAGAGAGAGAGAGAGAGAGGAGAGATGGGGAGATTGGAGAGAGAGAGGGAGATACTACTTTTCTTCTCTACTGTAGCGTAAACCAAAGAAAGAACTGTTTATGAAGGTTTTCCGGAAGAGAGAGAGATGGTGAGATGGTGAGAGCGAGTTGAGTTTGAGAGGATTGGGTTGAGAGAGAGAGAGAGGAGAGAAAACTACTTTTCTTCTCTACTGTAGCATAAACCAAAGAAAGAACTGTTTTATGAGGATTTTCCGAGAGAGAGAGAGCGAGAGAGAGATGGTGAGATTGGTGTGAAGAGGAGAGAGAGAGGGAGATACTACTTTTCTTCTCTACTGTAGCGTAAACCAAAGAAAGAACTGTTTTATGAAGATTTTCCGACAGAGAGAGAGCGAGAGAAGATGGTGAGATTGGGTGAGAGGAGAGAGAGGGAGAAACTACTTTTCTTCTCTACTGTAGCGTAAACCAAAGAAGAAAGAAAGAACTGTTTTATGAAGGTTTTCCAAGAGAGGAGAGAGATGGTGAGATTGGGTGAGAGAGAGGGAGAGGGAGAAACTACTTTTCTTCTCTACTGTAGCATAATCCAAAGAAAGAACTGTTTTATGAAGGTTTTTCCAAGAGAGAGAGAGAGATGGTGAGATTGGGTGAGAGAGAGAGAGAGGGAGAAACTACTTTTCTTCTCTACTGTAGCATAAACCAAAGAAAGAACTGTTTTATGAAGGTTTTTCCAAGAGAGAGAGAGAGATGGTGAGATTGGGTGAGAGAGAGAGAGAGGGGAGAGAAACTACTTTTCTTCTCTACTGTAGCATAACCAAAGAAAGAACGTTTTATGAAGGTTTTTCCAAGAGAGAGAGAGCGAAGAGATGGTGAGATTGGGTGAAGAGAGAGAGAGGAGAAGAAACTACTTTTCTTCTCTACTGTAGCGTAAACCAAAGAAAGAACTGTTTTATGAAGGTTTTTCCAAGAGAGAGAGAGAGAGAGATGGTGAGATTGGGTGAGAGAGAGAGAGGGAGAAACTACTTTTCTTCTCTACTGTAGCATAAACCAAAGAAAGAAATGTTTTATGAAGGTTTTTCCAAGAGAGAGAGAGAGATGGTGAGATTGTGTGAGGAGGAGAGAGAGAGGGAGAAACTACTTTTCTTCTCTACTGTAGCGTAAACCAAAGAAGAACTGTTTTATGAAGGTTTTTCCGAGAGAGAGAGAGATAGAGAGAGATGTGTGAGATTGGGTGAGAGAGAGAGAGAGGGAGAAACTATTTTCTTCTCTACTGTAGCGTAAACCAAAGAAAGAACTGTTTTATGAAGGTTTTTCCAGAGAGAGAGAGAGAGAGAGATGGTGAGATTGGGTGAGTGAGAGAGAGAGAGGGAGAGAGAAAACTACTTTTCTTCTCTACTGTAGCGTAAACCAAAGAAAGAACTGTTTTATGAAGGTTTTTCCAAGAGAGAGAGAGAGAGAGAGATGGTGAGATTGGGTGAGAGAGAGATGAGAGGGAGACTAGGGCTGGAGAGAGTGGAGAGAGAGAGGGAGAGAGAGAGGGAGAGAGAGAGGGAGAAGAAACTACTTTTCTTCTCTACTGTAGCGTAAACCAAAAGAAAGAACTGTTTTATGAAGGTTTTCCAAGAGAGAGAGAGAGAGAGATGGTGAGAGATTGGTGGAGAGAGAGGAGGAGAGAGAGAGAGGAGAGAAGGGAAGAACTACTTTTCTTCTCTACTGTAGCGTAAACCAAAGAAAGAACTGTTTTATGAAGGTTTTTTCCAAGAGAGAGAGAGAGAAGAGATGGTGAGATTGGGTGAGAGAGAGAGAGAGAGGGAGATACTACTTTTCTTCTCTACTGTAGCGTAAACCAAAGAAAGAACTGTTTTATGAAGGATTTTCCGACAGAGAGAGAGCGAGAGAGATGGTGAGATTGGGTGAGAGAGAGAGAGGGAGAAACTACTTTTCTTCTCTACTGTAGCATAAACCAAAGAAAGAACTGTTTTATGAAGGATTTTCCGAGAGAGAGAGAGAGCGAGAGAGATGGTGAGATTGGGTGAGAGAAAGAGAGAGCGGGAGATACTACTTTTCTTCTCTACTGTAGCGTAAACCAAAGAAAGAACTGTTTTATGAAGGATTTTCCGACAGCGAGAGAGATGGTGAGATTGGGTGAGAGAGAGAGAGGGAGAAACTACTTTTCTTCTCTACTGTAGCGTAAACCAAAGAAAGAACTGTTTTATGAAGGTTTTTCCAAGAGAGAGAGAGATGGTGAGATTGGGTGAGAGAGAGAGAGAGGGAGAAACTACTTTTCTTCTCTACTGTAGCATAAACCAAAGAAAGAACTGTTTTATGAAGGTTTTTCCAAGAGAGAGAGAGAGAGAGAGATGGTGAGATTGGGTGAGAGAGAGAGAGGGAGAAACTACTTTTCTTCTCTACTGTAGCGTAAACCAAAGAAAGAACTGTTTTATGAAGGTTTTTCCAAGAGAGAGAGAGAGAGAGAGATGGTGAGATTGGGTGAGAGAGAGAGAGAGGGAGAAACTACTTTTCTTCTCTACTGTAGCGTAAACCAAAGAAAGAACTGTTTTATGAAGGTTTTTCCAAGAGAGAGAGAGATGGTGAGATTGGGTGAGAGAGAGAGAGGGAGAGGGAGATACTACTTTTCTTCTCTACTGTAGCGTAAACCAAAGAAAGAACTGTTTTATGAGTTTTTTCCAAGAGAGAGAGAGAGATGGTGAGTGAGATTGGGTGAGAGAGAGAGAGAGAGGGAGAAAACTACTTTTCTTCTCTACTGTAGCGTAAACCAAAGAAAGAACTGTTTTATGAAGGTTTCCGAGGAGAGAGAGGAGAGAGAGAGATGGTGATGCGTGAGAGAGAGAGAGAGAGAGGAGAGGTGAGAGAGAGAAGGGAGAAACTCATTTTCTTCTCTACTGTAGCGTAAACCAAAGAAAGAACTGTTTTATGAAGGTTTTTCCAAGAGAGAGAGAGAGAGAGAGATGGTGAGATTGGGTGAGAGAGAGAGAGAGGAGAAACTACTTTTCTCTCTACTGTAGGCGTAAACCAAAGAAAGAACTGTTTTATGAAGGTTTTTCCAAGAGAGAGAGAGATGGTGAGATTGGGTGAGAGAGAGAGAGAGGGAGATACTACTTTTCTTCTCTACTGTAGCGTAAACCAAAGAAAGAACTGTTTTATGAAGGTTTTTCCAAGAGAGAGAGAGAGATGGTGAGATTGGGTGAGAGAGAGAGAGAGAGGGAGAAACTACTTTTCTTCTCTACTGTAGCGTAAACCAAAGAAAGAACTGTTTTATGAAGGTTTTTCCGAGAGAGAGAGAGATAGAGAGAGATGGTGAGAGAGAGAGAGAGGGAGAAACTCATTTTCTTCTCTACTGTAGCGTAAACCAAAGAAAGAACTGTTTTATGAAGGTTTTTCCAAGAGAGAGAGAGAGAGAGAGATGGTGAGATTGTGGTGAGAGAGGAGAGAGAGAGAGGAGAAACTACTTTTCTTCTCTACTGTAGCATAAACCAAAGAAAGAACTGTTTTATGAAGTTTTTTCCAAGAGAGAGAGAGAGAGAGAGAGATGTGAGATTGGGTGAGAGAGAGAGAGGGAGAAACTACTTTTCTTCTCTACTGTAGCATAAACCAAAGAAAGAACTGTTTTATGAAGGTTTTTCAAGAGAGAGAGAGAGATGGTGAGATTGGGTGAGGAGAGAGAGAGAGGGAGAAAACTACTTTTCTTCTCTACTGTAGCGTAAACCAAAGAAAGAACTGTTTTATGAAGGTTTTCCAAGAGAGAGAGAGAGAGAGAGAGATGGTGGTGAGATTGGGTGAGAGAGAGAGAGAGAGGGAGAGAAACTACTTTTCTTCTCTACTGTAGCATAAACCAAAGAAAGAACTGTTTTATGAAGGATTTTTCGCACAGAGAGCGAGCGAGAGAGAGGTGAGATGAGATTGGGTGAGAGAGCGAGAGGAGAAACTACTTTTCTTCTCTACTGTAGCGTAAACCAAAGAAAGAACTGTTTTATGAAGGTTTTTCCGTGAGAGAGAGAGAGATGGTGAGATTGGGTGAAGGAGAGAGAGGGAGAAACTACTTTTCTTCTCTACTGTAGCGTAAACCAAAGAAAGAACTGTTTTATGAAGATTTTTCCAAGAGAGAGAGAGAGAGAGATGGTGAGATTGGGTGAGAGAGAGAGAGAGGGAGAAACTACTTTTCTTCTCTACTGTAGCATAACCAAAGAAAGAACTGTTTTATGAATGTATTTCCGAGAGAGAAAGAGAGAGAGAGAGAAGCTCATGTCAAATGGTTAATGGGGAAATTAAAAATTCTCTTTAACCTCATGGAGATGTGGGATTATAATGTATGCAATTTTCTCCCTGCAACTTGTTGCAAATGTGGTATCACTGTTCTTAGCTTTTTTACTTTTAATGCTATTTTATTTTTATTAAAACATGAGATTTTAGAGAAAAGTACATTACAGGCTTAGTGTTGGGCACAGAAACCCTTGAATTCATTTTTCCTCCACCCCAGTCCGTTCTCCAACTTTGCTCAGGTTTACATCCACATTTTCTTGCAATTTATACAACTTTGAGAGTTTGGTTTACCAAATGTTCAAAGGTTCCAACAATTTTGAATGAGTTCACAAAAAAGATGGGCAAGTTTATCATACATGGAAAAATTTGGAAACGTTTGACTGGAAAATGTTGGTTTTGTGATATGTAAATATGGCATTACTGTTTCACCTTAGTTGATGGTTTTGGAAGGATTGGACATTGAAGCAACATAAATGTTTGAAACATGTTTCTCAGCAGAAATTTGGTTTGTGCACAAAAGAGGTCTGATTTAGCTTACTAAATATCTTTTAAAATGCTCTTGACAAATATTTTTTAGTCATTGTGGCTTGGCTGTGTAAAGCAAACTTTCCTGACTCTTTATATGTTTTACAGAATTTTTTCCTTTTTTAAAAATAATGCTTAATACTATTATAGACAAACCTTTGTTGGTTAGCATAGATTTTGACTTTTCCCATGTTTTTATCTTAGGTAAATAAGAGACATCTAAAGGTAACACTGGATGGTCCATCCTTCATAATTACAAGATTGATATAGTGTGTAATTCAGATTTTCTAAATATAAGAAACTGCAGTTACTTGGCAATCCACAAATTACAGAGCCCTGCTAAATTAAAATTAGCACCCTTGAAAAGAATGAGAAACAGCCAATGTTACCAACAAGGATGTGTGCTCAGACCACAAATAGCATAGACATTGGAGCTGGTAAGATATTAAAGATGCCTCATATAGTTGGCACTCATGATATATCATCATTTACACATGGTTGCATGATTAGACAGTCAGCAGTCAGTCTGCACATGATTTCAGACTCACAGAGCAGATGTTGCATATCATTGTTAATTTTTGTTAAGCAAATGAAAAAATGGCTAACCATCAACCAGAATGGCCATCACTGGTTACAGAATAAATCAAAAGAGCCGTTGATCAGTTGGTGAGCTTTAACCCATGCACAAAGCTTGCAGATTTTTCCATTACTGAAAATACATATTAAAAGCCAAGTGTTATTTACATAAACTTGGCTATGATGGATGCATGGCTTAGCAAAAACCCCTGCTTATGAAAGCCATTGTAAAGAAATAAGTTTGCATTGGCTCAGGAAATAATACATTTTGGGCATCTGTCCTGTTTTCTGATGAGTCTCAGTTTCATCAGTTAACATTGAATAAATGAATATTGATATGGAGAAAAGCCAGTCAAGCAATTTAGGAGGCCTGTTTGTAACACACAGTTTAACATGGTGGTTGGGTTGATAATCAATTTATGCTACTTTTCCAATTCAAGACATTTACTGAAAGAAGATTGGTTGCCACATATTTTCACATCCAAAATCAACACACTATGGAAGAGACAAAAGGGAATGCAGGTTTTTTCCTGGACACCTAGGAGTCCTGACTTTAATCAGATTGAACATGCCTAAAAGCATTTTAATTGCTAACTGCACAGGATTTCCTCTCACATCTGTGGCAGATCTGAGGAAATAACTGACTGAACTTTGTCAAAATTTGGACCATGTTAGCATACAGACTCTTATTTTATCTGTGCTGCAACATGTGATAGACTTTTATTGGGCATGTGGAAAAACTATACTAGATATTAATTTCATGTTTTGCTATTTTGTATGACGCTTGAGTTTTTTATATGTGCCACAATAACAAATTACAGGGCTCTGTATTTATTTGCTGTTTGTTCTTTATTTACAAAGATAAACTTAGAAATTCTAAAGTTATCTATAGATGAAAAACCTCAAAGACTTCATTTAGAATGACAAAATCAAATGCCAGGCCTAACTAACCACCTGTGATTGTTTTAGAACTTCTGGAACCAATAGTGAAGTCTCCTGCTTCCACTATCCATTTCTTTGAAACCAGTGAATAAAATAAAAACAACAAAATAACTGTCCAGTGTTACTTGACAGCTATAAAGTGGGGAGGCAGATCTCCATTTTGTTCCATCCCTTTCCCACCCTGTTTAAAATGAAAAATGGAGTATGGAAGAGTTTATATTTATTAGCATATAACACAATAAAAACTTTGTTATAATTATTTTTTTGATCTGAAGTCGTTGATAAAAATCAAATTGGTGCTGCTTGTTTAGAGTTCAGTAAGTATTTTGATAAAGTTTCACATAGAAGATAAACAAATTTATGCGTGTGTTTGATGTTTCTGTTATCAATTCCTAAAAAGTATGCATGTTACTTTTAAATGGAATGTTATCATCACATCAAGAGGTCTCTTTATTGGGGTTCTGCAGGATTTTGTTTTAGATCCTCTCTTATTCATAATTTACATAAATGAAACTGATGGTATCATAGACATTAATATAAAGAATTTTGCAGACAATACTAAAATTTGTTAGAATCATTTGTAAGCTTCAAATTAAAAACTTGTCAGAGCAAATTGCTATTCATTCAACTGTTAACAGGTTAAAAATTTTTTACCTTGGCAGCTTCCACCTATCATTTTAATTTATTAAGCCTAGGAAGTAAAAAAATTGGGCATATCCATGTTATGAGTCAGTAAACAATGAATTTGTGGTGTTTGTTTAGCTAGAATTTAAACAAAAATTTTGAAACTTTTGTGAGATTGTTTACATAAGACCTTATGATATATCTGCATATAAAGTAGTATTTAGAGTAACCGTGTGACTAGTCACTGTTGAAAACAACTGAGTAAATGGTGAAATTAACTAAAAATGTTTTGTTATATTGAAGAACAAAAGGCTTCAGAATTCATATTTTTCTTGCTGTTACTGTCATTGCATATACACAGGTTCTAGAGAAAGTTGGGTTCTCTTTGTGGTTTTGTGTCATTAGAATACAGAAGAGTTAAGAAAAGGTGAGTCTGTTTAAACATTTTTTCAAAAAAGGGCTTATTTTCAGGAATTTGGAGAATAAGTGGTACCATTGTTATTTTTCTTTGAAGGGTAAATAAATGAATAAATATAAGTTTGCTTTACAACCAATTACAGTCAGTGCTTGATGAAAAATAGTGTATTTAATGGCTCTTGACACCTAATTAATAAAAATTAGAATATAATTACATGCTTGAGTGATAAATGTAGAAAGATATGAAAATATCCCAGTTATCAGAAAAGTTTTGTAGAAGACAGTTTTGTTTTTTTTCCAAACATTTCTGCATTTTTTTGTCAAGATATTACACAAGATAACTGAGACACTGTAGAATAGGTTGCAGCTTTGAAATCTTCTCTCTCCAAATAAAGAGAATACAAACCATTCATATAGATTATTATAATTCATAAAGATAAGAGAGGCAATAGAGAGTAGGCCTTCATAATTATTTTTCTTAAGGAAACTTTAAAATTAAGATATATTTTTGATTAATTATGGTAATGCTGTGTTTGTGGATTGGTTCTAATTTTTGTTCTGGCACTGTACAGTGTTTTAAATTGTTGTCTTTGAATGTCAAATTTTATAGGCAGCTCTTTAAACAATTACAAGTGCTACAAAAGAAAACAGGTGGATTCATTTTACACGCACTATGAATAAAAATGCATGCGGTGGTCTATGGGAGAATACTTGAATTTATTCATTTACATAAGATTCTTTCTTCACAGCATTTATTTTCAGATAAATCATTAGGTTTTCTGGATAATCTGATAAAGATGTATTTATATGCAATCTTTTTATAATTGCTGGTTGGTGCATTATATGAGGATGTTTCAGGAAATGAAGGAAAATCATGAATTAAAAAATGAGATATTTATTGGACTGTATCACTTCTCTACATAGTTCCCCTGTTTTATAACACATGGTCTGTTGACTCATAACTTTCTTGATACCATCTTGGTAAAAGCTTTTTTGGTTGCTGTATAAGCACAATTGTACCACCTGTTGGACTTTGTGATCACTGGCAACTCTTTGATCTTGGATTGCATCTTTCAGGAGTTCAAAGAGGTGAGAATTAGATGAAGCAAGACTCAGACTACAGAGAAGATATGGTAGAGGTTTAAAGTGTTGATGGTCACCAAAGCACTATGTGGTCTTGCATTATCATGATGCAATTTGTTTCACTGATGGTCATTTTTAAACCTGTCCACCCACTCATTCACTCCTCTTTGCACCATACATTTATATTCATATTGCACCAACATTTACTGGTAGATTTCAGTCAGCAGACACCTTTGACACAGAAAATGAATTACAGATTGCTGCTCTTCTCTAGTGCACACTGACAGCTGCACAGCCATGTTGCTTGCTTGCTCACTAGCATAATGCATGAATGAGAAGATGTGTTCAAGTACTTGTACATAATGTTGCTTGGTGATATGGCATTTAGCACTTTGTTGCTCATAAAAACAACCAATGCAAATATTACCTTTATTTTCTGAAACACCCTTCTAAATAGTGTAATTTTTGCCTCTATGTGAGGGCACACTTAGAGCTATTGTATGTAAGAAAAAAAAATTGTAAACTTTATGAACCAAAGAGAACTGCACAAGTAATTTATCTTACTAGTTATTTGTTTGAACTCTGAAAACTTATCTAATATGTTTTATCTTAAATATTTATTTATTAGAAATTTTCTTTTCAGTTGCCATTCAGATTAGTTTGCTTTTGTCATTAGTTTCATTATTTTATGGCACTCATAAGTCTTCAAACAACTATGGTGTGCTTGCTGAATGTATCTTGCAGCTCTTTTTATGTCCTTTGATGTTGCCCTTACATTCCCTACCATAGTTGTCATACCATTGGTGGTAGAAGTCATGTGACAGGTGGAGCAATCCTCCTTCATTTGCCTTTTTTTTGCTCTCTGTAACAGTTCCATCTTTCATGAGCTTTAACAGTGCTGATAGAGAGCATTGATCTCCATAGTGAGTAGTTTTCTGCCAGCTTTTCCCATCAGTCAACTTCGACTTGAAACATCTCATTTAATCATCTCTGTTATATATTTTTTTCACCTATGACTGCTGAATCTTTACTAATACTATTCTACAAACAAATAGACCTATTTATTAATTTAATTCTTTCATATTTATTTATTTTTAATTTTATATTTATACTATCCAGTGGTATAACATTTTAAACATAAAGAACATTCTGTTCTAGATAATCATACAAGAACAACAAATCACTGAAAATTTGTGGAGTGGTAATGTCAACATCTGCCAACTCTTGCGTGATGTTATATCAGAGCTGTGCAAAGCACTCTGAGTGCTGATGTTGAACAGTGCTGAAGTTTCTGGTAAAGGAAAATGTCAGGTTAACTGAACTTTGCATGTGATTAGTTGTACAGTTTATTGATGTCTTTCATGCTGAAGTGTGTTTCAATGATGAAAAGGTTTAAAATAGATGTGAATTGGTGATGGATGATACTCATGTACAACCAAATTGTTAACTCTAAAAAAATATTATTTATGGTAAACAGTTAATTTTTTGTGATTTTTGGATAATTTCCACATTATGCATGATATTGTAGCAGAACTGCCTATCTGTATTTGGAGTTTAGAAAAATATTAATTTGAAATTTGTGGCTATTGTGATTGAATACTTGCTATATTAGCAGAGGGAGGTTGACAGATTCTTGAACAAGATTATGATATATGATTAGACATGGATTTATCACTTTACTCCAGATTCTAAATGGTCAGGTGACATTTTGGGTCTCCACTACCAGTAAAATTTAAACCTGTGCCATATGGGTCATCATGGCAACAGTGTTTTGGAATATCTAGAGTGTAATTCATGTAGGTTTTTTTACCTGTGGTTAAACTTTTAGTACAGCAATCTATTATATAATCACATTTACTATGCAGTTTACAATCAATAGACACCTATCTAATGGTATCACATTGTTGTACAGGATGTTTACCCTTATATAGCCAATGTAACAACTGAAACTCTCACAGAGTTTGGATTGTACAGTGCATAACTATCCCACTTATAGTGAGGATTTATTTCCATGTGATTTCCATCTTTTTGAATCATTCAGAGAGCATCTGGTTGGCATCATGTTTCAAAGTGATGAAGATGTGAAAGCAGATTTCCTGAAAAGACTGCATACCTGTCCTAAAAACTCTTGTGCTCTTGGTGTTAAGGTGTACCATACTAAAGGGACAGATGTGCATAGGTAACAGGGGAATATCTTGAGAAAAGGTAAGGTTAAGCCAGTAGCAGTCTTAGAGGAGGAAAAACAGGGTGATTGCTCAGGGCTCCAAGTTTTATAATTTAAAAATTTTCTAAGTGTAAGTTAACCTTGACTGACTTTCATAATTTATAATGAATGGATAAGAATTTTCTCTCTTATGACAAGAGTTGAAAGGTAAGGTTAAGCCAGTAGCAGTCTTAGAGGAGGAAAAACAGGGTGATTGCTCAGGGCTCCACACTTTAGAGGCCCAAAAATGTTGCAACAATTTTTTTTTGGAGGTGAGGTTTTTACAAGGAAGTGGGCCAATTTCCATGTCTCTTTTTAATAAACAACACTCATGGTTCTGACTCTTGTATCTCAAGAACTATTTGCATTTTAATACTCAACTAGTCATCTAATTTCTCCAAAGATTATTAAGGAGATACATGATACAGCTGTGGTGTTGGTTATTCATAATTGTTACCATATTCCAGGGATTCCTAACCTGTTGCTTGCAAGCACTACTGTGTTCTTGGATAGTCTAATGGTGCTTTTGTACCCTTTTTCTTTTTTATTTCAAAATTGGAATTTCCACCCCTATATGGGCTTGAGATCCTTTCATTTCACTTTCCTCAATAGGGCTAAGTAGAGTCGAAATCAGATATGGTCAACTTCCTTATAGGTCATCAAAATTAAGCATTTAAAGGGCCTCAAATGACTCTCTTGTCCAGGGTCCCAACAGCCCTAATGCCACCTCTGGCTGGGCTTATACCTTTTACGCTGGTTGTTATAATCAGCAAAAAAACACACACACACACAAATAGTAATAATAACTAAACTTGTGAAGAAATTCATATATAACCATGTGGCCATAAATTTTTTTTGCCCACTTTGCAATGTCATAGCTGAGAGATGGTACAACATGTGAAGATAAAAATTGGGCAAATGAGTATCAACAATAAAAATAAATTAATACATGTTGATAGCTGAGGATATATTTAGCATACCTTAACTCATTCTCAACTACAGCACAAAATCAAGGAATAATGTTGAAGACTGTTATTGCAGTACATCCTGAAGAATGCAAGTGACTTCACATTGGACTGTTTGCATCCTGGTAAAGAAGTTATGATGTGTGCTTCCCACAAAACCAGTAATCTGCCAGATCAGGTGATCAAGATGACCACTACTTTAAAATTTTTGCTGATGACCTGATCTATACCAAATGTACCTCTAAGCAGCTGTTTCGCAGGCATTGTGATGGTGCACCATCCTACATGAAGATCATTTTTCAAGCACTTCAGATTGTGACCTTTTGTTGCTTGAGTGTTCTTGTTTACAAGCTGCAGCATTATACATAATTGAGCAATAACATTTGCATTGCCTTGACTTTCTCCTGCTATTCTTGAAAAAGCTGCTCAACTATCTCCTTAGCCTTAGAATGAGTAGATGTCACTCATTTCATCACCAACTGCTGCATCATCATCAACATCATCATCATCACATCATGTTTGCCAAAATTTCTTTTTCTGTTTGAATTTGCCTGTCTTCTTTATATCTCATTTCTACCATACACTTTGCAGTGACTGTATCCAGGAATGTTTTTTTCAAAACTGAACAGGTTCTTCTGTCATATCACCTATTTATATTGTTGGATTGTCTCTCTTTTCAGCTAATTCTTCCAGCTAGAATTTTTGCCATCTGTGTTATTCTTTTGCTCGATGCTTTCCCACACTTTACTGGCCCCAGCAGTGCATCTTTGATCATTAAGCACTTCCAGAAACTGAACAAATGCTGCTTTAAATTGCTGTCAGAAAGAAGCTATTTTTATAACAGTACCCAGTGATAATGACAGTTCAGGCATTTCAGGACATCTTGATTCATGGGCTGCATAATGCTAGTCATTCTGGAAGGAAAAGCAATACACAGATGTCTTTATCCTTTGATATCACCCTTTTGTTGTCTGTGTAGAGAAGGTGTGTTATTCTAAAAGTAACAAATTTTCTTGGGAAGTTTGTGATGTTTTGGTGTTTCTGAACTTCTAGCACAGAGTTTTCATCATACTTAGCTGCCAAAGTCTTGGAAGGTAGGGATAGTAAAGTCTTGTTTCATCAGTAACTCTGTGTTCCATGACAGTAGCTTTAAACATGGCCTGAAATTCAGCAACAGCATCACCATTCTTGAGGATTCCTGATTTTACATGATGGCTTCATATTAATCAGATTTAACTTGGATGTAATCACACCCATTTACTACTTGCATTCTCAATATTTATTTTTCCTCCCCAAATACCCATGTAATTTTCAGTTCCTGTGTATATGCTTATGTTGCACTGAACTAAAATATTGCCTGAGTTAAAACAGTAGTGTAGATATAGTCACACAGTGGATACTACATACTTGTCTTCCTCAGAAGTAATGTTTATCCAGTCTGTGAAATACAATATCCATAGTCAGTTGTCCTTGACTTGATTTGTTTCAACCTACACACTTCCTATAAACACAATCATGACTTGTAACTCAATATGACTAATTACTAAACAGTTTGCACCACATAAGGCATTACTTACTTTGCCTACATCTTGATGTTTCTGATTTAAACAAACTTAAACCCACTTGTGATATCTGTCTGGTACATGCCTGATTTGCATGGCTTTATGGGACTTGGTGTATGGCTCAGATCTTTTTGGTGAACCACTTTCACTGAGTATCACTAGTGTATTGATGCCAATCCAATTACTCTCTTCTACCTCTACCGCACCACTGATCTCTACTAAGAACTGAAATATTTTCACCTCCATCACATTCTTTTCATATTATACATTTCTTTGGTGACTACCCCCAAAACACTGTTTTCCATCTTTTCCACTATTTCATATGGCATACCCTCAAAATTTGCACAAAGTTTGTGATTTTCTTCAAAAGCACTCAATCATCTGTAGTAATGTCATGTGGTTTAGCCTCCCTTTTTTGGTCTGCATACATTTACATTTTCACTTTGTTTAAAATTCTCAGTTGTTTACTGCACTATCCCTGATTCCAGAAATTTTGTATGGATTTTTGGTTGAATAACATTTCACTATGCATGTTACCTTATGTGGTATTATTTTATATTTCTGTATGTTGTGAGATAGTGAGTTAATGCTTTTGATGGTTTTGGCCCTTTATATGCACTTTTTTGGGCATTGACTGATTTTGAAGTTCTATCTTCCTATTCACTTGTACCCATAATAGCATAACTCATCTGAACAATACCATTTTCCTTTGTGTACTGGTTGAACTTATCAAAAAATGAACTGTAGCCTGTTATTACTAGTCATTGTCAAAGGCAGACCATGAATCATGAATATTTTATCTAACTGGTGATAATCTGTACTGCCATTGTTGAAGATGTATTCTCCACTTTATAATATTGCTTATAATAATCCACCACAACAAAGAGAAATTCACTTGTTGGCATTGGTTCAAAGAGGTCATTTGCTAAATCCTGCCATTTTTCCAGAGCAATTTTGTTGTTATTACAGGTTCTGGCACAGTTCATTTTCCAACCACTTGGCAGCCATAACACATTTGAACTTACTTTTCTGCATCTTGATTGATCCCTAGTCACCACACTTTCATCCTGAGCCTCAGTTTGGTTGCTCTAATGGCCACATGACCTCATGAACAAAGGTTAACACTTGCCTTAATATCCTTTGGAGCTAATTGTGTCCCATGCAAAAACTAACTTGCTTAGAGTAAGTACACAATTCATTTCACACAATATTTCACAACCCTGTGTTCCTTTTGTCATTCTCCAGCATGCATTTCCAAATCTTTGATAGTTTGCAATCTTGATAGGAATTTTCCTCCACCACGTCCTCATTTTTGGATATGGCTTTTTTGGCTACAAATCTCTCATATTCTTCTATCACATTTATGTTTCTCACATTAGTGTGATACTGATCACTCAGCTTCGCAATGCATTGGTGATATTCTCTTTGTTTGGCTTATATTTTACAATGTAGTTATATGCCTACAACCACAACATTCACTGCTCATTTTTGGCTGATGACTTTGATTTTGTAGAGTATGGGATCTCAAGTGGCTGTGTTCCATAACAAGCAAGAACTTTGTATTCTACAAGTAGACATGAAACAGTTCACATAGCATTATGATACTGAGAGCTTCCTTTGCCGTCAAAGTGTACCTTTCAACATCACTCAGGCCATGTTTTCATATGCAAATACACAGAATTCATCTTTTTAGATATCTATACTTGCACTGTAGAGTAGCAATGCTTTCTTTTGCTCATCATTTATGAAACTTTATGCTGCAATGAAGTATTCAAATGCCTTGCACCACTTCCATTTCAGAAGTAATGTAGTAGAGTCCACTTTACACTGTCCATTGCACTTGCCTTGTATGTACTTTCCAGTTCTAGTTTTCATGTTTATGTTGAACTGAACTAAAATATTGCCAAATTAAAACAGGATATTTGATATAGTAACATCATTATCTCCAGAGTTTTTATTCTGAATGGTAAATTGCCTGATTCTGTGACATAACATGGATTTTTCAGCCCATCAGAACTTGCAGTGCACCCCAATTCAGAATGTAGAAATGGAAAAACAAAACTTTTGCACATAAAATAAATCAAGATATTGTTTTCCCAAGTGTATGTTTTTGTATAAATCACCACTACACAGCATTGTCTAAATGTCAGTTGAACCTTGCTGCTTTTTGTTGATTTGAGTTTACTTGCAAGCTTTCACTTTCTTCTGTTCATTTACAAAGTCTTTAATTATTCAAAACTCTGCAGTTTACCTTGGTACTTTTTCTCCATTCTCCAGTCTCTATGATTTGAAGTTTCTGTTTAAGTGACAGAAATTATTTTACCTTGCAAGAGATATTATTGGCTCACAGAACTGGAGTATACCAAATATGAACGTATTCCATTTATTACCAGATTTGCAAAAAAACTGAACAGCAACAGACAATGATTGTCATAGCTGAATGAGTTCAATTTCTTGACAGCTACTGTGTCATTTGACATGTAAACAAAGGCTGCATCTGTAAGAGGCTGTAGCACATGCCTGGGAATGCAGGGGCATAGAAGCATTGTTGCTTTTGAAGTGTTGTTAACCAATGCTTATGTCTACAAGCAAGATACCCCTGGTGAAAGAGTTAAAGTTAATTATTTTTGTCCTGACAATTGAAATGACCTTTGGTAATAGTGAAATCAGAGGTTATTTATTTTGGGCTTTCGAATTGTCCAGTGAGAAGTTGGGCTGCCAAGTCAATTTGTGAGTTTAAATAGGAATGCTTCAAGAATTGTAGATGTTACAGAATCCCATAGGTATGGAAGCATGGGAATCTTAACAAAACACAACTCCAATACCATTAGCCTTAACCTTTACATTTTCCAAAATTTTAACATTGCTGTGCTTGACCTAGCAACAATCTGCACTAAATCTTTATTTCCTAAATTCTAGATTTGTTGTCGATGCAGGGTACACAAGATTAAAAAGTTATGGTTTTCTTGTCAAACCCCTGTCCTGACTTTCAAGGTATTACAGCAGTGAACTAGGAGAGAGAAACTATGGGGTATCCAAGCAAGTTACCTAGGTATGGTTTTGGATCTCTTGAACTATGCATGGTCAGGGTGCATGTCAGTCAAGTTTTACCCACAAAAATCCTCCACATGTCCCCCCCAAACCCTACTAGAATTTTTTAAAAATTTTAGATGTGGGTGGAAACTGGATTGCCCAAAAACCCACATGGCTAGCTGGTGAAGAAGAATGAGAAAAAACAATGTTAGGGGTGTATGCCAAACAGCAGTTCCAACTGGGATTCAAACTGAAGCCCTCAACTTGGCAGTCCAGTAATCACGACTGTGCACTTATGTCCAAAAATATCCAAAATTTTTGCATTTTTTCTTTGATCTTAATTTAAAGAATTCTTTTTATACAGTATATTATAGATCAACAGCATTCCCATGCAGATATGAAACTTACTACCTATATGTATATTCCATTTTTAAGGTGGATAGCTGGAATTATTACTTTGCAAACTTAACATTGAATTTCTTTCTTTATTGATTGTTTTACCCATGATGCATGCTATTACTATCAACTTGTTTAGTGAAACTTCTGAGAGACTGGTGCTTGACAGATAAAACTTATTCTACCTTATTACAAAAGTCCTCACAATATTTGGGTTAGCTTAAATCCTTGTTAAAGTGATAAGAAACTTGGTTCTCATTTAAAGGCTATGATAGTCATCAAACAAGAATATTCTGTTTTCCAACCTTAAAATAATTTTAATTTAAAAATAAAAAAATTTATTCTCACTCCCTATTACATATTGGTACTCTTAATTTCTTATGCTTATTGTCTGTTTCTTTGTATTGTATTGTGCTGTCTTGATGTTCCATTGTTCTCAGACTCTCTCTCTCTCTCTCATGTAGATTACATACAACACAATTTTAAATCCCAAATTTACTTGTTACAGCTAAAAAAGATATATAATTTCATAGAGATCCCTTCAAAATATTTTAATCATCATTACATACATTACTCAGAATGGACAAAATTAGGCATGGAATTAATGAGCTTTTAAGCCTTTTTTCAGATTTGGCCAAAGATGAGTGTTACCATTAATTCATTCACATTAACTGGGCATAGATATGTTAGTTACAGTGTTCCCAGACATTATATTTAATTCATGTCAATGCTTTTGTAATGTTATGTCATCTTGCTGCAAAATGTATATTCTCATTTAAACAATATTCTGGTGAAGCAACAGTAGGCTGCTTGCAAGTACATCATTATAACCAACTAAACTTCCTACAATGAATAGCAACTCTATTTAGTCATTCTAGTGAAGCCTGTACCATCAAACTACAGCTACATACTTTTACTAATGGCTATAGAAAGTGAGAGTGGTGGACTGCTTCAAACCCCTCCACATTTGTCTATTACATGTGAAGTTGGATCTTATTTATTGCATATTTGTTAGTCTTTTATAGGATCAATTACATGAGCCTCACTTATTTAATGTGTACTATCATTTAACAGTTCAAGATCTGATGGCTAATCAGCCTTCCTTGCCTGAATATGAAGTATTACCAGCTATATTTGGTTTCCCATTATGCATTCTAAACACAGCTAGCTACTGCTTTACCTACAGTGCTTGTTATTTTTGGTTATGCCACTGTTTTAGGAATGTCAAATCTGGAAGGAAATGGCAATCAGATGGCAGCTGATATGCCAGGTAAAAAAGAAAGTGATAAATAATGTTGTTATTTCATTTAAGAAAATTTTATCCTGACAGTCATTACAAATTTACGTTTGCTATGAAATTAAGCTATGCCATTTATAACGTAATGATTTTTCAGTAGCTTGACTCAAAGTAGTAATTTTTATTTTGTATTCATCTGATGCAAAACCCTAAAAATGTCTTATAACAAAAACTTGTAGGATGCAGCAATCTATGCTAATATGATTTCTGATAAAATGAGAGCTTGTAAAAGTCAAAGATTTTACTTTTTCGAGATATTTGAACATCAGTTGTTTCCATACACAACACGGTCAACTGAAAGTAATGTTATTTTTGTATATGGCATGTTGGAAGAAACACAATGACCAACAGGAGTGGAATATTTTGGTGCAGAAGAATGAGTAAATTGTACCACTTGGGTAGATGCCAAATAGCCCAGACCAATATGACATCAGTAACCAAACCTGGGGTACCATGGCAATTGCACATGCTGTGCTAACTCACCATCAGTATTTGAATATAAATCACCTTAAATTTATATATACGAGGTGTAGTCAAAAAGTATCCGACCTTTGGCCAAAAAAACAAGTAATATTTAAAAACTCACCATTTTGATTTAGTCTCCTTCAAAGTATTCGCCTTGGGAGTCTACACACTTCTGCCAGCATTCCTGCCACTGCTGGAAACATTTATGGAAATCACTTTTTGGGATGCTGTAGAGCTGTGCCATCGAATTTTGCTTAATGTCCTCTGTTGACGCAAATCTCCCTATGAGTGTTTTTTTGAGCTTTGGGAATAGCCAAAAGTCACACGGAGCTAAGTCTGGGGAGTAGGAAGCCTGACGAACAAGTGGTGTGTTATGCTTGACAAGGAATGCTTGGACGACGTGGGCGGAATGAGCGGGTGCGTTGTCATGGTGGAGTTGCCAGTTCTTTGCTGCCCACAGGTCGGGTCGTTTTCGCCGCACAGCTTCACGAAGGCAACAAAGAACCCCCAGGTAGTATTCTTTGTTAATTGTCTGACCTTGTGGTGCATATTTATAGTGCACAATACTTCTGTAGTCAAAAAAACAGGTCATCAGTTTAACATTGCTGCACACCTGTCTTGCTTTCTTTGGTCACGGTAAGGATGGATGCTTCCATTTGGATGATTGCAATTTTGTTTCAGGGTCATAGCCATACACCCATGTCTCATCGCCAGTGATGATAGTGTTCATGAAGTTTTGATCTTGGCTAGCACACTCCAGCATGTCCTGGGAGATTTCCTTTCTGCTGGTCAAACAGCAACTTTGGTACGTATTTGTCCGACACCCTCCTCATGCACAGATCTTCTGTTATAATTGACTGAACTGACCCATGGCTGATTCCAACTTCGGCAACAATCTCCTCAATAGTCACATGGCGGTCTTCATAGACTATTCCTCGAACCTTTGCAATCATTTCATCATTTCTGCTAGTTGATGGTCTGCCACAACGTGGCTCACTGTCCACTGAGGTGCGGCCATCTCTGAACCGGTTGTACCACTCCTTTATTTGTGTTTTTCTCATAGCATCATCTCCAAAGGCCTTCTGAATCTTCTCAATAGTCTGGGCTTGCGTATCACCAAGTTTTTGGCAGAATTTGATACAGTATCTTTGCTCGATCATCTTGACTCAAAAAGAAAAATCGCACAGCACACTCTTCACGTCTGCACTCAACGCGTCACTGCGGGCGGCTGGCACAACCTACAGACACGAAAATTTTTGCACATGCTCAGGAAGGACGTGGCCACCTAATACCCATGCGGATTTTGCTCACAATTTATTATTTTGTTCAAACAAATTCAAGGTTGGATACTTTTTGACTACACCTCATATATATATATTTATATTTAAAACCAGGGTTCCACAAAGTATGGTTTGCAAGTTGAATCCAGCTTGCTGAACCTTTATATCTGGCCTACTAATGAAAAATTGTATTAACATATAATAGTACTTTTAGCAGAAAAATAAAGTGTATATCCTTAAAAATTGCTCAATCTATATTGATTATTGTTTGGTTTCTCTTCACACCACATTTTAGTTCTTTCTTTGGTGTTTTTCATAATAAAACAAAGCAGCTTTTGACATGGCTTGAGCAAGTTACCTTCCCCTTGGATTGGTAGTAGACTTTGTACTTTCTTTACCTTCATAGTTACTACCTCCATGGTGAATCCAGAGAAATAACATTTATTTTGAGGTTATAGCATGCTGTTTATTTCAGTAAGAAGATTTTTGTTTTTCTTAGCAATCATTGTTTTTAAGAAGTATGCTGGCAAGGAATAAGATATCTTTGTCAAAGGGAAAATAGATTTTGAGGGCAGTGTGTTCAATGAACAGTGAACAAACAGAGTTACTTGTGTGTGCAGTGTAAAGGATATTTTTAAAGAATGCAATGCCAGGTGTCACTGTGACACAAAACATAAAAGAGTAAGTTTGATATATTTGAAAGTAAATTAGGTGTTTGAAAAGGTGGAAGCTCTGGAAAAAAAGGTTATTTAGCTAGCAAAATATGTTCATGAAGCCTGTTACAGAAAACATTGCAGCTGTTAAAGCAAGTTACATGGTAGCTAGATTGATCGCTGAACAAGGTAAGGCATTTTATGGAGAATTTGTTAAGTGCTTAATTGAAATTGAATGTACATTGTTCTGACATTAAGTGTATTTAAGAATGTAAACGAAAGTACAATCGTATGGAAAATTGAAGATATGGCACAAGATCTTTGCTCCCAATTTAAGGAAAAAGTTTAAGGCATTCAAAAAGTTTTCTTAATTGCTGGATGAAAGCAATGACATTTCAGACACCATTCAACTTCTTATCTTCATTAGGAGTTTTGATTCTTTTGAATTGATCGGATTACAAAGTATCAAGGATAAAACTGGTGAAGACATTTACGAGTTCATGAACAATAAAAGATATCAATAACCTAAACTGGAACCATTTGAAAAGTGTCAGCACTGATGGTGCTATAATAATGGCTGGTAAAAACACTGGACTTTTTGGGCATATCATCAAGCACATGGAAGAAATTAATTCTGAAATTTTACTGCAGTTTCACTGAATTATTCACTAACAGTCATTGTGCAGGAAAACACTGACGCTAGGTGAAAAGATGAAATTTGTAATATCCTATATATCAATTTCATTTGCAATACATGGACTCATTCATCAGCAGTTCTATAATTTTCTGACTCAAATCAGAGCAGATTAGGGTGACATTCTGTACCATTATGAAGTACATTGGTTCAGTTGTAGAAAGGTCTTAGAACATTCTTTTTAGGCTGAGAACTGAAATAGAGATGTTTATGGAAGAAAAATAAAAAAACTGCCTGGTCGCCTTTTTGGTGGATATGGCAACTTGAACAAGCTGAATTTAAAAATACAGAGAAACAAGCTTATCTGTGACATGTTCAGTGACAAAATATTTTTGAAGATAAACTAAAACACTTTCTACAAACAGCTAAAAGCTGGCCGCCTTGTTCACTTCAAGTGCTGTGGTGTTATCAAGAAACAACAAAATTGTGGAACTGCCAGCCAACAGGCATAAAGCTTGTTGAAAAATTACTATCAGAGTTCCAGGACTTTCATAAACACAGCAGAACTGTGAATCTTTCAGAACCTTTTTGAAGCAGATGGTGCACAGGAATATTTAGAATTGATTGATTTACGGGACCATGACTTTTTCAGCATTTCGTTAAATTTTTATTCCTCTTTGCAGAATTTAGTTACCCCAACACCAGAACTTTCTCAAGAGTTCATTACAGCTTTTAACTGCATATATCTGTGCAAGCAAATTTTTTCAGAAATGAAATTTGTAAAATTTAAATTGCGTTCTCATATGACTGATCAGCTTTAACACAATGTATTGAAGAGCGGGGTAACTAACATGGCACCAGATATTGAAAAGCTATCAGGTGAAAAACAGGCCCATTTTTCTCACTATTTTTTTTTCACATAAAAGTTAAACTTTTTATTTAATTCTTAAATATTTATGGTGTAAAAAATATCAGATCCAAATTTTAAATCTTTATTACTAGATTTTTATTTCACTTAAAAAAAAATATTTAGTAAATTTGAATTTTAAATAAATTATTTAATACTTAAGTGTTGTTTTGGTTTGTTCATTTATGAATTTATGAATTAGTTCATTTTGAAATTAATTTGGTTGGAATCTTTGTTAAGCTGTAGGTTCTATGTCCATTAAACTTTATTTGTCAAAAAAGCAGGACATAAGCAAAAAATTTTCTTTTAAGTCTCTTTTTAGCACCAGATTTAGCTGTCACTTTAACCTGGCCACAGGAACCGTACTGGATTTTAAAGTTGTCTGCCATAAACAAATGTTTAGGGACCACTAGTTTAAACAGTCAAACTATTTGCAGTACCTATTAATTGTTCCCATGAAAATAACAAATTTGTAACAATTTTGAGCTAACTCAATCAATTAAAACAAGATTAATTCTACACAGATTATGTGGTCACATGAACAAGATTGCCATAACCTGCTGACAAATGAAGACCCACGGTGAATACAAAAACCGCTGAATTCTTCATTATAGTGTTATGGCTATTGTAAAAAGGTTGAATGACTTGCATATCAATTGTGGAAACTATTTACATGTTATAAAGCTTTTTTAAGATTATAATACCACTCACCTCAAAGATAGATTAAAAAGCACTTATTCTGTTTTTAGATACCACAGTATCTCTTACACAAGTTTGATTGTAACCGTTCGGTTACTAACAGCAGCAATTCCAGTGAGCAAACATACAAACTGTAGATCTATACATTTAATCAGTCATACTGATGGAAGCTTACAAACTGTGGTGGCAGTGGTGTGAGAGAATCTATTAGGTTGTTACAAACGTTTTGTTGTTTTTTTTATACCGCAACAAGACTTCATATTGTTGCTGAACATGAAGTTTATTAATCAAAGTAAGTACCATTACAATTAATACACTTCTGCCAACGAGTTACAAGTATACCATTTTGAAAAAAATCTGGTTTTCTGGAGTCAATAAACTGTTGGAAGGCAGTTTGAATTGCTTCTTGGTTGGAGAAGGATTTCATATGGAGGAAGCTGTCGAGGTGTTTGAAAAGATGGGAGAAAGGTCTGGTGAAATAGGCTGGGTGAGGGAGAACTTCATACCCAGTGTTCAGTTTCTGAAAAGTCACTTTTGCAACATGAGGATGAGCATTGTCATGAAGCAGGATTGGACCTCTCTGATTCACCAATGTTGGCTGTTGTTGGGAGTTTCTGATGAACAACGCTTAATTCAAGACAGTACCTTTCAGTTGTGATGGTTTTCGCCAGAATGCAAGAAGTTATAGTGATGACACCATTTGCAGTCCACCAGACAGTGACCATGACCTCCTTTTGGTGGAAGATTGGTTTTGGAATGTGGTTAGGCGCCTTGTCTCTGTTGAGTCACTGTGCCAATCATTTTTGATTGTCATAAAGGATCTATTTTTCATCACGTAATGATTTGGTCAAAAAATGGGTCGATTTGTTTCTTATGACAAGTGAAGAGCAGATCTCCAGTTGATGATTTTGTTGTTGTTCATTCGACTTGTGAGGTACTCACTTGTCAAATTTTTTCACCTTGCCAATTGCATTGAGATACTGGGAAACAGTTGTAGAGGTCAAAATCTCCAGCAATTTGTTGCACTGTTTTTCTTGGATTGGCTTCAATTGAGGCTTTCAGATGGTCATCATCACAGCTGGAAGGATGTCCGCTACATCCTTTATCTTCTTTGGCTCACATCTCCTGATCGAAACTTTGCAAACCATCATTGTACTGTGTGCTCATGTGCTGTGTTCTGGCCCCCATGCTTGCTTAATGTTACGAGTTGCCTCGCTCGCTTTGTGGCCTAGTTTGAACTCATGAAGCAAAATGGCACAAAAAACTTTTCTATCCATGTTTTACTCAGAACCCTGAAACAAACATCCATTTTTATTATTCTTAAAAAGGTAGGTTTTGCATAATGTATGCCAAAGTACACACTACAAAACAATATATATAACTTACCTACATATACCTTCACAAGCATGCAAAACATGAATCCCAAATTAACATAATATAAAACCAACAAAACTTTTGTAGTGACCTAATACAATAGTGGTCAACCATAAACAAAAGATATCCTGGCCTGAAAGAATCTCCAGAAACCAGCAGAACTTTCACTATCCATATTTACTGTTATAATCTGGACAAATTCAGTTTCAGACAACTATAAATTAAAAAAAATAAATGTCATCAGATGTGATGTTATTCAAACTTGTTTTATACTAACATTGTATTTAAAGTTGATCAGAAAATCTGTTCCTTTGCTGTAATTAAAGGTATTTTTATATTTTGAATCAAACATTTTTTATTCCATTTTATAATAAATGCCAGACTATTTGTCTGAAATTAGGATAAAAATTCAATCCTATTTTTATCATTCTTTAAAAAATGGTGATAATTCTAATTGAAACATATCCTGTACAGCCACAGGTAATACAGACTTGTAAATGTTTATCCACCATTTGAATTAGAGCTTTTACTTTATTATTTTTTTACCAAGACCAACAGGTATTCCTGGCTGATAAGGATATATGGGAAGGAAGGCCATAACAGCTGTATCTATCCATTCCCTCCCCTCTCCCCACACATAATGAATGAATATTTATTAATTTACTGGGCTTTTACATTTATTTCCAACCATATTAAATCTATTTTGACTGCCAATGCTTTAAGAATTGACTTTACTTACATATTCATTTTGTTTAAATTTCAGGTTTATAAACTTTTTGCTCAAGGTTATGGCTAGCAGTAGACTGCCAGTAGATTGGGTTCTTTTATCTGCATCTGGACCAGCTGTTGTATATCATGTTGGCTGCATCATCAAAAATAAGTTCTACATTCATGGTGGATTGGTTGATAAAGCTGTCCAAGAACCTACAAGTGAATTCTTTGTGTTGGACCTGAATACATCTACTTGGACTGAAATAATTGAACCAGGAAGTCCAGCTCTTAGCCACCATGCCAGTATTGTTCTTCAAGACCGTTATTTACTTCTGATTGGTGGATGGGATGGAAAAGTCAGAACATCAGATATTTATGCTTTTGATACAGAGCAGCAAACCTGGATGGAAATTAAGTCATCTGGTTATCCAAAAGAAGCAGGTCTAAGTTCACACACAGCTGTTTTACTAAAAAATAGTGAAATATTGATCATAGGGCGAGAAGGTAGCCTTCACATGCAGCGGCGGCACAATGACAGCTATATATTGCGTGGTAGCATTGAAAAGGGTAGTTTTCATTACTCTGGCCATAACCAGAGCATGGACTCTCGGTCAGGACATACAGCTAATTTGACAGGGTTGGCACTGTATGTTATTGGTGGACGAAGTGATAGACTACTTGAAATACATGGTGGCTTTGCTGGTAAATCATCAATTTCTGAAACTATGGCATCTAGGTTTAAGTCATTAGTGAAGGATAAAAATCCTTTAGCCAAGCAGCCTGGAGGAAGAAGATACCACATTGCAGTAGCTGGTCATGGAGTAGTTTTTATTCATGGTGGTGAAACATTTGATGGCCGAAGAAAAGAACCTGTTGGTGAAATGTATCTGCTAACCACTAAGCTACTCTTGCAGTTTTTCAGACTTGGAGAAAGCGAAATTGCTCGTGCTGGGCATGTTTGTTGTTCTGTTGATGACAGGATAATTATTCATGGTGGTTTTGGAGGGGAAAGTACTGTCCACAGAGAATCTTATGAACTTAAGATACTTGACAAAGACTCATAATATACCAATGAATCTCCCAATCAGCAGTTTCAAGAACATTAAAAATGTTTTTAAGTTACTTTAGCTCTTCTTAGCCTTCATTGCTGAGGGCCTTTCGCATGTAGAACTTTAAAATAATTTGGTCTAAAGAAAATCTGTGATGTTTTTTATCGTCAGGCACCTTTTTTCCTCGGCACAGCTGAATAAATTCTTGCTATAATCATTATGATTGTATCATATCATAGAATAATTATTATCATGGGTATGCACTGCATAGTCGTTTGTTTCCCTTCCATGCTGTGAACGAACCTTGTTAACTCTAAATGTTTTCAAAATTAAATAATAGAAAAATATTTAAGGAGAAAAAGGATCAACTTTAAAAATGTGATCAAATACTAAGTGACTCATTAAAACAAAAATAACATTTGATATATTTTGTAGCTTTTGTTCTTATAGTAGTCCCATTGTTATAATTTGTTTAAATTGATTTATGACCAGTATACAGTAAGGTTCTTTTATTAGTAAGAGTATGAAGTCACTTCTTAGCCTAAGATTTGGATAAACAAATAATATATATAATACATGAACAAGAACCTGCACAGAAGCAAAGTTGGAGAAATTCAGAGTTGTAAAACCATACTTGTTTCCTTACTTTCATTAACACTGCAGTCTAAAATGGAATTCCACACAGTAATTTTATTCAGCATGGTCAGTCATTTATTTGATTGATTCCAATTTTATTGCTTGGCAAGCTACAAAGTTTCTCATGAGTGAGCCACTTGCAGACTGTTCACATATAACCTTTACATTCATGAGCAACTGACAGCCTATTTATTATGTTTGAGACCTACAGTCAGCTAAGGTTCTTGTGGTTTCTTAACACCTAATCAGTTCAAAATACCTGTTTTTCTTTTTTAATGCAAACAATAAAAAAGAATTTATTCCCATTAAATTATTAGTAAAAGTTTTTGGATGTTAGAAATATGGTTGGGGAGACCAGGGCAAGTTGAGCCATTTTTTAGATTTTACCATATATGTACAGGTATTTCTGGCCAACACTGTCACTTTCAGTTACAACATATTTACACCAGAAACTCAAACCCAAGTCTGGATACTGCCCCTTTAAAAATATGTTCCCAAGAAGCTCAACTTTCCCACCAATGGGACAAGTTGATCCACTGAGTGAAAATCTCTTCTCTTGAGGTGAACAGCCAACTTACCTCTTACTGTATGCACAAGTTTTGACTACTATAGTGCTCTACAAGAAGTAGGGCTATTAATTAATGATATTGTGTGAACTGTCTCTGCTCAATTACAGAATGACTAGTAATAAACACAATATAATGCAATAAACTGTTTATTGATGGTTACACGAAATGTGCCAATGCACGAAGAAAGCTTCCAACTAGTTTAACTAATATTCCATTTGCTCAAGTTTGCTGGCAGCTTCTTCTAGCTGAGCCCCCAACAAATCTTGGCTGAGGAAGCTTCTTAACGATATCATCTTTACTGAATGCTGCTTCATCATCAGGGTTAGGGTTAGGGTAGCTGGCAAATGACGTAGCCTCTGGCTTCCTGACTGCCAAATGGTGTCTATTCTTGAAGCTCAGCCACCAGTCATTCCCAACTCTGCATTTTTCATCCAGTTCTCTGGTATTGGAAGATGGTTTGATGATGTAAACTCATAGGCTAAGATGCAGCAATTTGTCACAGAAAGGCCATGAAACATGTCTGCCAGATTCTTTGTGTATGGTAAGATCTCTCTCCATTTCCTCATGAGCGACTGCTTTGTACCCTGTAGTCACTCCATCCTTCCTGTATTTCTTCATGAAACATGTTAAAGTCATCCAGTCAATATTAAATTCTTTGGATACTGTCCTTACCACTGTCCATCTCTCCACCTCTTGTGCAGCACATTCCATAACATCTGCAGGGGTGCTCCCTCTGGTGGTTTTACATTTGTAGTTGCGCAATGCTGTAAAAAAAAGATGAAAAACAATTTAAAAATCCATAACATATTCTCACAATATAAAAATCTACATATCTACATATGTTGATAGGCCATGTCTATAGTCATATTATGATCAATTGATTTCACAAAGCAATAAATTGTTAGAGGATGGATGACCTGTCTGCATAATGGGGTAAGTTGAGCCATGGCTCAACATACCCCACCTCCAGTGGCTCATCTTGCCCCATGTAAGTTCAACATTTTGAGAACAACTATTCATGACTTAATTTTAGACAACAGAGAATTTAAACATTCTCTTGATATAGCTTCATGATTACACTTCCTGATACATGGATAAACGAATTATGCTATCTGTAGTGAACGTATGAGAAAACCATTTACCTGGTCAGACAAAATCCACTCCTGGAGGATGATTTTTGCAATTTTGCTGTTAGTGCTAAGTGCTTGAAAAGAGAAAGCTGTGAATAACATGGGAAGTACATCAGGTCAAGGGTCAACCATAGGTGGTGCCAATGATCTACTTTCTTTTGGAAGAAAGCAGCTAGCAGACATGGTTCATCTTACCCCAGTCTCCCCTATATAAATATCTTGTCCATACATCTAAATCTCCTACATATATATTTTTATTAAATATATTAACTTGAGCACACTATGTACATTTTTACATTTTAAACTATATACTAGTGAATTATAATGAAATTTTATTGGTGATTGTTATTTAGAAAAAGTAGACAGTTTTCACCATGTTAGTAGTAACTGAACTAATTAATGAATCTACTTTCTGAAATATCTCCTTATCACCATCAAGGTTTAGAGTCCTGAGAAGAATTGCATTTTAATGCAGTAATTTTAATTTTGCTGTAGGCATTTTTCAATTGTACAAGTAGCCTGAATAAGTTTTTAAAGTAGTTTTTGACCAAGGCTTTACCCCACCTTGCATCATCACAGTTATATAATTTTTTAATGTTGCTATATATATATACAATATTATACAGAATGGGTCAGCATATCAAAACAAAGGTTTCAGGAATGAGAATCACATCATTGGCATTCACAAATGGATAACATTTGTGTTATCCTTATAAGATATTGCACTCATTTGATTTCACCTATTTCAAATATGAATGCATTGGTCATGTTGTTATCACATGCTTAGTGTAACTTGAATTTGGTCATCTGGCCAACAAGACTGGCACACTGCATTACCTGCAACCAGAAATTTTCTGAATCTCATACTACCTGTGAGTTGGCATTGTTCTGTTGTAACTAGTCAGACCCTGGTGATAGGCTGCAAGAAGGCACCACATTTGTTCAATAGATGCTGCTGCCACATGTTGATTGTAGTCTTTAGTAGCAATGTCAAAGTTTTGATTTTCTCTGGATAAGTGGGATTTGACAACCAATTCTAGCAACTGAGAACACAGCTTTGTTTATCATTTGACATCCATGTTAACTACAAAAAAAGTTATGATAAATGATCAGGTGACAACATGGGAAGCTGGTACAATTTTTCACCACCTAAATGTGCAAATCATGGCCACTATTGCACAATAACTCAGTCTACTTTATATTTGATCTTTAAAAGGGGTGTTCTGATAGATTTATTTCCATAATCAATAAAACTAAATTTATATCAAACTTTTATAACTTCTAGTTCATTCTTTATGCCACTGCAAGCAAGTAGTGCCTCTGGAACTTTGGTTTACAATTCAGTAAACAGCATTATCTTCTACAGTAATAAATGTTATTTCACCACTCCACTCAGTTTCACTGTAGTCTCTCCAAAAATCTCTGTAAAAGTAGCTGGAGTCAACCTTAGAAAATCTGTAGCAACTAGCAGAAATATGGTTTACCTTTACTGCTGCCTTGACAGTTTATCGGAGAATGAAAATCCTTGGATTTTATTTTATTTTTTATTTATTTTGATTTAGTTAAAAATGTAGTCTACAGTATATATCTCTAGCAATTCTGTGTACACAGTGTGCAACCAGCATGGATGTTAGATTAAGTTAATCTTTTTTTTTTGAAATACTTGATTATTTCTACTGGTAAATTGGATATTTGTTCATTATTCACGTTGTTTTTTTTTTTCTACATTCAAAATACATTCCAATGAGGGTTTTTATGGCAGAAATTTAATGATATTTTTAGAAAAAATATAAATGAAGTTCCTTCCACAGGCATTCCATCTTTAAGTGCTTTTTTTTTTTAAGTGTTAAAAATTAAAACAAATGCTTGAAGATTTTAATTATCTCCCTTTCCACATGGTCCATCTTTGCAATACATAAAATGAAACTAAATCTGTCTACTGTATCTTTATATTTAGCATCTTTAGCCTGTTCCAAGGCTGCTTATTAACATAAGATAGTAATATTTCTTTCTTATGATGAAATCACACTGTAGATGCTTCTGCTATTCTTTTCTGGTAGGCTTTTAAATGTTTTCCACCATCATACAGATTTCGAATTTTGTGATACATGAAGGAGAAAAAGAATAGTAGGTCATCATACTCGCCATTGTACTGTTCAGAGACAAAGTAATTTTGATAGTCACATACAAAGTAATAGATTGCTTCTATTGTGCTCAGGTAGGTGGGTGATTTGTCACGTTGATGGCGCCAAAATTTGGTGGTTCTGGTTTTTAGCTCTACACATTGGAGGCCTGCAAAGTAAATTTCCAAATTAAAGGTCATGTTTACAACACAGCCAGCAAAATCTATCTCACTCAGATAGTTACAAAGGAAATTAAAATGGTCATCATTTACTGAAAGATAGGTTGCTGGTTTTTTTTTAATATAGGAGAACTCTCTTATCTGGAATGTTCTGGATAAACAATATTTCTGGTTAATGGATATCACAAGTGTTACAAAGCAAAGCATAATTCATCCTCCCAATAACTATTAATAAACAGATATTATAATCGTACTGATAATAAAAAAAACAAATCAAATCAAATATACTGTACTGTATAATGAAGCACTGTATTAGCCATTGCTGCAAAATACATGAAGAAAAATGTACTGCTTGGCTCAGTGGCTTGTAAACAATCAGGACACATCTATTCCTGACTGCAGCACTCCATGGTGGAGCGGTGACTTCTGTGCCAGAATAAAAACAGCACTAATCAATGAAATGTTGCCAACACACTCGTTTTGCTCCAGTTTTCCATGCCAAGATCCTTTAGACATTTGCCAACTCCAATTTCTTCCAACTGTTCCATTTGTGCAGTGAATGTGGCATGGAAAAACTGGAGAAAAACTAGTGTGTTGGCAACATTTCATTGATTGGTGCAGTTAACTAGTTGACAATTGTTATTCTGATACTGGAACTACAGCACAATTTTGAATGATGGATGATTTTCTAGATAATCAGTCATGAGAGAGATCCATTGTTTCCATTATATGGATTTTGAGATAAAATGAGTTCTATACATTCAAAAGAAATACTGTTCCTACTATTTAAATATTTTTTCAATGATAATAAATTACTTATCACTTGAATTTTTAATTAAGTATAAAGATCAGTTATCCTAACAGAGATATTTATAGAAAATAGATGAACTGCAATAAATCAACCAATCATCAGAAAATGTACCCTAAGTAGGTTAACACATCACAATTACTTTACACTGAATGTCAAATAATTTAAGCTTTAATAGATTTTTCTTTTTTTTTTTAATCTGGGAAATGGCAAACTTTAAACACATGGCTAATTTATAGGAATCAAAACTACAAAACCTGCTTAAAGTCTGAATCTTGTCTTTAAAATTTGATACAAGCAATGGCGAGTATTTAAATTTTTAGTAACCAGTTTATTGAATGAATTCTTGTTTGTTTGTTTTTCGAACTTACTACTGTTAGTGTCAAGTATACGATACTTTAATCAGCTAAGTTTACCAAAGGGAATACCAAAATCTGCTAATACACACAAACTGAATTTACTAAAGAACTAAGAACATTTTTCATAATAACTTACTTCTGAAATTAATTGCACAGGAATTTTGGTAAATGTAAATCTTTCGTATTTTTAAACACAGACACCATAGCTCTTCTGTTAAAAGGGCCCTAAACAAGTTTGTTTATGCCATAACTGCGAAGTGGTATATAGTTGTACAAGATGGTGCACTGTATGGGTTCTGTCATCTCTGCTTTTACCCAATTCAAGAGAGCTCAGCAAGATTGTGGTCTCCAGAGAATGATTAAACAATTATTTGATAATGTGATTAATTATTTAAATTACTGGTGATACGTTTAAATTGTTGGCATTTTATAACAGCTATTGTTACCTTAAATTGTCTAGCATCAGGACAAAGGCTTACATTGAAGTTCTCAGAAGTGATGTTTCTTTACACATTCTTGTGTTAATATATACTGTATTGAAAAACTAATGTCAGTTATAACCTCAGGAAGGGGCACATAAATACTTTAGTTAAAAAAAATAGCTAATCTTGATAATTTTGTGTCATTTAGCATAATAGGACAGTTTTATACTGACATTTGTACTCAATTATTTAGAATGCACACAGAGAGAAAATATTTTGGTGAATAGTTCCAACATTTTAGCTAAAATGTTTCTCTCATATAAAATTAAATAATTCATTTCAGAAATGAAACTGCAAATAAAATTTTATCTGGTCAACAATGTTGAGATCACTATCAAGAGAACAATGAATCACAGATTTTTAAAAACAATAGTTGGTTAATCATGTAGAGAACTTGATATGGTGGTTTCTGTACACAAAAATAAGTAAATAACAAATTAATAAAATTAATTTATCAGCTTGATCTTTTGAAATATTTAGATATTTGAAATTCACTTATATGGGCATGGGTAAGTGAGATGGAAAATAAGTAAATTAGTTTTTCTATTCCATATATCTTTAGTATATTTCTAGCAAGAATGGTATGCTTTTGCAAGTGTAAGTAAAAGTACATAAAATATTTTCTATTATTATTATCACTATTATAAATCAAAATGACTCAACTTCAACAAACTCTTTTGCTTTAGATACCAACTTGCCTTTGAGTCTCTCATCCTTGTAAATTTTTCTTGTTTGGTTCCATGTGCAGTCAATAAATACAGCTTTCTTAAATGGCGGTTTCAAAAGTCTCGCTTTCTTCTTCATCACAGAAAAACCTGGCTCAACATCCAGCCCTGCCTTCCTTTTGTGACCAGTTTCTGTCATGTCAGTTGCTTTCTGCTCAGAACACCCATTTTCCTGACATCCCTGTCTTGCTAACTTTCAGTAACTCTGCTGCACCAGTTTTCACTAAGGTTTTTTTGATATTCCTGAAGCAGTTCCTCTAGAGTCTGAGAATTTTCCCCAGGAAAAATTATGACTACCTTTGAAAAGAATAAAATAAAATGAGTAACTGAAGCTAAAGTCTCTAAATATTTCCTTTATTACTAAGCAGGGTTGACACTTTGTAAGATTATGCAGTTTTTTAAAAATGATTTCTTGTTTTTACCCCTGTATTTTGGAAAGGTTTTTAGTGTCTTAATGTATATCACACTGGACATACATTTTACTTCTTTTTTTTTATAATGAATGGCAGTATACTGGTTCATAGACTAGTGGATTAGCAATGTTGAGGGCTTGGTTGGCGTACCTTCTTCCTCTTCACCAGCCAGCTACCTGGATTTTCTCTGGTTTCCTCCCACATCTAAAAATGAAGAATTCCAGTAGGATTTTCCAAATACACATGGTGACAGTTCTGTAGGTAACTCTTGATTGGCTTGCACACTGACCGCTAATCATGAGTCTGCACTTCTAGCTTCCCATTGTGAGATGTCGTTAGACCTTGAAAATCAGGAAAGGGGTCGTCCGCAAAGCAAGCAAGCAACAATGATCATAATTCATTGTTGCTTTTAGAATTTTTCATAATTACTTCCAAGAATTAAATTAAAAAATATACAAAGCTAAGACAATAATAAATAGATAGCTTATTAAACATGAAACGGGAGAAAAGGTCTGAATTCATGAGCAGCACTTCAAATATGAAATTGTTTTCATAATTAACCCTTAGGGTACCAAACAGCTAAATCTGTATGTAGATGGCTGGTCTTAAATATTTTCAAGATGGCCACCAATGAGCTGCAAATATTTCAAACATTAATTTCACCAATTATTTAAGGTAAGTGGTGTAATGGAATTATTTCCAGAGAATTAAAAGACCTTTCAAATGAAACCAAAATCATTAGTTTTTATGTCAATTAGCAAGATTAGAACAAAAACAATTCTGAAGATCTTTGTGAAAATAATGAAGACATTGTTTATTATTTGTACACCCATGATAAATCCAGTTGCCATTTAATGCACCAGTTAACAAACAGTCAACAGAATGTCAAACCAGTATGGTGGTAACTCCTCACTTTCTGTAATCGATGTCATAGAAATCTCAAAATTTCTTGGCATGATATATTTTGAAGCATCACATTTTACAAAATTATAAGATTTGTTTGTGGTTTAATATAATGAGGTACAACAACATAGTATCATTTCAAACTGCCACCACAGTTATGGAAATGTCTACCAACAAAACAGTTTTCCATTGTTTGTATATGACCAACCAAGAATCGTAGCAACTGCTTTACAACAGCAAGATGAAAGTCCACATTCTGAATGGAAGAATGATCTGTAGCTGCCTTATACAGAACCTGCATCTGTTATCGCTGTACTAAATAAACAGAAGTTCCTTTTCCACCTGGTCTGATCTGTCCACACTGCCCATGCTTTGATTGCAGGGTTCCACTGTGGCAAGTTTACAAGTTTCTTGAAATCACCAGTAGCTGGTCAGTCACACAAAGTTTGCATCAGAAGCTCAATATTGAAAAATACAATTGTTAAAATAAACTGTGTCCGGTGGGCAGACACTCAAGTTTATCCCAACACAGAATCCAAGGTTGCATTCAACATTGTTGTCTTGCTTTCCAGTGTACAAAGCCAAATTATAAACATAACCAGATTGGGATCCAGCTGATACCCAGTCATTGTCATTGTTGTTGTGCTGCCATATGCTCAACTCAATAGATAACCTCTCTACAAGGGAAACAACTCTTGGTGTGGAAGCATAGTGCTGTGGTTATCTACTAGAGAGTATTGCCTATACTGCATGAGGGACCCAATATTTCCAAATTTGGCATGATAACCAACATTTAAGCCCACATTCTATTGGTTTCCTTTGTCATACAATACATCAAGAATATTTTTCCCTTGAATGCAAATGTGCACTTATCTACACAGTACCTTTTCAATGTTATATGCTGCTTGTCAGGCACTCAGAAGTATGCCCATCATCAGAAACTTTATAACAATGGTTATGTCCTGCTGATCACATGGAACAGCAGCAGAATTAGACAGTTGTAGAAATTTCAATATGACAAAAATTTTAATTTTAAAAATAATGTTTCATAACTGTATTGAATCTGGGAATCTATATCAGAGTGCATATTCCAATGTGCTTTGTATGATTATTTTCAAGGAATAAACCTCAGAATGATAACAAATAAGAAAGCTCCTGTTTCAATCTCATCAACAACTTTTCTGGGACCTCTGACTAAAGTAACAATTACTCCCAATATATGTGCTGCATGAGATCAGGAGGAGTTTGCAAAACATCCATTTCATTTAAAGTGACTTTGACACTGCAAGAAAGGTAATTAGTTGAGTTGTTGTCTATCAAATCAGTCCAGAAAGATGTGTTCTGTTTAGCTTTTGTTTTTTTTTTTTTCAATCTGATATTTTATTAAAAATGATAAACAAAATTAAAAAGCCATAAACCCAAAACTATGTTAAAGTGTTTCCAATAATCTCAGTAGATTTTCTTTAACAGAGACTTAGTCTGACATACTAAGCAATGATTATGGTAATCCAACAGAACACTGACTATACCAATGGACAGAATAGACATTTTTCAAATTCCAGTTATAAATAAGAACAGAAAGTTATCAGCTCTGTATTTGTTAACTGCTGAGACTGAAGAATTTAACTGAAAATTTGTGAACCACCATCAATGGTAACTGGTGAGTCACTGGTATGGGATCAGCTTTTTGAGTCACTGAAAACTATTAGTGCATACTAAAATTAAAGCACTAGTATAGCACTTCTTCCAAGGTGAATGATTGTCAAAATTGTTGGTCTAAAACTAGTTATGATAGGAACAGTGAAATGGTGATAGTGGTGAGAAGTCCAAATAAATTCTGCAACATAAGCTTATCAAGAAAAATAGCAATTTTCAATTTTTGAGGAATAGTCAAAACGAGTAGCTAACCTTTTTAAAAAAATGCATCATGCAGGCTAACATGAAATTCTTCAATGGCAGTCAAAGGCAATGAACATGCTTACATCACTGGGTCTACTCTGACCTCAGCACACTGGTGGTTTAACAAATTTCATCACTTGTCTCTGTATGAAAGACTCAAATTATTCATTAGCCAAGCTTGATGTTAAAAACTTTTTTTTAACAAAATAATCATCATGGACATGTGGCATAAAATGAATTTCAAAATCATATTCACAATTTTTTTTCTCATCCTGCTAACCTTGTATAAGCCACATGGATTCTTTAACTCACCTCATATCTGTTGTAGTTAGGGATGCAAGGATAAGTATAGATGCTGACATGATCTGGAGCCAGAACAGCAGCATGAGCAGCAGTACTCTTCCCATCACTTTCACTTGGATGCTTAATTATGTCAATGAGCAAAGGAAGCTGAAAGCACACAACCTTCAAGTATTGATGAAAATAAATGATTAGCTTTGTTATTTTAGCTCTTATTTCTTTGGACACATTACACCCTGTGCATTCACAGGAAATGACAAGAGATGTTCAATCATTATTAATTCTCACATGTTGGCTAACAACCAAGACAATTCAAATTGTATCTCTTCCACCAAAGAGTCATACAACTTAGAATACAGCCTAAGTTTTCACTATAACCATTAGGTAAAAATTTATAAAATTTCTTTAAATATCTAAGATTTTGTATTTACACAGATTCATTTTACCAATGTCTTTGAAATTATTAATCAGTATTTTATGCACAATCAGCATGAGAGTTTTTACATTCTAAACCTAAAAAAAAAAATGGAAATTTAATCTTTATATTTTTTGTGGATATTACAAACAATTCTTTCTAATAATTAATGTTCATTAAAGTTTGTTTTTATATAGTTTAAAAAGAAAAAAATAAAACAAGAATTTATTTCTGAGTCTGGAATGTGGAAGCTGATAAACTCTGTAAAACTACCTGAATTTTTGGGATCAAGTCTTCTGTACCTATCACAGGTCTGTAACAGGTGTAACAGTAGTACTTTCTCGACTTAGAACATTTTGCACAAACACGCCTGCTTTCAATTTCATCCAAAAAGTCTGAATTACTGATCTTCAGGTCTGGAAATGGATTCTTTTCCATTATTGCCTAAAAAAATAAATCAATTAATCAAATTAATTCAAATAGAGTTTAGGTCTAACCTTAAGTTTTCCCACATCGAGACCTCGATTGATGTTTTTTTCATTCTCCCGACTGCTCTCAAACTTTGTTTCTAGCCAAACCTTTGGGCCGTGGGTCTAGGTGAGCAGAACGATCGAGGAGCTTAGTTCACTTGTAAGACAAACAAAAAATATCACCATCTTTAAATTTTAAAAAATACTGTGATTTTTATTTTTTTTTTAAAATTTTTTATTAGTGTAGTTTTGTTCCTTTAAAAGAAAAAAAATTACATTAACGGAATTTAATGTCAAGTTAATTTAACAGACTTAACTACATTTGAAACCTTTTCAGTTTTATCTTATAGACTGACTTATTACGAGTTATCTCCCCTCACACACCCCCCGTACTACGCGCTGTAGTAGTTGTCCACCCTGGTTCGCTGTACCACTGCGAACCCCGTTTGTACGACTGCAGCAGAGCGGTTAACTTGGAATCGTAGCGGTCGTCTGCTACTGGCGGGGTTGGGGTGGACGGCTTAGCCCCGGTCGTCGGCATACTATATCTCAGCAGATTACTGGCTAAGGGTGCCCCCCCCCCCTCTCCCCAGCCAGCGGTGTCCGACTTTCACTCAGGAGAAAAAAGGAAACGCTCCCAAAATTTAAAAGAAGGGACGGACAGCGCGCGGGGGGGGGTCCTTTTTAAATACCTGACTTCGTGCGACGAGGGATTTCCCAAGGAAAATTTGAGCAGGACAGGTAAACTTCTCCACCAGAATTAGCGCCAGCAAGAAGCTATGCTGGATATAGTTTTCAGTTACACTTGCCTGCAGACCTCTCTCTCGTGACCAATATATCTGGATTGGAACTCTGCTTGAACTAAAACTGCCTCTTATTTTTAAGTGAACACTTGAAAACAAAAATTTTTTTAAAAAAAATCTCGGTTTATAACCCCTGACTTGCATCACTTCCTTTTTTAATTGCGTTAACATGATTTAAACAGGTATAGAAATCTTGAACTCCAATGTGCGTGAAAAAATTGATTGATTGCTATTAAAACGAAAATGAACATCAAGTTTCCATATTTCAAAACCAAGTACTGTACGTAGTTTTGGAATTTTGCAAAAAATACACCATGTTCTTAATAGAAATGCTCATGTAGCAATACAACTCAAAGTAGTTAAAATCTTTCTGAACTATCACTGATTAAGTTTTGTAAATCCCACTTTTTATTATTTATTCGCTTTCATTCATTACCCTCTCTCTCTCTCTCTCTCTCTCTCTCGCTCCATCTCTCTCTCTCTCTCCATCTCTCTCTCTCTCTCTCCATCTCTCTCTCATCTCTCGCTCTCTCTCTCTCCATCTCTCTCTCTCTCTCTCTCTCTCTCTCTCCATCTCTCTCATCTCTCTCTCTCTCTCCATCTCTCTCATCTCTCGCTCTCTCTCTCTCTCTCTCTCTCTCTCTCTCTCTCTCTCTCTCTCTCTCTCTCTCTCGTTTTTGTTGCTATTTTTCTTGAGTTCTGGTAAAAAAAAATTGTTTGATATTTCAAAATTTCCAGATTAATTATTATATTTAGATTATGGGTTTTCAGATTATGTTATTAACATCTTTTTTAAATATTAAATTTTCAAAACTAAATGCTATTGAATTTATGACTGTTTACAAGAGTTATGTCTTTATACTAAATTTGTTTTCAAACATTTGATAAATTCTACTCAAAGCATTAGTTTATTTTCATCAAGTTTTTGTAGCCTTAAACCAAACAGAAGTCTTTATATCGACTGTACAGAAGTCATTATTATATTATTTTCTTATTTTTATTACCGCCTAACCAAAATATTAAAAACCCTTATCTGGTGTCCACCACGCACCTCGATAACAGCCTGATTATATAGAGGCATTGATTCTACAAGTTAATGAATAGCATGTGCTTCAGTTTTTTTCTCTTATTTTCCAAGAAATACTTTTTCCAAGTAAGGTAGAGTTGTTGGTAATTGGATATGATTCTGACCACACATTTCAACTTGTCCCGCAGATTTTCAGTCATTGCTAATCACAACCTATTCCTTTCCTGTAGCAATTTTTCCACCTACAATTTTTCCTGAGATATCACACGACACGCAATTTTATCTACGCTGTGTAGGCATGTGACAGTTTGTTCTAGTCTCTTCCTATCAAGGTTTCTGCCAACAACTGTATTTCACCAATAAAGCCTTTTTTCTTTTCTCATCCTAGTAAGAAATAAGTCATTATTTATACTTATCTGATAGCCAAACTTTAACTAATTTACATCGGCAATGTTTAGTAGTATCCTTTCATTCATGAAAAACAATATGCTTCTAACTTTTTGCCAAGAAACGTGTACAAGTATACTAAAAATTACATACAGCCAGTAAAAATACCATCATCATCAAAAAGTGTTTAGTACATAAAATGCTATCATATCCTACAGTATAGGTACTGCACAAAATTATGCCATTAACATTATAAATGAATATATAATCTAAACACTTTTTTTTTACAAACTTCTGCAAGTGAAACATATAGAATTTACTGTACTTGACGGTGCACAAGTTGAAGTTTGGAGCAAAAAATATATATCATTAAATTTCCAGCTCGACCTATACACTATATCAACACCTTTGGTAACGAAATCGTCAAGAATTTAACTGATTTTGAATAATCTTTTTTTAGTTTGCTTTCGTTCTGCGACTGCAGAGAAAAACAGTCCACAGCGTGCACCTTATCATGGAAGCAATCCACAACTTTACGACTGAGAAGTTGATTTATAAGATGCATGAAATCAAAGAAAATTGTGGTACAAAGTTCGTTTGTCTTTATGAACGGTGGCTTATAAGAGTCACCAGAGCAAAGAATGGCCGCCAACAGTCAAATTGAGTTCTTGTTACAGTTAATTGCGCAATAAGTCGATGATGACTGAGGCGCAGTCGCGCTAATTGCATACATTAGTTACCGTAATCTCTTCCGATAGGTGAAGAGGTGCAACGATTCTCTTCAGTCATCTTACATTATTGTTTTAGAGTCCCTATCAAAATCTAACATAAATGAATAAAAATTGACATTTTATTTCATATCATCGTTTCTTGTATCACAAGTAGTTAGCATGGCCGTAGTCAGAAACGATCATGGCGGCGTTTGCTTGATCTTGTATCTTTGGATTCTTCGCGATACAAGAGAAAACCTACAGGTAATTTTTGATAAATGGATCATTGTAAAATATAGGTCTGTTCATACACCACCAAATACAGTATTATATGTGGATAAGTTTGCGGTTGTCATGTTCTCTAGAAGGTATGTTATCTAGTCGTGTAAAAAAGTGAATCTGATCACTTCTAAATGTCTGCTTTTAAATGCTAATTGATCCACAAATGTCATTATTTATAAGGTCTTCTGGAATTGTATTTGAATATTAGATTTCATATTGTCACATTTTTCACTTTTGATAATTTTGTCATTAATGGAAACGTGGTGTGTATATATCAGTGTCATTTGGAAAACTACAAAGACATGGATTTCAATACGTTAACATAACAGCAGGTATAATTAGGTTTACCATAATTTTCAGAGTTGAAACCGGGACCATGGGAATATCACACAAGGTCTGCCAGGCAGGGGGTCTAGGAAGTTTTTGGCAATTGCTGAAGTGATACGTGTGAGCTGTCAAGGTGTACGATTCGTCTTTATCACTTAGAAGGTTGAGGGTCGGAGTAAGAGACAGAGAGAGACAGGGAACAGAAACAAAAGACGTACAAAGCAGCTATGCTTTGCTTGACAGCACAAGCATGTAAAATATTGGCAAGTATAACAGTGACATTTAAAAATAAATTGAACTAAACACATGGTTTTAATGTCAAGTAGTATTTTATTCAATCATCAGTACTTTCATATTTTTCACTTGAAACTACTTTTCTAAGAAAGTTGTTCTTTTTAATTTTGTCGAAAAATTCTGATCAGCTTAGTGGGATGTTTATTTTAGTCATCAGAAGACCCCTGACTGTAGTTTCTACCATACTGCCCCTCTCTTCTGACCACACATTATTCATTACAAAAAACACTCGTTCAACTAGTGCAGAAGTACCAGGAAGACAAAGAATGTATTCTACTACAGCACTAAGGTTTTTACTAATATGTCTTTCTTTGCAATGAGCAAAAATGTTTTGCCACTTTTCTTCATACTTAAAGTTTTGTGTTGGCCAAACTTCTGCCTTAGGAGTCCAAAAGCTCTGCAATAACAACCTCATCAAATAATTGATCAGTGTTTACTACTTGCTTTCCGATCCTTTGGTTGATCTTAACTGCAGACTGCTCAACACTGGGCCAAGATATATATCTCCAGAATTTAACCACACAAAGTCTTCCGCCTGTCCAAAGTTCTCTTTCCATAGATCTAAGTATGAAAAACATCTGTCATAAAAAAACTTTTAAACTCTTTCTTCACTTTTTCAATGCTTTCACCATTTTCTTCAAGTTTTCTCAGCAAGGCCTTTGCACCTTGTGATACAAATTCAGTTTTTTCGTTCTTCTATATTTGTTATCAGGTTTTGCATTTCTAGTTCGATATCTGCTGTGTTGGCATTGTACTTCTCCATGGCCAGAATCGATTTGTTGAAAAGGCTGATGAGCTGTCCATGTACAAACCATAAATACATTTCTCTACAATCATTTTCAAAGAATTGTTTTATCAATCCCGGACAGTGTTCTTGGGAACAAAAGTAGGATTTCAAGCCATCAGAAATGTAAATAATTCTTTCAACTGCTGGTAGCATTGACAAAAATCTAGTATTACCATGTTGTAATAGCTTTTTGTATTCCACTCCGGCAAAGTCACAAAATGACTTCAGCTATGTTACGCGAACTGTGTATAATTGAAAATATTTGAAATTTTTCACAATAAATGCTTCGGTATCATTTGGTAATACATCAACAGTTGTGCAGAGTGTGTGCACTTCAGCCAATGCCAACAAGGTCCCTTCCAAGTTTGGTTTTTAATCGGCTAAAAATGACGCCGCCAAAATTTGTATTACAGTTGTCTCTACAAAATCCAACAACTTTTTCCTTCAACCTGTGTTTGTCAATAACTGAGACTAAGGCATCAGTCAAGATCTCAGTCGTCTCACCTGGAACAGTGTGCATATCCAAAAATTTGACTTGTACCCCATGACCAGGAATGTAGTATCAAATAATGAAAGGTATCACTTTAGCATCTTTTCGGTTCGAAGCATCCATAGAAATTGTCACAAAGTTTGACCCTGCTAGGTCTTCAGCAAGCTCAGATTTAGCCATTGGTGCAATTACATTCAAAATTACGGCTTCACATTTTGTCCGCACTAGACGAAACTTTGGCTCAAAACGTTTTGAGAGTTGAGACCAATCCTGACGAACAGTCGGATGTCTTGAAACTCAAGTCATCGTGACGAACTAGCAGCAGAAGCAACACTCGCCTTCTGCCTTTGAGATTGCAAATGGTCGTTAATATCCAATCTACTTCATGCGCCACAGAGAACTCCGCAAAACAGTGATCACAATTTACCCTGTCCACACAAAGCTTTTTTAGAAAAGGGTAATCCTTCTCCAGTGCTTCGGTAAATGTACACGATCTTTTCGGTATTGTAAAAATAAGTAAAAAAAATTTAACACTGAATCAGTCAAAGTAAAGTTCGGAAATGGGCAAAAGCCGTAAAATATGGCGAAATGCCAACAGTCCCCGAGCGCATGCGCTGTGACTTTAGAATTAGAAAAGGTCGGAAAACCCAGATAATATGTAATCGAATTGTACATTTTAAGGAATTTTTTCATTGACGGTATTGCTGCTAACTTTAAAAGTATATAGATATTGCTATGAAACTATTAGAGGGGGGAGAAATGGCTGAGCAGTATGATCCATGTGCGTACAGAGCCAAGATGGTTGTTTAAACAGATAAAGCTTATATAGTTTAAAGTCTACCATGATGCCACACCTATTAAAAAAAACCTCCAAGATCTATACTGGTTTTGTTAGCTTAATGAGGTTCATACAGGTTCTAGGTTCAGCCAGAAACCCTGAGTATAGAATAGCCCATCATCTATGAAGACTACCTGTTGCAATTGACAATGATCTTCCATACTACTATCATAGTGGGAAAGTCCTAGAAAATCAGGAGATTTTACTGCACCAAAAGAATGAAGGAAATACAAAGTTGTTGTTGGAGGTTTTCATTTTTTTTATTTATTATTAAACTGAGACACTAAATCTAAAGATAAATGTAATAGCTTTGGCAGACTGCTGTAACAAACTATCTGTATAATCTATTATTATTATTTTATTATTATCAAAATAGCCTCTTAGAAATATTAACAAAATTGTTTCATGCAAATGTGCAGTAGATTTCATTAAATTAATAGAATTATTAGAGATTTTACAAATGATAATAATAATTTGAAACAAAAATACTGACAGTAAAATTTCAAAGTCCATTTACAAGTCTACGGTTGATTAAAATTATTTCTCTCTGCAAACAGCATCCATTAAGGGATCCTGGAGATCGAAATTCCAGTGGAATCTTCCAAAAGCCTTTCTAACTGGTCTTTCTAAAAAATAAAGTAAAATAAAATAAATTTTTTAATGGAATTAATTTTATAATTTAAAACAACATATGTTACAAATTAAAATAGCTATATAATAAATTTTAAATTGTTTTGGCAAATATGAAAGCAGACAAACAAATGTGAATATCAACTTCTCACAAATACTGTATTAATTGATAGTTGCTGAAACGAATGAATGCAAACTGTTTAACAGTTCTTGTATATACAGAGCCTAGACATCTGTTAAGACTCAAATATGCCATTCCATTCACATGACTGTAAGCTATGAAAACAGGTGTAGACCAGTCAAAGCTTCAGTCAGCAGACAGCCACACCATAAACAAGAATTTCACAAAAATTTTGAATGGGGTTGCATAGTTGTCCAATGGGATATTGACAGAAGCCAGCAGGAAATCCATTCTTTGGATATTCTGTTAATTCTCCAATTCAGGTTGTTATGTTATTTAATAAAACAAAAAAATGCACTCCCAAATTTCTCTGAAATGCACAGTCTTGTTATGCTATGATGTAATCAGTCCTAGATACACCCATTATTTGTTTTCTCTTCAAATGTGATCTTTCTCACATATCTTAAAACATGTCAGTGGCCAGAAACAAGTGGTAACCAGTATGACCATTCTAAGATTCAAATGACGCTAGGACAACTGCCAGGTATTAATCAATTTGAGGTTGATAAAACAGTAACTCCTGTAATATCACCATTTCATACCATGCCTGTAGCACTCAAACCCCCATCTTAAGGAATGCCTGAAGAAAATAATTGCTAAAGTAATCAAGCCAGTTTATCAAACCAGTGACTGGGTGAAAATAATGAAATTGGAATAAAAATAATGAATCAAGAATTTGTCTTGATCCTATACATCTCAATAAATTGAAAGAAAGATACCAGTTACTAATCTTGAATGACATACTATCAGAAATGTCTGAGACCAAAATATTCTCTAACTTTGATCCATTTGGATGCTATAGATGGCTCCAACTTCCTTTTGGTATTTGTTTTCTCTGATATTTCAAAAGAGACTAAATCAGGAAATTGGTGACCTTGATGGTATGAGATCTGGTAGATGACATTTTGGTTTATGATGTTAGTGACTCAAGTGAAGCTTTTTAAGACCATGAAGAGAAACTAGTAAAATTCCTACAACAGAGTAAACAAATTGGCACATGGTTGAACAAAGAAAAGATTAAGTTGCATCATACATAGGTCAGAAGGTCAAAGCCTAATAAAGCTAAAGAAGTACAGAGATTATGTGGCTTGGTCAGTTGTCTTTCTGTGTTCCTACCCAAATTAGCGGATGTAATATAACTCATACATGAGTTGATCAACAAAAATGTGCTATAGAAATGGTACAAAAAGCTAGTTACATCTGCTCCAGTACTTCAGTATTATGATGTCTCAAAAGATCTTATAGTTCAGTATGATGTCATCCAAAAGATCTTGGTGCTGCCCAGACAAAAGAAGAAAAAACTAGTAGCTTTTGCTAGCCATAACTTAATTGGTGAAGAAAGGTATGCCCATATTAAAAAAGAAATTGTTGATTCTCTTCACCTTAGAAAAAAACCAACCAATGTACTTTTTGCCATCAAGTAACAGTACGTATAGACCATAAACCTCTTGTCAGAACCCCATGAAGGTCACAAGGAATGATGATGAAACTACAAAAGTCAAAGGAAAATCAATGTATTTAATTGTTACATTATCGTTCACTTTTCTTTCCATCTCTACTTCCAAAAGTCCTTCAAGATGATATTGAGTATATATATACACAACACAATTTCTGCCAATTACTAACTAGCAGATGTCAATGAACAAAAAGGCAACAGAGATAGCTAATTCTCTTCAAGCATTAAAAAAAGATGATCATGATTGGGTGCCCAGTTAATAAAAAAAATCATTACCTCCAGAAATAACCCCTTTCTCTTTAGGGATGAGATAACTATTATAGATGGAATAATCTTAAGAGAAGACAGTGGTAATTCCAAAAGATGTGAGAAAGGAAAGAAATAAAGATGATTCATTCATCACATCTTGGTGTAAGTAGATATTGGTGTCATGCCAAAGAGTGTTTATATTGGCCAAACGGGACAAAGGTTATGCATCCAATTGTTCTAGAGAACTAGAATTAGTCAGTCAGTCAGAAACTTTGCTGCCACAAAATCTAACAAACTGGTCCTGTACAAATGTTGGCAATGACTTATTCTCTCTATGGTAATTACTACTACTTTAACTTCTTTGAAATGGACAGTCGCAACCAAAAGAATAATCAAAAAACTAAAATGCTAGTTAGTACCTGTAGTCCAAGTCACAATAGTCTACATTATACATCAAAGGAATTTGGAGAATGTGTAAAACAACGGATCTCAAGCACAGAACTATCAATGCAGGAAATAAGCAAATGGATAGATCAAATCAGCAATAAAGATAGCAAGGATGTTGATTAAAAGGCTCAAAAGTCAGGAATTGACTGCACTACAACAAGACTATTGTTACAGCAGATTTTTATTGGTTTTCTGTGGATCCATATTAAACACTATCTTCTGGTCATTTGTTGGACTGGACAACCTTGTAGTTATGTTCTCAGAATTTTTTCTTTTTTCTTTAGAAAAAGAAAGAAATGGATGACAGTGTTCACAGTGGCCTCTTCTACACGAGAATTGACCATAGCTGCACCCTCTCATTTTTTGGAGACTAAGTGAGGCTGTTCAGAAGTGAGAACATCGTTTTATACCCAGTTAAAACTTTGATATGCATTTTTCTTTTTAATTCTAAAATACAGCACTGGGATGTGACTTTGCTGTAGATGTAGGCATATGGTGCAGCAGGGCATTGTGTCATTTTTAAAGAATTTTACAACACATGAGAACATCTAAGGCTATAAGATGTGGCTATCATTTTTCAGTAGCTGCAGATGCAAACTAGGAAAATATTGTCAAAGTTAGTCGTATTCTGTTTAACACAGCATCATGCTGACCAGTCATTTGAAAGAAATCTCAATGCTGCTGACACCTGACTTACTTCAAGTTTGTTGAGGGGATTTTTCACTGTAATTTTAGAAGGATATGCTGGAAGAAGAGCCTCCAACCTCACAGCTTTTAATGCAGTAGACTGATAAGCAACCATTTGATTGATTTCTTGAGCCTACAACGGAAAACAGCTATGCTTCAGCCACAAACAACAACTTTCATAAAATTACATTTTAAAAACATTAAACAACTAAGTTTGAATATTCCATATATCAAACACCTTTTATTTGAATGTTCATTTATCTGGAAAAGTGTCTTTGAATATCATCTTTCAGAAATTTTCAAAATGATGACAGTAAATGAAAAATATTTAAATGAGACAATGTTACCAAATCTGTATACTAAACAGAATAAAAATATTTACCTTTACTCTTCAGTAACACAGTTAATTTGGTAAAATTATATGAAGCAATCTTAAGTATTTTTTTTGTTTTCTTTTGCATCTATAGAGACTGAAGACTACTTTCTTACTTTGCATAGAATTAGCAACTAAAAATGGCAGAGACTACAAACCTTGTTTGCTTCATATTTCAATCTCATGATTCTCTGTCGTCCTCTTGCTTCAGCAGCCCTACAGTTATAAAGAGGGGGAAAATACAGCTTTTCTTATTGCATATATTTTAGATATACAATACCATGAATAAACACAATAATTTACCTAAACACAGCATGTCTCTCTACCTTTGTTAGCAACATACCGACATTCATACTCTCACTGAAGATATAATTATTTTCTAAGTAGTTAAAGTGCAAATTAACTCTCAAAAAGATATTAAAAACTTGTACAAAAACTAGAGGCATTAATGGAAAACCTTTGTGCTAAATTTTTTAAACTAAAGTACCTTTAAAAGTTAACTATTAAGCAAGTCATACTCATTCACTAACACATACTTCAGTTCTCCTATTATCTTGGAATATTTTTCCTTTTCTAGTTGCTCTGCTTTTGTCATTGGATTCTGCTGACTGAAAGAGAAAAGACACTACTAAACAAACTGGCTAAAATTATTTTTGACTGTATTCTTGTATAAAACAATCGAGCAGCATAAATACATTTTCACATCTTTCATCTACTTACATGCATATGTTAATAAATATACACTCCTCACAAAAAAATAAGCAACAACCATTTCCAAATCTAGGACTTGAAAAAGGGTAGACAGAAAGGTTGTTTTCCCTCATACCATGTTTATTAATGACTGACTGAATGTAACAACACACAACAAATTATTATACTCTGTTTCATCTTATTTTGAACTAATATTTTTTTGAATAGTAACAGGTAAAGTTAAGAATATCAAAAAGAAGTCATAATTGGTCTCATTGCTCTTTTAGTGGGTTGTGGGGAACATAAAACCAGCTGCCAGGGAAACATTACACACATTTTTATCCAATGAATATATGATGTATCCTGTTTGGGGATTTAATACTAGCATGAAGCCTGTAGTGAACTGTTTGTATCAAAATTCTATGGGTGGTTTCTCTTTGGAGGTCATTTTGAAGAGATCATGCTGTTGTAAATAGTTTCTTCTGGCAAGGATGACAAGATAACAATCCTAATGGGAGTTTAAAATTTTTGATCAACCTGAACAAGGTCTCTCCATAAACTGGCCGATCTGACAGTACCTTGTTAGTGCTCTGGAAATGACACTAATAAACATTGTACTGGGAAGCAGTGACAGTCTGTGCCAAACCTCTGTTACAATACTGATGGCCTGACCCACCTCATTTGGTGTTAAATAATACCTAAGCATTCTTGAACTGAGTTACACTACATGCATGGCCAATTTATAGATGAAATGGTAATGGGTCATTTGGCAAAGATATATGTAGATTGTTGAAAGTGATTTGCATGTGGGTTTCAAAGGTTACTTGGTTCCAGAATATTACTGTAACATTGCATGTTGTACATAAATGTTATGTTTGGATTTCTTTCCTTAATATGCAAGTCCTCATCAACCAGAATATAAACATGCAGGCTAGGAAACGACTGTTGCTTATTTCTTTGTCATGAGTGTGTGAGTTTAATTTTACCAAATAATACCTTTAGTTATTAATACCTGCCAACCTAGTGAAAAAGTATACTATGAACATCGAAATTCTTCACCCAATAATGCATCATAACACAGAAAAGAAGTTATCAGCTTGTGAAGACAGCCCAATATACATTATAAGAATGTTGTTTGTGAAAGAGCTGAGAGAAGCAGAAAATTTTTAATGAAATTTCTTCTATGAAAAAAATAGATAAACCTAAATTCTGAATATATTACATAATATTAAAATTTTTCTCCAAGATCCATTAGATTTAAATGCCGAATGCAGCAAGGTCTTCACAGAATTTACTACCAGATGAGATGGCTTTAAGGCACACAGAAAATCTCTACAAAAAAAGAAACCTTTGTAATTAGCAGTCAGAGAAACCCCACCAATGGCTAGAGACCAATGATCTAACAAGCACTGAGCTACAGATGTTATTAGTGAGCAATCATAACAGATGCTATACTTACCCTTTCCCACTAGAGATATAATATGTACATGTGTGGTGCATGTGTTTGTATATATGCATGTTTTGTTGTTTACTCTATATTTAAATCCATTATTTTCAGTAATTTTCTTACCATCCAAAAGTTCACATTAAAAAAATCATTACACATAAGAACAAATGTATACTTATATTTATTTATACAAAATTTATATAAAACCTAAAACTTTGTATTAGTTTTTGCTAAGAATGTGAAAATATTATTTCTGATGTGATTTTTACATTTATTTTCCTTTTCCTCATTTTGATGTATAATTTTCCAATAATTTCATTTATAAAAAGAAGAAAAAAAAGTTATTATTTAAAAAGCTACATTCTAAAAGTGGTAAAGATTAAATGAAGATTTCCTCCTTTTATCCCTAGAAACATCAATGTGCAAAGAAATATTTCAAAGATGTCTCTGCACTTGTACCTGATGATAAATGTACCAAATATGCAAAACTATTTATTCATTCATTTCATTCTGAACAGTTAGGGCCTGCAATTATCATTTCAAAGTATAAATTAAAATTACTAAACTTTGAAAATAACTTTTAGAAAATTTGTTTTAAAAATAGTTAGGACAGTCTGTAATTCAAAGAATGAAACCATTGTAAAATTATGGTAGCAGTATTGAACAGATGTTTAAGACCAACTTACCTGATTTTTGATTTTTCTTTTACCCGTTTCATAGATTTTAACTGTGCCTGTACAACTGACCAGGGAGGATATTCATACTGAAATATTAAAAGGCAATGTACATGAAACAAGTAAAAATAACAAAGTAATAAAAACATGCAAAATAACTGGTCCATGAATCACCTTCTTTTCCTTCTGCATTTACTCTACCAACACAAATATTACCAAACACTGAAAATCAAGAAATCATTCCTAGGAGCAATATTAAACAGCTAATTTATGCCTATTGCATCAGTATAGAGCATGTACTTTTATGGTAAATTCCTGCTAAGGCTAGAGGAAAATTTCCTGCACTATTAATGTGAAATAAAGAGAGACTATATTCCACCACTTCTCCTATCCCCGATTTAAAAAGTGAAGATTTTTATACTTCTTTCCCCCTTTAACTTTTAATGAGATAGAATATGATCAAGGTCTAATCTGACTGATGCATTTACAGGAAGAACAATCATACTTACTGCCAGGTATCTGCTTTTCTGATATAATGATAATTTTTTTATATCAGCTTGAGAAAGTTGTTTCCGGTTCTGAAGTTTGAGCTTTCCAGGAATAAAATAATTTTTATTGTTTTCTCTGGAACTTCTATCCTTCAAGAAAATAAACATTTTTTTTCAAACTAATAATTGTTATGAAAATAAAATAAGAATTTTTTTTTTTCTTCTAAACCCTTCAGGATGTTAATGGGACCAGTAGAAAGGGGGGGGGGCATCTTGAAAGATTTTGTTCTTTATCTTCTCTAGCAACTAAAACAATAGAAAAGATATTTGCCTACCTTCTGGCATTATCTAAATCAAACCGAACAGCAAAAGATTAAGTGTTTTAACTTTATTTTCGGAAAATAATTGTAAAAATAATGTAGCAACTACGTTTTATCTTCTTTAATACAGCAGTATAACATTCACGGAGCATCTGGGCTTTCCAGAACTCTCTGCCGTTTCACAAGGACTTTTCAACAAATAAAAAATATAAGATTACAAGTGAAAATTATTTTACTCTTGAAATCGAAACAAAACAGGATCTCTGCATGTATGCATGTATGTATGTATGTATGTATGTATACGACCCGACCTGCTATGCCAGTTCACATCATGGTTTGGTATATAGTGAGATAAGAGGACACACACCCCCCCCCCCCACCACCCACCCATTCCTCGCTGTGTGAGAGCTTTAGTCGATTCACTGGAGTTTTACTAACCCCCATTGATAATACCTCACGCTTCTCTCTCTCTCTCTCTCTCTCTTTCTCTAATGATAACTAGATCAAGCAATCAGATCAATCACAAATGCATGGGAAAAAAAAAAAAAAGAAGCAGCAGCAGCAGCTCGTCTCGTCTTACTACATCGACACCATTTTTGCTACAAATTGTGTCACCATGGAGACGGCCGAGAGTCCGCGTGACTGCCGAACTGTAAGATGGGGGGGGATTTTTTTTTTTAATATAAAAATGGAGTAAGGTGTTTTTAGGGTAGTTGCTGTCATTCTTGCGACTTCAAGGTAACACTCTGCTTTTCATTATTAAAAACATCTGCTTACCAGAATGTTCTGATGGGGCTTCATTTTCGGAATGGTGTGGTCGTCTGCCTCTTTGATCGCCATTAGGGTCACGTGCCGTCGGGAGACAGTTCCCTGGAGTCCGCGGCTTTCTTTAGGCATGCAGACTGGGTCCGACCCCTCCGAATTGTAACAGCGCCCCTCCTGCCGGCTGTATTATTATTATATTCCCTCCTTCATCGAAAGAGAACCTTGATCTGACCGAGTTGTTGTCGGTATTTTATTATTTAGTTATCTCCGAAACTGGGCATCGAGTACAAAGGGGGAGATGAGGGAGTCTGACCGAGAAGTGTCCGGCCGGTACCTGGACAGTTCAGTTCGATGTCCGGCCGGTACCTGGACAGTTCAGTTCGATCTGCGGTCTGGGACGTGGGGGAGAAGTGTCCGGCCGGTACCTGGACAGTTCAGTTCGATGTCCGGCCGGTACCTGGACAGTTCAGTTCGATCTGTCCGGTCTGGGACGTGGGGGAGAAGTGTCCGGCCGGTACCTGGACAGTTCAGTTCGATCTCCGGTCTGACAGCTTGCGTGTATCGATAACTGAACTGCACTCCCTCGCTCTATACGTAATCATCTTTGTTTTACGAAAAAGAGACACCTATAAAAAATGTCTTTCTTTATTTCCATATTCATTTAAAGAACAAACTTCTTATTCCTATAAAAAGGACATTATACAAACATTTATCCAAAAGCTTCCTTTTATTATTATTATTTTTTTTTTTTTTTTTAAATTTGAATGACTTTTTAATATTCACCATTGTTTAAACATTTCAGTATGAAAATTTTACTGAATATGATAAAGAGGATATTCAACTTCATCTACTTAATATTCATCCCGGTGCAGAATTTGTTTTGTAGACGACTGAGGTCTTCAGACTCTCTTCTTCCTTTAGTGAACAACTATGGCCCTCCCACTGAGACGGCGGCTCTGCCTGTTCCCAGCAATGAGGTAAACTTGTCATTATTGCTTATCCTAAGAGACATAATCACCCCCCTTTTTGTATATGTTGAGGTGCTATTTGCCATTCTCAACAATGGAGATAACTTCTCTCTTCATTGGAAACACAGCCCTGGTTGGTTATCATTTGTTGGGTCGGTCATTCAAGATGTCTTACATATTCTACAGGCTGTCTGTGACTCGCTTGTGATTATATCTATTGGCATTAAGCACCAGAGAGCAAATTTAGAATTTTTAGCAACAACCAAAGAGTGAAAATGGTTAAAGACAATGCTACACCGAAATGCCGATTGATATCTGACATCAGCCCCGTATAGTGGCCAGTCAAAGAGGAAATGCATTTCAAAACAGTAACAGGGGCCAAACAGATGTTGGTAATTATGAAAAAGCTAATTAATTTTTTTTGCCCTTAAATTTGAACAGTGATAGAGAAGTAGAGATTGTTTTCTATGGTCATTCAGCTGATGTTTAGATGGTTGCTGGCTTTGTAATTATACCCATGTTAACTTCTGCTTTCGTTTGGCTGTTTGTTAACTCTCCTGATCACTGATTTGGTAGCCATTTGCAGTAAACCTTATTTTTTTTCTCGCATAACTAAAAAGAAAAATGGAACTGAGCATATAAATTTCATTTTTTAATGTTACGCAAGCCATTGATTGTTTTGTATGCATTTAGCAACTTTTCTGTAATCACCAGTCAAACAGAAGATGCAAGAATTTAGTCAAAATAATATCAGTCCTTTTATAAAGTGGCATTTTGGTTGTTTGATTGTTTTATTTTTAGTTTTCAGTATCAGTTGTGAATTTCAGGTTGAACTGGAATCCTGGGATACATGGGAGTCGAATGGACCTTCTTCACTGATGGAAGTTTCCAGCAATAATCACATGAACAACAACAACACACATCAGCTTTATGCAAAACATTTGAATGCCAAGTCAGAAGAAACTCTGGAGCCAGAAATAGACTATTTTCAGGATATGCAACCCCACATTAAAAAAACAGCTAAGGTAAGGGAGTTTTATACATTGTGATGTTTCAAAAGAGACAGGAGATCTACAGTTTCTATAAGCACCCTCACCTTGTCCCCAATAAACCCAAGTTGTTCATCACTAGTATTCTTTAGAAGAAGAATGTCCCATGTGTCACTTATCCTATAATTAAAGAATCTTAACTGCTACTCTTGGATTTAATGGGCTTCTGGGTCAAATACAGAAAAATCACTTATATCTGACCTCTATTCAAGAAAATAACTTTAGTTGAGCAAGTGTACATGCATATATCATCAAATGAAGTGTGGGACATCCAAATTTTATTCAACTGATTACCATGGAAACAAAAATATTTAGCAAAATAAGTATAAGTTTTGCAGTGACAATATTTCCTTAATAGTTCATACATTACAGGTAATTCTTTATTTTGATTGTATTTCTTGCCTAATGCTGTCTTAGAATATCTTTTTGTCAGTCTCAACCTCTTTGTTTTCTATAGCAAAGATGAAATTTTTGGAAATCCAGTTCAGAAATTCCATTTTTTGCTCCTAAAAAACTAAAAGTTAGACCTTGGACAAAAAATATTCTATACCATTGCATTTTCTATTATATAGAGAAAATAACTGCCAAATTTTGAATTATTTTGATGAAAAATAAATGTGCTAGGACTGCCACTAAAAAGTGAAAACCCTGAAGGTTTACTAAAACTGCATTTGTTTAATTTAGAGATTTTTATTTAAGAAAGAAGCTTTGTGTAGTGATTGATGAATAACAGGTAAACTGTTCCATAAATATTAAACATTTTACCTTCCCAAAAAAGACAAATACTCAAATTTTAACCCAGAATTCCTCTTTAAATGATTAAAGCTGGCATTCTTTTAATAGAGTAAACAATTAATAGGAAAAAACAAAGAAATTTCTAGGTTTTACAGTTGTTATAAACCTGTCAATTTAATAACCCGTGTTTAACTAATCTTTCCATGCATGATGATGACATATTCATACACAAGTAACTTGTTCTAGGCTCACTGCATCTTTACAAAAACTACAGACACCACTTCTGCTTCAGATACTGGGAGAACTGAGTTTTCTACCTTTAGAGTTTAGCTTTACATAAAATAGTCAGTTTCTCCCAACAGTGGTGCAGCATTATGGCTCTCATTTTAAATCAAGTTCTCCACTGCCCATTTCACTCTGCCAGATCATTTTCACCTGGTTGAGCTGCATATGCCATTTATCAATTCCTGTGCATCTGCTTCACTTTTATTCTTCACCATTTATCTTGTATTTATTAGAAGCTTTTCTCACAAGTCATAGCTATTCATAGTAGATGATTATCCCACAGGTGAATTAATTAATTCTTTCTGGCTGATCAGATGCACACACCAGTTCATTTTAATTGAAGTTCGGTGTATAAAATTATTATAAATTTTAATCATATTTTTTTAAAAAACAGGTTGATTGATACCAGCTGTTATTACTGAAGTAAGCAGATATCTATCTACATTTTAGAGCCCTTGAAACTACGTGGTATGTAAAGTTTCCTTGCCTCTATTTTTTTTTAAACTACTAGGTTATATCTGCAAATAGAGAGGAAATGTTATTCAGCAAATAGTATTATTACTTTTGTTTTGATATTTTTCCTTTTTCTAATCACTGTTATTCAGTCAAAGTGATGGGCATTGTTTCAAAAACTGATAATTAAAATTAAGTTTTGAAAATAAAAATGTAAAAAAAAAAAGTTTTTTTTGTAAACTTTTCTAAAACAAGTTATACAGGAACAACTTACTGTTGTTTAGTTTCAACAGAGTAGTCTCCCTTCCATTTGGTTACCTGTGTTTCAGTTTTGTTTGTTTTTTTTTCTCATAGCTGCACATTCATCAATTTTTCTGCTGGGGTGACTACATGTGTCAGGCTTCAGAAGAAAGAATATTGAATGTCATTAGACTAAAACCTCTTATGTAGACAGTAAATCTGAAAAAAAATATAGTTTAAGAGCAATGATATGACATTATTATTATTATTGAAGTTATTATTACTGTTTAAAAAGAAAATTTTTAAAAAGGATGAAAATTACCAGAGTCTGTACTGTTGAAAAGTTCTTGAATCAGTGTGTAGTCTTGAAGAGGTGATGAATTCAGGCAGCATATCTTAAGGAGTACTTTATTTTATTAAAGAAAACAAACAAACAAATATCTTACCTAGAATAAAACTGTGAAAAGTACTTTTTCAGTCTAGAGGCATTTTTTATAATCTTTAATATTGATTTTTTTAAAAATATTTATATAGACAAAATAAAGACATTCAGGAAGATTTCAGCCACAGACTTCTCTTATGCTTTAACAAGATTGGCATCAGTGTTTTCAGGTCCTTGAAAATCTTAAATATCAATCCTATGAACTATGATTACACTTGGATGTTTAAAATGATGTTCTTGTCGTTTTTGAGGAAGCTTTCTTTACTTTACCAAATCTGTGTAGACTGTGTGTTTTAAATTTGACTGTTTCAATGAAAAATAAACAATTTGATAATGGAAAGAAAAGAAGAAAGAAAATCAACAAGGATTTGAATATATTTATGTTTGGTGAAAGGTTGTATGTAATTCAGTGATGAAACCAAATTTCCATCTTTTCTAGATTCAATTTAGCCACAGTACAGGAAGTAAAAAGTAATATAGTATAAATAAAATTTCTAAAGCCTACATTCTGAATAAATTATAATGTTGTTGATGATGATGATATGTAAGGTATGGTGTGGTGTAATGAAAAATATAGCTTTTTCACATAAGCCATCCTTGCATTCTTGTGGTACATGCTTTTTTGTGCTAATGAGGAAATGGTTAAAAGTGAATGTTTGGCACCTGAATAACTAACCAGATGGCCACTGCTTTGTGGTGTAGGTTATTGAGCCAAAACTATCTATCTAGAAATAGAATATAACAGAATGCGAAGCCTTAAGACAATTATCATCTCATTGATAATTGGCACAACAGAACCTCTCATGAAAGCTTTTGGAAAATGGATTAAGAAGCTACCAGTAAATAGCAATAGTTTGCAGATTCATAAAACTGCTCTCCTTGGAACAGCAAGAATTATCAGACTAATAGTATCTATAAAGTCACCAAGGTAACCAGCAATACTACTGCTTTTGTTCAGCAGCCATTACTGAGATCAATCATTCCTCAACAAAGTGAACAAAAGAACAATAACATAATAATAATAACAGAAATAAAAAAGTAAAAAGTGAAATTTTTTTCTTTTTGTTGTTGCAAATTGAAACTAGCCTAACTTTGACAGAACAATGCTGGATAGCTATAAAGCAGATAGTTTGGATAAATATAAAACATTGCAGACCATTTACTCATTTCTGCTTAAGAAACTTTCAAATTCTGTTGTCATGATAATTTTTTTAAATTACCTAAGTTTACAGGTCTTTGGTTTTCTAATTTTAATACTACTACAACCACTCTATTTGATTATCTAGGTTAATGTTTTTATCAAGTTTTAAATTCATCTTAGATCAATATTTCTGTTCACCTTTGTAATATTGTTTGTGTAAATATTTCACATATTGGGTTATGTATGTAAATATACCAGCGAGATTTTGTTTATCTTCTGAATGTTGTTTTAACTGTTGAATATGACTTACCTTTAAGTGTTTGAAGGCTTGTTTTTTAGTATCATGTTATTTCTTATTTTTAGATCTAAATACACACAAATAATATCACATACATTAACACCAAAATGACATGTATAATAAGCATAATTTAATTTATAGCTAATATCTGTACTTTATCCTCATAATTTCTAGAATTAAAACATTTTTCTTTTTTGAAGATCTTTAATATTTAGCATAGGGAATGTGATGTATAGTACCATCCTCATTAATATAACATTTGTAATGAAAAATCTGTGCTGCTTCCACCCCACATGTTTTGCATTATGAGCGTGTTGGTTAAATATACAGTAACAGTTATGCACAAATACTAACTGGTGCTTCTATGCTGGGGTGGTGGTATAAAGAAGATAAAAACTGACATGGTATGAAGAGGGTTAAGATTGAACAGTCAATTCCACTATATAATTACTGACTTTTTAATAAAATTTGAAAATAAATCAATGTCTATGAAACAAATCTGCAAAACAGCAGAAATAATACAAGTTTTATATATCACAAATTTTCATTTAAGCTTCATTGATATTATTTACTATAATTCTACACTTTAAGAAAAATTACAAATTTTAAAGAAAATTGTTTGTTAATGTTTAGTAAACTCTGTCAGAGTTTTACATTTATTACAGAATATATTCATTGGATTTATAACATTAGAATACTACACTGAATTGTTTAACTTATCTGTCAGTGGTTTATGTCAGATTTTATTCTTGAATTACAGGCTTAAATGTGCCAATTGTTGGTTTCTTTAGATTTGGTGCAATCACCTTTAAAGCGTTTTTAATGGTTTTAAATGTTAAAATACTAATATTTTTAATTTTAAAATTTGGTTAAAAAATTTTTTAGAAGTTTTCATTCTTGGATAAATACAATCTATAGATGATGCTCTGTTCAAAATTAATTATAAATTAAAGATGTGGTTTTTGTTTTGAAAGAAGGTAAATCAATAAATTTTTTTTAGCAATTATTTAATTTTCATATTTTTAAACTGTTCAATATGCCGCCATTTTGTGTTGATTGCTATCACCAGTTTTTGTCTGTATTGATTGATCAATGTACTACATTCAGCTAAATTGACAGCCCCTCTCCCAAGAATGAAAAGAAATATGCTAGTATCAAAGTTAGGAATCATTAAATCAAGTTTGAAATTCTTGGTGAACATGAAGTGGACATTCTTAAACCCTTTTTAGTAGATTCTGCTGGTTGTGGTTTCAAACTTGATCATTGATTATAATGGATTTATTTTTATTTTTATATGAATTGGCTTGAAACTTGAAAATACAAAATTATATGGATATCAGATTTCTGTGATAACATGTTTCTGGTTTCTGGTTTTATTCTATAAAATACCAAAGAGTTTGCTCTTATTACTATTATAAGAATAAACTGCTTGGTCTCAAAGGTTTATAAACCAATCAGTGAACACCATTACATCAATGAAAAGAAAAAAACATATGTGGCATTTATTGATTTTCTTAAAATCATTGCACTCTTTTTAATCTACAGGGTGTTTCAAAAAATTTAATATCATTTGAGATGTAAATATCTGAGTAACTACATAGTCTAGGAAAATGAAATTAAACAGGCTTAATGTTGAGCAAAATAAGATTTATTCATCAAAATTTGAATGAGAAATTCAAAAGTATGTGGATTTCATGAACGATTTCACAAGTTTTCGATATGCTCACCGCCTGTGACACAGCACACGTCAAGTCGGTAGTCCAGCTCCTGCCAAACACGCTGCAGCATGTCTTGGGTAACAGTCTCCAGTGTGACAGTGATTCTCTGCTTGGGTTCCTCTAGGCTTGTAGGAAGAGAGGGGATATATATAGACCAGTCCCTTCACATAGCCCCAGAGAAAAAAAATCGCAAGGTGTCAGGTCAGGTGAACGTGGCAGCCATTTCAACAGCACATTGTCTTCATCACCAGCGTGCCCGATCCATCTCCCTGGCAGATTCTCATTGAGATAAGCCCGCACAGTGAGCTTCCAGTGAGGTGGAGCCCCGTCCTATTGAAAAATGAAGTATTCATGTTCATTTGCAATGAGCTTATCAATTAGCCAGTTATGAAGCATTTGCAAATAAACATCGTCGGTCACATTTCCCTCAAAGAAAAACAGGCCATGAAGATGATTCTTTGAGATGGTGCAGAACGCATTCACTTTTGGTGAGTCCCTCATGTGCTCAACTGTGGCATGGAGATTTTCTTCACCCAAAATGCGAACATTATGCTTGTTGACTTTGCCATTCATATGAAATGTGGCCTCATCACTGAAAACAAGACGTTCTTCAAACTCGTCTTCTTCAAGTTTCTCTTGCATATCGACAGAATTGCTCACGCTTTTGCTTGCCATCTGTCTTTAAGGCCTGAACAAGCTGCAGTTTGTAGGGTGTCATTTGCAAGCATTTCCTTGCGACACGCCAAACTGTCGCTGGAGGAATCTGGGTTTTCAGACTTGCTCTTCTTAAGGACTTCCTGGGCGACCATCTCTTCCGATACTGGTGGTTGTCCAGATCCTTTTGCCCTGCACAGACAGCCTTCCTCTTTGAACTTTTTGTGCCATGTCCAAATCTGCATTGCAGTTGGTGCATTTTTAGCGAATTCTCTCACAAATGCACGTTGCACAGTCTTGTTCGACTGAGCATACTCTAACACACAGAACGCCTTTTCTTTTCCAGTGAATGGCATTTCTGTACCTGAAAAGAAAAAAACATAAAACATTAAACATAGAATTTTGAGTTGTTTCTACACATGCTGTTAAAATTTGAGATCATTTGAATGAGAATTGGTCAAGTTATTAGATTACGAAATGATATCAATTTTTCTGAAACACCCTGTATATTAAACGTGGTTAGCACAGCTAAATTTGTGCACAGGTCTTGGACAGTACAGACATCACAAGTTGCTTTGTTTGTTCCACACCAACTCACTATGATAAACCGTGTGGAATTAGTAATAAATGCTTGCTATGGCATCCTTAACAGTGTTGATTTTACTTTGTCAGAGCCACAGTTCTAAAGGGGGGGAGTGAAATTATAAACTTTAGGTTCTGAATAATAAGCAGAAATCGCAGTTTGCTTTGAAACTTCATTGTGTTATTAAGTACATTTGATGGCTGCATCAGTGAGAAATCGAAAGCCATCCAAGCTTTGTTGTTCACTATCATATGATACCACATAGAAGTCAAACAAACAAAGTTACTTTATTGACATGTCAGTGCCCTCATTGGTGTACAGTTGTCCCCCAGTATTCGCGGGGGTTACGTTCCTAGAGCACCCGCGAAGAGTGAAAATCCGTGAATATTGGACATGGTCCATAAAAATGCCTATAAACGTCAAAATATAACGTAAAATATAATAAAAAATATAAGTAAATATATAATAATAATTTAATAAAAAATACATTAAAATGTACAGGTACTCACCAATAATGAATGATATTGATTGAAGATGATGATGATGAATAAGCTGTGCAGCACAATGAAGATAATGACTGCACAGCAAAGCAGAGGATTTAAAGCTCCTTAGGTGGCGCCTCTCCTTCAGGCGCTTCAGGAGGAGTTGTACCTTCTCCTGGAACGTCATAACCTTTTTCTGGTGCTTAGGTTCATTGCCAGAAGCTTTAGAAGGTGCAGGGCATTTGGGCGGCATCTTAGGACTTTAAGAAACACACTGCGAAAAACACAACACTCAGAGAAGCGGTAAACTGGGACGATGCTGGGCTGCATCTGCCTGAGACAGCGCCTCATGGGAAGTAGCCAATCAGCAGCAAGGAGAAATGAATAACACTCTTGGATTGGCTACTTTCAAACCTCCAGCCAATACCGTTTATTTTATATTGATATTTTGCTGAATTTACATTAGTATTTATATTACAAAATTAGTAAATTATATTGTTATTAATAATTTAGCGTTAAAAAGCATGAAAAAAATATATTGCCATGAAAAAAGCCATAAAAAAATCGCGGAAGATATTTGTGGTTCTGCGAATATGTAGGGGCTTCCACGAACAATTATTAGTTAGGTTCTAAGGAAAATTCCGCGAATGCCGAACCGCGATTACGCAGGGGGTCGACTATATGTAATTCAGACTGTCTTCTCGTGTTGGGGATAAAGTGAATGTATCTGCACAAATCTTGCATCCTTGGTGCATTTTGACGACTATGAGTAGCTTTCCCAAGGATGTCCTACCTGGCAGGAATGGGCAGATATCTGGTGACATAACAATTACATGGTCAATATTGTGAGGGTTTTCATCTAGGACAAAGTGGAAATGTGCATTGTCATTTTGGTAAACAAATTCCAGCCATAGTGTTGTGAATACCATATCAGCTAGAGAATGTTATTCCTGTAAAACAAACTTATTACGTATCCCCTGATAATGACTAGCTCTGTTTTGTCACACTCCATCATTCACCATAAGACCATAATTTACTTGTATTGGAGGGACATGCCACTTTCCAGTTTGCACCATACATATTCTGCCATTCCTAAAGTTGAGATTGAACCGTGATTTAAATGAATGTTTGCACCAAACCTCTGACAAAGCTGTGTCCATCATACCTTGTTTTCTTAGCCTTCTGTTCACAATGATGTGCTCTGAGCATTCACTATGTAACCTGTCTTGGGTTCTGCCAGTTGTCTGACATTGCTGGCACTAACTACAGACTGAGATATTCTCATGTCTCCACAATGTAACTCTCATCTCAAGAATGCCAGTTCCATGGCCATTTTCTCTGTCATGTGTCATTGATCTGGCATGACATTTTTACACTTATCTATGTTAGCATAGCATGTGTGCATCAAAAAGCCTTCCATATAATATGGGAAGTACACCCCATCCTGATGTTAATTATTTGATTCTGAATAAGTTGTATAATGAGTGAAATAATGTGCATTATTTGGTAATTTTTAACATTTTTATACAGAAAGCCCAGCATCCCAAACTTTTTGTGTACAGTATATTTTTAGAAAGCTCTTTCTTGATGATCTTCATGTAACTGAACTATTAAAAAATGTTAGTCTCTATGTTATAAAAAAAACAAACAGATGGGAATTCTAGGACTAGAAGTTGTAAAGGATGGCTTCCTGCTTCTTGCAGCATCTAAACTGTCAAAAAAAAAAAATTCATGTAAAGTAACTTTCTATCAAAGTGATTTATCAGTTGTGTAGGGTAACCATTTCAGTCAGGATGACTGAAGACATCACATCATACAGCCAACCAACCTGTGAACTTAGCTGAGAAGAAAATTAGGTTTTCTCAACAAGACAGGAGGAAGCCATTGTGGATGAGATAAGGCACCTCTCCTCAAGATATGGAAATGTCTACATTATTTTTTTAACTCATTCACACTTAATATTAATGACTAGTACTGACAATTTATTTAATTCATTTGTAATTTTGTTCCAAAGAAATATTTCGTAAAACCAAATTTTGTACATGATTATAACTCATTTATAATTAGCTCCCCTTTTATTTTTAATCTTTCATTAGGTCTCCAATCTAAGTGTTTATGAACTAAATTATGCAGATTTAATACTTTAGATGCTTAAATGCCAGAAAGATTTTGAAAATCTATGCTGAATATATTCTATTATCAGTCAGTTTGGCCATGAAGATCCGAGTCAACACCAAACTAAAGGGCCAGTCACTGTTCTAGATTACTATACAATGGTACATTGGTGGAGTTCTGTTTTCCAAATCAGCCAACTTGAAAGGATTTTTAATTTTTTTTTTTTACACACACACACACAAACACAATTGAAATGAATGATGTGTAGCTCTGACTGTCAGGTTATACATCTGTTTTTATTTACACGGGCCAAAGATAAATACCATTCATGTCAGAAATATAGATTTTTTACATGAGTTGAGCTCTTGCACAGTATGTCTAGTCAGTCCCACCTGTATGTCACAGCTTTCACAGATAGAAACAGAAATCAACTTTAAAATGTTACAGTGCATTAACTATTTTAGTTAGTTTTTTTTAAAGTTTGAAAAATTGTTTAATAAATGTTGTTTTTATGATTAGCTTTAAATCAGTTTGATTTTTATTTTTATTTCAAATGGAATAAATAGGTTCAAAAAGTTGAGAGGTTTATGCATCTACAGAATTATAATTAGAAGGGTTCTTGAACTGAATCTTTTGTTTCAGGAGACAATGGTTACACATGCTGGTGAGTTGTGATCAAGGTTTTAGAAACAGTGAATGTTAAACTTGACATTAGGAACCACATTGGGTACATCAGATTATTGTGGATCTTCACTGCATACACCTAGGCATTGGTTACCTTAAGCCCATCCATCTCCTTTTCAGCTGAGTCACATTGATCCAAAAGGCAAAGCAGAGTCAAGATATTTTGAAGAATAGTTTAGCTGCAGTAGCTACTAGAGAACTGTTGCCACACAGTAGCTTTTCTGTTGGGGCATGCTCTTTCAGCCTTTGTTCAACTTGGATTATCAGGAAGACTCATCCACTATCACTTACTTTTAAAAATAGATTCATTCTTCTTCTGCCAGAGATGATGTTGGTGTTCACCTGTTAACTTTGGCAGGCGCACTTACCAGTTTCTTTCAATTAAGTCACTGGGCTCAGTTGGGCAGGAACAACTACTTTCTAAAATAGTATTCCACTACCAGCTATTCATTAAACAACACATTATTACACCATAATTAAAATAATTCACTAAATGATTTAAAATGCTGTTTGTTAAAGTGAAAAGTAATTTTGCTTTACTGGTTAAATTAATTTAAGAAATATTAGATATTAAAAGGGGAAAATGCCAAAGTAGTAAGTACTGTTTTGTTAATTCTGTCTGAATATTTCAGTATTGCTTTTGAGTTTTTGTCAAATATTTTATGTTCTTGCAGATTCAATTTTTTTTTCCAAATGCTTTTAATTAAAACAAATTTAGCAATCTTTTTCTTTTTTAATAATGAATTATGAATTCTCCTGGAGTTCTCTACATTTATAGAGGAACCTTTTTTAAGTGACTTCACATTACATCTTTAAGTTATTGGGTAGCAAACTAATAATTCTCTCTCAAATTTACCCTTTAAAAAATTTGTATTTGTTTACATAAGTAATAGCCCACATGGATGTTTTACATTGCCGTTTTATTTTTGGCATGTCTGAGTGTAAAGTTACCTTCCTTGAGGACTGTGTTGTGTGTGTGTGCGTGCCATTTTTCTCTGGCCAAGTTTGTGAACTATGACTGCTCCCCAAGGGGCAGCATTTAGTATCGAGGAAGGGAATGTAATTTTTTTTTTTCTTCTTTTAAGTCAAAAAGTCTTCATCAATCACAGTCCTTCACTTTAAAACATTGGACAAAATATGTTATGCAATGACAATGAACCAATTGTTAGCCCTTACTTTTTCTAACATGTTGGGTTTTTCTTATTTTCTTTCATTTATTTCCAGGTTAAGGGGGAGAAATACTGAGGATGCACATTCACACTTTTTGCCATGAGGCTAGTTTAAAAACTAAATAATAATTAAATGATCTGTAGAAGTGGAAAAATACATACCTGTATTATGGCTTTTTGTTGAGAAGTCTGAATTCTAACTTCTCAGCTACCACATAGCCATTTCTGGTTTTGTGATAGTGCATTCTTTCTTCTGTAGCTCTATTTAGAGGTTTTTTTTTCAATCAGTTGGAAATAAGTAACATTTTAAAAATATTTATCTGAAAACAGTTTTTCTTTCTTCTACAAATTTGATAGAACAGATATATATTTAGGTGTACTTCTTATTTTACTTTCATTATTTCACATTAAGAGCAGCAGCTATTGAGGAAATTAAATATGTAAAGGGGCATCACTATGACTTTTCAAAACTTGCATGATGCAGGTGCATAATATGTAAAACATTGCTTTTTGTCAGACCAGACCAGACTATCTATATGTGTAGACTTTGAGAGCAGATCTGAGCAATTTATTCGGTGTTTGTTTACTTGCAAGCATAAAAACATTTTGTCTTATTTACATTGCAAATGTGAATAGTCACTTTATTTTAAAACTTTTTCCAGTCTTTTTATTGGCAAAACTCTTTACAGCCTGAGTTGAAGATGTTTGCTTCTTTAAATGGAAGAGGTTCTTCATTTTAATGAGCATCAGATTGCCTGTATGTAAATCCATCTTATAATTGCATGCCCACCATGATATATTTTTGCATGCTAAAGTCACACTTGCAAGGGATGCTGCTAATGGGTATTGCTGGCACAATGTTTTCAAGCAAGGTGAAGGTTGGGAAATCTATTTGATATTCTGTGATGACAATTCGACATTGTGTACTCAAACTGCTGAAATGTTTTTCCCAGGTCATCTGCTAATACAAGCTTACCTCCAATTGGCTGGCCATATCTGTCACTCAGGATCTGCAATGCCTTATTGTCAGGTTCATGAAGGTCACAGTCAGTCATTGGACAGTTAACTTTCACCAAAAATACACACAAATGCTGACAAGATGTCAGACTCTCGGTCAGGAAACCAATCTTCCAAGATGAAAAGGAGTTCCTGAATAGAGTTTGTCATCCTGTATGCAAGTATGCTCTCCATTGCTATAAAAAACAGTTGCTGATCTTTGTATGTTTGCTGTGCTGTACTCTGTAGTTTTCTGGTACTAACAAAGACATTTTTCTCTTAGAAGCTTCTGCTAAGACTATCAACAACAAGCAAGATGTCAAGCAGCGTATGATAGTTTCATTGAATCCGAATGTTTCAATTTACTACTACAAACTGTCAGCTCTGGCATAAATGCTCTCTATAGCTTTTGTGAGTGAAACTCATCTCAATAAACAAGGTTCCTTCAGGCCTTTAAAGATAGCTATATCTTGCTGCTGAATACTTGAAGAGTTTTAAATTCCTCTACAGTTCTTTAAAAATACACTTCTTTATGTCTTTCAATGCACTAGTTGCAACAGGGCAACATGATGCTTGATATGATGCACATGAACCACCACAATCATTTAACCCCATTGCTGTTCAGCCACCCCAACATATCACTCGCTCCATTAGAGGCGAGGCCATAACTTTTCATCCATCTATCCCATTTTGTCTTAGAAACTTACTCACTTTGTTGCACACTGTCTTGGCATCTTCCATGGCCACTGTGTAGTTTCCAAGTATGTGGGTGCCTGTCATTGATATAGTGTACAAATGATAAATTTCTTTGCACACTGTCTTGGCATCTTCCGTGGCCACTGTGTAGTTTCCAAGTATGTGGGTGCCTGTCATTGATGTAGTGTACAAATGATAAATTTCTTGTCAACTGTAATGTCTACAGTTTCGTCAATCAGTATTCCAACAAAGTGATTGTTGTTGATTTCTTCCTGTTTTTTTCTGATCATATTTGCAAGGCAGTCTTTCATTTACATCACAACTGTGTGTTGGTTATATGTTTCTCCTTTCTTAGCGTTGAGTAATGATTCATTTTATGTAGCTTGATGAACACTTGAAACTTAGCATCTGTTTTGTCTTCCTTCATCTGTCATAAACAGAATAGTTCTGATCTTGCTTACGTTCACTGAACCAATACAGTTTGTGTGGATTTGCAGCTACTTATAGGTGGCCTTTGTTTGTCAGGGTGTGTGAAATGGCTACTGCTTGTGGATTTGTTTAATCTTGTATGAATGTATTTTTTCCAGCCTTTATTCACCCAGTGTATAAAAAATTCTTAATGCACTTTTTTTTTTTTGTTGTAAACTCTAAACCAATGGAAGTCCATTTACTGTGAATGCTTTTTGTAGATCTGCATTTCTTGTGATCTGTGATGATGGTTTTTCACCTCCAAAAGTATAAACTGAAGAATCCTCTGTTGTAGCAGGCCATTTTCTATATGGCCTTGATGCATTTCACCATCATTTGATGCAAGAGGGTGAAAATAGAATTTGGTTGTTGTTTTATGAGACATCTTGTTCTCTCTTTCCTTCTAGACTCTGCTGTAACTTGTTGCATGCACAAAACTTGCTGATAACCTTGCTTACTGATTGGTGATTCATGATGTATAAAGCCTTTTGTGTCATTGACAGCAACAATTGTGAATTTTTCTTCTGTGAATGCATGTAGGAAGCTTTGGTTGAATGCTTGCTGCACACCTACAAAGATCAGTGACTGAGCATACATATTTTTCAATAGCAAACCAAAAAAAAACAATCTGCATACATCCTGCAACTGCACAGACTATTTTTTCTCATAAAATACGTAGGTTTTCTGTGTCAACCTCTGCATGAAGAGAACTTTCATAAACAAGCAGTTTTCTTTTATTAGCAGGTTTGGTTAAGCACCTGATGTGAAGTTTGCTATTTTCTTGTGGTATCTGGACTTGAAAAAATCCTTCTTGAAAGGAATCATATTATCCTGCTCAAGTGATTGCAACTGTACTTACTTTCTTAACAAAACATAATACTAAAGTTTGAGGTATTTCAGATGTTACCAATACATTTTAGAAGAAATTAGTTTTAGTTGTTACACAATAAGACAGGAAAAGAAATATCTCTAAGTTCAATTTCCAGTAATGTATATTACTGTCGACATTGGTACTATCAGAAAAGATTCCTCTTATCAAATGTTTTGTTTATCTAGAATACTGGTGACAAGCAAACAATCCCACCTCACATATCATCAACTCACTGATCTTTTTACTACCTTCATTTACATGATACCCTTAGCCATTGCTTTTACAGAGATTTAATTTGCTCTGATCACCATGCTGTCATCTTTTTCAGATTGCAATCAGAAAGAAGGATAATATTAATGAGAGCAAAAATTTGTTATCCAGTCGGCTCTCCTTGACAACAGACATTCCTCTGCAGGTAAATATCTGTCCCCCACTCTATGTATGTCGCCATTTGTTCAACTATGTTTGTAACAACTCTTATTAATTCTTTGTTGGCTGTACAAATTTTCATAGCTTTGCTGATTTGAGTCTTGAATGTGAACATTAGATAAAATTCCCATAAAAGAATTTTTGTTGCCATTTTCATATAAAATTTTGTTCAATTGTCTCACATCTATATATTTTTTTTTACTTAAAGAAGAAAGAAAGGACTATAAAGCATTGTTTTAATATACAGTGTACAGTAAAAGTCAAGCACCTTTATGATTTTAGTTTCTTTACAATATATGTTTGAACCACACTGTCAACAGTAAAGTATTTTTTAAAAGTATTTCATACAGAGTTCCTGATCAGTTCTTATTTCATTTCATTTTTTATAGTTAGAAATTTGAGTTGTTATATCCTACATGCAAGTGATATTTCTCATGCCAGGTGTCTTCTGTCTTTTAGATTTTTGCTTTCTTTCAAGGGATTCTAACCTTGTTCAGGAATAAAACTGTGAAACATTTACTGTTGTTTCTTGAATATGCAGTTGATTCATAAACAATCAGTGTTTGCCAGTTAGTTGATTAGCTCAACCAACAATCAATTTATTATCTGGCTTTGAACCAATCCAATTTTCATGATAATCAACTTGTTCCACATGATGTGTAAGTTATCTACTGTATTTATTCACAGCAATGCTGGAATATCATACAACACAATGGAAATACACTTACATCAAATGAATTAAAATAAAGGCAAACAAACAGTGAATTAAATTTAAAGATCACAAGTCCACTAAGTCATTTAATCAAGTTATCAGAACACATTAAATGCCAAACCTGGGAACAAGGAAGTTTACTGGAACTATTTTAATATTTTTGCTAAGTTTTTTCCAGTTTTTAACCTCCAGAAATACAAGGTCTGTCGAAAAAGTATCCGACTTTATTTTTTCCCATGGGAAGTAATGACGTTAGGGAGGCAAAAGTTTGCATAGTGGAGCCGCATACCTTCATGTGCATGTATGGTTTTTGGTGGGCTTGCTGGATGCATCAGTCGCTGTCAGGCAGCAAGGGTGCTGTACTACTTACTCGTCACATTTGCATTTCGCCCGTGATGACGGAACATGTGGAGCAACGATCTTGCATCAAGTTTCGCCAAAAGCTTGGAGATACCCAAACAGAAACAGTTCGCAAAATTCAACAGGCTTTTGGTGACAATGCCATGAGTGTTACCCAAATAAAAAAATGGCACAACAGGTTCAAAGATGGATGTTCATCCGTGGTGAGTGTCCAGCGTTCCGAGAGGCCGTCAACAAGCTGCAATGCAGTTGTTATTCGAGAAAGTGCGGACCTTGATAATGGAGGATCGTCGTTTGACAGTGCGGGAAATTGGTGACAAGGTTGGGATTAGTAAAGATTCTGCTCGTGCAATTTGAAAAGAGGATTTGGGCTTGCACAGAGTGGCAGCGAAATTTGTGCCCAAGCTACTTTCTCAGGAACAACAACAACTTCATCTTGAGATGAGACGTGGGCATACGGGTACGACCCAGAAACCAAAGCTCAGTCATCACAGTGGAAGCACTCAATGTCACCAAGTCCCAAAAAAGCACGTCAGGTCTGGAGCAAAATCAAGGTGATGCTGACTGTTTTCTTTGACTACCGAGGTGTTGTGCATCACGAATGCGCACCAGGACAAACAGTTACAAAGGAGTACTATCAGGAAGTCCTCTGACGTCTTCGTGATGCAGTTTGGCGCAAGAGACCGGATCTGTGAGCCTCAAAAAACTAGCAGCTGTTTTATGACAACGCCCTGGCTCATTCGTCGCAGCTGATCCAAGGTTTCTTGGCAAAGAAAGGCATTTCGCTCATTCACTAGGTCCCTACTCTCCAGGCATGGCTCCTTCTGACTTTTGGTTCACAAAAATGAAGATGCCACTGAAAGGCTCCCACTTTGAGAGCTGGGAAGACATATGTGAATGCGACAGCGGGGCTGAGAGCCATTCCGAAAGAAGCATTCCAGACGTGCTTCAAACAGCGGAAGGATCGCTGGGCTAAGTGTGTGGAGGCACAAGGGGCCTACTTCGAAGGGAATTAGCAATTGAACCCAACCAAGTACGTAATTTTTTTTCCCAGCCTAAGGTCAGATACTTTTTCAACAGACCTTGTAGTTTTAGGCAAAGAATTCCGTATTTTTTTTACATTCTTTCTGTAAAACAAAACATTGCAGCATTCAGTTTCAATTTTATAAGTTTCAACTTTGGTTTTCTCAAAAAAAAACAAATGGAAATAAATGTCCATGAAATTGAAATAAATTTTGTAAAAAAAAAAACGTACCAGATCAGCCATGACTCTTCTCAGTTCAGGTGTTTCCAATTCAGCAGTTCTGCCATGTGGTATGTATGTCAAATGAAATTGCCAAAAAAAAAACTTTTTTGTTGTTTTCTGTGTACATTTTTGGTGTGATTTGTTTTGAATGACTGCATCTGCTTATCATATTCTACCATTGCCATTCCTAGATTGTGTGAACCCCAAAAAAAGTTTGGTACAGACTGGTTTTGAAAGCCCAAAAAAGTCTTTAAATGGCCCCTTCCATGAAATTAGTGTGATTCTTAAATGAAAATTTGCTGCCTTTTATACACAATGTGATCTTTTAATATCAGCTTCTTTCTGAACAATGTTATTTGTATGATATTTAGACAGCACATTTCACCTGATATTTAGCAATTCACCTTTTTTGTGTGCTAATTTTATTTGCCACCTATCTGCTCAGTCTGAGGCCAGTTTCATGACATCAGAAATTTTTTCCACATCTTCAGGTGCATTCCCTCAAATGTTCACATCATCAGTGCATAACATGCATGCTGTTTAATTTTCTAAGACTGCCAGCAAGTCACTGATGTGAAACAGAAAAAGTAGTGGCCCAAGCATCAAACCTTGTGGAACACCAGACAAAACAATTTTCACTTTTTTTATTCTTTACCATCTATGATAATCATTTGTGTTCTTTTTGACAAGAAAATGGTGATCCATTTCAATGACTTTCCATAAATTCCTTTGGCTAACAATTCCAGAAGCTTGTCATGCACCACATTTATCAAATGCTTTAAAAAAATCTAGGTAAATGATACCAATCTGACAGCCTTGATTGCCTGCTCAAATCCATATTTTCATGCATTCCACAAATTAGATTATTGTTGAACAACTGGGCAATAAGCATATGTTGCCTGTTTGTAATAAGGTAATAAAGCATTATAGCAAAATCTCTCTTTGTTTCCATAACTTTTAGCATATGGACATCAGTGATATTTGTTGGTAATTCACTGTCTTATCACAGTTTTCTACATTGTCCATATTGTTGGACCTTCTGGAAAACTGTAGACAGCAGGAGAGGATAATTTTTATAAAAATATATACCAGGGACTGAAAATATAAAAGGAATAACCAATTAGTTTTCATTGCAAATGCCTATGTTGGATGTCATTTTATTCTAGAGCCATTTTATTTGAAATTCCATGCTGGTGCATGATGTGTTCAGGTGCCATTAAACTGATAAAGTGAAGAAACTTCTGCAAGGCGCTGTCATTCTGGGTGGGGTGACTTCACATTTGCAGCCCTCATTCATTAGTGTCATCAGCTTTTCAAGTAAAATGAGGATGTACACAGATGGGAAATTTAAGCTATGGATTTTTGGAAAGGCATTAAAGTTGAAAGTGGTGGTGAACGTATTTTAAAAATGATTCGTATCAAATTCCTTAGATGGAACAGAAGATGACTTTTTGTTATGGCGATCAGACAGCAGTAAGATAGCATAAAATCTAACATAAGAAAGACTTCTAATAAATTTGTTTTTGTTCTGTGTACCTTTATTTGTGGAGAATGGACAATTCCATGTTGAATGAAGGTGGTATTTCTTGTTGAGTTTTGTCAATGTGTCTCTTGTTTCTCCAGAGTGCCGAACTTGGGTTGTGGGATGACCAGGCCAACCCATGGGCTGAAGCTAGTGAAGATTTGACCTGGGAAGCAGAGGCAGCTATCAAAGAAAAGCGGCGAGCAGAGCGAGAGGAAAGACAGCTGGAGCAACAGCGCCGGAAGTTGGAGAAAGAATGTCTGCGGGCAACCACAAGAAAAGAGCACACTCTTACGGCTATCAGGTTGTGACAACAAGAGACACTATAAGTTGTCATGTAATGTCTTTTTTTTTTCTTGTCTTAGCCTCCTCTCACACACATTGATTGATACATAATAATAATTTTGGACATGTATGTATGGAGAGCATAAATACAACATTTGAGGACATTGTATTTTTTTAAAAATGAAATAATTTACAGAATCATTTGTTGAGTAATCACAACAGTTTGTAACATGACAACCTGCTTTTGGGTTTCTGTTTTTATTCCAGGTTTCACTTTCTTCATAGACTATAATTTTGTATTAACTGGGGATGGAAAAAAGGTGCAACTGATGTAAATCACTTCAACTTGATATTATGATAGTGTTGCATCATTTGTTGTTTTTGGTACCTTAAAGACAAATAAGTAGCTTATATATATGGGCACATTGTGTAGAGATGTATTTACATATAGGGTTTTCTTTAGCAAATACAAAGGATGCAGAAGCTGCTACCACAGTTGGAGAGTTGGTTCTTTCTTAAAATTTCAAATACTCTTATATTACTGTCAGTTTCTCATTGACTGCAACAGTTGTTAATAAAGAAAGTTTCTCCCAACTCCAAATCTAGCACTGACTGATCATTAAGTAGTTTCTTTTCTACTGTTATTTCTCCATTAAAAAAAGTGTTTTTACCTGCAACATTGACATTTTTTCGCAGCCACTTAAAAGCAAACAGGGGAAAGTAGTTTTGATTAGTTTAAGAGAGACTACATTCTTTTATACAAATGTAAAGTGATTAACTTTTTACTTGTAGAAACAAACCCCTTCCCTGATTACTTTCTTAACTTTACAGTTTTTAAGCCCTAACTAGGTTGAATATTATAGAAAAATTCTTAATGTACTCCCCTCTCTCAGTCAAATTTGTGTCATAAGCAGCACCAGCTGATTCATGTACAGTAATTCTGTTGGTTTTCAGCTGGCCCAACATTTATTGGCCCTGTACCAGATCAACACTTTTTAAAATAAAAAGAAAACACAAAACAAAACAAAACAATGTGTTTACCAATGACTTTTATTCTTTCAATATAATAATAGGAGTTTGGTTATTTGTCTTATAATAATATTAATGCAACAGGAATAGTTTTAAATTTGTGCATACAATTGATTAAGCATGACAAAACAATCAGAAAGTAACATTACATTAGTATACACAGTAAAATACTGATATTAGTAGCTATATAAATGACAATCCTACTCTGAACAAAAACTTGTGAAAATAGAGAATTAACTTAAGTTTGAAAAGGAATTTAACTAGTTTTTTTGTATATAAGCAGGAAGTTTTTAAGCAACAAACTATAAACAATTTCTTCTATAACTGACAGATCAGTTGAGCAATCTATCAGGACAACTAAAACTTTTGGTGCTTTAATACTTTAAAAAATGATGGATGACAATATAAAGCGAGCAATACAGTAGCCAAGAAAAATACTGGTTATTAAGTGTGAGTATTTCACCATCACCTTGTTAGTAAGTAGTAACAGAATGAACAACTTCAATTCATTTTTTGAAACTGTCTAGATTTACACCAAAAAAATTCTCTTCATCTTTTTAGTTATAAATAAACATTTGATAAATGCTTAAGTCAGTCAAGCCTCCCACTTTTTAATGTACTAGTTGGTATTCAAATGAAACCAAGCAGAAATAACATCATAGTAATGGTATCCAGCTCCTGAGTTTCCTTTGGATGTAATTTCAGTTCATATGACAGACTGCTTAAGTTTCTAAATTTTCACAAAAGTTCAATAATATGTTGGAGTTTCTAAGATACTGACCAATGAAATTTCTATAAATTAATAGCTACTAGAGATAGCCAAAATTATTGTAGCAATCAAAATATTTGTTTTGTTGTAAGTGTAATTATATGATGACATTCAATATTTAAATGTTTGTTTGTTTTCTGAATCGCCACATGTCTTTTTAAAAACAACATTTTTAAGGTTTTCAGCAAGAACAATATTATAAAATGTTGTGTACAGTGATTGAAGTTTGTTACTCCACAAATGTATCGCCATAAGAAATTATTACCTTAAGGACGTTTAAAATTAAGTATTGTTTTAATATCTTCTACTTAACATCAGTAAATGTACACTTTACAATATCATTTTGACTGAAGAATATTATCTTACCAAACAACATGCATAAATGATAAATCAAAAACAAAACAAGTGCATCTCACAACAAAAGTAAACATTAAAACCAAAAAAAAAAAATTCACATTCACCTTGTGCTCCAACTTAAACAATATACTTAATATCATGTAGGTATCTTGAACAGGTTCTACAAGTAAACCTCATTCTTGCCAATAAAAAATTCTATACTTGTCAATATTTCTATTTCTAAAAGTCAATAATTCAAAAGTACCATCATCATTCAGCAGCAAGCCCGCAGACACTTCCATTCCCCTTTATGATGCCTTCTGCCTCTACAAGGTCTGATTTGTTGACTTTTGCACATTTTGTTGTTGAAAGGAAGAAACATACTTCACTATATACTAAATTAAAAGGCTGTCTCTAACCATAAATAAATATATTTTAGAACACAAAGGCATTTAAAGAAAAAACGTTTTTGATGAATGTTTCCATATCACAGAATGGCAATGAAGTTAGGAAAAACTTCCATTTTAACAGCAGAAAAAATTTTTAATTATTAAAACCCATTACTTGGTTGAAGCTTTGAAAGATATTATTTTTAAAAAAACTTTATAGTGAATAGCTTTATTTATGGTTTCCCATGATTACCAGTCAAACTTGATTTCCTTCATGTTCTTGTGGTAGAGATCTGTGTGGTCTTTGAGCAGTCTGATTTTAGTGACATCCACAAGAGGCAGGAAATTCCTAATTTTCACACAGCATTTGTAAGCCCAAAATAGCTGTTCAGAATATTTTTAGCCACATTTATGACCATTTTTTTCCAGTTGGAGGAAACACTTTTGCTGGGGTCTGACCATAGATGATCTTCAATGAATAATTTTGGGAGCTTCCAGTATTACATTAAATACACTATATTAATGGCACTCCATAATAAGAGAAGTAATCCATCAGCAGAATCATCCCTGGTACTGTCATAATTTTGTTTAAAAAATGTTTGAAATTTTTACTTATTTTTCCTGCTGCTTTCTAACACTCAACAAAGTACCAGATGTGTATTCAAACTAAAAGAGTACATTCATGGTTATTGCTATGGGTGTCCACAGGAATTTTTCTGGGAGAGGGGATGATGAAAAATGTCCACCGGATAAATTTCAGGGGTTGGGGGCAAACTGACAAAATAATATCAAGGGCAGGAATGTGCCTAGCGATGAAAGCATACTAAAGTCAAAAAATAAACTAGACACTAATTTGTTTTTTTCCCTATCAAAAGTATTTGATTTTGATTAGTAATTTTTTTACTTAGAAATATTTCTTGTGATTCATTTAGAATTTTTTATACATTAGTCTGCCTCCTCTGCGATTGTGCTACCCCATCAGAGCTCACAATAATGAAACAGACAAACAAAAGAAAACATTTTTATCCAATACCAGTTGAAAAAGTCTCTGGTTTTGTCCAAATTTATCCACTACTTTTAGAATAAGTTTGTGCATGTCAGCTGTAACTGTTGCTCTATGAACACTTACAATACAAAGTCCAGACAGACGATCATCTGCCATTGTTGGCCTCAGCCATGTTTTCACCCTCTGGTTGTGCTTAATGACCTTTCTTGCTGTGCAGGTTGTTACTGGTAATATTAGAGCAATATGAACTGTTTGATGAATGGAAGGGAATAGATCAGTGAATTCTAACAACTCATGAGTTTGTTTTTAAATTTTCCAACACATTGTTTCCACTTTTTGGACCACATCTCAAACTGGGTGATAGCTTCAGCTTCCGAGTTTTCGATTTCGTATTTTTACAATTTGTTTTTCTGAATTCTTCACATCCAATGCGCACCATTTGTACAGGATGAAGGCAAAAAAGCCAAATTTTGTTTATTTTCTGCAGCAAACCAGCTCTCTGTGATGAAATAATTGAGTCCGAATATACAATGTGTTTCAGATAGTAGTGGCACATTTGGAAAAAGACATCTCTTTGGACTCTCATGAAAAAATGTTATGATAGCTTTAATTGTACCAATTGTATTGCGTACCTCAGGCACACATTCAAGTTTATCAGCAGCACAATGGATAAACACAGCTTTTGGACACTTATGTTCTATTATAGCCTGCATGCTTCCCTTTCATGCCATCACAAAGTACCTGTCATATTCACCTTGGCCATGTAGATTTTCTAGATTCAAGCCAAACATTATACACTGATCAATGATAGTATTGGCAATGGAAGAAACATCCAGTTCATATAACCGTGAAAATCCAAGAAATTCCTGTCAGAAAATATTTTCAATGGTGGTCGTGTGTCGATGAAAGGGACAGTTGCTCCTTTCCAGATGAATCAGCACTTTCATCAGCAATTATTGAAAATCTAGTGGAATTATTTGCCGAAGAAACTATTTCTTCCCTGATAATTTTTTCAAAGAGACAGATTAGTTCAGTTTCTACAGAGGCAGATGTTTAGGAAGCATTAGCTGGAGCATTTTCCAAATGGTTTTGTAGCATCTGATTCAATACAAAAATTAAACAGGCTTTAAACATTTACAGTTTGTCTTCCTTTACCATGTAAAGTAATTCTATGTATACAACAAAATAGAATGGTCAACTATTGGATATAATACTTTTTGGTTCTATTCAACTTCCAGTTTACTCACTTTTATTTTTTCCTGATGGCCAAAACATTCGTTGCATCCACCTGTGTACATTTTTATGCCAAGTGGTAAGAATATGATTTCTTGCATTTTCATGAAAGTCTTTATACTTTGTAAAAGGTGCCATGGTGGAAGGTTCCCTGTGTTCTTTGATAAACTGGCTCTGAGAAAATTGTACAATATTTACAAATTGCTCCCTTTAGGTGTGGAAAATAAATAAGCCATGGTGGATATTGATTTAACCACACACGATGAAAACTCTGTGCATCTTTTGCATCCTTTTTGAAATCATAATTATCAAGAGACGAGTCACTTTTTACAAGTAGATTATTTAAGATTATTATTAGTTTTATAGATGAATGAGTTAACATGCAATCCAATATCATTAGGATTATCGTCAGAATGATTTGGTTGACCACATTTAACTGCTGATATCAAATCTGGACCAGAGATAGTGCAGCTTTGTTTGTAAATTCTTGCCTTCTCTGGGTGTTTCTATTTCCCACTTTGCTAAAAACTTTCTGATATCTGAGGATCAACAAAATATCTAAAACAAATATAAATGTAAACGGCACTTGACTTGACTGGGTCACTCAGCTATTGGATGAAAATTTCTTCACCAATTTTTATAGCCTAGTGGGATTTGAAAATGGCTCCTAATGCTTAGTTTGATTAACCAATTAGAAGGGCTGCTAGAATCAATGAGTAACCAAAACACAGCTATACTAACCAATTGGCAATCCCTTCATTTCTTAATTAAACTATCAGCTTGTTTCTCAAAGCTAGACAGACAAATGATTTAGCTATTTACTTTGACATACTCCTGCTCTTCCAGCACCGTATATTTCGTTTTCCTATGTTACTACTCTCTTCCTGATCTTTAGCCAAGTGTGGTCACACTCCTTATTTCTTGTGATTAAGGTGGTGAATCAGGGGAAAAAATAATGTCATCATTACACTATCATCATCAACTTTCCAGTGAAGGAAACAGTTGTCTCTTCTTCCCCTGCCCCTTGCAGATGTTCATGGTTATTACAAAGAGAGGGAAAACCTTTATAGTTTATACAAAGATTTCAGGAAATCGCTTTGCATTGTCTTCATTAGCTACCATCAACACCAATTTTACTATTCTATTACTTTTTTTCCTAGCATCTTTTCCCCCTGCAAACTTTAGCCTATTTGTAATTATGAACGCTACGTATTGGTGAGTGTAGATAGCATATCACCTATTATTGTCCATACCTTCCTATTAAGCAGGTCTCCTCTTAAAGGTTCGTGACAGCATATTATAAAAACAAGCGATACAATTAGTTTAATATATATTAATTTCATATATTCAATAAAATATCATTCATTAGCATAAAATAATTAAATTAACCCACAAGCCTCGTTTTTCGGAGACAGCCGAATTAGTACAAGACGTAGTAAGCTGGGACTTAGTTCAGAAGCAGTTCCGCGCTAACGGGGTCCAGTAGTGGTGAAAGATGCTTCGGTTGGAGGATTAGGGTTAATCGTCGGGAACAGACAGAACAAGCCCAACTTTGCATACGGATTTGTTTTTTTTTTTTCTTTTCGTGTATTATTTTTATATAAATATATTTGGATTTTAATTTAAAAGAAATAAAACAATTGGGGACTTTTTGGTTAGTTGAAAGATTTACCAGTGGTAGCGAACTTCAAAAACGATGGCAGCCCAGGAAGTTCCACGGCCTGAAGAATCCAACCCCTTAATAGTCTGCCGACCAGTCAGATAAATGCTGTTTATAAGCGCATTATTCTCAATGGCTAAACAAAATCCATGTTACATCTCCGTGGACCTTTAAGACTTAGATACATTAAAAGAACGTTTTCCTCTGAGAAATTACTTGTCATAAAGCGACTTATATGCTGTTTCTTTTTTTGGTTTGTTTTAATGGTGATGGATCAGCCGGTAGTATGTAAAAACTGGAACACAGACAGCCAGTCGTCAAGGTGTAGGTAAAACTTCCACGTCGATGTTTCGCTGGTCTATACCAGGTGGTGGTGACATTACCAGGGTATTTTGCATGTCACATATGTCTACATCAATTACAAATAAAATAGACGATTTGCTCTGAGATATTTCAACATACGCTTCCTCCTCTCCAGATAACGGGGCAGGCAGAAATAGTCAAATAAATTAATATATAACATCTGGTAACACCGTTTTATAATGCCAAAAGTCGATGACGAAGAGTCAGAAAAGGGAGGGATGTATTGTCTGCATGTGGAGAGGCAGTATGATTACGGACTCGTAGCGAAAGAGCAGGAGTATCCGTGAGTGCAGTTATCGCCAAGGGCGGTTATGAGGCGACATCTCGCGTGTGGTCAAATAGAGGATATTAGTGACAGGAGAAAAGACTTGAACATCGGGTAGAGTTGGACTTTGGCGCAGACGGAGTCAGTGAACACACACGCACACAATGAAATATTATTTGGAAACATTCCTGGACACGTTATCAAGAAAGCGGAAAGGGACTTCGACTCTCCGAGAAGAGGGGATTCTGAATTATCGCCAACAGATGGCGTTAAGAAAACCAGGTAACAAGGAAGAAGAGCGAATTCGATGAGAGCAGTGACAAACAAAGATTGCAGGGATAATTAATTTCTAATTGCCGGGTTACAACCCCGTCCAACACCGGCTGAAGGATCTCCGAGAAGCGAAGCAGATTGTACATGTGTAATGATTAGTGTCGCGCATTTGAAAGTTCGTCTGTCGCCACCCTAATCAGAGCTCGGCTGAGTGCCACTACTGAGCTGTCCCGTTAGCTGGGGGGTGGTGGGGCCAAACGATAATGTCTGTGTCGAGATTATTACAGTTGTGCGGGAGAAAGGGGAAAAACAAGAAAGACGAATTCGTGAGAAACAGTGAAGTATGTCGGCCCGTGTTGAGGGAGTCACGTCCGAGTGGACCGCTTGGCTCTCTGGGCACACTTCCAGGTATGGACTTTTTACTTTCACTTTCGCTCCTGCCCTCTTAGACTTCATTTTCCTGTGGAAACTAATTTGTAAAAATCCACACCGATGTTCTTGTCGAAATAATGGGTGATCCCTCTATTATTTGCGCTCAGAAGTGGTCGCCAATTAAAGATGCATAACATTCGTTATTCCCAGCCAATAACTAAGTGTAAAGAAACAGGAAACCATATCTTTGGTGAATCTTGCGCATTAAAATGAAAAAAGAAGCATTGGATATCTATTCGTGGTCATTTTCAAATGTAACCCCCACCCCTTCATAGAGCGCCATATTTCCTAGGGGTTAAGATTATTTCTTTCATTATTAGCGTTGGGAGAGGTCGGGGACCTCCCGCTTGGTACATTACATCGTTTGGCAGACGATACGATCGGTATGTAAACAGTTGTGCAGCGTATTTATTTACTTGTTTCATCCTCGCGCTGGGACGTTTTGAATAAACAGCATAAAAGGATTTGTGTTGCGAGGGGGAGATAACTCGGCGGCAGTTAATTTTTGGTTCTCCAGAATTTTACAGGTGAAACTGCGTCCTTTCTTCTGATTTCAAAAACCGAACAAAAGTCCTGCCCGAGGTTCTGTGCAGTCTGATGATGTCGAGAGGCAAGCAGACGGGTTACAGAAGCTACTGTTCATGTTGGGTGAAGCGAGTATCGAGGCAGATGGTACCGCGTGCCGTTACAACAATGGTTGAATGTACAGAAGAGAGAAAGCGGTTTGATTTCTACGTGCAGAAAAATGTGAAAGCCAGTGCTCTGACAGAGTACCGGAAATACAGTTCGTACGACGAAATACCGCCATTCTCCATCAAGAGAAGAAATCCATATACAGTTGTCCCCCGGTATTCGCGGGGGTTACGTCCCTTGAGCTCCCGCGAAGAGTGAAAATCCGCGAATATTGGACGTGGTCCATAAAAATGCCTATAAATGCCTATAAACGTCAAAATATAATGTAAAATATAAGTAAATATATAATAATAATTTAATAAAAAACACAACACTCGAGATAGCTACACGCGGTAAACTGGGATGATGCGGGGCTGCATCTGCCTGAGACAGCGCCTCGTGGGCAGCAGCCAATCAGCAGCGAGGAGAAATGAATAACGCTCTCGGATTGGCTACTTTCAAACCTCCAGCCAATACCGTTTATTTTATATTGATATTTTGCTGAATTTACGTTAGTATTTATATTACAAAATTAGTAAATTATATTGTTATTGATAATTTAGCGTTAAAAAGCGTGAAAAAATATATATTTCCACGAAAAAAGCCATTAAAAAATCGCGGAAGATATTTGCGATTCCGCGAATATGCGGGGGGTTTCCACGAACAATTATTAGTTAGGTTCTAAGAAAAATTCCGCGAATAACCGGGGCCGCGATTACGCGGGGGTCGACTGTATTCAAATAGCTCTGTGCGTCTTGGAGGTATCGACATCCATGGCGACCCGCGATCGTAATTCATCTAGAAGCTAAATAAACTGATAGAGAGATCGAAAAGTAATCGGTATGTATTAGATGGCGTGGCTGTCCAGAGGGTCGACTGCCAGCTTTAAGGGGGCCGAGTTCGAATCCCGGTCGGTTTAGCGTACCTACCAAGCGTGATTTTTTTTTTCCTTGCTTTTCTTCATCAGCCGGCTATGTGGCCTTTCCTCTCTCTCTCACCTACAACTGAAGAATTCTATAGGGTTCTCCCTACCGATGTCTGAATTGCCGGGTTCCTCTTGGCATAGAATTGCAAACGCCTCCTGCCGGACAACCGCGGCACTACGCTTCTTCCCCCAGGGTTTGCCCATTCTATGGAAGTTGGTGCGCGGCACAACAGCAGCAACAACTGGCATGTATTGACCGGCGAGTCCATTAAAATCAGCCTGCTTTAAATTCCTAGTCTTTCTGATTCCTGCTCGACGGTAATGTGTTGACTTTCCGTGCCAGCTGTTCGGAGGCTAGGAGAGTTATCGATTGCGACAGAGCCCAATTATCGATCGCTCTCCCCACAAGCTGTTCCCACAAAGCATGTATCAACTACAATGAAGAGTTTTTCCCTATATATATATTATATTTTTAAATTGCAGGGATAAAAAAAAAACTTTGAATATACATATCGTCCAGTGAAGGAAAAAAAAGGTCTGATTTTTGGAGGTGCAGATAACATGATCTGCCCCATCCGTGATGGAGACTCGGGCATGCGCGAAACATCGATTTATAATTTATTATCAGGATAAATGCTTAGACTAAATGGAGCAGATGTAAAACGTCGCTGTAACAATGGCTCGTGTTCCAGATCTAAGAGAAATTGTTAAACAAATTCACGTTTTTTATTAGGAAATTGTACGCCATTCGAATATTTCTGGGCCTCATTTCCATGAGAAGACAGTAAGTACAGCTTAGTTGGAATATTGTGAAAACACTTTATATATATATATTCACACACACGCGCGTATCTATATACTTATGTATAGCAATAATGATAATAATAATACTAATACGCAGATGTCAAGTGATATTTCCAGCAAATAGAAGAACAATGTTTAGCTTATTTAAATTTACTTACTGTTTGATTTGTTTTCCTTGGAAGGGGTCGTGACCACGTAGTTTCTCAGCATATGGCTTGGCGGACGTGGCTTGTCAGGCTCTGTGCGGGGTGCCCGAGACACCCTGCCCTGTGTTGATCGATGGTTGTTGTTCACCGGTCACAGCCCTGGTGTGGAAGCGTAGTGCTGTAGATAAGATTTTTTTTTAATTCATCATCATCATCATCATCATCCGGTTCCTTTGTACGTATAAAATCTCCTTGGCTTTGCGGCACCACGGAATTGCTTGTCTGCCTGCGCACAAAGTCGTCTGAAAGTCGCCCACCGTTAATTGGTGTCTGGTTCGTGAAGGGCTACGACGAAATATTAGATGAACGGACGACCTTCTATTTGGATATCGGGGGAGGGGGGGGGATGTGCCAAGGGTTCCGTGTCCGAATGCCGGCAGGGATGCTGAAGTTGGTAGGCGGTATTCCTAAAAGCGGCAGCAGACAAACAATCCAAGTAAATATTTTGTAAACGAGGACAGGGAAATCAGGCGAACAGAGAGAAACTGGTCGATTTCTAGCGTAACGACGAGGTTTGACTCTTTTGTTTAAAGAAGTGGGCGAGATCAGATAGAACTGCATCTCTAAGTTTAGATCCACCGAGCCGCCTCTCCGGTGTGTCCATCCGGCCGGCCGGCCGCCAATCGCCCTCAATGCAATCCCTACCAGAGAATAAATAAAAGACGACTTTAGCACCAGACAGCCTAACAGCCCTTCCCACCTCTTAGAACTGCTATTATTTCCGATGTTTTAGCCCCTAAGGTTGTGCCTCTCTAGCAGACATCGTTCAGCCGAGTTCCCCCGTGGTGATCGGTTTCTCGGTTTTGCAGCCAGCAGTATATTGTGGGAACGCTTTGTTCAGATTCCAGGCAGGTCCCCTTCCCTTCCTTATCTGACAGCACTAGCGAACAGCATGAATTATTCTTCATATTCAAGCCATTTATCATTCGTACAAACAAAATATAAAATTCGGAAAAAAAAAAAAGAGAAACAGCCTCGAGATCCTCCAAAACATCATTGGGTGCGGTATCCATTTTAATTTTCAATAAATTTACTAAAGGGGGCCCACGTGTCACGGACGTGCAGTGACGTCTGGCAGGGCTAGGGTTAATTTACTTGTACATCGCAAGTGTATTTGAAAACTGTAGAACTAACTAATTTGACTACAGTTAAACAGATATCGACGGCCCTTCTTAGAAGAGAATTATTTTTGTTGATGCTTTAGGATCTGTGAGGAGGTGGTGGGAGCTGCTGTAGCCAGGACAGGTTTGCAGGTGTTTTTGTTGTGTCCGGATCAGGTGGTAGATGCGTTGTTTGTGACACACGTACGCACGCACGAACCACAGTTGTGAATGTTTAAGACATCGATTCCGTTGGATAAATTAGCAGTGTTTCTGCGTCGAGCAGTTCATCGAATGAAAGAAACTTAAACCGTGAGAGACAGCGGCAGAACGAGGCCGACGGTTAATAGAAACACGGAAGTTTTCGAACTAAATCAAACCCAAAATTTCGCTCAATTTAAAAAAAAAAAAAAATATGTGAAGTTACCGCATTTTTAAAAGTGAAAAGCTGGTAAACTGAGAATTCTTTTTGTAGCAGCTTGCAGGTCATATCAGAAGAGGTGGAACCGATTAAAGTTTGGTTTTCTATTTCGTAGAGAAACGTCTACCCTTGAGATACGTTCTCGGGTTTTCAGCTAAGCAAAGTGAAAAGAACAATAAATAGACAGTGTAGCATTTATAGGTAAATCTGCTTAATTACATATAAATATATATATATATACTTAAATGGTACTTTTTGGAAGAGACAGAGATTATTGTTACAGGTGATTTCCCCAGATCTAAACCCGGGTGTAATAGCAGCTTTAATACTCCTTCATTCTCCTACCTCCATCTCGTCTTCACCCTCCTTGGTGAACCCTACATAAAATTTAATGGAGACGAAGATTGGACAGCATAAACAGCAGAAAGCTGATGAATAAACCTGTAAACATCGCAGGCCTGGACCTTAAAATGAATATTGACTGTCCTGAGGAAAAGGAAGTCGGGTTAGTATCTAAAGTTCCAAATAAGAAATGTGGTTTGACTCTGTACTGGGGAGATTTTGGTACAGTCCATTCCCGCATTTAAAACCAATATGAATACACTGACCGGGGTTAAATAGGGTGACCTTATAGGTAAATTAAATTTTAATTTATATTACAGAAAAAAGATGCTAACTGCTTTATTGTTTTTTTTTTATTGTTTGCTTCTCTTTTCTTTCTTCAAGGAAGTGTTTTGCATTCCATAATGGAAGAACACAACATGGTGTACTTGGACAAGACTTCCTCCGAAAGTTCTAGTGAAATAGACAACACGGGACAGAACTTGGTAGGAACCACTGATGGTGGAGCAGCCACAGAACAGGAGAAGGTTCCACTTCTGGACCACACCGTCGATTCGTGCGCCGGCAGAGGGCGCGACTCGTTCGTCGATGACGTCCGGACTGAGGCCGCTGAAGCCAGCGAAGACTCTGACAAGGGAGGCAACCAGGTCGTAGCGGACCCCGCCGCTCCCGCGTCAGACCAGCAGACGGTCAAGGGTCATCAGTCCGCTTCCACTTATTCGGACAGTTTGGAGTCCGCGTCCAGCGTCAAGGCCTCGACGATAAACCAGAGACCGGCTGCTGCGCTGCTGCTGTCCGCCAGCGGCAGACACCGAAGCACCGGGGATGTGCCGGGAAAGTCCGGAAACTGCCGACCCCCGGGGCGAAACCTCGTGCCCAGGATGAATGTGTCGGACATCAACCTGGCTTCGGCGGAGTGTCTGTCGATAGGCAGCTCGGTGAAGCTGCTGCCCAAACAGACGGTGTCGAGCCGGATGCGGTTCGAGCTCAAGCACTCCACGCACGACCTACACCACGAGACGAACAACTACCTGACGCCCACGCAGCGCAAGGATCAGCAGATCAGGGAGCTGAGGGGCCAGATCAAGGCCATGGGGAAGATTCTGGAGGACAAGGAAAGTAGCATATTGGCGCTGAAGGAGCAAGTCGACTTGGAGGAGGCGAAGGCGGTGGAGAGTCACAGCAAAGAGTTGTCGGCCTTGCGCGAGCAGCTCTCCTTCATAGAGTCCAAGAACACCGAGCTGACGCGGGCCTACCAGGGCGCCCTGAACAACATCAACCGGCTGGAGGCGAACCTGGGCAACTTTAAGGTGAGAACTTCCCAGAACCTGCTTGGTAGAAGCTACTGCCTATCGCTTCAGGCGAGGAAGCCAAGCCTCTCATTCCCAGATTAAGGTGTTTCAGTAACTCGCTCTGGCGGCCCCCACCCAGCACATCCACGGTTTTAGGAAACCCAGAGCTGATGGTCGGCTAGAAGTTCTGCCAGTCTCTCGCTCAGTATTAACTTCCCCGTAGTAATGGGGGTGAATTCAGTACTGCTTTAAGTGTAGAGTTATTTGTTTGAATCCAGGTTGGACAGAAGCGATTTCTCAGATGTGTTTGGGCTTTGTGTGTAATGATAAAATGCCTATAGACATCTCCACATCTGACAACAATCTAGTGTTGCAAAAATTGATTTTCTCCATTTGCATTCAAATTTTGTGTTAATTACCCCGATCATATCCCACATCCAACGTGGTGGGTGAATTCTCACATTGTATAATGCCATTCTTGAAATGTGGCTTTGCCTTTTTTTTTTTTTTTACAGAATTCATACACCTCACCATCTTTTGTATAGGTTAAGGCCCAACCAGTATCAATACTCTGCTCTTTTGCTGTTGTCTTCCCTTGAGGACTGGACCACCTTCCTCTTTTGGTCCTTGTGTTTATTTTTACTGTTGAAGTCCCACTATTCTTTTATGTAAAGGAGTCTCCTCAAGTGAGTGTATACAGATCATTTGGTTGCATGTCCACAACACAGAATTGGTTAGTAAGGTGTACTTTCACTATTATTAAAATACTATATAATGATGTGCATAAAGAATTCACTAACCATTTCATTACATGTTTTGTTGCATAACTTTCTTATTTCATGGATGATTGTCAAAAACTGCACTGAACTTCAGAGCCAGTTTGGACCAATCACATTTGTTTGCTTTTATTCTCTCTGATGTCTGCACATATTGGACTTCAACCAGGGAAATTGGTGGCTTTCAGCCTATTGGTAGGAAACTTTTCATTATAAAAAGGGAAAAGCCAACATATTTCAAGTATTCCAGAGATGCTCATTGCACGTCAGACACACCAGTTCAGCACTGTCAACCTTGTTTCTCAGGGGTGTTCTGCCATACTTAAGTGTGCCAGATCTTTAGAAGTCAGCCACCATCTCAACAGATTATCCATTCAAGATCATCGTAAAACAAGTGCAAAACTGCTGCATATGGAGTTGGTCATCTGCACTTTTTTGATGAATACACCCAAGTGTATTTATGCCTAACATTGCCGACTGTACCCTAATGCTCAGGAATTGGTGGTTGAATACATTGCATCATGCCACAAAGCTTGCACAATACAGAAGTGATATGAAGACCACGAGGTGCAGCCTAGAGTCCCAATGACCTGATCAGTAATCTGTAGCATGAAATGGTTCAGACACTTGCAAAGAAAAAAAACAAAAGTTGAACTTATAGAAGCAATAATCCAGGCTTGGAATCATGTTGTTATAGCCATTGAGTTGCATGCCTTGGTTGTCAGTATACCCAACTGCTATGCAATGGTTATCCAAACAAGGGATAGCCAATAAAGTATTGAGTTTAAAAAATAACTGCTTTTGCATGATTTTGTTTTCCAATAGTGTCCCAATCCAGCTGCATCTTTGTCAGCGACCATTTTTGCTGCCATTTAAGAACTCTACTAAATAAGCACATATACAAATCTGTGTCCTTTTTGCACACCACAAAATTTTTTTTAAAAAGCAAGAACACTGTTTCCACCTTTGTCACACTCAATACAAATAGGTTCCAGCAAAAATTTCACTATCAGCTTTTCTTGGGTTAAAGATGTATTTTTTTAATGTTACCAGATTGGAACTTGCATTTCCATTATAGAGTTTGTAAAAGTGCTTTATGTTATGTGATTTTAAAGATGTTTTCTTAGTTTTTAAAATGTTAAATTGTCCTTATGTGTGCAAGACCAGAAAAAAAATTTTTTCAGTTATATTTTAAAACTCTAAATCTAAAGTTATTCTCTCATTCTTCCTAGGAAGACTTGAAAAAACGGGATGTGGAACAGGAACACATGTATCTGGAGATGTATAAGAAAGGTCAGCTTTCTGCTCAGTTTGAACGAGAGGAAGAGGTATTAATTTGCTTTTTGTTTTTTTCCCCTGGTCTTTTTAAAAGGAAAATTGGGTAATCCAATTTTACTATTATCATAATTTTTATTTTAAAATCTGGGATACTATAAAAAAAAGCATCTAAATTTTGTTACGGTTAGTGCTGGTGTAAAATGGGAGTCACATTTTCCACCACAAACCAGGTGCTTGATCAGTTTTTAACAGATCTATAAAACATCTCGTGAAGTCATAGGTGGGCAATTTTAACTTTTCCAAATATTGATTTTAGTTTTACACAAACATGCTTGCTTACATCATAGGTATGAAACATAGTTATTTGCTTCTACAGGTTCTCTTTTTAAGGTCAAATGATCAATTGTTTCCACATGTAGTCTATGGATTTAGCTTCTCAGCTGCACCATAAAAATACTCCAGTAGCTCTACTCCACCTGTCACTTAACTTTTAGTGAAGTCAACAAGAGACTCATAACTTTATACAACCAGCTTTTCATTGATCAAAAATCTAGCAGCTATACAAGGAATTACACAAAGAAAACTGCAACGTTGCGGATTTGCTCAGAACTAATCAATTGAGACAATAGAATGTAAAGATTATTAATTTTTTCCAGCCATATAAAAAGATAAGAATGAACTAAAATTTAAAACAAATTTAGTTTTGTTTAAAGCTGTTTTCCATTTTGTGAATTCTGACACTGAAACATCCAAGACAGTGAATGGCATTCAACACAGGGCGTTTGCTGGTTTCAAGAAAACATGGTAGATTCAGAACACACAAACTGATGCCCTTCTTCCATTTCGTTTTTGCAGGTTTACAGATATACTCATAATGGCATTCCCTGCTTAAAAAGAAAGAATACATTCCTAGTTTATTTTGCTTATTACTTCAGCTGCAAGCCATGTTGACACGGGGAGTGAACAATGTTGGCATCAGAGAACTGGCTCGTCGCCTGGCGTGGACGGAGAGTGAGCTGGCCAAGTGGCAGACAATCCAGAGGCGCGAGTCATATGAAAATGCAGACATGCCAGAAACAGAGGCAGAGGCAACACTACGCTTCCTCAAGGACTCTTTCTACCACTTTCTCACCAACAGGAAGAACTCTGATGACCACCTTCGTGCAATGATTAGGATTTTCAACTACACCGAGGTTCAGAAGGCGAAAGTAGCAAAGGCGCTGCTGGATGGCAAGAAATTGAAACACTGAAGCAGGCACACCACCACCACCTTCTCCCTCCAAATCAGCAATCTCCTAGATTCAGTAAACTTTAAGATACTTCACAAAACCTAAGAAAAAAACTTGTCAAATTTAATATTTTGAGACCTTTTTCACAATACGAAAGAGACAACAAAACAGATGAAGAATAATATTTTTCTTTGATTTGCGTGCACATGTGTAGAACACCCACGATCTGGGGGAAGGACTCTGAATAAACGTTCTTGCATTAACAAGGTGAGTGAAGTGGTGCTGGGTGTGTGCAGACATCTTTTGACAAAGAATGACTTAGTGATGAAGCAAACCAGCAGGGGGTTCAATCTTAGAATGAGAAAAATACTCCAGAGAAAGTGGATTTCTGTTCATATTACAAACTGTTTGAAATAAAGCAGCGAAACAGGTCAGAAATAAGTTATTCTGTTAAAACTTTTATTTAAACACACGAATGTAAAACGTAAATCAATTTGCTCTCTGAGGATGTCAAATTAAGATACCCAGAAGTCCCCCAATGTTCTACTATCAAATATATAGCTGCAGGTTTTGATTTTTTGTGACCATGAAGCTTCATTCTAGATGTGCATAAAAGACTTATTTGAATGAATAAGAAGAGTAAATGTATAGGACCAAAATTAGGGATTTTATTTTATAGACATGGATACAACTAAGATTCATTCCATGTTGACTCGACTAAACTAAACTGTGAAAAGGCATATTGTATATCCAATGAAAATAAATTACAAATTTTAAAAAAAATGCAGTTCTTTTTTTGCATGGATGACATCTAGACGAAGCTTTAGTTTATCAGATTAAAACAAAATGTCATCTCGTGGGAAAATTGAGCAGAATGAAATTGTATTCTCAATGAAACTAGAACTGCTGCTAGGTGAAACCAGATAAACAAATGGCTGCTCTCTCCTGCTGGGGATGGATGTGGAAGAATGGCAGTCACAATTCACATTCATTGATGAAGCAAGTCATGGAGTTACCCCCATAATACTGCGCCCCAGCCAAAGTTACTGGTCAAAGCAAGGTAAGAACCCTGCAAAGGTTTACCTTTTGCAATCCTTTGTACCTTCAACAGGCAGATGGATATTGCTTTCATACAAGAAACTCACTTCAAGAACAATCATCCAGTCTTTCTGACCTAAGATAATGTTAACAGGAAAAGGGGCAGAGGAACGTAAAAACCAATATTGCAGCAAAGGAGTTATTTACAGAAAACTGCGAAATATCTGCAGAAAGAGGTAAATATTTCAAGAGACATTTTCTATCACATTCTGCGGGTGTTCCAGAAGCTCTTCATGCTGTAAGTATTTTGTCACAGCATCTTTTAAAAATTGCACTCTGTCATCATTACTTACCATTTCCTACTTAATGTTGTAATAATAAGTATCAAAATTATTATTGCAGGACACTGTAATAGGAAACTTTATCTGTGGCCATGAATGATTGTGGAAAATTGGAAGTCAAATTGATAACCCGAATCTATTCATTCATTAAACAATGATCCAACATTACTTCAGATGGGGATGGTGCACAAGACTGTTACTGATGATATTGCAAAATACTTTAATGAGAGAATGGACAATAAACTTGATGCCAGTAATTATCAACCAATTATACTTAGAATGGAGGTGGAACCAACAAAGACTAAGATGGAATTATAAAAATACAGCAACAGAAGGCTTCAGAGTAAACCAATAAGTATACAGGGATCTTTGAAGTAGCAATACCATATATGTAAGTGTCCAAATAAACCACAAAATGGGGCACCAGGAATTACAAGCCCTTCTGAAAAAGATTGTAGAAACTCCATGATCTAACAAATGCAAGGGGAAAAAAAACTTTTACAAGACATTATTATTCATAATCACACCAAAACTAAGTTAAACGTACACAAGTTGGCAAAGTATCCAAATTTGGAATGTGATATAGGAAACTGAAACTTGATAAAACAGCTGAATGAAGGCAGTATTCAAGTAGAGCTCAGAAGCCATCAGCATAAAGTAGCAGAAAATATATTTGCATATCAGATTGAAAACAAGGTGAAAGTTCCAGCCCAGCTAACAGAAAGTTGACTTCAGAAGAGGATGTGAAAACAGCTATTATTACTGCACATATGTAGCTGTCAGGAAACTAAACTACAACACCTGACTAACAAACTCCTACATCATTCCACAGATGAGAGGTATACATTATTCCCATTCTAAAAGCTGGAAAAAAACAATTAAAAAAATAACTGAATGGCTGGACAAAAATTTTCTATAGACTAATTGAGTACACCATTTAAGTTATAGATGTTCTTCTGAATATCTATTGCCACCAATCCCTCTAGCTTGTTATAAAGAAACAAACAGGAATGTTTGATTAATGGGCTTCATAACAACTAGAAAACATTTAAATATATTTTCATTAAAAAAGCAGAAGAAATGTTGCAGTTCTCCATATTACAGTTGAATTGTAGACTAAACATCCCATAGGCACTCAATCAGTCATCATCTACTTCACATGTATATTTCAGCACAACCACAGGAACAGTGCTCTTGCACACAAGTAACTGGAGGCCAAAACAATTCCAGACAAGTTTATTAAACAAAATTTCATGGTGGAAATTGAAATCCTCAAGTTTTGTGTTAAATGATCGATATAACTAATGTGTAACTGGGTGAATTCAAATCCAAAAGCAAAATAATGATTAAGAAACTGTCAAAAAAGTTCCACTTCTTTCTGGATTGTGGTGGTTTCTTCTTGGCTCATGCCTGTTGTTGCTGAAAAAAGCTGTTCAGGTATGGAAGATGGAGATGCACATAAATGCACCTTTGCCAGTTTTTTTTTGATATTTTCTTTCCACAATAACAAAGGCTCTTCATGCCTGGGTAGTAAGAGTTCAGATATTTCTCAATCGATCACTCGCTCTCTATAATGGCAAATTTTTTTTGTTTTAGTTCTCAAAGATCTAGCTATTTTTCCTCGTTCATGTTTCTTCACAGCAGCCCCTACGTCCAGGTAATATCACTGTTGGCTCAGCAGCTGAAGTTTGTAAGTTTAGATCACCAAGACTCCAGAATCTGTGACTACATTTCTCCTGGGCTTTGACTAGTTACTTAGAAGAAATTTTCAAAAAATGGAAGACTCATCAACCAATACCTTATCTTACCCATTTTCATATCTCTACTTTGGAACTCATTTGAAGTACAGGGTACCTTTTTGACTAATACTTATGTAAATACATTCACAGTTACTTTCAGAAGTGGTAGCTTTTTCTTGGACAAATTCTATAGCTAAAATTGATGGAATTATAGTGTGGTGTTGCATTATTTTGACTATGATCTTTTCATTGGAAAACATTCTTCATCTAGGTTTCATTGATACAAATTTATAGTCTACTGCATATACCACAATTAAGCATCTATTAAGTTCTTGCACAGTATTAAGCATTAAATCCAACAGGTGGGTGGATACCTCCTACAGACGTGTGTGTGGGGGGTTTCCAATCGTTTCTGAAAATCACTTTGATGATTGATTAAAAAAATATCCTTTACTGCTCATTAGCTAAACATGGCATCATTAATGCATAGTTGTAAAGTATGAATAAAACAAGATAGTGACGATAATCCAGACCTAAGGACTGAATAGAGTTTAACTAGTGGTATTTCAACTTCCTTGAGTGGATGGAAAAAGCACATTTAGAATGGCTAATATAGTATTGCAGCAGTACTGACGGTGCTATACAGCCACTCCACCACCACGTATCACTTGACATGTAAAATGCTTTTACGGAGATGCATGAAATGAAGAACTACTTTGTTTACAGAGGAAAGCTGCTACATGACTCGCTCCCAGTCTCGTGTAGCCACCTTACTGTATGGTGTTCTGCTGCTCCGTAAGACTTGCAGTTTTCCTTAATTTTAACCCAAACTGTTACTGTTACAAACCTGACTGGAAAGTGTAAGTGTGTGAAAGATTATGGATCTAAGAAGCGCAAGATGATTACACTCGAAGAAAAACTAGACAGGTGGTGGATAAGCATTAACACTGATTACAATTGGATTCACGGACAAGACATGCAAAGGACAAAGATCGTATTAAAGAACATGTGAAAGGATCTGTCACCATGAAGTATGCTGTAATAATTAAGAGGACTGGTTTGATCTGTGAGATGGTGTGTGTATATCGAAGATCAAACCCAGTGTAGTGTTCCTCTTAGCCTGTACTGGGGTTAATTCAAGAGGCTTTATGAAGACTTAAAGGCTGAGTGGTGAAACAGGGGGGTCATTTGTGGCTGGCTATGGGTGGTTTAAGGATCATGCTAATCTTCATGTGAAAGTTAAGTGGTGAGGCTGCTATCGCCGATGTGCAAGAGTGAATTTCCTAAAGTGTTGGCACAAATAATTGAGATGGTTATTTGCCAGAACAGGTTTAATTGTGATGAAACCAGATTGTACTGAAAGAAAATGCCAGACCGCACATACATAGTGAAGGAGGTGATGCCAGCAGAGTTTAAGGCAGCTAAGGACCATCTTTTATTATTGCTTGGTGGTAATGTGGCTGGAGACTTGAAGCTTAAGACCCTCATGGGGTATCACTCCAAGAATCCCTGGGCTTTGAAGGGAATATGCAACAGCTCTCTTCCCATCATCTGGAAGTCAAACCCAAAGGCCTGGGTTAACCTGGAGGTATTTGAGGATTGGTTTTAGCACCACCTGGTTGCCCAGCTAAAGGATTATTGCTGGGACAAAAGAATTCCATTGAAGGTTCTCCTTGTTCTTGATATGCCCTTGGCCATCCAACATACCTTGATTACCATTCTGACATTAAGGTGATATACTTGCTGCTAAATACCACCTTATTGTTGCAACTGATAGATCAAGTTATTGCAACATTCATATTACTTTTTCACACGTTTGCCCAGTCTATCAAGGGGGGACAACAGAATGACACTGAAAGAGTTTTGGAAGGGCAAAAATATCCAAATGCCCCAAGAAAACTGGCAAGAGATCAAGTCCACCAATATGAATGGTGTGGAAGAAACTCTGCCCTCAGTTTGTCCACGGCTCTGGTGATTCATGGAGCCTGTCGACAAAATGGTCCAGAATGTCATTAACTTAGTTCATCAGCTCAACTTTGAGATGGAACAGCTCTGGATAGTCATTCAGAGAAGGTTGCCAAAGCGCAGGAAGAGGATCCACACATTGTTTAACCTCCAAAGAGGTTCATAAAAAACTTAGCAGAGGCATTCTATCATTTTGATGCTGGGGTGGAGACACTTGAAAATATTGACCCTAATGAAGATTCAAAAACTTCAGCAGCATGATTCAGGATAACTTCTGCTACAAGCTTATTTACGAACAGAACTGTCCAGTTAACCCTCAACCACTCTCATGAGCCCGTGCCTCGAAGCCCTGATGATGATCCAATAGAGTTTGCTGTCCTTCCTTCCACAAATACCACCACCACTCACATCCCCTCAAGAGAGGCCTGCTAACACTGGGAATTGGGATAATGTGCTGGTAAGTAACTGTATATTTAATGCTTATTTCCATACTGTATTTTATTTAAATTCAATACATACATAACAATAGTTATTCACTTTTTAGAAACTGCATTGATTTACACCAGGTATTATAGATTATGTATACTACTCATTTCAGGTTACTTAGTAAAATCCAATAGCACCTTCAGGAATGTTAGTCAAGTACCTGTACTTGTCATTTCCTCTGACTTGTAGCATCTTTTGGAGTTTATAGATAGATGTTTTCTGAAGAAATTATGGTGTAGCAAATTATAGTAAGCTACTCAATTATCTCCCCTCTCAGTCTGCTACATCTGAACAAAATTGTCTACCCCTTTTTTGTCAAGGATTCGTGTCTTCTACAAGGTTGGTTTCTTCCTTGCATTGTATTCAGCAACATGTTTCACCTTTAAATGGTTTTTGTTACTAGTTGCAACCACTATGGGATTCCTTGACAGCAAATCTTACATTTAACTTTGTCCATAAGAAAAATGGAATAAAAGTTTGATTCTTATTAATATTTTGAAGGGGCAATTAGCAATTCCTGATCAGTTCCCAGATACTACTAACAATAATCAACAGATCTGATCATCAGTTTTCTACCTATAATGTTAGCCACATCAGTCATTAATTGTCCAGTAAAAGCACAAGGTTAACATACCTCTTCAGTTTCAATGAGTACACATTATTTCCTTTTATCAAAAGTTATCCTATTGCAACAGTTAAGTGCAATTACAGTTGGGGGCAGTACATACATCAGCAGATTTGCAGAGAAATTTTCAATGTTCATAACTTTTGCTATGACCAACAACAACAAATTTACATCAGATGAAAGGTAATTTATCAAGGTTTCAGATGCTTTTCAAGTTCTAGCACAAATTTACATGAATATTTTATTTACAAGACCACAAAGACATTTTTTTATAATGGCAAAAATTAAGATTTTGAATAGTTTGATATGATAGAATTTTATAGGCATAGTGATATTTGTCACTTGTGTGGTTAATATATAATTATTTATCATTTTATTCGAATGGATAGAAAGTCTACTAGCCTTTCTCAAACTACTCATTCAAGAATTGAGCAGCTTTGAAAGCTGAAATTTCTTTATTCCAAATTTCCAAGGAAGCAGACAAGCCTGGAACTTCTACCAAGTCACTGGTGAGTAGTTTTTGATTCTCCACATTCCAGCCAGCCTAGAAAAACTACCCAAAGATTGGACCAGTGCATTCATAGGCTATCTGAAGCCAATCATATGAAGACTGCTGGGGACACTCAGCAGTGGAAAGATGAGGGGATCATTGTGTGCACTGTCAGGAATTGACTGCATGGGAAGGCTGCAAGGAAGCTGATTGTTTCCTGAGAACTGCTTGCACCATCTCAAGTTTGCACTGGAGCCCAGAAATGTGGTCCAAAGTCATCAAATCAATGTTCAGTTTGTTTGGCTCCAAATGTCCAGTGCAGAATCAGTGAAAAGTTGCAGCTGTTCAAGGGGGTAGTGGGAGCATTATGATTTGGGGCAGTTTCTCTGGAAATGGGATGTCAGATTTGCAAAAGAGGGAACACTGAACAGCAACAGGTATTTGCACATCTTGAGAAATGTCCTTGAACCTAATGCTGATGAGAATTTTCCCAGGACTTGGATCTTCCAGCAGGACAATGTACCTATTTACACTGCAAATATTAAGCATTGGTTTCAAACCATGAAAACCCTTCTTGAATGGCCTACTAAGTCTCCAAAATTAAATCCAAGAGAATGTGGTGAATACTAGGTAGAGGGATTAGAGCAGTGTTTCCCAACCTTTTATCCGCCATGCACTCCTCCTCTCACCAGAAACGACTGAATCACCTACACTAAATAAGAGATGGATATTTTGTTCAAAACTCTTATTAACACACTGATATGTTGCGTTTTGAGGATAACTGCTTACAATTTAATTCAATGAGACCCCTGCAATTGATGACTTCCGACTAGAAACTATATACTTGGTTTGAGTTTAGTCAGCTTCAATCGTAGGTCACCCCAATCACAAATGTCCAGCCTATTTCACTTCTTGGTCAAAATGTCCACAACAAACTGAATTCACATTCTACTAAATAGGATGTTGGAAAAGGAAGCATCTTTCTTGCAGCTTTTGACATCTCTGGATAGTTCTTGGAAACTTCGTCAGTCAACCACATCATTAGTTCCTTTCGTTTTATGAACAACTTTCATAGTCACTGTGCTGCATTTCTGCCAGTTCATCTCGGTAACACCTATAAACGTCATCAAGTTGACAGAGAAATGGTTGTGTCAACCAGTCCAGAAACTACATCGCTTGCAAATCTGCGAACCAGGCATTGAATACAGTGATCAGTGAGGCAACACGGTCGCAGATCGGACAGTGCAGCAAATGGCTGAAACTGGTGAAATCCTTCCTGCCCAGATCTCCTCGCCACAGCCCTGGGACACAGAAAACTTCAGCCAAATCTCAACAGACTTGCTACTCAATGATGGTCTTTTCGCTCGACCTTGAAGATTGCAGGAAAAAGTATTCAGTTTGTCAAAAATGTCCGTGAGGTAGACTCAGCCATCGCATCTTCACCATGCAATGTTCATTAATTTCAAGATCCCCGCAAAACTCGAAAATCTTTTGAAAGCCAGTGTACTTGTGTGGGGGAAAGCAACTTTACAAACTGCTCCTCTGCATCTTTGCAGAACGCTTTGAAAAGTCAGTTTTCTGGTTGGTGTTAATGTGGTTGATTACTTTGATAATTGCTGTCATAATCACACTGAACTCAGGGAAGAGATTTTGGCAATGAGATGCTCGTGATGAATGACAGTGCACGGAGATCAAAGCAGGGTTGTCTCTCTTCAGTAACTAGAGGAATCCATTCCTCTTCCCCATCATCAGCATATGAGACTGTTAGCAATGGGAATGTCATGGTCATTAAAAACTTCATGAACAGCTGGTATGTCCTGTGTAGTTGTAGTTGTCTCAAATGACTGACAGAACAGCATCTCTTTACTGAAATCAGCTGCCTCTATGTTACAAACGTAGGTGAGAAGAATACTCTGATGTCCCTCACCGTTGGCTCGTCCAACTGAATGGTAAATGGCCTTTGTCGAAGTTTACAAATGAGTTGATCCACCACATCTGAGGCCATCTCATAATTCTCCACTGGAGAGTTGTTGATGCTAAGAGGTATAATCAACACAGGATAATCTAATCTTTGCAGTAGTTTTTGTGAAAATACACAGCGCAGGTAATGTGATTAGATCCTTGCCAACCGTGAGCATTTCCACACTTAGCGATGAGAAGTGACATTTCATAGCTAGCGACCAGTCCTGCATTTTGCATGGATCTCTGTGACTTAAACATCAAGAGTATGGTCTTCTGAGCCTGCATCTTGTTCATGATCAGCCTTTAGATCCCAGAAATATGACAGGTCTTTATTAGTGTGCCAGTGTTTGGATTGCAAATGTACCTCCAATTTTGCTGGTTTCATGAAATCATTGCATGAAGTCTGATCACAAAGTAAACAGCGGCATTCTCTTGTCAGATGGAAAAGCAATAAAGCCATATTTTAGATATTCAACTAAGTACTTACGCACTTTCTCCTTAGCTGAGCTGGCCATAATATAGGTATACCACTCAGTTCACCTGTGCGCGTCTGTACTGTCCCATGAAGTCCCTATTCAGCTTTTCTAGCTGCCACTCCCAGTGGTGCCAGCCAATGGGAGCGTGGCCCAACCGCTCGTCCCACCGTGTAAGTCCAAGATCTGGCAGGACGACTTCCAGCCTCTGGCCACCCTCAGCAGTGCATATTTTGGTGGCAGAGCAACGGACCGGCAATGCCAGGGTAAGCTGACCTGGTGAGACTGATACAATCAGGTGACCAATGGCTACACCACCATGCCTGTGAGTGGGCTGACTTGCCATAGGCAAGAATTCATGGTTGTCGCAATGCTGTAGCTGAGTACCATTTTCAGTGCATATTTGAATTTGAACAGCGTTTTTGGTAGGCATGCATCTCCATCTTTACAGAAGCAGGCAGCTCTCGCATTTGTAATAATAGCAATAATAATACCTGATGTATATGAGATTGGGCCTGAAAGGGCCTCTTCAAGCAACATAAGCATTGCATTTTTATACTTTTAGCCCTCAGAGGCAACCCATTAAATTTTGTTCACCCTATTTTACCCCCAAAGTGCTGCAGACCCCTTGGAATTTGCAATTCACTCCTGTGGGTCCACTTGGACCCTGGTTGGGAAATACTGGATTAGAGCTTCAAAACCAGCAAAACTGAAAGACTTGTATGAAAACAAAAAAAATTATGGGGTAAAATTAGTCAACTATTGCAACAAGCCTATCAGTTAATGACCTCGCTGTCGTGCCAAGATCAGTAATTTTGGGCATCTTACCAAATACTAGAATGTTATTTAATGATTTGGTTGTAAAGTGCCTTATTTTGCAAATGTACAGTCTACATCAAATCACAAAATCTACTTATAATTTTTGCTACCATAAAATGACAAAATTTTGTTGAGAATCAAAAATTTTTCCTACACATTAATGGCGAGGCTTAAAAAGTATCTGAAACACCGATATATATGTGTGGTTATCAGCCATTTTTAGAAAAGGCTATGAACATCTGAAAATTTCTCTCCAAAAACTCTTATAATTTTTGCTGCCACTGTATAGTCATACTAACAAAAGACAGATGTGCTAGGTTCAATGCATTAAAAGTCTGAAACAAATGTTTTAAAGGATTGTTTGTTATATTTTTTTGGTTATTCTAGCTTATCACATTAATATTAGTAGCACATTAGATAATCTGCTGCAATTTTCTCAGTCCATAAGTTTATCTCATCTATATTTTTATCAAGTTTTAGGATTTAACTCTGAAAAAAACAAAACTTGTCCGAAAAGTTTATTCCATAAATACAAATGTACATGCTCCAATTCTAGTCAAAGAGACCTGCAAGACAAAAAAAAAAAGAAGTTTTATAGACATGCATGAATGGTGAAAGAAGCTAGTATTACTTAACTGTACCAAAGTCATTTGCCCTATCTAGTCATTCCATATCTTAATATATTTTTAATTAAGTAGGTGCATTTGGGCAGCCACTCTGGAAATTTGTACATAAAATATTGCATTTCCTGAACATGAGAGGGTTAAAATATAGTTAACTGGCGATACAATATAGTCAAAGATTAACATTTTACTGATATACCAGCATACCCACTTGTAGTACTTAACCTTATGTTAAAATGTCAATGTCTCTCAATCTCCTGTCAACAATGGCAGGGAACCACATTGACAAGCAGTGACCACCACTGGGTACTGTAAACCTGCCACCATACAAGTTATCCAATAATTAGACTAAAGCAACAGAGCTTTGTACCTACTCATTTTCATATAAAATAAAGGAAAAGAGGGAATTAGAATATGAAACATTAAGTCTCTTACCAAAGCCCATGTCTTCATCTGATTCTTCAGATTCTTTTTCTTCTTTTTCAGCTGAAAGATATTAATGATAACCAATGTAAACCAGCAGTCTTAATGGCAAGAGTACAGACACCTCATCCAACAATTTTTGTCTCAACTCACCACCCTTTATTTAAGTGTAAATGCCTCCCCCAGAAGTTAATTCTCAATTGTTGTTTAACTTTTGTACATTTAATGGAGAACTAGTCACAACTATTCTCCCAACTAAATGAAATGTACAAGATCTTGAAGCATACTGCACCACTGACATTTTATTAGATACCAACATACTAAAAACACACCCAAAAGAAAGCCTAGTGTTCAAAAACATCTCTACTATAGTGAGAATTTTCAAAAACAGCAAATATGCAGCAAGACAAGTACATCAGGTAAGTGTAAACTGCTAGCCCAATTGGTTCTTAAGTAAATGCCAGATTTCTAATTCATTACTGCTGATGGTAGACTCTGGGTATGGAGAAAGACAAGTTAATACTATGCTTGCAGGTTGGTTAGTGGGATATGGATTATGGCATAAAGTAGCTTTGAAAAAAGGGGGGCACCTCCAAGTATTATGACAACAACACGAAAGCCTATACCACATTCCTCAGGGAAATGGCTGGCCTCACTTCATGCACCAGATTCCATAAATCTGCCCAATTTCTAAAGACAGTATATGTTGCAATCCTAATCTAGAATCAAAAGACCACACGGGGAAGAGTTTAGTGGACCATGTGTATTCCTTTAACTATATTGTTAAAAGACAAGAAAACTTACCTTTTACTGGTTCTGGAGCAGCAGCTACAGCAGTACCACCACCACCACCACCACTGCCAGCACTTTCAGATGCTGCAGGTCCTGGGGCAGCCACTCCAACACCACTTCCTATGTTCGAGATGAGGCTACTGATATCAATACCTTCTAAAGCTCTTGCAAACAGTGCTAAAATTAAAAACAAACAGTTGAATTGACAGCATTTAGAAATTAAAATTGTGGTGTACATATTTGTAAACATTACTATTTTTGTTTTAGATGGTTATGTTTTGTTCTGAAGGATTTGCTAAATTTCCATTTGATTAAAAGTATTTTCTCTTACCAATCATGTGGGGCAATGTCATTTGTAAGGAACCACTGTTTGTTTCAAATGTTATTTTTAACACCCCTCACAAGCCAGGAAGTCACTCTTTACTATAGGGTTGTTGACATTCCTTAGGTCGTCATTGCAGAAGCATCCGAAATGTTGTTTGAACGTAATGCATCACACAAATTTCAAAATACCTTTCAGAACAAAAATTCGAAAAAAATAAAATGAAAAGGTTAAACGCATTTGAGTTTTTAGTTCTATGCAGTACAAATGTATACTAAAGTATGCAGATATAGTCCCAAGGAAATACAGCATGGAAAGCAGGAAGCACACGTGATCAATTCAGACTTACTGCTGTGCTTCTGCTTCAACAAACTGATGAATCTTTTAACTTTATCAGTAGGAGAGCTGCTCATCTGTCTCTCTTCCTTGAACGTCACCAGCACTGCCACAGGACCAAACCACAGTAATTCGAGGTACAGACAGTCGTCGACTTATGACCGTGTTTCATTCTGTCGTAAGTCAAATTGGATGTAAGTCAGATCGGTATATCTATAGATTCCACATTACTGTATGTATAATACTGTATAATAAATTTAGACAAAACCAATATATAGAGATAAATGTAGACTAAACTGATGCTGGTGAACGACTGAGCACGGGAAGATGAGCGTTGCCAGCCACAGCACGGAAACTATCGCATGCCCAGCTGGCTCGGGTTGGGCAACACTGCCAGAATCGGGTTGCAGTCAAAGTCATAAGTCGACAACTGTCTGTACCTCTTGTTTTACTAAACATTTTTAACGCTTCACTAGAGTTTCTACCTACAAAGTTGGGGAAAATTTTTCAATAATTTCTCATGTGATGCACCAAGAATAAAATAGAGGGTGGCAAGCAGCTTCTCTGCCCACAGAAATTCTCAAAAAAATCTATTTTCCGCAATGACATGGATTTTTGTACAGAGAAAGTGACCATCTGGCTCATGAGGGGTGTAAAAATTTTGTTCAATTCTAATGCATTTTACTTTATTTTATAAACATACCAACCACACCTATGAAGATTCTATCCTAGTTCTACTCCCTTAAATTTATGTACAATAAGTAATCTATTTCAGTTTGGATGCAGTGACCTGACCTTGGCACAGATTATAATTACTTGGCAGAATAATATACATTTATCTATCTATTTCCAAAATGAAGTCAATTCATTAATCAGACTTTGCATTATTTTAATCAACATCCACATGCAGTAAATTTCTGACAGTTCATCACAGTTTGACAGTGACATCAGACCAGTAAAAACCTGTGCAATGGATATTTAGAATTGTGGTACAAGTGTTTTGGAATCTGGATAACATTTAGCAAAATCAATACAAACCACATTTTCCTCAGCATTAAAAAACATTTTAGATTTAATACAAGCTACAAGATTTCCCTCAAATGTCTTGATATCTTGATATTTAAATTGTCCGGAGTTTTCTACTGCTGTATAATATGCACCTAAACAGTCCAGGATCAGGGATAAAAGACTGACAAAAAAATTGGAGTGATGTTAGAACTAGGAAAAGATTACAGAAATAACTTTCATGTAGTCCAGTGTTATTTGAATTTGTGCTATAGTTTTACCCTTTAATATTTAACTGAACATGTATACTTTAATTCACAGGAAAAAAACTAGTCGAGCATAATGGCACAACTGCATTCATGCTTAAATCATCAAAAGAAAAATCTAGTGATTAATAGTCACATCAAGAACTATAGTATGAAAACCAAATATGCAATTTCCTTACTACTCTTAGCTATTGATGCCATCACATTAGTAAATTGAAGCAGTGTTGTGAAAACTTAATAAAACTAATCTAAAAAGCTTACTCAGCATTTTGTTGCTTGCTTAGAACTTTGTTTCCATTAAATTTCAATGAATTGAGCACCAAATAACACTCAGATCACATTCTATTCAGGTGGTGTCTTTAAACAAGGCTGCCTATCACACGTCTATGATTTTGGACAAGCTCCTCCCTAACAGATGCAACAGGTTCCCACAAAGAATTATGAAAAGTCCCAACTAGAAAGGAGAGACTAGAGATTCTGATGTAAATCCATGCAGATGATATAGTATAGGTAGAAGAGTGAAAAAAGTAATACATGCTATGGGAGGCTGTAAATTACCTGACAACAAAACCTAAAAAAAAAAAAACCAAAAAAACAATGGATATGCTTTAAGAATAGAAATCATTATTTATCAGTGTGCACTAGAATTACATTTATTTTTATTCAATATCCCTCACCATATCATATTGTAATAAGTCTTACTTAGAAACGCACTCAAACTCAAGTCACTCAGACAATAAATCTTCAATGACTACTCAGAGAGCTGGGATTATATAGTTACATCATCGTGACCATATATTTTTTTTTAACTGAGAAAATGACTGCACTGAAGATTAAGTAAATTAGTTTACAACAAGTAGTAGTTTGACATTAGTTTTTTTTTTTTTTGAAGACCAAAATTGCTCTTATGTTCTGTGTATATAGAAAAGCATTGAAAATTTGGTTAAGAATTTTAATAGCTGGAATAAGACAATTGTTCTGAAAATTTAAAAATAAACTTATCGTAATTTTAGAAAACTCTACTTGGATTAATTTATCCCAATATTTGTGTTTAGCTAGTATGTGGTATACATGTGAAGGACAACCAGGACATTAAAGTAAAAATTGACAAAAGAAAAAATCCTTTGAAAGGCATTTTGCTTCCCCCTGTAAATTACATTCTGCCTGGTACACTACCAATTTAAAAGCATTTATTATACCAACAGAGCATATTGGAATTTGATGACCATATTCTTCAGGATGCCCACTACTACATGCAACACCTTACCCAAGAACAAACTTAAGTTATGAATCTGATTGATCACTGTAAAGAGCATCTAGATGACAGCCAGGAGCAAACTATTTGTCTTGCCAATATGATGGAATTAAAGGACAATCTAACTTTACCAGCCTAATGGGTTTCCTCCCACATCTAAAAATGAAGAGTTCTAGTTTCTGCAGTAAGCATGCAGCAAACACACTGCTCAGTTTAAGAAAATGACACCAGGGAGTTTTGCTGTGCTTGCCAATTTCTGCACAAGTTCAGAAAAGCTCTCTCGGGCACAGGATCAAGCACTAACATTAAGAATTTCACTATTGCTTGTCTTTATTTGCTGTTTATGCAAGAGACATTGTAATATCAAATTATTTTGGCATGGCTATGTAGTATAATTATTTACACATTATTGGCCATTTCACCAAAACCTAATAGGCTTAAAATTGTACTACGATCTATTTGGTCACTACTTTCTAATCACAGCTATCTCATGCTATTTTTGTTTTACATATCATTCTATTTAATAATAATTAAATGCACCAAATTGTGATGTTGAAAAACCAGACTTATTCCAAGATTATCTTATGGAAATGTTTTTCTTTTTTTGAAAACAAGTTGCAGTCTCGAACACTTCAGATCTCTCGTTCAGCACAGAATTTCAGAGTGAGCTGAGTATGGATTCATCTTTAGTGCCCAGACAAAGTCTCAATGAAAATTTGGCAATTTTGGAATGAACAACACCAAACAAGCAAGCTAACATCAACTGTATAAAATTACACAGGCCTGCAAAATTTGGGTCAATGAAAATTGTCCGCAATGTTATAACTAATTTTTATGTTGTTTGGTGTGCTGATTTCAAATATGACCGCTATTTTTCTCCATCACCTAAGAATTTTTCACAGTGAATCCGAAAATATGGGAGAAGAGATTATTAATACGTATTCTGGTTGAAACATTTATTTGTAAAAACAAAATTAAAAATAATTTCATTCACAAAATTATTGATAGAAAACCGTTCTCAACACTTACTCACCTTTACAAGTCCTTATACTGCCTTTTCCGTTTTCCCCCAAAGCTCCTTTTGGTACTTTTTCTTTTGTAAGCAGTTTGCGGCTCTTCTGTGCAGCATCCAACAGTAGTCCGGAATCATGTTGACATTCCACCTACCCTGGTATCTGCGTTCCATCTCCTCAATATCTTGATGAAATTTCCCCCTCTGCTCTTCACTAACAGCACCAAGATTTTTGGGAAGTAGTCTAAATGAGAATTCAGGAAGTGCACCTTCAAGCTCATCGAACAACCCAAGTCTTTGATTTTCATCAGCATGTTTTCAACAATACAATTAAAATTGGGGTCCTTATAGTTCCCAAGAAATTTCTGTACAACTTCTTTGAAAGCTTTCCAGACCTTTTTTCAACTGTTTTCATCTCTGTTTCAAACACATCACGATCATCTTTCAGAAGTTTCCAAATATCTGGACCGACGAAAACACCTTTCACTTTTGCTTCTGACAGTCCCGGAAACTTGTTGCGCAGGTATTTAAAACCCTCTCCTCCTTGTGACAGAGCATTTACAAATTGTTTCATCAGTCCAAGCTTTATATGAAGTGGAGGCAGGACAACTTTCCTTGGATCAACCAAACTTTCCCATACTACATTTTTGCTTCCAGGTTCTAATTCTACCATACATGGCCACTCCCTTTTGATCCAGTATTGGCCCCTATCCCAGCTGTCCCATTCACAAAGCAGCATAGAAATTACTTTTAGATCGCTGCATATTGTCTCCATCATTGATCCTTGTATTTCAGTTCAGGGAGAATTAAGGCTAAATTCTCGTAGCATTCTTTCAGATACACAGAATGCCCTACTGGTACTGAAGCGTACTTGCTGCCATTGTAGAAAAGCACTGCTTTGAGGCTTCTTTTTGACAAGTCAATAAAGAGCCTCCACTTGTTCACGTCATACTGTATATTAAACTTCTCCATCAGTCCAGGGACATCGCTACAGTAAACCAGGTCACCTTTAGAAAAGTATGGAATGGAATATTTTTCTCTATTTCTAAACCAAGTTTCACACCAAAATACGCATAATACACTTTCTTAACAAAGTCTGTAATGTTTCTTTGCTACAAAGTTCCCACAAATGCAACAAAAGTTATCAGGTACATTAAGACAACCCCTTGCAGCCATTTAGTACACTTATGAACAGAAGAAAACCAATAAGGAAAAAAGTAAACTTCTGCAGAAATGACACATCTGGAAAAGTACACTGGTTATGGCAGAACCTTCTAAAACTATTTTTACTGAAAGCAGCACCCAAAAACCTATAAGAATCAGCTATTAGTTTTCAGACAATTTTTCCATTGCAGGCCTGTATTATCCTTGGTCTTTTGCTGTTGTTACTAAAACTATTGTACCTTTTAACATGACTGCAAAAATTAAACTTATTAAAGCATTAGAAATAATTTAAACACATTATTCAAAATACTTGTACGTACTATTTTTTTTTTTAAATCTCATCCATACATGAAAAATGTACTTTTAAGCATTTTTTCACAGTATTCAAACATTACTTATTTCTACCAAGAAATTACCAGAAAAATTCCACATTATTATTGTGACTGCTGTGGATCTACACTAAATTCAAATTCTATCATTTTATAATAAAATTCTTCCATCAAATTCACTTGTCTAGTTTTACCCAATGTCAGACCATGAAAATGAGAAGAAGAAAAACCATGCAGTGTTTTGTCATCTATTCCAGGGGTCACCAAACATTTTTCACAGTGGGCCGATAACTGAAAGAATGACGAGCGCGGGCCGCATAATCATTCTGTTCAGTACTTGCAAGCCAGAACGAAAGCTCTGGGAAAAAAGACGAAACACTAAGTTTAGCATTCCATGTTAATCATGGGTGAGTGGCGTGCAATGCACAAAAAACAGAGACAACCAACATATTTATTTATTAAAAAGTTATCAAAGAAGGCGACGTTAGCAAAAATATAGTTACATCAGACCTAGTGATGCACATATCCGAATCTTACAAACTAAGCAGCAAAAAAAAAGGTTAGTGAGATTTGTGAAACTGACGTTTGTCTTTCAAGATATCATCAGTGTTTGGTTTGGAATTGCTGTATCCAATCAAGAGAATTGCTTTCAAATGTTCATCAGTCAATCTGGTTCGATGTGTTGACTTCACATACTTCATTTTTGAAGATGTTTGCTCACAGACATAAGTTGTTCCAAACAATGATGCCATACCAGCGGGAAATTTCTTCAATTTCGGAAACTCAACATCAGGTAAGAAGCGGTAAAATTCAACAAGTTTTCCTTCTCTGTGCTTCTCTTTCAACAAGTCATTTGCTTGCAAATCAATGAGCTCCAACTGTAGTTCAAATGGCACATCATCAAGGTTACAATCAAACGGATTCTGGAACAGAAGAATGTCACTCTCAATTCTGTCCAGATCTGAAAATCTCTCCAAAAAATGCTTCTTCAAGTGACGAATTATCTTTTTAGGAAAATCGAGGTTGACAACTTCAGCAATTGTAGCGCAAAACTCTTTGAAACAGTGAAAATGAGAGAAGTTTTCTCCTTCCAGTTGTGCTTCAAACAATGACAGCTTTCTCCGAAATCCTTTGATGATTCTGTAGAGATCACAGGACGAGGTTATCCTTTCCCTGAAGTTTCAAGTTCAGTTCATTCATGTGGGATGTAATGTCGACCAAAAATGACAACTTTGACAGCCAGGTAGGATCTGACAGCTGTGGATCAGCTCTATCTTTTCAGTGAGAAAAACATCTATTTCGTTTCGGAGCTTGTAAAAACGAAACAGGACTTTACCGCAGCTGAGCCACCTCACTGCTGTGTGATAAGGCAAGTCACAGAAATCAGAATCAATTTCTTCAAGAAAAGCCTGGAACTGACGGTGATTGAGTGCATGTCCCCGAGTGAAGTTCACAGCAGAAACGACTGGTTTCAGTACACAAGAAATATCCAAGTCTTTCCCACAGAGTGCTTGCTGATGTATAATGCAGTGTATGAACAGAGCGCCTGGAATTTGCAAATCTTCCAACTGTGTCCTGATCTGCCCGACCAGACCCTTCCTCACTCCAGCCATGTTTTTTCCTCCATCAACTGTAACACCCCGAAGCTGATTCCACCGAAGGTTATAGTCTTGCAAAGTTTTCTGCACTTCCATGAAAATGTCTTTTCCAGTTGTTCCATGCATGCAGCAAACGGATGCCAACTCTTCCGTTATCTGAAAGTCCAAATTGACACCACGAATGAACACAAGAAGTTGTGACGTACTCGAGAGATCAGTAGACTCATCCAGCGCCAGAGAATACCACAACAAGTTCCTAGCGTTCTCGCGTATCTGTAGCACTATGTTCTCTCCAAGTTCTTCTGTTCTTCGCACAACTGAACTTGCCGAAAGGCTGATACTTCCAAACAAATCGGCTTTCTCAGGACACGAGTCATTTGCTGCTTCCATCATACACTCTTTGATGAAGTTGCCATCAGTAAACGGTTTTCCTTGCTCTGCCAACTTATGCACTATTTTGTAACTTGTACGAGTGACAGATTCATCTTCAGCAAACTTTCCCGTGAAGAGATTTCTTTGAGTTTCTAAACCACGTTTCATGGACTCATATTTCTCAGAGCGTAACTTTCCAGAAAACTTTGAATATGTTGATAGATGTTTTGTTTCATAGTGACGCCGAAGTTTGTACTCTTTCAAAACGGCAACACTTTCGCTGCATACCACGCAACTAGCTTCTGGTCCTTTGTTTCCACAAAGAAGTACTTTACTCCCCATTCTTCATTGAAAACGCGACACTCGGCGTCCACTTCTCTTTTCTTAGTAGCCATAATAAAGGGTGAAGAAAAGAGCCTCGATTAACACCTTCACCGGGGAATATTTCTGAGCCTTCTTGCCCATGATGTGTCAATTATCCATGAAGAAATTAAAAAAATTTTATTTCACAACATCTCGTGTTCCATCCGTTTTATCACCCAAATGCAAGTACCGTCGGCGGGCCTGATGAACTGACGTCGCGGGCCTGATCCGGCCCGCGGGCCGTAGTTTGGTGACCCCTGATCTATTCTAATCACTGCAACAGCTGTTCAAAAGTGGCCTTCTACTTCATGCATGCATTTTGGTAATGAAGCATGTCAAACCATCATATGCTATTACACTTGGCGGACAGACAAGATGTGCACCAATACTCCTCAAGCCAGGTCCTTCCAGAAACAGTACAGCCATACTTGACAGGTGGTTGCATATCAATTTGAAATTAGTTTCTTCTGAAAAACTTGTGCATTCTATGATGCAAGGTTGATAAATGGCTGCAGTGTGGATCATCATTCAACTAAGCAAACCACTCAAATGTTTTCAAACACCTAAGAGCTCCACCCCCGAAATGCAGTTTCTAACATTTGATAGTTTCTGTGCAGTCTCTCTCAGAAATGTATGCACACATTGCTCCTTCAAGTCAGACAATTCATAATGGGACAGAAAAATAAGTCCACACAAAACAGCATGACACTCAGAGTGAGACAAGATGGCAGCAACTGCTGTCAACAATGCCACTCATTTAGTGTCTCTATAGCACGCTTGGTTTCCCAACAGCAAATTTAAAGCCCTCAACTTTTTGATCAGCTTTCATTTTGTTTGGTTTTACTTAAAAGTTTCTAAAAATTATCAAGTGCCTTTCTTTTAAAATCTGTTGTTGCAGCAAAGCGAAAATGTTGCTTTACTTACTTGGCCAATAGGATTCCACTGAAACACCCGCAGCCTTCAGTATGGTGCTCAACTTGTCACTCTTAAAAAAAGACAAAACAAAAATAATCTAGGTACGCTCGTATACACAGAATGAAAATAAAGACCAGCAATGGGAGAATTTTATAAAAATTTTTTGACTTAAAACTGAAAGGAATTTTAGATATGACTAACATAAGTGCCAAAAATTCGACTTCGTTATATCATATCATCATCCTAAGGGAACTCAGACAAGCAAAAAAAACAAAACAAAAAACTACAGATTTTAAATAAATTGAAAACATTTTTTTTAAAGACAATTTTGTATATGTTAAAATTCATTTAAGTTGTCTTATAGAAAAGTAAGGGTTCTACTTACATCAGAAGCCAAAAATTTTGTCAAAACAGTATTTGCTTTTCCATTCTTTTAGGGTTTACACTACAAAACAAAGGCGACGAGCTGCTACCATAGCGTGGAATCAAACAGCTCATCCATTCTTTTAGGGTTTACACTACAAAGCAAAGGTGACGAGCTGCTACCATAGCGTGGAATCAAACAGCTCATCCATTCTTTTAGGGTTTACACTACAAAACAAAGGTGACGAGCTGCCACCATAGCGTGGAATCAAACAGCTTAGGAGTTTTACTATCAGTGCAGTTCTTTCAATGGGGCAGCTGAATTCAGCACATCAGGTGCTTCTGACAGTCAAAACCTTTTTTTAAATCTTTATCTAGTTAAAATACAGTACCTGTAATGTTTAAGGAAAACAAAGACCGATGGAAACACGCTGTAATATGTGAAAGGGTACAGAGAGATCACGATTAAATATTATCCAAGAGCAAGGCATTCGTTGCTCGGGCGTAAACCTTCTAAACCCCAACCCCACTTCCTACTGGGGGGGGGGGGCTCCAACATCCATCCATCCAAAGACGAATGACCACAATCACTCCTTACGTTTCCCATTGCCAAAATAATTTTCGAAAATAAAATCAGAATCGAGCAATGGGAGACAGGAGAGAGAGACGACCTTAGTGTGTCCGGCCCCCCCCCCCAGTCGGGACTCGGCACCACAGCGGACATCCCCAGTAGGAGGGCGAAGACCGGGTACTGCCAAAGTTCCTCGCTTTCGCAAGGCCCAGACGAAATGAGGCGGCCAGGCAGGCTTGGGTAGTCAGTCCCCCTACGGCAGCTCGGTAACGATCACGAATCCACTACTGGGGAGGAGAGAGAGAGAGAGAGAGGAGTTGGCGATACGCGAGAATCCGAAATGCGCTTTTAAAAACGAAAAAAAAGCAAAGTGTAGAAGGTTTCTATGTAAGACCGGATTCTATTCATTGCAGAGGAAATAACATTAATGACATAAACACAGATCATCGCTATTGAGGTCTGGAAACTTATTCGCTCGAGACCCAGAAGCTGCCGCCATTTTATAAAATGACTGCCGGCCATCCATCGCCGCGTGTGCAGTACGTACCGTGACAGCGACTTTGTCATCAGCCAAAATGAGAGCAGCGTACACGCAGGCCAATTCTTCAGAATTCATGATTCAGTTGGCGTGAAATAAACGCACGGATGGCAGTCAAATTCGGTTGCACGTCGCCGATTCGGCCTTAGCTCCGCAGGAGAACAATGCACCTTCCTCACAGCTATGGCGGGCAAAAGGAAATGAAGACAGTTCGGCAACCTATTTATACGCCGATGCATTATTCTGAAATAGTTTGAGGTTTTTAATATTAAAACAGTTAAATAAAAGTTAATTTTGTTTAAAACTACGATAAAAGTTGATAATTAAAAAAATTTCGTTCTTTTTCGTTTTGACCACGTGCTAGACGTTGGCGTACACTAAGGTGCTAACACTGTACCTTCTCTATTCAGCGTGTTGAGGCAGCAGGCAGATGATATGAACATGAAGGTTATAAAATATGTAATAAAATATTAGAAAAGCAAGGTGCCAAGTAGCAATACTAAAGAACTATTTATAATATGCATTAGAAATAAAGTGTAGGTAATATATACATTAAAACTGCAGAATTCAAAGTATTCCTTTAAATATTGTTGCTGTTGTTGATGATGCTATTGTTTAATGTGTGAACTTCATTCATTTGTTTATGAGGTATTATGGGTGCAACATTACAGAAAACTAAAATATAATAACTTTGGCTAAAATAAAACAAATCCAAAAATATATTTAGAATATCATTTATTCCCACATTTAAAAAATAAGAGTAAGTGGTTACTGCTTAAAGAGTACAGCATTTTTTTGTTCCACACTCAATGCTGCACATGAGCAGGTGTGGCACACTTTGTACAATATCGCTGACATGTCGACAGAACTCGTAGAAAAAATAGGCAGGTTTCCACAAAAGTACTAATGACTAGAGAATTTGGAATGTTTTGTATTCATTGAAAGCTCACAAGAAATAGTTCAAATAAAACCAGCCATATAATGATACAAGAACTTCTGATTGAATATTTTCATTAAAAAATATATTCTTATGTTACAAACAAAAAAATGATTTTTAAATGATGTTTAGAATAGGGATATGATGAGAAACAAAAAGCAAGTTGGGTTCCACTTACTAAACTCCTGCTGTAAAGCTGTTATGAAACTCAGTACCTTTAAGCTTATTAAGGCAGCAAAATATAAATCTGGCTACTTGAAATTTTGATTTATCTTAATGTGAATAACCAAGGTTAGGTTATCTAATAAGAATTTTATGGGATATTCAGACTTCAATATCCATTTCAAAACACCACTGCAGACAAAATAATCCTTCTTCTCATCATAGTGATTATCTTTGAGTTCACTATTCAAAGGAATTTATTTCACTATAATAAGTGAAAAAGAGGTGCACTGCTTAATAGCACAATAAAATTACAGAGTATATTAACATTACAATTTCAACAATAAAATCTGGTGCTTTTTTATTTTCTACATTAGTAACTGACATAATGAACACCCTTTATACAAACCAAGGTGTACAAATTACGAGATGAATTAATTTTTTTCAGAGAATTAATTAATTGGCTTGATTTGCCAAGGAATGATTGCTGATTCCCTCATTTGAAAATAATTCCCTACTGCAATCATGAGTGAAGAAAGCAAAGGATATTCAACAATGAAAGAGCATCATAAACTGGTTCATGATAACCTGATGGCAAGACACAAAAAGCCAGGCACATCAGGCTAACATTCTAGTTTCTAAGCAACAACCCTCTCTCTAATTCTAGAAAGTTAACAGAGAAAGGAAAAATTAGCTGCAGAAATAATAGTACAGTATAGCAAAACTAAATGATCCAATCATACGATAGATTGTCACATTCTTACTTTATCCTAATATCATTTTCTAGTTGGAGCAATTATTCAAATTGTTTGTTTCCCGGTTACCTACTAGTAGAGAGATATAAAACATTTTGCCAGCTTCTCCTACAAGCATCATGACTCCAAATGACACTGTAATATGTTTTGAAAATCTTAATACTTATGCAAAATGTCCAAGTTATTTACACAATAACCTGATTATTAAGTATTTCAACTTCAAATTTTGTAAATTAAATGTAATTTTCCTTAAATAGTTTAAATATCATGTAGAACAGATATATAAACATACACTTATTAAACCTAAATTTAAGCTAAACAGTAGACTAAAACAAACCTGCTAATCTTCATCACAAGGGTAGTTAAGAAACAAGTGGTATTATTGGTAATTGTTGCATAGCTTGTTGTTTACTAGCTGATTTATTGCTAGAGTTAATTTTCTAAAAGGATCTGTCTCTTCTCTCAGTACAATTCTCCTGCCCTGGCTCAATCACATCTGAGATGCCCTATAGGCAGAACTTTGATGATCCCCCCCTTCTTCTTTATAGTAAACATCTTCATCATAAACATTTAGAAAATGTTATCTGTTAAGTTTTACATTCCTGTCAAAGTCTCTGGAGCAACATCCTGAATGTCCTACCCTTTTAGGTGATTAATTTCTTTAGACGTTTTAGTTTATTTATTGAAACGAACTAAACAAACTCTGATAAAAGTCCATCAAAATTAATAGCTAAATACATCTAACGAGTTAAAGAACTTAAACTTTATCCTTCTCTTTAGCCTTTAATTTCCAGCATATTGAATATCTAAACAGCTGCCATTTTGTTGCATCATAGTGCTTGCTTGCAGAACAATAAAATACAGCTTGCCTGCTGCCAAGTGATCACTAAATGAATAAATAAAAACATCAGGCACACTGACATTGAGAGCTAGTGTACTTCAGTTGCTCGTACTTTCTCTAACAGATGAACTGTTAAAATTTTTATCTTGTTTCTGCATGCACAGAACAAACTACTGACAAGTAACTCAACTGCAGGTAGGGATAATGAGAAGCCAGGGCACAGATGAATTATATAATAAACATTTTTTTTTTTCCTGGAATGACCACTGAGGCCATTAGTTTTTGAAACCAGCTGGATGTTCAAAAATCTGCAAGCTGTTTATCTTTAAAATTGAGTGTGTTGAATACACACAAGCAACATATACGTGGCGTGTAAAATTGTACATGGATGTTAAAAAAAAAAAAGGGAGCAAGTAGGCATAATTTTCATTCAGAATGAATTTGTACTATAGGTTGCAGGTTTTTGGAGAGAAGTGTTTTTACTGGAAATATTTTATCACAGTTAGATAAATATATAGAAAAACATTAAGAGAACGCAAAATTGCTTACTACAGAAATCCATACACATTTTTTTTTTTTTCAAAATAACAAAAAAATATAACTTTGGTCATGAGCAATGTTCACATTCACATGCACAAGTACAAAAATATATTTTTTTTTTTAAATGTGAAAAACCATTTTGAAAAATGCATTTCCAAGATGGTGGATCAACTAAACTGCAATAACTGTATACACAAGACCTGCCACTGACCAATGGCAGCTTCAGCCTGTACTTGTAATCACGTGACTGACAAAAGCAGTCTATCAAATGTTAGATTGAATAAGCCATCTGAATGAAAAAAAAATTCAAAATATGCTTTTGCAATCATTTCAGGACAGATAAATTTTTAAAAAAAAAAATTTTTTTTTTTTCTTTTTAACACAAAAAAAATTAAAGCTATAGACAAAAATAAGTATTATATTGTCAATAAGTTATGACAAAACAAATAAGATATTAAAATGCTTCTGTTTAGTTACAAAATATATTTAAAAAGTCTGTTGTCATCAAATATGCAAACAATATTTTACCAAACTGCTAAATTGACTATAATGGCCCAGCTGTGTTTGTTAAGTTCATAAAAAATATATAAATGCTTAGTATCATTTCCATTCTGAAAATACCTGAAAAATTCCAAAAACTATTTATTTATATTCATTTTCTCATTTTTGCATATTCTGAACCATAAAAAAAAAAAGAAGAGAGTTAATAGTCATATCGAAATACTCTTCTTGTTTAGGATGTTTAAAAAAATTTTTTGGTCAATACTGTCCTAAACTTTAAGTCATTAAAGTAAAGGTTAGTCTGTTGTTATCACACTGAAAGAATTTAGGAAGGGGGGAGCCTTTACATGTCAAGTGAAGCAATACAAGCTTCTGGTAAGCTTTTCTTGCTTATGAAAAAAAGGGGGGAAAGCTGATAAATGGATAGAAAAAATAAAACTGCTTGAGAATGAACCTACATAGCCCCCATGGCATCAACCCACTGTCTTTTGATTAATTTCTTTTTTGCCATTTTGATTAGAAAACAACTGTTCAAATTCTTTCCTGTGATGCCATTTTGAATAAACTCTGCCAGAACAGATCAATGTAACATTAAGTTAAAACTTTATACCCCCTGATAGTTACTGTAATTGCCTACCAACTATATACCTATGATACACATTTCCATAGCGTAGAACAGAAAATTATTTGCAGTGAATATTTCTTCAATGATACTAAACATATTAATAACCAAGTATTTTTTAACTATTTGTGCAGACACATGCTAATTTCACATAGTGAAGTCATTATCAGTTATAAATAACCAGGATTAAAAATTAAAATATTTCACTACTTACACCAATTCCGATAAAAGGTGTGGCAAAATTTACTTATTATTTATCATAGACTGAACTCATTTTTTTTCTTTTTCACAGAAGTCCTGGAGAGTGAAACTCAAGAGCCTTGTGACTACCCAGCACCTCACTTCTTCGGGTCGCAGGCTGGAGGGTCAAAGATTTTCGAGTTAGCGCTGGTATGACAGGCTGTCCCCAAAACTTCCAACTCTTCTAATCCAATATGGTAGAAATGCTTCTTGTTACAGAAATCAGGTCAAAATGAATCCGAGTAAAATCAAATAATCTCAAATGAAACTGACAGACACAAAACCATCAAAAGATTGTACCAAAAGTCATGCTGACAACCATAATACCACTAAGTAATTTTTTTTATAATTGTATGTAGCAAATGTAAAAAAAAATTTTTTTAAAAATAATTCATTCACTATTTTTTTTTAAGACTTAACGATATTTTTCTTTTTGCACCACAAAAGTATTAAAGCAACACATTTCATCCCAGTTGTAGTTCCAAGAGTAAATATACTTAAGCATTTTTTAAATACATGGCATAACTTGGCAGTATAAGCCAACAAACTTGATACATTTGCATATTTGTAAAAAAATTTTTTCTTCTTATTTAGCTTGGTAACTTTTCACTAGAAGTTTGTTTTTTTTTAAAGTTGGAACACTGTCTAATTATTCTAGAAACATTCCTTTCAAATAAAAGGTTTAGATAATTGATTTCTTCTCTTGATTTTCACAGAAGTTGCAGTGAAATCATACCAGAAATATTCCTTAAAAAGCACAAACTGAACGAACTGTTTCTCTTGTTTTTACAACTTACAGATCTTTAAAGCAGCTCTGCTCAGAAAATGACAAAGTATGACATTAAAACAATGGCTGATTGTGCATCAGGAATTCTCCATCAGCTTACAAAAGCAAAGCCAGCCATGATGATTTGAATATTCACCACTACATCTAATGTGCAGCTATTACACTCTTGCTTTCTTTTATGAAGGATTAGTTAGGTAGATAATCCAGTATTTAAAGTTTATCTCCTTTTTCATAAAAAAAAAAAAAAAAAAGAGTCTAGATGTGACAGGTTTTGTTTTTGGGCAGGTACTCCAGCAAGTATTGTTTGTAGACTCTCTTCTCTACCAACACTTTTTTGTATGGTTCTTTCTCCAAAGACTTCATTCTTTATTATTCTGTTATAGGCATCCACAAGTGACAGTTTCTACTTGTTTTTTTGACAGAGATTCCTTCACTCTAATGACAATCAATTGTTTTGTTATAATATCCAGTCTACACACTCCATCATACCATAGTAATTAATTATATAAGTTTACTAAAAGCCACCAGTATAGCCCAAACTCACTATTTAAAGTGCCAATATATAAACAGCACATTTTTTCATACTGTATTACTCAGACATTATCTAACAAAATCACAGCCAGTTTTTCCTGCCAAACTAACTTTCTAACTTTCCAACCTGAAAAACTGCTGCACAGTTTTATCCAATGTTTAAATTGTACGATAACCATTAAAACACAAATCAGCAGCAGTGAAAAAAAAAAAACATTTAGAAGAAAAACAACAAAGATTTTACATTGAGTAAGGTTAAAAATATTGTCGTCGTCTCCCTTGATTAAACTAAAAAAAAACAAACAGAATTGGGAGTGGAGCTTACATCACTAAATACAATATCAAGTGCCAAAAAAAGGTTAAACAAGAAAACATCTGTGAATTACCTTTAATCATGTGTACAGATTTAACAAAGTAAACTGTTTAAGTTAACAATATCAAAATCTAACAGTTGCCTATATAAACTGGACAATACATTCTTCATCACTTTGGAACTTTTATTGTAAAAAAAAATGCATATTGAGAATTACATTCATTAGACCACAAAAGACAGGATTTTGTGCTAAAACTCATACTTTGGTGTGTGTGCGTGTGAGAGAGAGACAAACAGCTTAGCAATAACACAAGTTAACATTGGCAATCTTGGAGTGATACTCACTACTGGAGCATTTAGAACTCTATCTTTAAGCAGCAACTCAAAAGGTGTGTGAGGGTGCTGTTGACATAAGCTTGCTGCAACAACATCCTCTGCACAATTTTCCTCCAAGCATGGTGAACCTAGTTATCAAATCTGTCCAATAGATTTTTTTAGTTGCAGAGTTGTGTGAAATCCCATTCTTCATAAAAGCAGTGCCCTGATGAAAAAAAAACAAACTGATTTTCTCAAGATTTTCCCCATGATATAAAGTTCCAAATTTAATGATCTGACCATGCAATGCAAACCATCACCGTTACGTGTGATAGTGACGTGTAACTATTCAGCAACAATCAAGGATAAGCAAAATGATTCTGATGATATGACAAAAATCCTCCTTCCAAACACAGTTGTTGGAGCATTGTTCTCTGTGCACAAGTGGCCTGACTAGTATGCCCATCAAAATTTTATTGGACACTTTAAACAACATACAAACAAATACTGGAATCTCGGTTACCAAGTTCTTTTTAACAAATCACTAAATGTGTATGGTACCTTTTCACAAAAGCAATGTCAGAGAGTGAACAAGTCATCTATAATAATTACAATACCTTGTTTTCAATCACTTTTGTAAATTGTTAACAACATTTGAGTATTTATAAAGAAAGAAAAAACTAATCAAGTGCGCTTCTTTTCAAATGAGACTTCAAAGGTATAAAAATTCATCCAAAATGAGTATTTTGTTCTAGTCTTTCCATTTTCCTCCATCAGCTTTCCATCTCTAAGAAAGAAAAAAGAAATATCTTGTACATTATTTTATTCTGTTTTAAAGAATGATTTTGCTTTATTTCTTCTTTTTTTTTCTTTAGTTTTATAAAATTCTCAGATCTCATTACAAATGAACTGTACAGTGAACAAATAATTCCCTCTTTTATAAATAACTGAAACAACTTCAGTGGATCCAGAAACACAGAAAATAATCATAAAAAAAAATAAAAGAAAAAACTGAATAATTAACCCAGGACAACCGTAAATACATAATCTGTGAAATAGCTCACCTGGATTACTATCAAATACTAACCTGCTATGTCTAGATACTCTATATTAAAATTAAAAATATAAATACATTTCTTTTTTTAAAAAAAAATATTTTGTTTGAGACAAAGAAATAGGAGGGGACAAACAATTCTCCAGAGACCAGAATAAGAACATTAATTAACCTATGCTCAGTTTATCACAGAAAAATCAAGGGTAAGTGTGGGGGGGAAAAAAATTGGTTTGACTCTCTTGTAAGACTGGACAGTTTCAATATACTAACTTGTTTTTTCCCTAACTTGGTCCCAGAGGGTCAGAGAAATTCACTAAGCAGCTTTTCTTGGAAATCTGGGTAGGTGACTTCTGGAAACATCTTCACAATAAGCATATCCAGAAAACTGAAAAGAAAATGTCTGTGTAAAAAAAGAAAAGAATAATAAATCATAGTAGATCAACAGCTCTTGAATAAAAAATTAGGAATCAATCAGTGACTACATTACCTACATTTATATAATGTATCCAATATCTAAATTTTATAGGTTGGCCCTACCAAAACAGCTGATTCGTTACGTTGGTATTTAATCTCAGGGCTGTGCATTATATTTAAGAGAAGACAAATGTGGTTTTCAGCAGCAGCTGTGTCATATAAGAGTCTCAACAATGGAGGAACCATCTCTACTCTCTACAAGGGAGACAACCCTGGCAGTGGGAGTGTAATGTTGCAAATATCAGTGAAACAGTGTTGCCTATCCTGCAGCATGAGTCCAGAACATTAATTTTAGATATGGGATAAAAGCCAAACAGAGCAGCCTCTGACTGTGAAATGAACTCCATCAGCCTTGGCAGTACAGCAGTCTGACCACTGATCACCCTTCATCAGAAGTCAACCCATCCCATAATAACTATCAAGCAACAACTCCAGTACTGCACCCAACTTAAATTCTTCCAATTGAATATTCAGTTGAACTACTTTAGTGTTTACTGTAAACATATCAAGCAGCTGTCCCTGCTCTTCTGCGAGAGTGATAAATTTTTCGGGAGATCACTGGCAAGAACAGCACTGTCAGGAGCAAACACTATGGAATTCTCTTTACTTCTGCAGTCCAAATTTAAAAAAAAAAAAAACCTGAATAATTTATCCATGCAATAGTAAGGGATCTTTTGAAGTTAATCCTATGTACACAAAAGCAATCATAAGTAAAAACAGAAAAAAGTCCTCACTTGTTAAGTTGTTGGTACTGGATGACTGCAAGAACCTGATCGACTCCATGTTCAAAATTATCTTCCCCAATTGCAAGAACAAGAATTCCTGAGTTATAAAAAGGAAATGCTTCATTTTCAAAGACAGAAAATTCTAGTTTCATATTTAAGCCTGTTTATTAAAAGCATACTATATTGAGTGGTTTAATGACCACTGGGATTTTAAGAACCCCCTCACACACAAAAAAAACAAACCAAAACTCATGCTGTTATTTAAAATGGAATAAAATGAATACGAAGAATGGAGCCTTATATCCAATCATTCTTAACATGCTATGCTGTGATAATCAAAAAGTGAAACAAGGGTAATAATGAGAAAAAACAACGAGTGTGTCTATGAATGTCATGGCATGGTTGACGTGTTTCAAACTAGGGCTTCCGCATGATAATATATTTGCAGCAAAAGCCCCACATTTTGAATGAACTTCTATGCCACTTTACTTTATCATCTGGTCATTATGTTTATTGCCATTGAAAAAATATTTTTAAAATAAGATAAGATACCAGATCAGCCATGTCAAAAATAAATAAATAAAAAACTGACCACCTCTGGATTAAAAATTCCACTAGAGCAGTAGATGGCTGTTGAGTACATAGCATACCAATATGCTAGGGAAGAGGTCCTCAGCTCAATCCTGCTGGGAACAAATCTCTAATAGCAGGATTTCTTCTCACTCTACCATACTAGTCCATTGGCATGGATTTCCTCCAGGCACTATGGTTTCTCCAACAGCTAAACAAAGTTATAGTAGGGACTTTACATTTCCTACTGAAGACAGAAGTACCAAGTTTCATAAGGCACAGAAATTGCAGCATTTTTGTTTTTACATCAACTGTACACAAATTGGCAACAAGGCTCTCTCTCTCTGTCTGTCTGTTTTTTTTTTTACCCAGAAAACAAATAGCTTATCGTAAACTTTTAAATGGAAGGGACAATTCTTATCTTGGAAAAAAAAAAAAAATTATAAAATTAATTTCAAATCTCACTTGGAAAAAACTCCCTAAAAGTCTCTCTTGCCAGCTTCCTCTTTGTTTCTTTTTCATCTGCGGTCATGTGCAGCTGGATGTCTGTGGCTAACTTCCCGTTTGGCCAAATTTTCTCTCGTAGCAGTTGTAGGTAGTGCAAGCACTGGTCTATGGAGGAAAGTTTGGTCATTTCCTTGTGCAGCCAGCTAGAAAACAATTAATTTTATTTCTAATAAAAATGAAGCAAATTTCATATTCTGATCTCTGTCACCAGAGTAATTTTTGAAGCTAATATATATATTATATATTACAAAGATAAAAAATAACTTTAAAATTTTTTTAAAATCAGAATAAAAATGCATGGAATTTAATAAAACCAATCAAAGCAAAATGTTTCCAAGGTGATAAAAGGGGTAATACATTTAATGGATTTTTGAAAATGTTGTTTGGAGAGAGAGAGAGAGAGAGAAAAATTTTTGTGTATCTGAAACTTCAATTTACAACTCAGAGATAATTTTCTTTATTTTTTAGATAAATAATAAAGAAAATTTCACAAAACTATCCTGGTACATAGTTTCCTGTCATAAAACAAATGAATGTATGAAAATGTTTGTTAATAAATGTATCCATTTGTAGATGATCAACAGCATCCTCTGGTAATTTTATTTTCAGCCACAAGATGCCATCTTCTTCATTTCCAGTTACCACTGTTTGCTCAGCAGCTTTTGCCCTAATAAAAGTATAAGTGAACTGAGAAAAGACAGTGTGACTGGAGACGGTTCATTCTGGCCAATTTCTTTCCTTCATTCTGTGAGCAGGGTTTCCGTCTTTACCACCACCTTCCTGTATAAGGTTGAACTTCACACCAAAGTACAAGACTTGCAAGCTGTGAAAACACCTGACACAGTCTAATTAAGAGTAGTTCTCTTGTATTTTCTCCTGGTAATATCTCATCATAAGGAATTGAGAAAAGATATAAATTCAGAAAGAGGCTGATGTTTACATGGTTTCCATAATAACAAAATTTTTTACAAGCATGTGAAGGTAGAAGAAACTGAGATAAAAGCACATAATTAGAAAGAGAAAGTCACAGCATCAGAATTTTTTAAAAACTTATATTAAGCCTCTTTGCCAAAAAGTGGGTGCTGTGTCTATTTTTTAAAAACTTTCTGCTACCATGACCCAGAGCAATTTCCTAATGTGCAGTCAGGAATGTTTCCAATGTATCTCATTCTTATAAATTAAATAATTTGAAAACAACTGCAAATCCTTAAGTTTATAATGCTACATTTACTATAGAACAAGATGTGCTTTTCCCATTTAAACAGAGAATATCAGCTAAGCTTCTGACATGCAATTTTTTAGCAGATGCTTAATGTTTATTACCCAAATGTACTTAGCAACTTGCATGAAATAAAACAGTTTCTGTGATCTTATATTTGTCCAAGAGATTTTTTTCAAAATCATCTCAACTGTTCAGTGGAAATACAACCTTAGATACATACTAGGGATGATATTCAAATGAAACCCAGGTCCAGATACCATTAGTGCTGCTATTTCAGCCAGGTTTTGTTTGAATGACCATACTTAGTAACAAGTATAAACATCAATTGTTCATATTAAGATTAAATACCTGATCATTTAAAATTGGACATAAATTTGTCACACTGCCTTAGATAAACTCTTAAGTTAAGAATTAGACTATTGCAGTTTTTCTTCTTCGTCTAAACACTTAAGTTTTCAAATTTGAAATGCCATTAACAAAAGCATGGACCACTTATAAACAATACTGAACACTAACTACAGTGAAATAAATCATTAAGTATGCAGACAAATGTTGCAATCACAAATATTCAAAAGTTTTCACTTTTGTTGTTATGCTTTTTTTTTTCTTAATTGTAATAATAGGGTTTTTTCTTGTGATTTTCATGTTTTTAAAAATGTTATAAATTAAGAAATACAAAAAATCGTTAAAATATTTAAAATACCATATTTTCAGAAAGAAAAAATGTGAAAGTCATTATAAGGTTAATTTCTAAGAATATTTTAGTATTTAAAACTTTGGCTATTATTTATGATTTTTTTTTTAAAAGAACTTATAATTTAGGTTTAATGCTGAAAATATTTATCACATCATATCAAATGCACATAACTAATGGAACAGTCTGGTGAAAGCTGCCACCTATCAAAGTAGAAATAGTAGTGATGTCAGAACCTGTATGAACACAAATCATCTTGTACAACTAAGACAGCCTCAAAGTCATTTGTGGTCTTCTTGATAAGAGAGCTATAGCATCATCTATAGGTCTACAATGTTACAAGTATTTAAAAGTTTTTTTAAGTTACCAAGATTCTCTTGAAATTCATATAAGTTATTACAAAAACTCTTTAGTTATAGAGTGAATTTAGCCTGTTTATTAACAGAATTTGATATTTTTTAAACAGTTACTTTGTGTTTATAAAACCGTAATATAGTATTTTGATTATATGATGGGCACAAAATTCTAGAATAATGGAATTTGACATTAACATGTTGTAATGAAATTTATGAGCTATTTTGACCAAGAAATAAATTGCTTTCTCTAACTTAAGATTGCTTTAATTTTTTTTCAAATGAAATTAAATACAAGCCATCAGTCATTCGTTTGTCTACAATAAAACCTTCTGCCAGGCCTGTCACCAATATCATCAGTGGAGGTAGCGTGTATAGTTGACTGAAATATTCATCTGCCTAACACCATTGCAACTGACCTACTGCAAAGTGTCTCTGGTCATGTAACCTGTCTGCAGATTTCACTGTACAACTGATGTCAATTACACTGTACCTACATTTCATATCCATAAAAGAGCATGCATTTAGAAATTTATATTTCTGTAGACCTTTTGAGTTCTTTAGAATGGTGGTGTTGGAAGTTCTGTGATTTTTTTCCATGTGCATTCTGCATTTGATTTTAGATCCAAGAATCAACACTGGGTGAAGTTTTGATTTAAAATTCATTTCCCAAACTTCACTATACTTAGACTTTTGTACAGTGTATATAATTATTATTATTATATATAAATCAATCTGAGGTGAAACATCAAAATATGACTATCAACTTTAGCAGCATTTAATAGATAAGACAACAAGATAATGTTGCTGAAACATTATTATTTAAACAAATTTTAGAACATTTTCCCAATCCTCTCTTTTCAAGAAAAAAATAATAATAAACATCCTCTGCAGAATCCTACTTGTCAAATGTTTTCCCAAACATTGCTTTGATGATCTTCAAGGTAGCCTCTTGAGAGATCCAACAATCGCATCCTTGTAAAGCCTGAACGACAAGATCAAGAACTGAAGCAGACAAACCAAGGTCTGGCTGGAAACTGATAGGACCTAGAATGTAAAATTAAATAAATTACTAGGAATATAAACTTGAGAAAAGTTTGATGAGCTCAGTGGAACAATCTTTAAAAAGCTTCAAAGGCATATTTTTATTTGCTCATATGCTTAACCGTAACATTAGAAAAATAAAACCTACGTGTTTTTGGACATTTAAACTTATCCGGTGAGTCACAGCCATCACCCTGGGAACGAGGAATATATCTCATCATGGCATCCTGCCAATCTACAATTGATATTTCGGATTTATCTGGCAATTTTTCTGCAAGCAAGTCTGGTGATGTGTTTACAGAGTTTAGAAATTCCCGCAGTCCACTGGTCGTTGTCACTGTGCAATGCTAGGATAGAAAAATAAAATACCTTGTTTTATTTAGAACAGAATGGAATAATAACAGTAATAATAAATAGTAAGATTTCCCTCACGAAAGATGAGGATTAAAGATGTTTTACAAAAAAGCCCCCTAAGATTTCAGTACTTTTAAAACTGTTTGGTTTTTATTGATGTTAAACCTTCTCAGATTATTTCCAAACTTTTCAAGAACACTAACCAAAAAATATATGAAGAGATTAAACACACTACAGGCATACAAAAATTCTGTATGTCAAATGCAGTGCTACTATTCAGTAACCTTTAAAGCAACTGTTGCTGCTGACAAGTCCAACGCTGCCTGTTGAAAACCAGTTTTCTAATCTCCAATTGGGCTGAATTACTCAGATTGTAGATCCACTAACCATGTCCTTGTGGAAAGATCTAGAGGCAGTGGCTAGGTAATCCAATAAAAATACACCCCAGACTAAGTAGTTAATCCCTTGACAATGGCAATGAACTGGCAAATGTGACAGGTAGGCCTTCTCAGCTGGCCCCTATTCAATTCTAATACACTCTGCTCTCTATTAACCTGATATCCTCAGTAAACACCACACAACAATGACTTCTCACTCCCCTTTCCAATGTTGATGGTGCCAGCATCTGCACAGGGCAGATCTCTGGTACCTTCAAGTGTGAACTTGGCTTAGATACCAGAATGCAGTAAATACAGCAGCCAAAAATACTACTACTTTGAGTTCAGTTCAACAGTCAGGTGTATTTTCTTTTTAAATAGGTGAATGGGATAGAAATAAAAGGATGTTTTTATTGGCTGTTTGTTAAAGTGAGCATTTTATTTCAGTATAATTGGTTTTGCATCATTTAATCTTTGCATAAGGTTACTGCCCTTGTTTAGTTGATGTACAAATTGTACACAGGATTGACATGATGATATATACATATATATATGTATAAATTCCACCATCTCTAAACAAACAGGATGAGAGAGTAAATTGTGAAGTGGATTGCTGGGGCAACAGGAGCTACTGTCTTGTTTACCTCTGAAGCATTCTGTTTTCCCCAAGTATTACAGTTTCATACCCCAGATGTTATACAACACAGGAACTCAATATTAAGTGGATCATACCATATTAGATGGAGTGCACATAATAATTTACACGGCTAATGTCTGAAAATACAGGAGACCAATGAATAAATCTGCAGATGTAAAGGGAAACATTGGTGATAAGGTTGCTGCATTAGTAATAATTAGGCCTACATTATTTTTTGGCCTATGAAAGAAATAGTCTACAACTACAAGAGAAAGACAGTGAGCCAAACGATCCAAGAGTTTTTGACCAGCAATTAGCACTAATAGAAAAAATTTCCGTAAAATATTAAAAAGACATTTGACACATTTGTTATCCCAACCCAAAGTTCACCTCAGAGGGGCATTTATCTGAAAATGTTATACAGCCAGGAACTGCTGTCCAAGGAAAATGGAATCCATGCTGAACAAAGAAAATGGGGAATAATTTGCAGAGTAGGTCATGAAGATGCAAATTATCTACCTTTGTTGCCTCACCTAATGAGTTGTGATCCCAAACATTTGATAATTGCTGATTAAAATAGTGCTAAATCAATTCAACTGAAAAGAATGGCTGAAAGATTTAGTTAGCCTGCCATGTGCAACAGCCTTCAATCATATATAGATTGATAATTTCTTTGAACTCGGAAAGAAAATACTGTACAACAAGAAAATCACAGCTGAAAAACTACACAATGAGAATCTAATAGGTGTTACATCAGTTCACAAAGCTTGGAAAATCATTGCTAAAATAGTTGCTAAGCAAGTTATCAAAATTACAAACTCTAAGGAAGAACTATTACAGCAGTTTGCACCATGAGATCTGCTGGCCTGTTTGTGCCCTCCCAAGCTCCAGTATTACCTATGAAGAAATAGACAGCAACTCTCATGCAAGGTACACTAGCTGGATCTGTTGTATTTGTGAATTAACATATTTTTGTCACATGGATAGAAAATCTCAATCCTGTGAAAGCTACACCAAAGAAAAAATGATTCTTATACTAGAGAAAAACATCATAGCTACATATCTCTAGCAGCAATAGAGGTTGCTAGGGAACATACTGCACACAGACATAGTGTAGATAATAGATGAGATCAAATTCTAGAAAGTGCATCACAGATATGGTCTTACAATCCACATATCTCTGGCTGAAGTCGCAAAGGGGTGAACCAGAAGCCAAGCAGCGCAGGCCATGTAGACAAACCAAGAAAATGGCTAACGAGCTCCAAAGTCAGTACTGACTCAGAAGACATCAGGTAAATGTGCATCAATACATCTCCACTCTTTAAAGTACAAAACAAGAGCACAAGGAAACAATGAGCCTAGAAAGCAAAAACAATTGCAAGTTCCCCTTTAGAGAGAGAAAACAGTTCAAAAAAAGAATGTAAAGTCGTCAAAATCAACATAATACTTTGCATGCAGTTTCAAAATGATAGTATGATAGCATCTGTATCAAGATTCAGAAAAAATGAATACAGATGTATTTATTGTCACGAACTTTATAAAACCTCACTAAGATTCAAATGAATGTGCTACTTGCAAGAAGTGTTGTCAAGAATCTTGCCCTGAGAGAAAACAGTTGGATTGTAACCAGTGTTTGCCCTTAAACCAGAGCACTGGCATTCAGACTGTTTCCTATCTGGCTGTTAAATGTCAGACTGCACAAGTTCACTTAGATTTATTTCATGACTGCTTCAAACATTTGTAAATCAGACTTTTCATACTTTTCAGATAAATAAGGTTGCTTTCAAAAGGACTATTATTAAAATTGTTGCTTGCATATCTTTTAATTGAATAAAAAGCTTGCACTTTAACTGAATTTTAAAACTATCTAATGCACTTCAGAGTGCTTATGCGCAATGAGTTGATCTATTTCCAATAAGTTTATGATGATACAATGATACAAGGATAAGTCTTGAGCCCTTCCCAAGCCGCCTTGGTTATTGGTTCAAAGCAACTTTTCCCTTTACACTACATTATATAGTGGAAGTGTTGCATGTGGGGCAAAATGAAACAAGTGTGGACAATTCTGATGCTTGTTAATATTGGGTATAAGGAAATACCCTGCCCCATTTTTCCTTGCAAAAGTAATATTTTTGTGAACTTTAAAATCCTCCACAGACATCACATGCCACTAATAGGACAAACTACGTGCATGGTATATTCAAGTAAAATTGGCAGTGTATCGTTCTAAAACTGTCTGCTAAAGGAATGTTTCAAAATAAGTTCTGTTTGAACTCTCTTTCCCCTAATAATCTGCCTGTTTAGTTTCTTTTATATCTATTTTTTTCATACACAATTCTTTTTCTTAGTTTAGGAAGTCACTGAATCACCTCCTCACTGACTGCTTTTAAATCAATGAGCAATTGGTCTGCATCCTCAATGATCTTATCTTCTTGTCCCCCTATACTTCCCTGCTTCACTGTGTGGACTCCATCTTTCTTGTTGGACAAGCCTGGAAGTACATCCTGTGGAAGACTAGGAAGAGCCATCACAAGCTTGTCAAACACTCCAGAGACTGTTCGCACAAATGCCTGCATTAGAAGAGAAAAAAAAACTCTGCATATAGTGATAGAAAAAAGATCAACAAATCAGCCTGAAGGTGTGTCTATTTGCTATAAACTCTGATACTGATCTGTAGTTGTAGGGAACATAGAAACCGAGTTGTATAAAGTTTTGTTAGGAAAGAAGAGACTCATAATGATCAGGCTGAAATACTTTGCCCTTCTACATTCATAAAAAAAAAAAAAATACAAAAAGGAGTATTTTTAAATTCTGCTACAAGTGAATTATCATAAGATCTGATGTAAAGGGCTCAGCAAATAGCATTACACATTCAGGGTAAATCTGCATTTCTAAGTTCCCTTCAAGTTTAGACAGAATCTCATGGAATTCCACATCTAATAACAAACCTTATCTATTCGGGGCATGTTTATCTCTGGAGCTTTCCGTACAAAGGCAATATGACCATCTCCGTCATGGGCAAGAAACTCCTTCAATTCTGGTCCATTACATATATCATCTACCTCAATCAAACTCTGTTAAAATAAGCAAAACAAAATAATAAATAAAAATAAAAATCTAATTTGTGTTTATCACACACACAACTAACTTCTTCACCCCAAATTATATCAAATTCTAAACAATTAAAAGTTAAAAATGGGGGAAGTACCACTTTTGTATATTTTTTCTTTTCTTTTTTTTTTGTGTTAACATAAAAGAAACAAAATTTTAAACTATTCTCCAGCGAGGAATGTCACTTATTCTTTTGGCTAGCTGAAGGATTAAGGATTTCCAGAAGAACTGTCAGTTAATTTATCTCTTGAATTTAATGCATGGAAAAAAATTATCTTCTGAAGTTTGAAAGTTGCTACCATCATAGCTATAGAAAAGATTATCTTAAAAAAATTAAACAATATATCTCGAAAAACTACACTTTAACCTATATCCAATCAGTAAAAAGCCAAAATGATGTGCGCATGCACACACATGCACACCCCAAATTTCCATAAATGCAGCGTGTCCAAAAAAAAATGTATACACATTGTCATATGCTACTATACAAAGTCATTGTGTGTCTCAACATTAAGACATTTCATTGCAAAGCTCACTCTAGTTCGGTCATGTTGTTTTGACAACCTTGGATGTTTCATAAGGTGATGAGCATTGCAACCAAGTTATCCAGACTCCATTGCTCTGGTAGACAGATATCACGCTGTTGGGTTTCCAGATGTTACTCATCTCAAACAGATTGTAGCTCATTTCATGAATAACTGCCCTGGAAGTCATTTTATGGAGAGAGCCAGCAACAAGATGACTGATGACTGAGTCGTACATGCCAGGATGCTTCACTGTGACTCTGCAGGAGAGTCCAGTATTTTCATTCTAGTTATCTGCCATCTCTTGGCTTCTGTGCAGCATTTCCATGCCACACATGAACTCAGCACATGTGTAGATTATGATATCACAATTTTCCCAAAGCCAACCCCAGATGCATCCATGATCAAAATGTGCCAAATACACAAGATCTGGACAAAAGTACAAAGCAACACAACTAAGTGAATTAATACTTTATAAACTAGTAATCTACATTCTTTTAAAGTAGAGGTTTAGGTAAGGTATTTTCCCCATCACCTTAATAGTAAAGGATCTAATAAAACTACATTTTGATGATCTTTCTCTCTCATCATTACCCAAGTTTAGTCCTGAGAGAACTGTTTTAAATGGTTGAAACCCTCTACTTTCTGTAAATAAGCCATCACCAATAACTTTACATTCTTATCTTGACCTGCTGTACTTGTGCATTTGTTGACAATGGAAAAACATTCACTTGCCATCAGCACTAAAATTACTATTGTTTCAGTTGTAGAAATGGACTATTGGCTGCCATTTTAATAATGGTGTTGTCCTGAAGTGATAAAATGGCAAGTTGTGGCAGATTACAGCAGTTATACACAGATGCTGCTGCTGCTGCTAATGATGACGACAGCTGATTTACCCACATAAGCACAAATCGAGCAAGTCACTAAAATGTACTATAAGAGATTCACTAGAAAAACATAGGCTGCCTGGCCACTTACCTTCAGATATCGGTCCAAGAACCTCTTGCGCTGGGAAACGTTGTCTTGGTCTAGATTTCCAAAAGGGAAACTCAGCCACCGTTTTGGTCCTTTCACTCCTTAAACAATAATAGAAAAACTGGTTGTGTAGAGTGCTAGAAGGGTTAATGACAAAACGTATCACATTTTCACTTTGGAAATTAAGTGTTAGTACATCAAAGTCATGTCTCTTACTAAGCCACGGAAATAGAAATGTGGATTTTTTTCTGATTAACATTAGTCTAAGAAACTTCAGCTAGTTGTGTTAAAAAAAAAAGTTAAATATATTAATCGAGAAAAAGAAAAAAAAACTGGCACTAAGCAAACTTTGAATATTGGAGACATGTGCAAAATTTCACCTTCCACCAAATAAAACAATATAGTAGTTTAAAATGCTCATCTTCGGCAAAACAAATACTTCAGGTTAATTAGTCAGCTTTTACTTAAAAGAATTTTCTTTCCCTTTTTACAATTTTCTTTTGCTGTTTACCTGCTTCTGCCTTTCCTTTTGTTTTTGTTGTTTGTTTTTTTTTTCTTCCATCTTTGGTCTACTATTTATTTCTTGTAAATACCTCATCCATGAACCTGTCGCCCTCATGCGGTAAACCATGAAATCATACAGACCAACTGCGTACACAGTATACATTATCCCAATACTGTACCTTTCAGACTTCTCTTGTAAACATTGTTTTCTTCCAATCTAGACTGAAGGTTGAGGAATTCACGAAATCTTCTTTTCACCTGACCAGATTTCACTGAAAATTCTCCAGAACTAGACAGATAGAGAGCATCATACTGGAAAAATAGAAATAAAATAGATATTTAGATATATATATATATCAGATAAAACGATATTAATGAAACTGTTTTAAAAAATAACTTGTTTAAAAGAATTAAATAATACCAAACTTTAGAACTGATCAGGTCAGAAAAGGAATATAATAAATAAATCAGGTGAGTGAATCTCAATCTGAGATTATCAAATAATAAGGCAAAGACTTTAAAAGATTAAAAAAACAACAAAAATAGTGATGAGAAATAGTGAAGTACAGTGTGTGGACAATAAAATGCTGTACAAAAGTTAATGGTGTTTTGACAGAGCATGTGGTCTTGTGGTGTAAATTGTTTTCTGATCTGTGAACCTTTATCTGACATTAGATGACTTTAGTATTCAACCTGATGACTCAGCCAGGACACAGTTCAGTGTGTACCAAAAAAAGCAGCAGACACCATGGTTTACACAAGATAGCAATAACCATCAAAACAAAGTGATGCCTATATTTAGTAAAAGGAAAACTTGATTGAAACAAAATTCAATTAAAAAAACAACACATAGTGAGGTCTAAAATTATTAATCCACCTGCTCATGAAATAAAACAAAATTTACCTGCCTGAGTCATTTTATTACAATCCAATATGATCTACATATATTTAAAAAATGGCATTTAAAAGGCACTCCAATCAGTCTATTAATATTTTGAAAGTTTTCCTTACACTTTCAAAACTGCCTAGAATTCTTCTTAACAGAGTTCATCAAATCTGTTATAATCCTTACATATTTTGTTGTATGCTTTAGATCAATGACATCTTGGAATGTGAAACCAGAGCCTACTACATGAATTCTACTCAGTGTAGTATGCTGCTGCTGCCTGACTGCATCTGTAGCCACTGAAACAACCCTAAGCTATTAAACATTTTCCATCATGCTTGAGTCAAAGTGAAATACATATTGGGCTTAGTTTCTTATTTGAATATCTGATATATTGCCTTTTAGAACTGCCAAACAATTTAAGTTTTATTTAATCTAAAATAAAAAAATTAAAAAAAAAAAAAAAAACATTTTCCCAATCTTAAACAGTATAATATATTCTTTGTAGGTTTTAGTCAAAATGAAGCATTCTGAAATGTTCTGCTCTCACAGAAGATATTCCTTTTCAAGTACACAAGTTTTTAAACTTAATTCAGTAACTTTCTTCTTGATGGGTGTTTTAACTTATTGCAGAATTCCTTCCAGAATAGATATGCTGAAAAATGCTAATAGCAGATTCACTTTATTCCATGGTGATAAAATAAGGATGTAATGGCTCTCCTGTGCTACAGTTTTCCACAGCCTCAAGCGTGCAAGTTTCTCTATAAAGTATATTGCACTACCAACTCTGTACGGTCAGTATGCTGTAATAAAATCCATGGACTAATTTGGCTAAGGAATAAACTGTTCTCTATAACTTTTGATTGCTTGCATTTCTTTAGAAGTGGAATTAAATATATGCCAAACTGTGCTATCCCTAAATTTGTATATACAATATATTGGTTTGTTAAAGATATATTTAGCTACACCTTGAGATACTATCTTGTTCATGACAGATGCAAAACATTGGTACAAATTATGTGAAATGCTTGACAAATTTTCTAAAGTAATTTACGGAGGAATTGCAAAGTTTTATATTTAACAATCATACATATTCAGCACAATAAAAATGACAATAAAGTCTTTAAAGTTAAGTAATTTCACAATAGCTTGCAAAAAAATTAGGACAAATTTCCAAAGTGAATCAATCAAACTTAGCTGATAATACTATTAGCCTTTTTATTTGTACTCAGTCAGGTCCACTACTAGAAGAGAACAGTACAAAAAATGTAAAATTGTATTTGTGATATAAAAAAAAAAGATAATAGAAAAATAAATCAAGGGTTTTGTTGCCACCAGAACAATTTGACTCGGTCTTTTGTTTTTGTCTTCTCAAATTTCTCCGTCTAATGAAACTTCAATCTAGTTACTGTCAAAGCAAAACTACATTAAATGGAGCAGTCAATCATAAGAGGTAATGCTTTAATATATTAAAAGGGTTGTGTATAGATTTTAAAAAAACACCCTTTTAGGCATTTTTGTCAGTTTTATATTTATTCACTTTTTTAACTCTTCATAAAATCAAGAACTAACAGCTGAAATAATTGCCTTTGTACTTCTTACCTGAATGCCATAGAGTGTGTACAACAAAGAGCTTCGACTTTCTCTGGTGGCCTCTGTTGACACCACGCACACATCCTGGAAAATTCGAGGATGGATTGCGAGTTTCTCGACATGGTTAAAATCATCATTACTGCCCTCTGTAAAACCAACTCCTGCGAGGTCCTCGGTTTTATACAATATCCTCCCCACGTCCTTCCTACCCGACTGCGAATCTCTGTTGCAAAAATTCTGGCTGAGATCACCCCCCGTGATCTTCAGCCCTAAACTATTCAGTCCTTCCTTTGTGAGGTCTTGCACATACTTTAGAGAGTAACCTGTTCCATGGTTGTCTTTCTCACTTCGTGTAAAAACAAAGGAACTTGACAAAACGGGCGATCCCTTCAGGTCGAGACCTTCCTCCGACGAACTACAATCTGGCATCTTGAAATCTTTCGGAACAGAGGCCCGCTTCGTGGGGATTCGTTCCCGATAAATTGGATGACCCCCAATTACCTCGCAGCCCGGCCGGCCGGGAATTCTAACGTCCAGCAGAATCTTTGGTGGGGGGTCGAGTTCGTAAAGTGGACTGTGGTCATCGGCGTCGACGACGGGAGAGGAGGAGCCGGTGGTGGCCTCCTCCTCGCCTTTCTTGTCGGACAGCAAGGTTATTATGCACTCGTGCAGGAACTCCGGGCTGGAGAGCATCTCCAGGAGGGGCGAGGCCACCTCCGAAGTGAAGATCTCGACCAGGATTTTCTTAACCGACCTGCTCTTCGACAGCTCCGCGGGGAAGCTGTCCAAGCAGGCCATGACCAGCTCCACCAGCTCCCGCACGTACCTCGCGGAGGCGCTGTCGCTTTTCGTCGCCACGTGGAGGGAGAACTTCAGCTCGAAAGCGGCCTGGACGGACGAAATGCTCGCCGCGCGTCCCGGCCGGCGGGGGCGGGGGCGGGGGTACCTCTGGAGCTTCAAGGCCGCCGAAGCGCTCTGAAACTTGGTCAGGTGCTCGCGGTACATCACTGTCAAGTCCCTGGCGACGGCGCGGTGGTCCAGCGCCTGCAGCCTGCTGCACGTCTCGCGCAGGAGCGCGTGCAGCCTCTCGTGCAGCTCTTCGACGATGTCTGGATCGCAGGCGACCACCTTGTACCAGGTCTGCACGAAGTCGCGCATGATGAGGTTGACGAATTTTTCGACTTCGCACTCGATCTCCCGACTGTAAGCCGTGGGGGTGGGGCAGTCCGGGCCGGGGGGCTGGAGAGGGCCGTCCTTGCGCCGCCGGGTCAGGCCACCGACGGCCCTCCGCATCCATCGCCGGGGCTCGAGGCAGAGCGCTGCGTCGAAGAGCCGCTTCGCCACGAGCACCGCGTCCGCCGCCCTCGTCATGTCGCCGAAGAAATGATGGTCCCTCAAGACCAAGAAGCAGAAGCCGACCACCGGTATCAGGCCGGCGGCGTAGAAGAACAGCAGGGCCCACTTCTCCCACCTCACAGCCAGCAACAGGAAAAAGCTCGTCCACACCGGGGACATGGCGTGAGCCATCGACAGATACCTAATGTGTGCCCAAATCCACCGTGCAAGGCTCCGTACCCAGCTCAGCATCTTCACCGCTCTGTCGGAAGGGTCCCCGTTTCCATTCGCAGAAACTTCCCCGGCAAGGAATGAATTGCGAGACCCATTTTTCTGAAAATAATATTTTTTTTCTCAGTTTACCTCGCCGGATGCGTCCATTGTTGTTGTGGTCCGCAGCGAATGTCATGTGAACAGAATTTATTAGTCGTCACGTGACGGCGGCGGACGGACCGGTTCAGCGTGGAAATGAATGGAATAAAGCTAATAATAACCCTGATGATGATGATGATGAACGAGGAAAAAATCCTAGTTACTATAGAAATCCGTAGCTGTCGGGTAATTTAGAGGGGGGGATTTGTTTATTTTCTTCTTAAGTGAGAGCAGCTTTTTTTTTTTATTTTTTAAATGAATTAATTTAATCTTTACCTTTTTGGTGCGGCGGAGTCGCTACTACTCAAGTTCAGGTGTGTTGTTCGAAATACTTTGGATGGAACCTTTCCTGCTCCTACTCGGAGCAGTGTAGAAACAAGAAAAGACAGGCAGACCCCTTCAGTGGGCTTTAATCAGCATGAAGGTGGCAAGTGACATCTGCAATAAGAAAAGAATAAGCTGGGCGGAAAGCGATCAAAAGAGAGGAGGTGAAGTGATATAAGGGGAGGACTAAAGTTATCAGGGGAGAGAGCGGGGCGCGACAGTCGCACTGATACTGTCACAATCGCGACACTCAGGGACAGTTTGACAAAACTTATTTCACACTGGTCCATATACTTCCCGGATAAGCCTTCTGTGGAGACAGTTTCTTGATATTCTATTCCATCCTCTCTTAATCATTCGTGGATGTCCGATGATGATACTGCTTTCGTGTTCCATGTTCTGTGTTTCTTTTGAGGTCCGCTATTTCGTGGTCCCTCTCTCTCTCTCTCTCTCTCTCTCTCTCCAGGGGCGTAGCTAGCGTGTGCCGCCCGGGGCGGTCGTAGAATTTGCCGCCCTCTAAATAACGTAGAATTTCAAAACCTCCAAAAAAATTCATTTTTTATTTATTTATTTATTGAAAAAAAAAGTACTATTAGAAAATAAAAAATTATCAAATATATAATGAGAAAATATTGATATTCAATTCAAAATTAATTAGAAGTGACTCACTTCAAGTGAGCAAATTTCTTTTACAGCAAATTTTAGAAAAACTTTCTTCCTTTCAAAAAACTACCATTAAAAATTGAACGAAAAATTCAGGAAAAAAATAATATCTGGAAAAATAGAACGAAAAAATACATTATATATGTAACATACTGTCCTGAACTAAATTTGACAAACGCGCACTCGGACCAAAAAATGCCGCCCGGGGCGGACCGCCCCTGCCGCCCCCCATTAGCTACGCCCCTGTCTCTCTCTCAGCATTATTAAGATCATATGTAATGGATATTTCTATGATGTTTTTTTTTTGTGTGTGTGTGTGTGATTGCCCTCTTTTCCTACGATATTTAGTTTATTGTATTTGACGGAGTTATCCGCCTTGGAGCCTGCGTTCCAGAAGAACAATGCATTACCACTTTTGGTAACTTGTTGTGGCTGATGTTGACTTCTCACACGCAGGCGATCGCTCGCCCTTTAGTCTGCTTGATTTCAAACTGGGCTTTATTGACGCACAAAGGGTCTTAGCAATTGTTCTCCATGGCATCCACGTAGTTGTTTCTCTTCAAGACACTTCTGTCCGTCTGATGTTGTCTTGTCATTGATTGTCTGTTAGAGAGAGCGCCTTACTACGTTTGGACAAAGTGGGTTGCTATCGCTATTGTTGTTGAACTAAAGCTGGCCAAAAAAGCTTAAAATAGAAAAACTAGTAACGAAAACAACAACAAAAAAAGAAGAAGCTTTATTTCACAGGCACTTTGGCAAAAGGTACGACTTCGTGGTCAGAAGTTTTACCTCGATTACAAAATATTAAATTTTTTTTTTTTGTTTGTTTGTCTGTTTCAGTGCGAAATGTTCGTTTTCTCGACAGACATCACAATAAAAATGAAAGTAGGAGTCCTTATTCGCGGTCCGAACTCCCTGGTCTCGGAATGAACTTCTATCCGCTACCACCTGGCCACGACACATCACTTCGGTAACGCCCTCGTTACTTCACATCCTTAACAAAGCCCCGGATACAGCTTTCAAAGAAAGTTAGGGAAAAAAAATGTTTTTATTTTATTTTTTTTAATTATAATTTTTTATTTAATTCAAACTTGTTCTCAGCAGCTCTCGGGCTAAACACCCGCAAAATGGCGTTTGATTTCGTCACCTGTCTAACGTAGCCCCCTTCTGCAGAAGGGTTAACGATGTCTGAATAAGGTCTACGGAGAAAGGCAACCTGGCGTATGCGTATTTCGAGCATTGAAAATTTAAACTAATTACAGACTCAGTCGTTTTGTTTTCGTTGTCGAACGTATGTTATGCAACACAAGTGGAGTCGGTAATGCCTGTTAATACCGGGATTCGCTGTGGGTGTTGTTGTCAAAACGCCCCTAGCCTCTTCACCCAAATGATGTCGCCCACATTCCCCAACGCAGACTGAAAACCACTTGCCCTGGATAATTGGCCACAGGCCTAATCTGTCGCCTCGTGTCGTTCGGCCAGCAGCCATCGTTTTCACCGAAACCTCTGGTTCAGAACATCGGTCGCCGCCCGAAGTTAGAACGGATGCTGTACCGAAGTTTTCGTTAGTTTGCGGGGTTCTCTGTTGAAAACAGAACTTGTCGTCTCTAGTCCGAAGACACTTGTAAGGTGGGTAAGCTTTGCTGTTTATCGAACGCCATATGAGAATAGGGAGATAAGTCGGCTCGGTTCAACTTTTACGAAAAAATACCAGATGAAGAGATGAAAGGTAAAGTTTACCGAAGCAACTGACTTAGTGAGATTTCATTATCAACAGGTCGATGATGAAGCTTTATTTCGCAATTGATCAAACACGAGCTAATAATAATAATAATGTGTTTGAAAATTAAAATAAGAAATGCGAGAAAAAGAACATTCGATCTGTCAAACCAAATAGCACTACTAGGTTTCAATGTTAGGAGAGATTCCATCCCTCCACCCCAGGGGCTGTTTGTTATCGGAATCGTTTGTTACTACACCAGTAATTCCTAATTAAACGTTTACATGAGGCTATATATGACGTCATATGCTTTTACCTGCGATCGAAGGTCAGAGCATACGATATCGATTATAACCTCATCTATACGTTTAATTAGGAATTACTGGTACTATAACTACTGACCCCTGTAACAACTAGCCCCCGGAGCTCTCCCTTACAGTTGTTGTTCTGTCATAAATTATTTATGTAAAATGTATATAAGTTATTAATTCATGCAAAAATATTCATACAGATTTTACACTTTTATGGGAAGCATTTAAGTTATTCAACTGCTACTATAAATACGCATTTACTTTATATATGTAAAATTATATCAGGAAATTAATAAAAATAATTTGAAATAGATATAATTTGTTATCAACCAAAGTACCTCATGTTAATCAATTATTTTCTTTTCTCTTCATTTTTTAATCTGAAGTTGCGTTATCCGATTCTATTGAATAAGTGCCGTCTTCCATCCTTTCAATTATGATGAACTATACATATCTCTTCAGAACTCGTAAACCAGTCATATTTTCTTCTTCTGTACTCAAAGGTCTGTAGATATGAATGTACTGTTGTAGCGGGTAAATAAAGCCTCCCTAACCGAACAAAACCATGTATCTTCTGGTTACAGTCTGAATAAATTCTTATATGTTTCCTTATTATACGTGTTTTCTTAAGTTCGAATCCCGGTCTGGATCGGTTGTTTGGCGCTTCGCCTTACCGTGCTTTCTCCCAGCAATCTCTCCCTGTTTGTTTACTCCCACATTTAAATAAAATTAAGGTGTTCAGTGGGGGGATTTCTGCGGTAGGCTTATCTCTAGCCATTAACCTCCACGCCCTGGTTTTCTCTCTCTCTCTCTCGCTGTGTTCAGGAAACTGACACCAGGGGTCCTTACTTATGTGCCGACATCAGCACGCAGTTTCGAAGAAGAGAAGCACCATTTATATACATGTGTGTGTGTGTGATTTAGCTGCACCTTTCAGGGAAATAGGGTTCAAACGTTATTTGAGATAATGGGCTAAAACATCCAGTGCAACAATTCTTACGTTTCATTTTTTTCGCTATTTCTTACAAACTTGTATAAAATGGCTGCTAACAGTGAACGGGTCTGTTGGAGTCTGGGTACAACATTACGCTTTATGCTTTTTCAAAAACAATCGATTAAATGATTAGATTCATTAATCTCAGATGGGGACTCCCTCTCTTTCTGTCTCAAGTTGTCAAATATCTGACAGCTGTTTTGATCCCAGCCTTTTATGATATCTTATTTTGCGGTTTTCTTTCTGATTATATGTAAGTGAACACAGAATCCTAACGATAAACATGGATTCTCTGCCTCCTTTTACTTCAGTAAGGTGTTTGTTGAATGCTGGCTTCCCGCCGCTAGTGATCAGTGTTCTCTCAGGTACAGATGAAGAATACAGCCAAATAAAGGGACATTAGCATTAGAAAAATAGTTCGCTATAAAGGTTGGGGAAGAGAAAGATGAAGAGAGAGAGAGAGAGAATCTTTCATTTTTTGCTGAACAAATGCAGAATTCGGGGGCACATCAATGTGTTGATGCGATCCGAGAGATCAAGTCCAATAAATACAGGTAAAGAACTAGAATTCTCAGATTGTAGATAGGTAGTTTTTTTTTTAAATATTTGCGTTTACGACAATTACTTTTTCAAAAGATATTTCAGTGTCAGTTTACTTATCTTTTACAATCTTATTTATTTTATTTTTTTTAATATCTAATTACTGAAATAATATAGTTAAAACAGCAATCCATCTGACTATTTCCCTATTTCCCGGTATTAAAGCCTGGGGCAGTGGGGTCCGGATTTATAAAATACCTTAAATTGACTTAATACACAGACAACAAAAAGATTTTGATAGAACAAAGACTAGAACCACTTTCGCTATTCGTCGAACGCTGAATTATACTAACTTGTCAAAACACTGTTTGCTAAGGCCAACAGTCTCCCCACCCTCCCTCGTCCAGGCCCGTCTATCTCCTATTATACAAGCTTATTGTAGCACTAGAAGAATTTAATCGGGTCTCCAGGATGTTCGTATTACATACAGCAGATAATTGCAAATAACTGACTATTAAATGTTATTAGCATTCCTGAGAGCACCGAATGTTTGGCTTTCCACCACCATTCAAACTATTTCTGTCTTTAATACTGTGACTGTTTTATGTGTGTATATATAATTTGAATAAAGTAATAATTGCAGTACTAGTTTTTAATTCTAATGTGAAAGATTCCAATAAAAACAAAAGCAAAAGCATTAAGCACAGATGAGTTTCTGCGAGTTCAATTCTTTTATAAGGATAGAGAAAAATTAAACAAAAATTTAAAACGATAAGTTTCTAAACTGTTGCTTCTTGGCGAAGAATCCGAAATGCGACGAAGTTCTTACCTATGGCGTTCCCAAATATTTCCTTATTTCTGGTCTAAAATAAAGTACTACCGCTGTGTGTTGAGGACTCTCAGGATTATGGTTCTTTTCGGTTTCGGTTTTGAGTTCAGAACATTCCCACCAGCAAAATTAATGAGATTTTATTGTTACATCCAGAGCCACGTTACGGCCTACAGAGGCCCGGGCAAAGTTCTTAGTAGGTGCATGTTGGCTACGTGTCCATCGGAAGAGGGCGTCGGCAAATGCAATTTGCAAAGTTGCACAACTTAGGGAATCTTCTTTCTGGTGACCTGTCTGATCTCGGTAATGGTAAATACATCTCTGAATCGAGGAAGGTTTTCCAAACCCATGAATGGAGATTGCAGTTTGAAGTCATCCAGATCATTAACAAAATATTTGATTTTAAATCGGATTTCGATACTTCACCAAGAGCTTTTCAATTGATATCGAAATGGGTATCATTTTATCGGTTATACGAGATTCTAGTGAACTGATAGCCACTCGATAATAATCTTCCGGGTTGAAAATTCGCGCACATCTGTCCCTGAAAACGGCCAGGGGCATTTGAATGTCAGAGTAGCTTTTCAGAATTCAAAACTGTGTTATCCAAAATAAAGCCAAACTAATCTCTCAGACGAACAAGTTCCTTAACTGCGTGTTTCACAATTTTCATACCTCCCCCAGACGACAATTTTTCAAAACTGGATAAGTTTACTCGTACTATCTAATTTCGAAATTTCTTAAAACTTCTTTCAAAGATATGAAAAGATTGAATTGCTGCAACTTTTCTTGAAAGCTCGCGGCTCTGGACTTGAGGACAGTGTCACCTGACTGCTCTTGTATAGTTTACAGTACGTCAGGTAGGATCTCAAGCCGCGTTGACACAATAGCGATGAGCCCTACAATTTTGATATTATCTAAAACGCAATAGGAAATCTTTGATCGCAGTGAAGCTATACTATCAACCACATTAATTTAATGCATATAGTCCAAATATTAACTCTCGTGCTACTAGATCACTGGACAAAGTTACTATCATCAGCAAAAATAACATAATTCTGAGCTATTCTAACATCTGAAGGAAACTGACAGAAGTTTATAATTCATCAGTTCACTTATCTCTGGTGAAAGTCAAATGTTTTTTTGCTCCATCCAACTTTTGAGATCAGGACCATCTTCGAAACTCGATCTGAGTAATTAGAGTGAACTCCCAGAGGTTTTCACGTGGTCACCTATTGCAGACTAGTGAACACTTGAAATAAATCACTCTTCCTCCTGAATGTTCACTGTGAATTCGTGCCAAAATATTTTCGTTCTTTATCAACGATTTTAATCTAAACTGAATAACGATGAGCTCTACATTTTTCATGTTGTCAACATTTTTCTATTTCTTCTTGTCAACTGTTGACACGAATTTTTTAGAAATGCTTCTGATTTACCGTCAGCTTGCACTGAATATCTTATTTATTACTTTCTAACTCTGAACCAATTTATACTCCTTTTGAAATTAATACCGGGATAAATAAATCATTATTATATAATCAATTAAGAATATAAAATTAAATATTTCGAAGAGTTTGGGATATCAATGGTTATTTTTAGTGAAACCCAAATCATTTAGAGTCGAAACGAAGAAAAGCAATTAGTATTCCAGACCTTAAAGATAAAACATTTTTAATATCATTTATATAAATTACAAATTATCTTAAATATAATGCAATTTAATTAAAATTGGAAATATTTATTCAAATTTTTTTTAAATTCGAAAGCGGTAATAAAAATAATAACGATAAGAGAATATTATGCATTAATATAATTATACAAAAATGGTAGTTAAGTTCTAAGTCTTCCAAAAAAAAGTTGCACGTTATTTTCATTATTTAAAAAGCTCACAAATTATACAGACAACTGAAAGGGTTAAATAACTTCCCTCATATCTGGCTTAAAGCGACCGTGTACCTTTGGGGGGCTCCAGGGCGTTTGACGCCTTCATAATGCGGCTCTGGTGACGAGGTTTTCGCGCTGGGAGACAGACTAGGGGATCCGAACAAGCTGCTTACACACACATTCACATATCAGGTAGGTCAGAGTTGTTTTGTTTCTTCTTTATTCTCCCTTTGTATGCATTTAAAACTAAATTCTAAATTAAAATATTCGATGTCCGTTCCAGATACTGCACCCACGAACGCCATAACATGGGTCAAGCGAGGCAGGAGACCGCATCGGCGTGAGGTTCCAAGCCAAACATGGAAAACCTCAGTCTCCGCCTCCTGCTCGCCCTGTTGCCATACGACGAGAGAGGGCGCGACAGGGTCCAGCTGTCGGCGCGGGCTCTCCTCTTGAACAGCCTGAAGATGCAGCCTCACCTCCACGACCTCTTCTTTCCGACATCCAAGCCGCACCCGCTCTTACACAAAATGGACGATTCGCTTTTCCCCAGCCTTCCCCAGCTCGGCACCGCCTTTGTGGCGGAGGCGATCTCCAAAGTGAAGGAGGACTTCAAGTTTCACGCGATGATCAAGAAGACAGAAGTGGCCGCCATGTTGACAGACATGTACGCCAGTCTGTCCTGGAAGAAGTTAGGTAGGCTTCTCGTTGTCCTGTGTGTGTGTGTGTGTGTTGCGCGACTGGTACGTCACAAATCACGTGGTTCTAAGTTTGTTGATACAAACTATTCTCAAAAAGAAAACCTAGAAATATCTTTTAAACAAACAGAATTACCTAGAATAAAAACAAGTTTTTTTTTTTTTAGTTTAAAAACCAAAACAAGCAATAATAGACAAAATTTCTCCACATCCGGCTTAGTTTAATAAGCACACGTACCAAAGATGATGAGTCCCCGGTCTACCGTGAACAGTTTTCATTTAACTCGTCATCCTGATACTTTCTAACATCGAATCTTGCCGCCAGATTAATTTATTTGGATAGTATTTTATTTTTCATTCATGAATGAAAGGCACTAATGTAACACGGAACATTTATTTACACTTTCGCGGCTACCAAACTGCAAGCAAAACTTTTTGCAGTCCACGACAACGTCTTTCCCTCTCTAAAACTCGTTTCGCTCACAAAAATCACAATTGCCAATAGCTTCGTTTGGAAAACGGAAAAATTTCTAGCCATTCTTGTGCGCTTGACGACCTTTAAAGTTAAAAAAATTCGAGTTCGAGGACAGCGACTTCGGCCTTCTGCTGGCATAATAAACTTTCGAGAACGAAAGCAAATTGTGCGCGCCATTTTGTGGACGCCGACACGAAGTTATATATATAAATTCATTGAATTTTCACGTTAAAGCCAACATCGACAAAGGATGACCTCTCTGAAGATAACCAGCATGTCTTTTGTTCGGATAAATTCCGCCGAACCATTTTGATAGAGTTCCCGCACCTGGACAAAGGTAACATTGATGTTCTTTATCTTGGTTTCTTTTCAGCAAGTTTGGTGTGAAAATGAAGCAGTTTTTATCGTAGGCATTCATCTTTGATCTAGATTGAGGATTACACTTAACAAGAATTGTCACAAAAGACATTATCAACAGGATTCCGTTCTTGGACATATACTGTTGTTGTTGCTGTTGAGCGAGTTGGACTTCCGAACGAGGCTCTGTCAATGGCATTGCATCCCGTAAAGACACGTGGTCTGTTCTCTGTCGAGTCCTCCTCGTTACTGAGAGATGTTCGTCGAGCCGACAAACGGCCCGGTCCCCCGACACCGTGGGCCCCAAGGACCCGGGAGGTCTCTCTCACGTCGGACACCAAGGAGATGTCGTACAGCTGTTTCACGCTATGGCGATCATCAGCGACAACTCTCCTCCGACCCCAGCCTGGGATCGAACCCGGTACAGGAGCAACGGTCCCCTTACGGAGATAACCCGCTACCGCCTGCCCCACCGGGCCGGAGCTGCTGATGCTGTTTTTAGAGCGCATAGATGATACTTAGATCTCTAACATTATTGTAAAATTTCTGTTGACGTTAACATGTATGGTCGCTTCAAAGATTGCAGTGTCGTTAAGACTATGCAGTCTGGTTTAAATCGTTTAGAAAACTGAGCAGATAGCAAATTAAATTTAATGTCACGAAGCACAAATGTCTTGGTTGATATGAAATAAATTATGTAATTTGTTTAAAGCCATAATGTATTAGACAAATAAACGTTCCCACAATGCAACACAGACGCGACCTTTCGCTAAGTCCTCACTCCGGTGAAACTCTTGAATAGCGAGTACTTGACAACAACAAAAATAAATTAATAATAATAATAATAATAATAATAATAATAATAATATCCAATCAGTGGAGCAATGTCTTGAATCAATCATAAATAAATTTAACTACAAGTAATTTTTGTTTTTCTTACAAGCAAACAAGAAATCTTAGTTTAACATTTTTCTGATTTTGACTGATTTAAGATAAAATAATAAATAATGCGACACAATCACGGAAAAGCGGCTTTTCTGTTACTGTGTGAAGTGAAGACTGTTAGACTGGCATTGTGGAGCGTCAATAATTAATGAACGTCCGTGTTCAAAGCTTCAATCATATTCATGTAGCCACATGCTTAAAAATAGCAATGACAAAAGCGCTTAAAAGTGTAGCAGAATTACTGGTGCACCTGATGATCGGCTCTGTCGCTGACACGATTAGTGACCGCGTGGTTTCTGGGGATGTGTGGGTGTTTGTTAGCCGTCACTAGGTGATTGTCCATGGATCATTTTACTCTTTTTTATTTATGCACAAGCGTTTGTCTTCCGCTCGTTTTCATCACGAAAATTCATTTGGAACAATCAGTTATAAGGGCTATAGCGTGCGAGAATAAATATATTTCCTTAGTACTACTGCTTTTCAAAATTTGCCAATCAAAGAAACGAAAAGGATGAGAGGCCGCCTCCTATTTAGGGCAGAATGCAAAGAAACTGTAAAGATGTTAGAAGAGAGAGAGAGAAAAATTACGTCAGTACAGAGGGCTAAAGTGAGAAATGACGTCACCAGAGAGAGATGGCGTCAGTACAGAGAGATGACGTCAGTAGAGAGGGAGAGAGGTGACGTCAGTAGAGAGAGGAATGACGTCAATACAGAGAGATCACGTCAGTAGAGAGGGAGAGAGTGACGTCAGTAGAGAGGGAGAGAGGTGACGTCAGTAGAGAGAGGAATGACGTCAATACAGAGACATGGAGAGAGGTGACGTCAGTAAAGAGATCACGTCAGTAGAGGGGGAGAGAGGTGACGTCAGTAGAGAGAGGAATGACGTCAATACAGAGACATGGAGAGAGGTGACGTCAGTAAAGAGATCACGTCAGTAGAGGGGGAGAGAGGTGACGTCAGTACAGAGGAATGACGTCAGTACAGAGAGATCACGTCAGTAGAAGGGGAGAGAGGTGACGTCAGTAGATAGTAGGAATGACGTCAATACAGAGACATGGAGAGAGGTGACGTCAGTACAGAGGAATGACGTCAGTACAGAGAGATCACGTCAGTAGAAGGGGAGAGAGGTGACGTCAGTACAGAGGAATGACGTCAGTACAGAGAGATCACGTCAGTAGAAGGGGAGAGAGGTGACGTCAGTAGATAGAGGAATGACGTCAATACAGAGACATGGAGAGAGGTGACGTCAGTACAGAGGAATGACGTCAGTACAGAGAGATCACGTCAGTAGAAGGGGAGAGAGGTGACGTCAGTACAGAGAGATCACGTCAGTAGAAGGGGAGAGAGGTGACGTCAGTAGAAAAAGAAAAAAAAGAGAGAGAGAGAGGCGGCCATATTTGTTCTTTAATTAGCGTAAGCGAACAAATTTGCCACCGGAAGCGGGGCAGCTTTTGTGATCCATCATTAAAGGTGACACCTACGTTGATGATACACCTACAAATTCCAAATTTAAACTTTTTAGAAAAACAAGACCATCAATCGTACTCCTCTTTTACGTATTTAAAGATTCCGTTAAGCACTTGGAAATTGATTTCACGTTTTTTTCCATTCAAAAAGTTCTTGATTGTACCAAAAACTCGGAAAAGACGCTTTAAAAAAAAAGGCGGGTTTAAAAAAATGTTGTCAACAAAATACTTAAACTCTTTAATAATAGACAGATGCCGTCAATGTACAGAATACTTGCCATCTTAAGACATATTTACGTAATTTGCTTACCTAGAAATTAAGATCACCTAAACTTTTCTGTGGAACTTATTGTTTAAATCTCAGTAGTTCAAATAACTTACTTTTTTCTTAAAGGTGGATGAAGCTACATGCCAAAAATTGTACGCTCGTGTGTTACACCTCTGTTCCACTTTTCTGAATTTTTCCAAGCTGTGTAAACTCATAATTCGTGTACCATCTGCCTCAATCAGATGTCCATTTACTGCTCTATATCTTGTTTCCTAGGATTCTCTTTGTACTGTCTCGTCTATCCAGAAGTGGTAATGGATGAAGCGACGGGAATTACGCTGCGAGATTTTATAGAGAACGAAGGGTCAGTACACTCTTTAATATCAGCTTTAATAACTCGGTTTTGAGTAGCAACAATAGTTCTTCCGCCGACCTTTAAATAATTTCAATCGGAATTTATTAAATGTCTCCTAATTATTTAAAGCTGAAATTTGGCGCCTAGTGTAATAGGCCACGTCGTGGGGTTTTTTGTGGCGGGTGACGAGCTTGCTGCTGTCAGTCATTCACCTCGTTCCTGCGTTTGCTCATTGACCTCATTACCTACAAAACCACATCTTGGTCGAAGAAATTACGCTCACAGTGAAAGAGATCTTGTCCGGGTCTTTCGTTTCGTTCCGCTCACGAAACATGAAATTTCAGCCACCGAGAAGTGATTTCTGGTAGCGAAGGTCGATGGCTGCCCATGAAAATGGAATTCATCCACAAAATCACATCACCTGACGACCCTGACCTTCGTTCACGGAAAGGGATTTTGTGTTTCGTGGTCAAAACAGATTTGGGTAGATGAAATGAGGTTTCTCAGAAGGCAAATAAATAATTAATTACGAGTACTTAAACAAACCATTAAATTGCTGTTACATTTACAAGTCTGTAGTCAAGTTCGATGAAATTTTATCGATTTTTCGTACTTTACTATTGTTATATTTTTATATTGTATATATTGGAATAGTCTGGGTTAGGGTTAGCATATTTTTCGCACCACACCGTTAATTATTAGAAGAATAAAGAATGTTAGTTATACTTAAGTTAACTCATTTTACCCCTTAAATTATCCAACTAAAATTTGATTTTCCGGCTTAAAAGGTTAAGTTCTTTTGTAAAATTATAAATATACCATTCCGTACGTCGTAACATTTCATCTCTTAGAGTTGATGCCATAATCTTATTTTAATAAAGGAGTAACGTCTCTTTTTGAGAGAGAGAGAGAGAGAGAGAGAGATGACTTCAGTACAGAGAGAGAGAGAGAGAGAGAGAGAGAGAGAGAGAGAGACGATGATTCAGTACAGAGAGGAGAGAGAGAGAGAGATGACTTCAGTACAGAGAGAGAGAGAGAGAGAGATGACTTCAGTACAGAGAGAGAGAGAGAGAGAGAGATGACTTCAGTACAGAGAGAGAGAGAGAGAGAGATGACTTCAGTACAGATATATGATGTTAGTACAGAGAGAGAGAGATGACTTCGTGTATCCTGTGAAACTTAAAATCTATAGGACTGTAAATCCTATTTTGTAGGCCATTGTGGGCTGAAAGGCTCGTCACCCAGATGATGCAGCCCTGCTGGACAAAGAAAATTCTAAGAAAAATAATCACTGGCCAGTGCACGGAGCTGGAGTACAATCAAGAAATGAACGACTTGTTCATCAAACTGCACTTGCTGGATCCGCAGTCGGTCATCCCCGCTTACCACTTTCTCCTGACGCAAAAAGGTTGGTACATCCTTCGCTGTTGCGGAAATCTCGTGAAATCTCGGCGATTTCGCAGCGCTGATCAATTCTGGAAAAGGTGCGCATGCGCGCTAGATCGGCCTGGACAATTAACCGCAATCGGGGTCATGAGTCTGGGTACTCAGTGGTCGGTCAGCCTGAATGAAATGAAAGCACGTGCGTCGTCAGTTCCGCTTTTACCCAACAATTCTCCCCCCCCAATCAGTTTAATTCCTTTTGATCGACATCACTCGATTTACTTTATAATCGCTTCTCTCTTTTTTTTGAAGTAGGCAGGCGTCAAAAAATAACCGACATGGCGGCGTTTTTGTCTTTGAAACAAAGAATTTTTTGGTGGTTGTTGGGGGGGCACCTTTCGCATGGAATTTTTCAAAACAAAGATCTCTCCGAAACTCCTGGTACAGTTTTGGAATTTAGCTTTGAGTCGGAGGACATTTAAAATCTCTGTTTTATTCGTGTGATGGGGTAATGTACAGTAGTACTTCGTTCGTTCGAGGCACGCTCCAGTAACCAGACCTTTCCGCCCTGAGTCGAGGTGCCAAACTCACCGATCCATAGCGGGTGGCCTACCGCTTCCCACTTACGGATAAGAGCGGTCTTCTGGTCTGGTAACTCTTGCTGATTCAAGAAATCTTTAAAAAAAACCCGAAATATTAGCTACTGGTGGTGGATAGAGATGCGGGGTAGAAGGCTTGGCGGGAGACGGACCGCGTCGAATGTTCTGGTCGGGACTTACGGTCACCGGGAGAGCATAAGACGAACAAATGCTGATGCAGATGGCTGCAGCGGGCAGGAATCTCAGTAGCCCCCCCTCCTCCCCCAAAGCGCCCAGTTTGGTAGCATCGCCAGCATCCGTTTTGTTTCCTCCTCGCGTTCACGTTAAGGTGGCAGTTGCCAGGCTCCTGGCGTTGCCACCTTCCGCGCCGAGAGAGCGGGGGGGGGTGGGGATCGAAACCGAGGCTGCGTCTGTTGTTCGGCCCCTTTCTGGATCGCGGGCCGTATTAAACTTTTACGGCAGCCGATGTGGAAAGTTGTTCCAACGGGGCAGACGAGGAGGAACAGTTTTGACCAGAGGATGTTAGTCCTACGGCCCCGGTTTCTCTCTCGATGCCTTGGCAGAGAACTCGCGTTGAAATTAAGATGGCGCGAGGACGATGGCAACATGTCGCCCCTGAAAATCTGCTGCCATCTATTTCTTGAAATACTCCGTTTTTTTTTTGTTTTTTTTTACGCTCAAAATTTCAGTAAAATGTGTGAACACAATTCTAGAATTTTAATATTATTATAAGCATTAAAATCCCAATATTTTAAAATAATAATACGCGTAGATTGAAATTCATGCACAGTACACACACGACTTCATAAATCGCCTAACTATGATGTTTAACCACCACTGAACTCTGTTTATTATAATTTAAAAGTCAGAACAATTAAGGATAAACTCTTGTTTGTTTTTCAAACAGCATTGCCACAGGTGAATCTTGAATTGGTCACAAAAAATTACCTGGGTGGTCCTCTGGACTGGTCTTTGATCAAACAGGACGTTCTGAAATGTATCAACACTCCATCCCCTTTCAATGTATCCAGACTGAGTCTGGACGACACAGATGTGTTTTATGGAGTTGGTGTGGATGAATTCGTAATGACCGAATGTTGCAGCATTGGATTTTGGTCTGGACGTCGACCTCACAATCGAAAAGTCTCTCGGTTCAAGGACCGTTGTGATGTCATGTAGACTATACAAACTCCATACAGATACTTGAATGTGTCCTTCTATTTCTTGTCACTAAATAAATGAATTTTTCATATTTATTTGTAAATTATTTCTTTTTTTTCCTTAAATTGGTCACAAGTCAATATCTCTGATGTAAAAATAATGTATAACCCAAAATAAGATTCTAATTTTTCAAGAAAAATTTGAAAAGTACTGTATATGTTTAGGTGAAAATTTTAGACATAATATCAGCTTTTATAACATTTTGAGACATATTGTACAGTTGATCTTCATCACATATGCACATAGTACCTAAGATTCTGTTTGTACACTTAGTCAGATGTGTTAATAATCAAATTTGAACAAAGAATTGCCAAAATATTGTTGAGTGAGACACGAGATTGGAGGCTTACTGAAAATGTTGCATAAGGCAGAGATGAGAATAATGTTTATCTTAGCCAAGAAAAAGACCATGTTTTAACTGATGGTGGTCATGAAACAGACATTACGAACAAAGTAAATAATTTAAAACCCTATTAATCAGAGTCGCTTTGAATCTCAAAGTTTCTACAGTACTAATCTTCAAGCTGTTCTCTATTTTGGCTATCTTGTCATCCAAATCAAAGCCTGTGTGGTTACAACTTAGTGAAATTACACAGAAATCAAAGGTAAGGTTATTGAGCATTTTCAAGCAATTTCTTATTTAAATTAGTACATATGGAAATAGCTAAAATACCCTTTTTAATGTTGCCTCCCCACTTTTTGCTTAGAAAAGAAGTCTTTCATGATTTGTTTTAAGCTGCCACTCAAGTTTTTTTAAACAATCAAAATGTATCTCAAAAATTCTGTTGTTACATTAACCTTGTTTCATGTATTTTGATTTCATACATTTAATTTCTTTCCTGATATATGTACATCTTAATGCAGTTGCTATTTATTTAATCTCTTCAGTTTTCAACAAATGTTTTAAATGAGATTTTTTTTTATTCAAAATATTTTCAATGTTTAAATTGCTATGAAAATATTAACTTTGTATTGCCATGTAGTGATAATTTTCAGAATAAAGGATTGGTGGGTCATGTTGTTTTATATCTTAATCTTCCCCCTTTTGTAAAATCTCCCATCGAAATGTCTGCATGAGTCTCCCAAAGACCTGTTGCCTCTTCTTTTTCAGCTTAGATTCTTTAGGAACATTTTGTAGGATGAAAGGAAAACTACAAATAAACTGTGTATATCTCCTCCCTTGGACAATTTCATTAAAAAAGATATTTAGCTGTTTTTTTTTAACCTGGATAGCATTACAGTAGTATGTACATATACCAGTAGGGTTCTGATATGTATTTTCACTTTCCATAACACATTTGATGATCCTGTGATATTTTACAAGAATTCTAACAGATACTACCATATTACTGTGCAGTGTTTACATACATTAAAAATGTTGCTTTCAAAGTAGAAACTAACAACAAAGTTAAAATAGAACTTTATACAAGTTTTTTTGAGAAAGATTCTTAGATCTGAATCAGAGTTCCATTACAGCATCTGTGGTTTTCTTTTGGACAGTCTATCTTAACAAAACTAGCAATCCATTTTAAAAGAAGAGGAAAGAATATATCAAATTATTATCTAAAGATTTTTTTTTTTTAAGCTTGGTAAAAATATATCAAAAACAAGTTTTCCATTTCACCTGTAAATAAATAAAAATTATATATCAAATACATAGGCCTTTTTCAGGTCTGTAAAATGACATAATTTACATCATTATTATTATATTGTGATATATGTATTCATTCTACCTTTCAAATTGTAAAATCTTGAAACAAATTATATGAAATTGATAATATTATTGCTTGTTATTGTACATTAGAAGAAAATTTGACCATCCATTCCATTTTGCTGTTAGCACTTGGTAAAATTACATTAGACAGAAATCAAAACATCAGCAAGACTGACAAGTATTTTGAAAAAATTTATTTCTGATAAACCAAAAAAGTTCAAAGTTCAAAACAACCTTAGTAATACCATAGCAGCAGGATTTGGTGCTTGTCAAAAGAAAGCGAAACAGATTGAAGTCCAGAATGTAAACAAAAATCAAAAGTGGGGAATTTCTTGCATATAACTGTTTTTGTTTTTTTGGTTACTTTATTTTACACTATTAATGAATATATTTATGAGAAATTTAAGAAAATTTGGTAACAAAATTAGAAATGACATTTATCACCCGTTAGGAAAAAAAAGAGTAAGACAGAAAGTCTGCTGAGAAACGCATTCTTTAAAGTCTGCAACAAAGTTTGTGCCTTTCTTCGTTGTTTTTAGATTAACTTGTGCCAGATTTATCTGTAGATATTTTTGGTGCTAACCATACTTCTAACTTAACTTCAATCTTTACTTTTAAGATTCTTCCTAAAGAGGAGGAAATAATGAAAAACAAAATTTTGTCTGACCAATATCTTTTTGATAAATCTAATTCCATCCAAACCTAACTGGGATAGTTGGTGTGCTTCACACACACAGTGGGCAATATCAGGACAAATCTTGGCAATTCTGAAAAACTGAAAGTGGAGTAGGGAAAACCTGCTACATTGTAAGAATACTTTTCCTCATCTCAGGGATGTCAAAACTTCATTATAGTGTAGAAAAGCTTTTCAAATTTTTTTTGCAGTTTAAATTAAGTTTAGATAAATAAAATCTTCAAAAGATTTTAAAAAAAAACAACAAAGTAGACATGTGGCATAAGACCATCTGACTTTGTCACAGTACATAAAATAGTAATAATAATAATAATAATAATACAAGCAATACTAATCTCATGAAAACACTGATACCAAATTAGCCACAGGATGATGAGTAACTATGCTACTGAAAGTAGCCCGTGTTTTTCTTTGTGTACTTCTTTCTACATCATCATATGCAACTATAGATACACATGATGTTGTGTAGTGCTGTGGTCACTGTTAACAAATGCTGCCATTCCTGTGCCTCATGGGGCCAAGCACTTCTGTCTTCAGCAGGAGGAACTGAAATCTGTATAAAAACTTGTTTGCTTGCAGCAAGAAAGTGGAATGCTCAGGGAAATCCACTGAAAGCCTGATACAGGAGAGAGAAGAAGCTATGTTATGGCAGATTCATCAACCCAAGTCAGAACAAGCAGAAGAGAATTTCACAAGCAATTTTCACAATTTTTTTTTCTTGGACAAGTTAGCAGCAATGCAATTTAAAATTTTTATCAAGGTTTATTCCTATATGTTGAGCCAATGCAAGAGAGATGCCCAAAGATATATTTAAATTCTAACAAAAACACCAAAACAGTGGTACAAAGCATAATTACAAAAACAATAAACAAACAGAACATTTCCAACTGTACTTTAGCTCATCTTCAACTGAAAAAACCCAACCAAGGCATAAAAACTACAAAACAAAAGAAAACTGCACAAATGGAAAATAGCGCCTAATATAGAGAAAATGATACAAAAGAACAATTTTTATTTTCATTTAAAACAGAATTCAGATATTTGATGAATAAAGATTTCTGAAACAAGTTTTAAATCTGCGTGCAAGGTGCTAGTATCTTGACATATGAAACAAATGTATGATTTAAGTTAAAAGAAATGTGATTCAAAAGAGCCAAATCCTTATGGATGCATCTGCTAATCTTGTCCCTACAGATGACCTGATATAGCCAAGTAAACAACATGCAATCTAATTTAGAAAGGAATACGGACTTTAAACTGGAGCACTGAACCAATTCTATTAAATACTGAAAATGAAAACCTAGATAATAAATTGGCAAATGAATAACCTGATTTGCAACTATTTATGTAAATTATTTAAAATGATAGATTGTAGAAAACCACTCTGTTTTGATATTTTAGTAATATAGCATAGTGTAAAAGATTTCAGAATACAGCAGGTCTTGGCTGGTGGCTTTTAGCCTGGGTCATAAGTTTATCTACTTAGCATAAACATTAGTTACAGAGGCTACAGTGTGGTACTGAAGACAACACATTTCCTACATCTATTCATTTCTGATTGCAAATAAATTAATTACAGTTTTTACTTTTGTGTTTGGTGTCCTGTTTGAGACAAGGAACAAAGACCTCTTCTGATTAGGAGTGGGAGGAACACCACTAAAATAGACTGGAATAGAAGAGCGAGAGAAATCATCTGACTGAACTCTGACCACCACTACCATGAACAAACATACCACATAGGATGCTAACCTGCTGCCCCAAACGATACAAAATTACTGCATATTGGATGGTGTAAATAAAAATTGCTAAAAATCTTTATATTACAGAACCTTTAAATAAACTACACTACCTATTGTCTAACAAAACATATGGAATGCTAGAGACTGAACCAAAAACAGCAATTTCATAAATTAACCAACATATTTATATATACACCATATCATTAACTAACATCTCTAATAACAAAGCTGTAAGTTTGGTTCACATTTCATAAATGTTGTAGTCAAAATTTAATTCAATAGCTAGAACTAAATCATTAAGCTGTATTTCTCAGAGCAAATTGAAAGGTCTCTTCCAGTCAGTTACATACAATACCATATTTCAAAACAAAGGCAGAGAATAAGATAACCTTAAAAAGTTAAAAAGAATAGATGAGTTTATCAAACCAAGTGAGAGCTGTGAATGCTTATGGTGAAACTCATATATATATGATTCATATAAAGAACCCTGCCAGAATAAAGAGAGCATGCATGAAAATAATGGAACAGCCCAAGTTAACCACAAGGCAGTACTCAGGCTATAAATAGCATGTGATGAGACAATATAGCTGGTAGAATGCTAAAGATGCCTCATACAGTTGATGCTCATGATACATCACCATTTACATGAGGGTATGTGACTAGACAATCAAACTGTAGTCAAACTGAACAGATAGTGCCGAATCTTTGAATCACAAATGGGACATTGCTCATTTTCATCAGACAAATGAAAGAGTAGCTAACCATCAACCAGGAAAGCCACCAATCATTGGCTACAGAATGAACCAAAAGAGCCGTTGTTCATTGAGTGAGCACTAATCCATACACAAGTCTTGCAGACATTGCCAATACTGTAAATATGTCAATGTACAGTTCAACATCATTTGCATAAACTTGGCTACAATGGACAGGTGGCTTGGCAAAAGCCCCTGCTTATGAAAGTCAGACCCAAGAAATGATACACAGACCTATGGCATTTTGGATGTCTGTTCTGTTCTGGTGATTCTCAGTTTCACAATTCACATTAAATGAACAAACTCTGGCAATGCAAAAGGCTAGTCAAGCATTTGAGGAGACTGCATGCAGTCACTGTTTAATCTGGTGGTTTCGTGTCATGGCATGGGCAGTAATTTGGGATGTTGAATAGACTGACCTGTTGTTCATTGAAGTGCCTGAATTCTGTTGCATTATATATTCATTCTTTATAATCATCTTAATGTCACTTTTCCAACAAGGAATTTTGCAGTTCAAGACACATTTGCTACAAGAAGATTGTGCAACTTTGTCATAAATTCAAAATCACAACCTTATGGAAGAAAGAAGCTGCAGGTTCTTTCCTGGGTACCTAGAAGCCCTGATACGAATCAGATTGAACACATCTAGGATCATCTTTAATTGCCAAATGTGCAGGACTTTCACATCTGAGAGAGATCTGAAGAAAAAATGGACTGAACTTATGGACCAATAAATCATAAAACCCTCACTGTAGCCATGCTAGAACACAGACCTTTATAAGGAATGTGAACAAGCTACTAGGTATTAATTTCATGTTTTCTGCTGTTTTGTATGATTCTTGACTCTTCATACAAGTCACAATAAAAATTGATTTTGTTTCAATGGCATTCATTTTCTTATAGGGCTCTGTAGATTGTCAGAAGAGAAAAAAAAAACACCACCATCTGGACTTTTTCAGAAGCTTCTTAAAAAATGCATCTTTCATAGTAACTATCTACAATACTATTTATATGCATCATGAATAGCAAATAAACTACTATGACAATTTTAGCCATTGAGTTGTTTCAGTGCCTTGACTGAAAACCTGGTCAGGTCCATGTTTTATCCTAACAACCATATGCTTATTTAGAATCCAAGCTGGGCCAAAGATACATCTAAGTTTTGGTCATAACATTATTGCAGAATAACACCATCATAGCTAAGTTTACTCCTTACGCTGATCAGTGACAGCTTTTATATATTCAAGAGATTTTAATCTTAAGTAAACAAAAAATCTGTTTATAACATGGACTTCAAAAAATATCACTCTTCTGTAATTGAAGTCAGCATAATCAGAAGAAAAAAAAGAACAGTTTTCATTTGCATTCTTTTCAGTATAACATTGACTAACATCTAGAAACTTATCAAATTAATAAAAGAAAGTATTCACAATTGATTTAACTAATAAAAATGAGAGACTGAAAGAAAGGAAAGAAAAAAAAAAAGAAGTTTTTTTTTTTAGAGAAGATCATAGAAATAATCCAGTCCTTGACCAATCTCCCAAATTGAAATGCTGGTGTGTAGGAACTTGGCTAACTCAAGTCTGGCCTGAATGGACATAAGTGTTGGGTAATAGATAAGATGGTTTCCAATTCCAGTCCTAGAAAAATAAACAAACAAAACAAAAAAATTTGAATACTCTCCAAATATAACAGTAGTTTTTACTTTGAAGGTATAGTAAAAATAGAGATTAAGGTTTTTTCTTATCTGACCTATGCTAAATCTGAAGTATCCATCACTTATATTATTAGTAAACTGAGGACAGTTTTATAACTTTTAGAAACATAAGTATATTTTTATATAGAAACAAGTTTTTTCTCACTTCTTGATATTTTTAATGCAGCTTTAAACACACTCACTGCTTCCCCTTGCAATCTGATGTTATGCAAGTTTGCCCTCACTTTGGAATGGTTAAACCAACCACAACTAGCAATGAATTCCTCTTCACTTTTACTAGATGTATTAACACATGCAGCTTTCAAATCATTGAAAAGGCTTCTAGTCTTTTCTTGCATTAACACAAGGGTAATTGGTATATTTCGCTGATTTTGGTCTTCCAGCCATATCACAAAGCTTTTCCATTTCAATAATCAACCCACTGCATTGCTTCGTGATTATTGTTGCCTTCATTGAGGCAGAACCTTTAGCATGTTCCATTATCTGCACTTTGTCTTTCAAAATGGTCCCGATTGTTGACTGACTGTAGCCTAATGCCTTGCCAATGTTTGTCGGTGTTTCACCCCTTTCAGAACACTTTATGTCAACTTTTTTCTCCATCATTATTGTTTTTCTCTTCTTTGATGCATCACCAGCACTTGCATTAGATTTTCGTTTAGGAGCCATGATAGGGGTATGCATGTTATCAGAAATTGTGTGTGAATTCACATGAATGACATCTTAATGAGTACAAGATCTGAAATAATAGACTTTCGGTGGTCTGTTCATATGTATGGAATGTCATACATTGGACATTCGTAACCCAGGGACCGCCTGTATATATATATAGAAACACACACACACACACACATTTTTTTGTTTTGATATTACTGGTAATGTATCAGCTCAGAGTTTCACTGTGCATCATAGTCAGATATGGCTGTGACAAACAACAACTTTTACACTGTCAGGAGAAATACGGTGGGTGTGGGTGTGTGTGTGTGTGTGTGTGTGTGTGTGTGTGTGCACGACGCGCAATAAAATCATGACAAATTTATACTGGAATTTGTACAGCATTTCAAATGACTTTTCATTTCCAGGATGATAAAATTTGACCATAACATGATAGTAGTGGTCAGACACGTTATGCAAAAGTAATGTGGGTAGCATCCTAGATTGGTTTGCTTGTTTCCTGTTTTGAAAATCAAACATAATGGCATACATACTCTGTTATGTAATACCAACAGTGAATAAGCCACAGCAACCATCCTGAACAACGACAGTGAACAAACCTGTCATTCCACCCACAGCTTGTGAACAAAATTGAAGGTATGGCTCTTTAGAAGGCACTATACAGAGAAAATCCATTTTATTTGTGACTTTCCTTAGCTAAAGCAGTAACAAACTGATGGAGATGTTAAAGAAAGAAGCAGGAAGTCATCATGACTTAAACAAGAAACCTTGAAGCTTTGAAGCTGGATCTAGACCAAGTTCCACTGTGGAATGGATACTACTTAATCATAAGGAGGCATGATCCTGGAAGATACAATCACCAAGCAACCAACAATGCACTTAAAAGTGCATGCTTTTAAAATTGTCTCTCTTTTACTGGGCAGAGTGAGACTACTGGACTGCTAGGTTGGGGGCCAGAGTTCAAATCCAAATCTGGATAGAATGACTTGATTTGGAAAATTTCCTTGACAAGGTTTCTTCTTGCTCTTTTTCACCAGTTGCATTGGCTTCCTCCCACATCTAAAAACAAAGATCTCTAATAGGGCACATTCATTGAAAAAGACAATAGGAAACCACCTCAACTGTTCATCTCCTAGGTATGGAGGCTTGAAGTCATGGACCTGCCTGTCAGCAGACTACTGATGACACTGATACTATTAATAGCAATCACTGGTAATTTATTCAGAGAATTTGTCCCTGCTCAAAATCCTTAATCATTTTGAAAGCATCTATTAGGTCTCCCTTCAAACATCTATCTAACATGTAAATCTAAAGTTTTCAATTACTCTGCATACTTTAAATGTTTCAAAAATGAAAACAATCTTAATGCCATTATAATGAAAACATCATATTGAACTGATGGTAACAGCAGATAATTAAGAGCAAGATAAACACAAGTCCTAACTTATTTTCTGACATATTTGCCATATTTGTTTATTTTTCAACAGTTCAGTAAAAATTTTTCTTGAATGAAAATTAGAATGTGGCCGTAACAATGAAGTAGAGTACTCACTTGTACTGCACAACATGCTCAGCAATGCTCTTGTCCCATTTTATGTCAGGCTTATGCTTCTTTAGGATTTCAATGAACCTAAAAAATAATCATAACAATGTCTTCCAGCCATAAGACAAACAAAAATACTTTAAAATATAGCACAGTGGTAACATCATTTTTAATAAGGCTCAAGTCTGCTAGCCAGTAAGTTATAAAGCAGGTCATGTTGTGAATATAATAATGATAATAATTAACAATAAAATAAAATAAAAACACTTTCAAAACTCACTTGTTTCCTACAACTGCTTTACCCATTCCTGGGACATAGTCATAGCCATAGAAGTTAAGTCCCAGCATAATTTTGCTTCTTAGAGTTGAGTTGGATTCTGGTACTAAAGTCTCCACACACATCTTTATCCATGCCAAAGGGCTGTTGGGACCAGGTCTAAGCAGCAAAAAGAAAAGTTTAAATTCTGAGTAATCTCAACTTACTATTCAGGACTAAATTCATACAATGGCTTAATCTTTGTTTTTTTTTTTTTAATGCAGGCAAGGGAAGTAACTTTAAATTCCTTTAAAAAATAAAGGATACCTGAGATATTTGATAATTGATGAAAACACCCTGTATAAATACATTGGACAAATTTGGAAGGTTGCGTCAAGTCTCTCTCTCTCTTCCTGGCAGTAGCAAAAATTTATATTAAAGAAATAAAATTTAATTGAAAACAATGCAATAAATGTGTAGAAATATAAGTATCATTAGCCTAAAAAGTTGAAAGTTAGGACTTTTGATTCTTTGTACACATGCCTGTAAAGATGAATTTATTTTTCTTTAAAAACCATTCTTTATTTATATATAGACTTGGGAACAGATACAGGCAAGAAGACTAACATGAACTTTGAAAGGGGATGCACAACTGTACCCACTGTTGATTATTAACAAGGTGATTATTTAATTCAGGAGAATTAAGACAACTATTTAGGTGCATCCTGGATACCCAAAGCCAGCAGAATTAACATGTCATGCTGTGATAAGGAATGCAGAAACTGAACTCCAACAATTAAAAATAAATGTGGCAGAATGTGTGCAAGAGTCCATGAGAATCAGCAGATGTTATCTTCACAGCATGGGATATGGGAGCATAGAAGAAAGATGCAAGCCACTCCTCACTACACAATGTCAGTTGTTGACTGTGATGAGCAAGGATGTTATTATACCATCTTGCCTTTCAAAGCCTATCCAGCACAAGAATTTTTAATGAACCATCTGTACACCACAACAAAATATGGTATTTGGTCTGTAATGTTAAATTGTGAGATTTGGGCCTCTGAAAGGTCACAGATGATAGTGTTCTGCTAAGGAACTGTAACTTCTGCCTGATTCCACAACATTTTCCAAATAAAAATTTGTCCTATACCAATGATCATCTGTCCAAAGAGGGCAACATGTTTAGGGGAGATAATGCCCCAGCTCACATTGCCTAGGCCCAACTGATCACCACAAGCTATTAACTCACTTATATTTTTCAGTGCTATATATAGTTCCAGAATAAAAAAAATGTTTGTACAACTTTGTGTGTGTTTACTTATATCAGTTTTCTAATAGTTTAATATAAACTATTTAGAAATAATTTGAAATAATAAAAAAATAGAAATACAAAAAAGTGGCAACAAAGGACAACTAAACAAATACTTAGCAAAATATTTTGAACTAACTCACTCATATCTCGATGGGTGCCGATGTAATGTACACACACACAACAAATACTGAAAAAAAATAACTATATGCAATCTATCATTGAGGGGCCACTTACATGGGCAAGACCATCAGATGCATCCACACAAAATTCACCAGCCCTTCTAAAGCATACAGTATATTTCTAAATTTCAAGAATGCAACATTTTATTTTCTACTGAACACAAGAATTGACGTTGTCAAAGATCCATGCATACAATTCAACAAAACTGGAATTTAAAAAAAAAAAAAAAGTTGGTACATTACAACTTTTACAGGATTTTCATAAAAGAAAAATAACTGTACAAGTCAAATAATAAAGTCATTCCAAATTGAAGAATGGTAACTGTGAAATAATGGGCACTTATTTTTTTTTATCCCATTTTAAAATTGAAACAGATATGCTCTTTTTTCTAAAGCACACATTATCATCTAGTATAGTAGTGCTTTAGATAATTGTTTTGTTTTTTAAATCTATTTTTAGAAAAGCTTTACTCAAGCAGTCAGTAATGCACACAATTTTACGTAAACAAATACATAAAATACCTATTCTTTTCCTTATATTTTTATGTCAACTTTATTATTTAAACTTTCAATTACTTATGAAAATCATAAACAGATTTATGAAATTTACTGTCAATCAATATTATAAAAAAACTTCAAACATGGGATAAATAAAACAAAAATACAAGAAAATTTTGCTTCCAGATATGAAGCTACAGATAAAGGGTCTTCTTCACTCTACTAAAGTACAGACTAAAAGTCTATTTTCTCTACCTTTCATTAATTATAACTGTAATTGCAACTAATCAAAATAATTTATTTAAAACAACAATAAAAGTCTATTTCTTTACTGTTAGTAAAGAGAGTCACTAATTAACACAATAAACTAAGTCTTCTGTTTTTTAATTATAAAATAAAAAGGCTATTAAACGTTTTAATAATATAAAGCAAAGATATTTTGGTTTAGGTGGTTAAAAACGTAACACTATTGGAAACATATAGAAGGGAGATAATTTAGCTATTTAAAGGAAACAAAATTCTTCAAGAAACTTCTCAAAATTTAGCAATTTTTTAAAGGACCATTTATTTCGTTAATTTCTGCTATCGATGCTGCAGCAATGCAAACCTGATTTTGTTTTTATCACTGTATTAAAAAAAATTTCAATACAAACCTGTTGGCATTGGAAAAATCATAGGTCATCAGGCTAAATCTGTCAACAACAGACTGCAGAGCATCAAAATCATGTTTGTTAAACATCGATCCCATTGCTCTTAAAAAAAAAAAATTCCATGATATTTCAATTTTTTAAAAGTCAGTTAATAAACATTGAGAAATAACTAATTTCAAAGGCTATCTGATTAATGCTAAAATCTTAAACCAGGTGATGTGGCCATTTTTACTATACTTGTGAATGTATCTTCAATTACGATTACTACCAGAGACAAATCAGTAAATAATACTGAGAATAGCAACAATCTTGTTTTGTTAACTTAACACAGTAAAATATGTTCCTAGTTTGGTCACAGCTTTGTAAATGCTTATTGAAGAATTTTTCTTTTAACCCATATTTTCTTCCATTTTTGGGATGTAAGAAAGTAAGAAAGTCTAGTGGCTTGTGCTAATGAAATTAAAGAAATGACCATATGAAGGCTAGTTAGCCAGCTACAAATCAAACCAGGAATGAATAAATTAATGATATTCATAATGTTATGAGGGCCTTCACTATTTCATTTTGAAACATGATCTCAAACTCAGTTAATATGAATTCAGTGACAAATATCCACTACAGTAATTTGGTGTATATGCACCAGCTCAAAAACCTAAAATTACAAAGCAGATGTTTCTCTTTCAACACTAATCTGATTTGTAATATATTTTAGTTAATAACATTCATGTCAATATTAGGCAATAAAAATTACTGAATTTCTGCTATGACCACATGTGAATGCATAACTCTCCTGTTTTAGTAAAGGATGGTTTTATCAAGAGGCCCCTAAGTCAGATGTGTCCCTGTATGGGTGAGGTTTGTAAATAAGCACCAGATCTCTTGCTATCCATTTATTTTAAGTGGCCTTGTCCCCTCAAGAAATACAACTATTATGAAGTCAGAAATTTAATTAGTATATCAAGAATATAAAAGATTCACTCATTTAGGAACAATCAGCTATCTGAATATCTTTATTTTAAATTTTTTGTCTTTCTAAAAATATATATATATATATATTCAATTCAGAGTAAAAAATTTCTTGTGGTTATTTTTATTAAGACAGAAACAACAGAAGTTTATATATTTGTTCAATATAAAGACAGATCTTTAGAGTATCTTAAATCTAAAAAATACCAATAACTAAATATAACCTACAATCAATCCTACATAAAAAGCCAATATGTTCACGTTTTAAAAAAACTATAATATAGAAACATGCTTATCTCATTGAAATCAATCACAATAAAATTTCCTTTAACTTACCCTGCTTCCATTGATGGTGGAATGACAAGCATCAGATACTTTTCTTCCAAGTGGAATGCTTCTCCCATATGAGTTAAGAAATGGATAAGGTCACTGTAATTAACAAAATTGTCAGTTCACGTGCTATAAACACTGTACTTTTCTTTTTCATAGCAAAATATTTAATAAATAAGAAAAATGATAGTGAATTTTAGGTAAATATAAATTACCCCACCAAGGTTATTTAAAAAAATAGTACAGTAAGGTCTCACTTAACACGATTAATGCATTCCTGGAAAATACAGTTTTAAGTGAAATCATGTTATGTGAAATGTAATTTCCCATAAGAATACATGTAATTAGGTAGGGATGCTTGCAGAAGAGAAAGAGACGAAGAGTAACAAAACAATTAAGTACTATGAGTGTGCAATGTATTACATCTCAAAGATAAAAAAAAACAAATTTTTGAAATTTACTTTAAATCCTTTAAGTTTCTGCTTCTGTGTTGATGGGTGAAAGTGAGAGGTACATAGCCGCTACTCATCAACAACAACATTGATTGGGTCATCAATGTCATCATATCATTGTTGTCTGCCACTACCATTGAGGTTGAAGGAATAGCAAATTGAGAAATTTCTGATGTTTTCATGAAATGTTCAATCAATGACTGCTTAGACTTAAACACTTTTTCTTTATAAAGTTGGCAATAACAAGAGATCGCATGGTTAAGGGATTTAGCTACACCAGCACTTCACTGGCAATCAGAATCAACTTCATCCAATAAACTAAATGCTTTGGATAATCTCTTGGTTGTTAATATGCATGTCTTTGCTTTCATCAATGCTCTCAACTTTATTTTCTTCTTCTAGTTGCATAAGTTCTTCTCTGTCTGAGTCTAGTAACTCTCTTCCTCTTCTACCTCATCAAAGACTGCTTTTTTGGCTAAAAGAACAGTTGCAGCCTTAACCTTGAAAATGTTTTCATCGACCTTGAACCCTTTAAACTCATTAACACATTCCAGCCATAATTTATGCTACACAGAATTCATACATGAAGGTTTCACATCTTGCCAGGCCTCACTGATAATGTCAATTGTGTTTTTTAAATTAAAATTTCGCCAAAACTTTTTTAATTGTTGGTTTTCCCTCACCATTGGTGTCGTGAATTAACTTGTCTAAAGTGCAGCATAAATGATGAGCTTTAAAAGCTGTAATGGCACCTTGATCCATAGGCTGGATTAATGAGATTGTATTTGGGGGCAAGAATAGGACTTTGATATTTTCTGATAAATCCATTAGGTTTGGTGGATGCCTGGTAACACTGAATGCTATATTTTCTCATTCACAATAATCTTTCATTTCTTTATGTAAGTAAACTTTAAAATATTCCATGAAAATACAGGACGTAATCCAACTCTTTTTGTTAGAACACCAATAAACAGTAAGATTTCCTTTGAATACCCTTTCAAAACGTACACTTCAATTATACACATTAAGTATTAAATTTAAGGTTATGACTTGCCTCTTTGAATTATGATCTTGCTCTTTAAAACTGGTGGAATTTTTTTTGTCTTTGGAAATATAAGTTCTGTTTAACTTCTTCTTCCAATATAATCCTGTTTCATCTACATTGACCACCTGCTTAGGGCTATAACCACCATCAGCTATAATTTGTACCAGCAAACTACGGAAACTTTCAGCTGCATTTTTATTTGCCATGGCTGCTTCTCCCATCATTTTTGTTGTGTAGATTAAACCGCTTCTTAAAATGGAAAGACCATCCCTGACTCACAAGGAAAGGATGCACATCATTTTCACTTTCGCCTTTCTTCACTGATTCATGCAAAGTCAATGCCTTGCACATTATAACATGCAGACTTAAGACTTAATGGAATGTTTTGCTTCATTTGGTGCTCAATCCAAGTACCCAAAAGCCTTACCATCCTTTCCATAATGTCAGGTGTACTACAAATGATTTTGGTGGCACTCACTGATGTAGCACACAGACAACTTACTTTTATCTTATCTGCATTTGAATGGATAGTCCAGCGTGTTGCTTTATTCAGCCCCATCGCACATGAAATATCCATTTGTCTTTCATCTTTCTCAAATTGTTTGATGACTTTTAATTTTACTTCCAAAGAGTGACTTTTTCATTTAATTTTTGTTGCTGAAGCACTAATATCCTCACTTTTTCTTTTTGGGCTCATTATCATCAAGGGATATAAATACAATTTGGTAAGTTATGGCTCGCTAGCTATCGTGGAAGAATATCAAACACCATACCTCTTGTGGACTGCTTTATCTCACGCAGGATTGTTATAATGAAACATTGCCGTGTAAAGTGAATTTTATTCCCTACTTCATAAATCGTGTAAAACGGATGTGTGTTAAGTGAGACTTTACTGTACAAGTAATAACCTACATTCTGGAAAAAAAAGCAAGTAACTTTTACCCAGGCTATCAAACATGAAAGGGAAATAAATGGTAACACTACATTTAAATATCTGTACTGTAGTATGAATAATAAATCTCAGTTTATGGGACATAGCAGCTTCTGATACAATCACAGCACATAATCAAGTAAAAGCTAAAACTTACCAATTATATACTGAATGAAATATTAGCAAAACACACAAAACTATTAAAATAATAATAATAATACATTAAGCATTATTTATAACACTTTTGCACTGCATGTTTATGAAATTCATGCTCTCTTAAAGCATGGGCTTGTGAACAATTTGTTTTAAAAAATCAGTGGAAGTAATGCATGCATGTTTAATAAAAAGTTTTACTGGTGAAAACCTTATTTAACATTTATGTGGAGTAACTAACCTTTTCCTGTGTCCACCAAACTGTGACCATATCTCTAATACAATTCCAGGAAAATTATGATACTGAAATAATAATAATAGTTTAATACCTGTATTTGGACACTAAATCCTTTACATTCTGATTCTTATGCTCGCACACTTATACATTACTTTTCTAAAAATCATTTTATACACAGTATTAATTTTTTTTTTTCTTTCTTACTGCATAGCAACTGATCAAAATTTGGTTTAAAGAATTTATTTTTCATTCAACTAATTTTTGTGCAGTGTAGTGGGAAAAAAGAAAAGTTTAAGAAAAACGATGGTATAATTTGCTATGGACATTAAATTCAGTCAGATATCATTACAGCGATGCTAGTTCAGCCAGGTTTCATTTGAATATACCTAGTACTTTTCTTTAAATAAAGGGATTAGGTACATAGATTGAAACCTAATTACATACATCAGCTGTTCTTTTCCTGTATTACTAATATCTGCATGCTGTAGATACTTCTTTTTTCTTACTTTTCTACATTCAAAAGATAGTTTAACAGCTTTATAAGAATGTATGGCTAAAAGGCATTAACCACCCATCCTCCCTCTCCATTCAGCCAGTTTACCTTGATATATTTTAAAATAACATTTATACAGTCCTCTTGAGCATCTTCACTAGAGAAGAGTTGCTGGTAATCTTCACCTCTCCAACCATCAAACAACACCCTGGGTACTACAAAAAAAAGGAGAGCATAGAAATCCCTACATGAACATCCAGTCTAGCCTAACTGCAGTTTGTAATCCAAACTTACTCCTGGTTTTGTACAAAGAGCAGGTTGTGTGTTATTACTAATGATGGAACTGACTAAATGGACATAATTTTAATACTGATTATTGAAATGTTCCTGCTGACTATTAGTAAATTATGAACTGCAATGAATCATAGTCTATACACAATCAAATTTATAATATATTGCAACTTAGACAGATGTCGGAAAAATTGGCTAAAGAATTGAAGGGTGTTGATTACAATTAAGGATAAATGTTTGTAATGCAAAATGTTCTTTCAGAATAGAAGATAAAACATACCCACCCACCTACTTTTGTATTTCGTCCTTTAGTCACACTGTTTATCCAAGCTGAAAATAAACAACAAAAAAAGGAAAAGTCTAATTTTATATAAAGTAGCACCTAATCAAAAAACTCCAGTCACATGCGCAGCCAGATTAAACAGCTTGAAAATAGATAAAAAGAAATGATTTGGATCAGCCACTCAGTAAATCCTTAGGCCTGGTTATGCCAATGGTCTGCTACAATCTGTCTCTAGTTTTCTTAATTATTTTTCTTTGCAAGTATAATCTAAAAGGTCAATATTAATCAATATTAATCGAGTTTGCTTCTGAAATTTCTATTTCATTTATTTTATAAAAATATTTTGAAAACAAGTTGGTTTTTAAAGCAACTATTCAATTACTTATTTTGAATGCTTCATTTTTATATTGCTCTTCAACAAGATGGATACTGAAGCAAAAAATAAAATAAATAAATAAATAAATAAAATAATTTTGGAATTAATTTTAAAATAATTAGCTTGGAAACCCTTCCAAAGAAACAAAAAAAAAAAAAGTCAGATGACCTAAGTGGTTGAAAAAAATGAAAACTATAACATGTTAAAATATAATCATATTAGTTGGAAGTGATATCTCAAATTTATTTCCAGTCTTTGTCTTCCTTGCTGACATCTTGCATCATATGCAATTAAAATACTACAAAATTGTGGATTCTCACCATATTTTAAAAATTCTTTTTCAAAAGATAAACTGTTCTTGTGAAGTTTCTAGCAATCACACAGAAACCCTCAGCATAATATAATGCAGATAAGTGTTCAGGTCTTGTTACATTACCTTGTGATTGAAGCATTACACTATTTACAGTACATTAACGTGCATTATTAATATTTTAACCAATAAGAACTGCTAAGAGATCTGCAAAATGTCAACCATTTTTTTCTTAAATAATTTGTAGTATACACTGTATATAAATCATTTAGAAATGTGTAACTCCTTGAATAAAATTAATTTTAAAAATAAAAAAAAATAAATGTAGTTCTTTAAAAAATTATAACATCAATTTTAGAGAATGCAAAAAAAAATTATAAAATATGACTACACTTCCAGCTCCGATCTTGCAATTTATTACTAACAATAGATTAAAAGTTAAAATCTTACCTCGATCTATATCATGATCTCCTTGCATAACAAAAGCACCACCTGGTTTTCGTTTGATTTGCAGCCACACAGGTGACACATATGTAAATTTGTTACCAAATATCTTGGCAATATCATAACCTTGTGAATTCCACTAAAAATATACATTCAATAGAATTTTAATAAGCCTACTCTATGCTCAATTTTTAAAGTTATTTTTCCAATATTCCTATCAGAAACTTAAGCTCTAATCCACAGTGGATGGAACATCTAGTGACCAAAATCTGCAAGACTTCCATCCATGCAGAGTTACCAACATAAGTTATTTTAAAAAGGTATAACATTTCTTAAGAGTACTTAAGAGTTAGGTATTCCACCATAAGCTTTCTGAAAAAAAAAATCTCCTTTTGAAAAGTTAAAAAATTTAAATTTAGTGAAAACACAGAGCTCCAATAGCTATAATATCTGGCAAAATAATTATGAAAGTCATCCTATATTGTAAATAAAGTAAACAATTTTTATCTATCTGCTCATACATTAAAATTTCTACACCAGAAAAATTTTGATATACATACACTTTATTTATATAGTTTGTTTGTTTTCTTGCTATGAGCTCATTCAGTGCTGACAAATGATAAATGAAGTGTACCTCCCACTAACTCCAGAATACAGGCGTAATGTTTATAATCCTTGTTTGTGGCAGATCCAAACTAGCCCTTTATATCAACTGTCTTTATCATTTGCTAGTTAGAGACTAATGATTCCACTCACTTTTATTTTAAAACATTTCACCTTACAGAAAGAAGTTCAGCAGCTATTAGGGAGTGTATCCAAGATTTCCCCTAAATAAAATGAATTAAAGGATGCTGTTCATGACTTAACTCATTTTTTATTTAATTATATTTTCAATTCCTCTAACAGAAATTTGACTTTTGTGTGTGCAATTGAAACAAATTTTTGTTTTGATGCTTTAAAAGCAAACCAATAAAGCAATGATTCTTACAAATTTCCTTTTCTTTACTTTTTTTGTTTGGAAATTTTAAACTTGCCAGAATAGTTGCTACTAATAACAAAAATAAGAACAAATTCAAACTTAAAAAAATTAAAGTTAAAAAGCAAAGAGAACACTTATGTAGTCATTGTTTTAAGAAACTCAGTAAGATCTTTCTCATTTCAATGAGTCTATCAGGTTGATAAAATCAGTGGTACAGTAATAAATCTTGATGAAAAATGCTCTTCACACTCAAACTGTTTTTTTTATAGAAAGGTTTCTTAAGTTTTGAGCAGCATTTTATTTTTGTGAAAATTATTCAATGTATAAGTAAATTAAAAGAAAGAAGAGAAAAACCAAGCATAAATCTAGGCTAGCCAAAACTAGGAGTCATTCCCATTTGTGGAAAAGTTAATTTGGAGTTCCATTGAACTAGGAAATAAATTAGAAATATTTTCTTAATTTGCTGATGAATTTGGTTTCTTCACAAATCAAATAAAGTGGGATCTAGTGGCATTTTTATAATTGCCAAATAAGGTGTGTCCAATGTGATTATTCTAAATTTTGCACATGTGCAACTAAGCAGTACATTAGTTTTCACTGCTGCTGCTAAAAAGAGCACTTGCATTGCAACCTTTAAAATGACTGCTGCAAGCATCAAAACAAGAGTCCTAAACAAACCATCATACTCACAGGAGTCACATACGCCAGGACTTCACCTTGAAAGTTTTTTATTTCCCTCCTGGTATCACAGTATGCCATGTGCTCTTTAATTATATCTTTTGCTGTAATGTGTTCTGTGACAAGGCCTCGCTGCACCACACTTCTGTCAGACAACTTGGCCTAATTTAATAAACGATCATGACAATTTTGAGCCAAACATGGAATTCAATCAATGAACTGTAGTTACATTTTCTATTGGATAACTTTAGAATAAAACAAACAGTAAACTACAGTTTTCCTTAAAAGAAATTATTTTTAATCTTAAAAATTAAATTTTGAAATTAACATTAATAATGCTGTAGATGCAATTTTCTTGACATATTAAAAATTTAATATTTCTCAATATTTATTTGGATTTATCAACTTTTAAAAAAATCTACAAATATCTAAAATCCTTTTTACAAATGATCAGCAAATTCAGTTGTTTTTTTTCACTCACTTGAAAATGTCTTGCAATGAAATGTAATTTAAATTTGCATTGACATAAATTGTGAATAAGTAAAATATATATATATATATTGTTGCTGAAACAGAATAACAAAGAACAGCAGAAACAATGCGCAACTTTTCGAATAATCTTTTACCTTTTTTTTTTAAAAAAGTATACATACAGGCAACGTAACTGGAGCAATATTCAATAATGGAAACAAGCCACGATGATTAAAAAAAAGATCCAAAACTTCTAAACAAGGGAATCACTGGCTACAAATACACAGAAGTGAAGCGATTCCAGCATTGTGCGAAAATGGAAAAAAAAAAAATCCGTCTGCGGTCACAACATCTAGTCTGTGTCGATAAGGGTTGTTGATCTCTCCATTGGGTCCAGACCAACTGGGCCCCAAGTTGATGATCCCCTCTGATCTGCATTCTTGTTAAAAAAATAATTAAAAAAAAAAAAAAAACCCTTCGAAAATTCAGAAGTTCGGTAAAAATTTAGGAGAGAGATACGAACACGCGATAAAAATGGTACAGAGGCGGGTTCATCATTCGGATACACAGCTATGTATGTATGTATACTTGATGCGTACCCCCCGGGCAACTCTGCAGTCAGAACAAATCGACGAGTAAGTAAAGTTTCCAGTTAATAAGTGAACTGTTCTGCTGGGTTTTATCAAGGAAAAATTCGTACCGACTCTCGGGGGTGAGGGGTGAGGGGTGGGGGGTGATTGCTTGATTTTAAAAAAAAAGGGGCAATCGATATTAATCACAAAATTTCTATTTATTTAAAAAAAAAAAAGCGAGAATATGATCGAGGACGAGAAGTTTGAACAGAGTAGTGGACTCGTAACTCGCCGCTTGAGAGGTCCAAGTTTCGACTGCTGGCGGTCGGCAGACCTCCCATCCCAACCCACCTACCCACCTACCTACCTACCTTCGCTTCTTTCTTGGCCCTTTTCTTCTTGTCACTTTGCGACAGAGTGGCACAGGCAGCGGAAACCCAAGCTACCAACACGAAAATCCTGGCAGCCTTCATTGCTCCGAACCAGAAGCTGCTGCTGCTGCGGGAGAGGGCGGCCGGCGGGACGGAGGAGAAGCGGCAGCAGGCAGACGACACTCTCTCTCTCTCTCTCTCTCTCAGCCACGCCACGGTTTTCGGAGGCTCATACGCGGTTTGCGGAAATAAAAATTCGAGCAGTATAGCGCGAGTTCCAGCAAAGGTGCCGAGAAGGGTGGGGAGGACAGACGACTCGCAGCCGTATGGCAGACTTGGCGTATTGCTGGAAATCTAACATCTACGGGCAGACAGCCATCCACGTTTTCCTCCCAATACTCTTCGTGATTTTACAAAATAAGACTCGTTAAGGGAGATAAATCTTGTCTACTTCCCCCGCCTCCCACACCACCTTTTCAGTAAACTTTGATTCTAACACATTAATAAGTAAAATATACAAATTAATGAGCAAGAAAATAAACTAACCATTTAACCAGGGCTTCGACTCTTTATTTACTTGTTTTAAATTTTTTTAATTTTAATTCATAACTGATGCCATGTTCGCTTTAAAGCGGTGTCTCGTAACCAAAAGAGAGAGAGAGAGAGAAGAAAAATTATCTCCCTTGATATGCAAACCAGTCTCTAAATGGTCCCCTCATCAATAGAATGAAGAAATAATCGTTCTTTCACAAGATGAGCCATTTCCAAAAAAAACCTCTTTCTATTTTAATTCAGGAATTACAACAACAACAAACTAATAGTAGTAGTAATTTACTGGTGCATACCGCAGGTAGTATAAAATAGTTTACCTTTAAAAAAAAAAAAAAAAGAGAGAGTAAAAATGCAAAAACAAATACCAGCGAAAAGCAAACTATTGGAAATCAAAACAAGAAGAATACTTACCAAACTTATCAGATTTTGTTTTTCATTTTATTTGTAATTCCTGACAATGCTCATCATTAAAAAAAAAAAAGATCAACATAAACAGATTCGTATATAATAACAGAGCTGTCGGCCACCTCCAAAACCATCACACCGGTGTCCACGATACAGCTTTATATCGGACCCGTTACCGTCACGAAGGCAAGAATTTTCACATTAAACAAACTCTTTAGAATTATCTCCATATGCATGTATTCCACATCTAAAAATTACCTCCACCAAAATGTGTGTGTGTGTTATATGGCCATGACGATAACGTTGTTGGCACGTGATGCTTTGGTAGTAGTAACTCTTCTGCTCAGTTATTTGCCTGCAATAGCCAACTATATACACCTTTATGTCACTGGGTTGGTATTTATCAACATTATTGTTGAAGACGTGGAATCATATCTTTAATTTTCGATAATTCTTTGTGTCAGCGGTATTCGAGCTAATAAGATGATCTCGCATAGTTTTCAGATGTTAATGAAAATGGCGTAGCCCTATCCAAAAGTTCAATAATTCGGGGAGAGATTTCAGACTTTTATTCTGTGCTTTTTTAAAATCCAATTTAATTACGAAGTATCATGGCTTAAGAAGCCACAGCTGGTTTTAACACGCCTCATTCACACAGTTTTTGAATTTGATGACTAAAAAAAAACAAAAAAAAAATTAGACTTAATATGGCCGAAGTTGTGTACACATTGGCCCAGCGAACTACCAGGGGTGGGGGGTATTCAAACGAAACCTGCTTAAATAGCATCCCAGAGATGGGCCCCCATGTAGGCTATGTTTTCATGGTGACCCGTTGGGTCTCTTCGTGGTGACAGAAAGTAGGTTAGCTTCACAATAACCCAACGTAGTTGATCTGCACATCCACAATTACTGTTTTCCATGTTTGGCTTTCAAAATAAACGTTTTCAGCGCATACTTAGAATTACATCAAATGGGTTACCTGGTTTATATTTACAGAGTTCTCAGGCTGTTATACAAAAAAAGCTGACACAAGTAAAAAAACACCCCTTGTGATTCAAAGGGTCCATACCATTTACATTATAAGCACATGACTGCGAGCTATGAAAACGTACAGGCACCACAATCTTTCCAAACCCCATTGGGTACTGTGGGGTATCAAAAGATCCCTCCCAGGATTTCCTAATTCTGTGCCAAGCTTACTGACTTCCTCCACACAATAAAAAGGACACCACAAAGTATTAACCCCTGCTCATATTTTACTCGTGCAATGCACGATTACAGAATAAAAAATGTACTTGAGTGTTTATTTACTTATAGAAAGTCTCTGTAATTGCCTAGTAAATTATAATGTTGAAATAAATTTAGCTATAATATACAACTGTGTCGTTAATTTTGCTCTGTGCAAACAACTAGAGTGCATTCAGTATATTCCACTTTCTGTATGCTTAGTGAACAGTCTGCCATATAAAAGCATATGGACTAGAAAAATTAGCATCCTTTTACTGCAAGAATTTTTGCATAATTTCCACATTGACCTAAGCAATCCATTGGCCTGATAGCATAGTTAGCTTAAGCAGAAATAATGACACAGCAAGACAAAGCAATAAAAATCTAGAACTTTATGTTGATAACAATTGACAGAAATATCAATAAGGCCACCACAAGTACTGGTGAGGTCAGTTCACTGTGCAGTAGATAAAAGGGCAGGAAACTTAGCAACCTAGTCAGTAGTGCATCCAGGGTTTTAGTAGGGAGAGTGTCATATTCAGGATTATCCAAGCAAACCTAATGTTTTTTATCTGGTGTTAATCTAGTTTTGATGGGGGGTCAAATTTGAGTTCAGCTGGCTGGGATTGTCAAACCAAACAAACTCCCTGGATCTGCCACTGCTGGTGAAGATGCATGTATTGTTAGTTAACCATGTTCCCTTTCCTTTTCTGAAGAAATCAACAGTTAAAGTTGCGATCAATTTAGTATTTGTACAAGCAGAAAATTATTTTAACACCCAGACTGCAGCCCAGCCCATGTCACACTGAAATGAATCACTGTAGGGGACCCTATTGTACAAGTTGTCTTCAATTGTATACTTGGCGGTGAAAGAGAAAAAAAATAGTATGTCCTTTAAAAATTTAAGTGATAGCAGACAGACTTTATGAGAACTGATATGGTAAATATCTGATATAAAAGCTTTAAAAATTGTAAAAGTGACAGAAAATATTTGGATATATGTATATTCTGGCATTTATGCATAATTACAAAACTAAATTGTTTATCTCATTTAACAGTTAGCTATATGAAGAAACATTCATTTTACATACTACCTTATTGTTTTAGGTCACTAGCTTGTTTTGAGTCAGTTTATGTTTATATAACAAAATATTTTCTAAATATTCCAGTCATTTTTGTACAAGATTTTTCAAACAAAATATACTGACTTCTGGCGAGCAAATTATTCATCAGTAGACTATAGTTTAAATGTTGACTAGTTTTAAAAGAAATATGTTTGGATTTGCACTCAGTGGGAAATGGCCAAATCTGATTTCTAAAAAAGTTATTTTCTATGCTTGATATTCGGGCATGAGTTCATAACTTTTTACTTGTATAGTTGTCATGGCAATGCTGCAAGCTCGCTGAATATGTGAAGACGCTGGTAAAGTTTTTTCTTTAAATGTTCATTAGAATTTTTTTTTTGCATTTTTTTTAACATTCAAAATTATACATTTTCTTTTCCATTGCAAATATAAATGAACAAAATTTCAGTGTCTCTATTCCACTGTATCAGGTAAATGTGTACATCTAAGAAACTAAACTATTAAGAATGTTCAAATGAAATCTAACCAGATATCATTATGAAGATTCTATTTCAGTTGGGTTTCGTTTGAAAGTCTCCGACTAAATGCAGTTCACACAGTCAGCACCATTACTAATAATATATGGCAGTCAAACTGATAACCAATTTGTGATTCAAAGTAAAAGAAATGAACTTAAAGAAAAAAAAAATAAGGCAATCAACAAAAGGTATAATAAACAAAACTGGAAAATTTTAAAAATTAAAACTGCACTGTCAACCAAAGAAAATTTAAGCTAAAATGGATTACAGTTTCTTGTGGAAATGTTTGATCAGTTGAGTTTAGCTGAAAGCCATCATGACATATATATGCCTTGGGTCCTCTCCCCTCCAGAGAGGGGAGATCAGTGATTGATTCTTAAATTGATTAACACTATCACCATTAACAGGAGTGCAACAACAGCCTACTTTGTTTATAATACAAAATTAGTGTTGATTAAAATAATACAGGAGTGTGGTTCATTTGTAACTACTTTAAATTGTAAAAAAAATAGCATTTTGTGTGAAAAATTGCACGAGCAAACTTATCTCCTTTCTTCTATTTTATCTACACTATATATTTTTCTTCCTCTCTCCTTTGGTTTTCTTGTCCTGGATAAGGGATAGGCCAGTAGTGAGTGACTTGTCAATCAACACAGATGAGTCAGCCTGCTTGAGCAGTTAGCAGGTTTGATCAAACAAAAAGGCTTTCAACCAGTATATGAAGGCCATTTGTAAAAAGACATCAAGACCAGAAGTTATAAATAATTCCTTCAAACAGTCTTTAACTAAATAACAAAAGAAAGAACATTAACAGGCATTGCCATATTTTATTACATTATTAAAAACTTGAATTAAAGGTTATTAACAAAACTAATGAATTAAAAACAAAGCAAAAGAAAAAAATATTAAAGGTCTGCCAAATGGAAACGGTGTAAGACTTCATTTACAAGTTTTTCATGTAGCCTTGTCCTGTCCACCTGGCGGATACGTTTCATATTATTAATTGCTTTTCTGTAAATGGTCATGCATTGATTTCTTGACTCGATAATCAAGCAGAGCACTTAACTCCAATGTTATATCCAGGACCGCGGTAATTCGCAACTTGAGTGGAAAAAACAACGTGTTTTGAGAAGGGGCTTTTATTTCCTTTAAAAAAATGTTTAAAACTAGTTTAATAAAAGGGAAGCAATTCTTGTGAATAACTTTACACACTCCAGCTATGGGGCTGGTTTTTCATAAAATTAAAAAAAAAAACACAAACAAACAAAACAACTCTAGTTTACTTTATTTCGTCAGTCGCTTAACTTCGAGTTATTTTATTTTATTATTATTTATTTATTTGCTGGTCCTAATTTCTACAAATAATAATAATAATAATAATTCGTCATTAATGCCCAGTGTGTTTGTTCTCTAACAAAGTCTGACAACAGAGAACCGAGTGATGTTCGGGAAAAAATCCCCAGGATTTCTGTGGCGTCAGGGATATTTCTTTGTTTGTTTAGCGGATACACGTTAAAAAAAAAAATTAATTAATTAGTTGATTAATTACAATTTTAGTAGGTGAACCGGAAGCGATTTACCTCCCCCTCTTCTCTTCGGCGACGGCTTGCATTGATCACGAGCCGGCTCTGCTTTGATCAGCGATGCGGACGGAGATAGTCAAATAGCAGCCACCCAGGAATGAAAAAAAACAAAAAAGAAAGGCGGCCGGGTGGTGTGGGGGGGTGGGTGTACGGCCGGGTGGGGTGTGGTGGGCCAGCTTCCGGCGAGAACAAACACGACGCCGCCGGTGGTCAAAGGCTCGGGTGAGAACGAGACTCTGGGATGCAACCGGTGACGCGTGAAACGCGAAGATAACGGGAAGAGCGATCAGGGTGTTGGGGGGGGGGGGAGGATGGAAGGCGTCCGCTGCTGGGCTTCCAGCTTCTCCCGCACCTTTGATTTCATCAGAAATGGAACGCGGCCTGCGCTCAATTCGAGGTCACCGGCAGGACAAGCCGCCGGTTGATTTCAATGGCGGGCAGCCACGAATCCAGCGGAGCTCGCCACTGCCGACTCACGGCTCATTACCACAAAACCCGATGATGTTCGGGGCTGCATTCCAAGAGTTCGTTGTCTGCTTAAAGAAGAAGACGCCGCCGCCGGGAAGTTCCGAGTGTCGTCTGCCAAAGAAAGCACGTGACATACAGAAAAAAAAAAAAAAAACTCTGTTAAATTCCAAAATTCCAAACGAACTCTCAAATGAGGACACCAAAACGACGACTTTGTTTCCCTCATTGGGCTCTGGCAGTAAATTTCTGTCTTCTGGATGCAGACTGCAACAACATATATTCTAGAATTATTATTATTATTATTATTATTATTATGCATGAGCAGATTTTCCATGCCTGTTTTTAATACAGCCACAGATCCACATTTGCTTTCCTGTGCCACCTCAATCATCCAGATCCTGATGGAGAAGCGAAACGAAGACTCTTTTTCGCATTAGATAATGAACGAACGGTTGCAGAAGAAGCAAATATATATATATATATATTTGATAATAGAAGGAATTATTAGGCGCATCTACCACTTGCTACTAACGCGCAGCCCAACGAAGCTGGTTTACACGGCCATTCAGCTACTGCTCAACACAGAGCATGGAGGGGATTTTAACAGTTCCGGGAAAAGTCACGTGACGCGGTTTTAAAAAAAACGCTCGGTATTAAAAGACTGGTCAGTTGTGCCGAGATAAATGTCCGCATGCATTGAAAACAGAAGCGGAAAGAAGTAACTCAAAACAGTCTCAGCCTCTCATTGCCGTTGTGTTTTTATTAGGTCTAAAGATGTCGGACTAACAACAAAGGCGATCGGAATAGGATGTGGCGGCGGCGGCGCTGCACGCCGCTAGAGAGCGCTTCTAGCCTTCTGTTATTAGCTACGAACGGGTAAATATATATATATATATATATATAACAGACTGCATTTACAAAAATTAATAATAATAATAATAATAATAATAATAATAATGTCCAACACGGAAGTATGACTCTCCTTTCCCCTCACACCCATTCTTCAACAGGTCCAACTCGACAGAGCTGCCACCAGTCGGTAGGACGATAAATGGGCCTTGCGACAAACTCGAACATGGAAGTCGAGTCCAGATGACCTGATTTACACGGTTTGGCGGAATAGGTTGTGGCGACCCCCCCCTCCCCCGAACGGTTTTGTTTTTTTTTCCTTTTCAACTTACGCAGACCTTTCAGTCCACTCTTATGAGTCGCTCTTCTCATGATCCCCGCTCAATATTCGGACCCGTCGCAGTTCAGGCCCCTCGCCCGCCTATCGGCTATGTAAAATAGCGCCTGACTTCCACCAAAATGGGTCTAGATACATTAAAGTCGCATTTAAGATTATGAAAACCTAGACGAGGATGATTAAAAAAAAATATAACTGTTTCAATAATTTTTAAAAATTGGAATAGTGGAATGAATGATTCGTGCAAAGCGAAAGTAAAGAGAGAAAATTCTAAAGTACAATTTAGGGTTACAAAGGTAGATAAGATCTGTTAAAGTCATTTACGTCGCTTCCACCTGATTCAGAACATTCGCAACCTCCGCATCGGGCACAGACACTCACAAAAATCGCTTCCCAATGCACACGACTACTGAATGCGGGGTATATATATAAAATTGTCCGGCAATCGGGTTACCTAAATGTATACGAGTGACATCGAAGTCGTAACCATTATATCTGGCGCGAGGCGTGACCAGTTTATCACCATCTGATTTCCAAACGCGTCACGTGCTTTCCCGCAGTCCTACGAGGAGCGACGGATTTAGTGTTAGAACAGCCCTCACTACTATAAAAAAAAACAGACAAACAAAATCTTAAAATTTAACCATAATAACCTTTATGTGGCCGAAGGTTTAGAACAATTACAAATGTCGTACATGAAAATAAAAAAAAAAAGAAAAAAATGGACGGAGGGCGATATTCTGTGATGTCGCTCGGTTCATTTGCTGTTTGGCACAGAACATTTAATGCAATAAAACCTCCGAGTCCCTGCCTCACCATTCCCGTGGGTTTCCACTGTCAGCTCGGGTGGCAGTGTCCTAGACCTGTCTCTTTCACCTTTCTGGTAAACGTCCAGATTGATGAATGTGCCAAAGTGCTACAAAATGTTTTCCATTTTCAGCTAAAATTACCCCCCTGAACAAAACAAATGGTGAAAAATCTATTTCTGAATTGAAAAGCTGGACGGTTCTTGTGATTTTTAGCAATTACTATAATTAAAATTTTATTTAATTTGATATCAAATTGAATCATAAATTTAATTTGTTAAGAATATATAACTAAAAACGACGAAATCATTAATAATAAAATGCCAACGGGTTTGAACGTTATAAAACCTTCGGGCAAAATAAGTCGAAATATAATTATTTACTACATATTAATTTGTTTTCATGTTTTAATTTGTGCATTGCTCCACCAGAGTTTAAAACAACAACAAAAGAAGTTTTTACGTATATTATATATTTTAAAATATTTTCGTTGTCTTTTTTTTTTAAATAAGTTTTCCAGCAAACTTTGAATTTTTCACCTCGTCCCCTCCTCGACTTATTGTTTTATTTCGGACCTATTTTCAATAACAACAACAATAAATACTAGGTCACAAAACCAGAAAAATGTTTAGCACTAAGACATGCCGACGTGATCTCCATCAGAACGTTCTACATTAGTGACGGACATTGTGAATGAAGCTGATCCATACAATTGATTTTCATGTAATCGATGAACACTTGCAGATTTTGATCGCGGCGAACCAAGGCGACGGATCTTCTGTTTACTGACAGAAATATGAAATTCTGTCTAGCCAGCTTCAGTGGAGAAATTCCAATTGCGAAAAAATCACTCTCTATATGACTGAGGAATTGCTTTCCATTTCAAAATCGCTGTCACTCTCCATCAATTTGAACACGTTTTCCTGAGGTATTGCTGGAACCATCTTTGCCTCTTATTTTCTTCATCCTCGACTCTGCGCTATAAAAAAGTGTGATGCATCAGATCCACATATTTACATTTTCTTACAACTTGATCTTACGGTCGTTTCATTGGTTGTGAAGTTCATTTTTCGCAACAGCCATCAGGTGTTCATTAGCTAGTTCAACTTCTGCCGTCTATGTATCTGCATTCTGGCCATGTTCTCTGTGGTCGATTACCTTAATATAATTTTCATTCTCAAAGATGTTTTTTTTTTAAAAAAAATATTCTATTCTTGTTTCCATTATCTGCAAAAATCTTGCTGTCCTTACTTATACATATGAACCGCAGAACAGGACATTTAAAAAAAAATATTATTCATCCTTTGAGGAGAAGTACGCAATGGTTAGAAAAGTGTGGCGTGCAAGAGTGATGGACCATTGTGGCGATCCCAAATATGGGGATGCTGTGGGGAAAGAAGAAAAATCCTTTGCTTCTTAACACCAGATGTGGCTGTTCATCCATGGGATTTTTTAATTTGAAGTCAATGATGTGGTCTGTCAAAGTGCTTATGTAATGACTGTTTAACCCTATCTAAGGCACATGATGAGCCATGGAAGCTGTGGTACAGTACAATCTTCATTAATATAAACCTGTAACGACAAATCCATACTTCGATCCAACCTCCACGTGTTTGTGTTGACTAAACATGCAGCCAATTCAACACGAATGCTTTCTGAATTTCATCGACGAGTGATTGCATACATATTAAGCTGTGATTCACACGACTAAGAGAGTTTCTGTGCTGGAATAAATGAAAAGACAGCACACAACACGACGTAACTGCTTTGAACAGTCAAACGCAGCCAGATTCTGGTAAACACAGTGAATTGTTACCTTAACTAATAGTTCGAAAATAACAACACGGTAAAGGAATTTTCTTGATTTTTTGATAAATCGTGGGAAGCCATAGACATTTTAACAATTAAAGATTAAAGTTCTGGTAAGCGATATTGATGCGACAGACGAACCGGACTTAATTTATGAATGATTTCGGCTTGCAAACAATGGCGTAGCGGTCCTCTGAGAAAGCACCTTGCCAGAGGCCTCCAGATCCAGAAAAATCCTAGTTACAGTACTCAGAAAAAAGACACGGTGCCCCACAGGAAAACTTACAGCTAGGGGGTCCCTGTCATCGCAGTGTCAGGGTATCTAATGTGAACTCTAAATCCCCTGTTCCCCCAAATATCACGTGTCAAGTTCCAAGGTCCCTGTCTCTATAATACGAATATCAAGTGCGGAGTTCTAAGCAACGGTGACGGGCAGTGTAATGAAGATGAAGAGGATGCACAAGGCCATGAGTTCTGACAGAGATGCTGAAAAATTGTTGCTGAGGAAGAGAAAGAGAGCAAGTCGCAAGGAGAGTTGCCGTGGAATTAATGTCGAAAGGCATAAAGTTCAGTGATAAGGTTTTAGTCGCGGTCATATGGATGCTTCTTCGGCAATTATTCAGCAGCAGTTTCGAGTTCTGTATTCGGAAGTTTTTGAAAGATTCTTTGGATATAGAAAGGAGAACGATTTGGCAACAAGTTTCTACCGATTCTTCACTGCTTGAATTGCGTCTACTTTAGACACCCGTCTCCTAGTGCAGATCCACTTCGGTTTCAATTTGTTTGCTTTTTATGTATCTTTCAATAAGGTTCTGCTCGTCTGTCCAGGATAGAATCAAAGAGCCTAAATATCTCCAGCAAAACGTCGGAGGTATTGCTTCGACCACATCGCTGGACATGAGGTTGAGGTTTCGCGGTGCGCAAATGAAGCAGAAACTTTCAACAATCCTTGAAATAGCTTCTGAACCCGGCCTTTAGCATCGCTCATCATGTCGTATCTCTGGCCCCCTCACCGGGTCCCACAGATTGAGACCTAGAATCCTGACCCGCTCGCTAACGGTTTAGTGAATCAACCGCGGTGGCACTTGTCACGGAAATGAAACCTGCGAAGAATTCGTAGACTTTTGGAGTATTATCCTTTATGGAAGCACACATCAGAACGGTAGAAACCTGATCGATACGGGTAATATCGTTAGTTGTACTGACGATGACATTTTTTAAAAAAAGTGGTACATTTCTCACACTGTCTAGAACGGTATTGTGCGTGTTTCTGGGAAGAAACTGGGTTAGTTCATTCTAAATTTGGATATGAATCTGGATGGCAGCGACGGGAGTTCTCGTAGAGTTGGATCGAACTGCGCCACTAGGCCGAGGAAGTTACCATTCTCGCGACTCCCATCGTCGATAAGCTCACGGTGCCAGACAGAGCACTGCGAATACAAGGATGGTGTTGATGAGATGTGCTACAATGTCTCCAGAAGTTAGCTTCTTGACGCAGCCGCCTTCTTCGTCAAGTCGTTTACCTACTATCCGCTGTGCGTGGACAACAGAGACTGCCATGAACAACTTTTGAGATGGCAATGAAAAGTTACAAATTTACCACTGAGAAATAACTCACAACTCAGAGTAATTAGCAAGTGAAAAAACACGCGAAGCTGGTACTACTGACAATAGACGATGTTAAATACTTCAAGATCTTGTGAATAACCTAGCTGCAGGTACGACGGATGTTAAAGTATCTTCAAAAACAGTAAGCCCACATTAGTACAGAGTGGCTTCAAAGATGTGTAGCTTCCAGAAAATACTTTTGCTGAGGACGAGGGTTAACCAAACGGCAGGGCTGCAACGGTCAGGAGGAACTGGAATAGTGCCAAACCTGGAAGATGATACTCTTCACCTATATATTAATGCACTGTTCAACAAATTCATTTTGCTTTTGTATATTTTCTGTAATAATGTATTAAGTATATATTATATGTCTTTCAGTTATAATTACCCATTATTTGTGCATATCCTGTGTGTTGCGATAATTATTTCCAATGGAGTAAATTATAACCATGCAAACAAACAAACAAATACTTCAAATGAATTAATGGTATTACAAGAGTATTTAGCTTCGACCCTGCAGAATTAATATCCTGTAAAGTACTGTCTAACCTGAAAGAATATTTCTTCCAGCTCATTAAAGATCCTTTGTAGTAGAACTCTCCTGTCAGCAAAGTAATTTTAGATTAAGGCAACTCAAAGGATAGCGACTATTAGTCAGTTAATTGAGTTTCATTGCAGTTATTATCCTATAGGAGATCGCGAAGATGAAATAATTCAATAAGCCCTGACCACTGGCTGAAAGAAGAAAGCTTAAGTAGACGTATATTCAGACAGACCTCGGAGAGGGTGGGAATTTATGTTCGCTGTGATGACCTCGGTATACTGGGTGAACATGAATACAAGAAAATCAGATGTACCGAGTTAATAAAATAAATGTATGTACAGAGTTTGGGGGGGGTTAAATAATAAAGTCCAAAAATTATAATATTCGCTTCTGGTCTAACCGCTGACTGTGACATTTCGAGACTGGCGACCGGGCGACTGGAGCCGTTCTATTCTCGCAGCAGCAAGGTTCGCCTCGATAAGGAGACTCCCCCCCCCCCCTCCACACTCGACCGTCTTTCGCTATATACACCAGCCATGCCACTTTGTTTCCAGTCAGGCATCTCTCACTCCGCCTGGTTCGTCCTGACCCTCGCGTCTCGGGTGATGAGTAATGCCGAGAGATCGAGGGAACAGCCAGACAGAGGGACGGCCCATTACCACCAGTGGCTGATGCGCCGCATCCGAGTCCTCGGGTCTTATCGATCCCCCGCGCGCATTCTTCCAGACGGCAGCAATACCGCTACATCAACACAGCTGTTGAGGACTTCCCCGGCATCTTTTCCCCCCCAAAATATATACACGAGGTAAGAGCGCTTTCACACCTTTACTCGGCTCGTGCTCACCAGCCCGAGGGTCCGTCTTCTTGCGGGCTGGAGAACTCGAATTTGACTGTGTACAGATTTGCTCATCTATCGGGAGCTGTAACTGTAGTCACGCGCGATCTCGTTACTGTCGCCAGATATCACGGGACTTTCTGAAGGGGTTTCCCACCCGTCTGGTTACAAAGGAGGGAGAAAAAAGTTTACGAAACGACTCCATATCTTTGTTTGCAATAATAATGATATATTCATGGAGAATTAACAAATAAATCCGCGATTGGTTAAAAGAGCGGGGTTTAGCGTGTCACCCCCGCTAACACCCCCCCAAAAAAACAAAGACAATAAAATTGTCGGCGGTCAGTTTTGGTTCAATGGAGTACGGCCAATAACCGAAGGTAGCATAGCAACGGCTGCCCCCCTGCCCCCACCCTTGTCCGCTGTGGGCTGGGGAAAGATGATGGCGTCCACCGCAATCGAGAATTTGCGTGTTCAGACTGACGGACGGTGCACCGAAAACGTATCTTTTATATCACCATTAAAGATGATGTTAATAAATTATCGATTTATTTATACAAATGGCGGCGAACGAACCTTCGATTTAGGCTGTGGCCGAGCATATATTCGGCAGTATTACAATGATGGGAGAGCATATATAATTCATGGGCCCGAGTATAGATCGATAAACTACTTTATTTTATTTTGGTGAATAACAAAACCGATCGCCATAATATATCGTCCCAACATTAAAACTGCTGTCAGGGTTTGTATAAAAATAACATTGTGCAAGGTAGATGATGCTAACGCACGCCCACCCAGCATTCGGATATTCAGATTCTTCCGTTTTACGCGATCATTGTCCCAGATGTTATATACACTTATGTAAAACCTGTCTGAACACGCATCCCAACTAGTCCAACGTTTGCATTTTCTAAATGAGAAAACAAAGGGAAAATTTCAATATGGAGACTGGAGCGAGTGCCAGCGCTAAATCGAGAAACACATCTATTTTAGGACTTTTTTTTTTTTTTTTTCCTTTTCTTAAATTTTCCCTTTTCTGTTTTAGTAACTCGAAGAAAGGATTGGTGCAACCATCCACCAAAAAAAAAAAAAAAAAACGGTCGATTTGGCGGTGAGCATTCTGCTGACTGCAGCTGCCTCTTACTTCCAAACCTCTCGCGATTCGGAACGTCCGCGCGGCCAGGCGCAGCTCAATGATCGTGCCGTTCTATTTTACCTGGTGCCGCCAGGTTTGTCCTTCAGGCGATAAAGTTATAAAGAATGAGTCCGCCTTTACGGCCGATACCTTTTATTATCCCGTGCGAAATTACGATGATGTGACTCAAAGTTGTGTCAACTACTCATAGACAAACGGTAGATCGGAACCAATAGGCAGTAATCGTGGAAATGTCCTCCTTTTTTAAAAAAATGACGGTTGTTTAAATTTTTGTGCAGATTAATAATTTCAGGTGCAATTTAAAATCTAGATTGCCCCCCTCCCCTAGACCAAGCAACGGTAATTGCTTAAAATCAGCTATGGATAATGCTCGAGTAATGGTCGCTCGGCTAGAACGTTGCGCCTGTGGAGGAAGTCGTTCTCAAAGGAAAACTATAACATCCTCGCCCCCCCAAAAAAACTAAGACAGCGGGTCTACTACAATAAGCTGAATGCGGGAACCCTTTCACAGAAACAAAACCAGCAAATGGATAAAGCTGTCATATCGTCTTTCTCAGATAACTAACACGATGGCTGCCGCTGACTCGTCAATCAACAACCGTCGTCGTCGTCGCCGCCCAGCCCCGATGACGACACCGGCACAACCTACCGAGTCCCGAGTTCGATATTTAGGGGCGAGTTTTCGCTCTTCCCGCCATTTTTTTTTTTTTTTTTTTGCCTTCGTAATGATCGCCCAGCCCGTCATTATTCCCCAAAACGGCGGAGACAGCGCGCCGTGATTCATCTTTAAATCGGGACTGAGTCACCGTAAAATGACAAACGGAAAATCCGCCAATGACTTAATTAATATCAGACATTAGAAGTCTAAAAGCTGACATTTTCACGTCTGGCTCATTGGGTACCGAGAGAAGAACCCATACTCCTTCCTGCAGGACTGAGAGAACGATGGGACAGGGTTATTGCGCCTTCAAAGGGCCGCTATGAGAGGGAGTGCATCCTCTTCAGACTCTCATCTTCAATCACATAAATAAATATCACGTTTATCTTTGAGACTGTTATATTATTATTATTCATAATTGGTTATCATTTTTCGGTAATGCAATCAAATGAGTTATCTTTGTTTTTTAAATATTGCACAAGTATTGCATCAAACACGGCCTCCGTATAAATCCTCTTTTAACTTTACTTCTTGAAAATTCAGCTTGTAAATGTTACATAAAATACCAAAAAAATTACTGATGAGTGTTGTATAGGGGAAAGAAGCTTGAAGTCTCTCTCTGTACAGACATCACCTCCCCCCCTCTCTCTACATATATATATAATATATATACAGTCGACCCCCCGCGTAATCGCGGTTCGGCATTTGCGGCCCCGGTTATTCGCGGAATTTTCCTTAGAACCTAACTAATAATTGTTCGTGGAACCCTCCGCATATTCGCGGAATCGCAAATATCGTCCGCGATTTTTTATGGCTTTTTTCGTGGCAATATATATTTTTTTCACGCTTTTTAAAGCTAAATTATTAATAACAATATAATTTACTAATTTTGTAATATAAATACTAACGTAAATTCAGCAAAATATCAATATAAAATAAACGGTATTGGCTGGAGGTTTGAAAGTAGCCAATCCGAGAGCGTTATTCATTTCTCCTCGCTGCTGATTGGCTGCTGCCCACGAGGCGCTGTCTCAGGCAGATGCAGCCCCGCATCATCCCAGTTTACCGCGTGTAGCTATCTCGAGTGTTTCGCTGAATGTTTCTCTGAGTGTTGTATTTTTTATAAAATTATTATTATATATTTACTTATATATTTTTTTATTATATGTTACGTTATATTTTGATGTTTGTAGGCATTTTTATGGACCACGTCCAATATTCGCGGATTTTCACTCTTCGCGGGAGCTCAAGGGACGTAACCCCGCGAATACCGGGGGACAACTGTACATATATATTGTATGGGGGGAGGGAGCTTGAAGTCGCTCTCTGTACAGACATTACCCCCCTCTCTCATATATATTATATATATATATAGATTTAACAGAGCGCAGCCTGGTTTCCATTAGATAGGTCCATCTTATTCACGCGTAGAAACTATTCATCTCCTGACCGCAACAGTTTTACAGCTTTCATCAAACGGAATTACTTTATTGTTGTTGTTGTTTGAGCGCGTTGGACTTCCGAACGAGGCTCTTTCAATGGCATTGCATCCCGTAAAGACAAGTGGCCTGTTCTCCGTCGAGTCCTCGTGATTGAGAGACGTTCGTCGAGCCGACAAGCGGCCCGGTCCACCCGACACCGGTGGGGTGGGGGGGGGGAGAGCAAGGGCCCGGGAGGTCGCTCTCACGTCGGGCTGTTGTTGCTGTACACGGTGATTAAATTCCCCACCCGTGCCGCCTGATCCCGATGGATGTAACAACGCTACACACACCTCATTAATATTTCCAAATCCAATTTAGATAAAGAACAACAACCAAAGCTTTTGTTTCTGTGTATTTAATCCTAGATACCGTATAGTAAAGCTAATGTTCGCGCGTGCGCACGGGAGGGGGTAACTTCCGGTGCGCCGCGTCGTTTAGAGTAGACCACTGTACAAGTGGAGGGATCGTCCCCCCCCCCCCCACCCCGGCCGCTATTCTACAAATAACCAGGCTCGTTTGTTTGTTTCATCTTAACAAACAACAGACCATTAAGGCGGCCGATACGATTATATCCGTTTTAGGCATCGTGATTATGAATAATGAACAGCAACATGTTACAGACCAGCAGTAAACAGCAGACCCCGACCGACCGGACCGGACCGGACCGGACCTGGCCAATTCACCGATAACGAAGAGTCCATCCCTTCGTTAGAAGCGCGAGAAGAGCTGTTTTTGTTGTCCCCTGCGCTGCGCACTTTACGAAAAATGTCCACCTCCCTTCCAACTTCCAGCCATGTTTAGAATTTGAAATTTCCGAGTTATTTCGTTAAGTTAAGCTTAATGAGAGAATACCACGTTGGAACGTTAGATTTTAAATGCCAATCATTGCTTACTTTGAATAGGTAACACCAAGCGAATTTATCATTGAAGATAACCTTTAAAACTTTCAAGATGGCTGCCATTTTCACACATCTATTCAGTCAGTTCCTTCATGTGGACATCATTATGCGTCGAAACAATACAGTTAGACTATCTTATTCCGAAATAATTTCAGAAGGAATAAATTGTTTCTTTCCTCTTCCTGTCACATTTTGTTTTTTTTTCGGTAGTGATCGTTTATGATCAGCCATCCTGTTGACCCTTCAGCCAGCCACTTTGGCGACTGCTGTCGCGTCATCCAATTGTAAAAAAAGAGAAAGAATCTAGAAATAATAAACAAAATTAAATCTTTTTTTTGTTGTTGTTATAGTTTGAGAAAATATGGCGCAGATTTAAATGCTGATAAAGGGAATTCTGTGCTGCAACTTTAAAAGATACAATTGAAAATGTTTCATTTTAATTACATTTTTTCCTGTTGTTTTTTGCGCGAAAAAACTATGTAATAAATGTTTAAATGACAATAAGTCTAGCGACATTCTGTAGATCATAAAATTAATTAAAAGGAAGAACCTTTGTCATTTGCTAATTCCATATACATCGAGCATCAAGGAAATGCGGTGATATCGCTTCTCTATAATATACGACGAGTTCACTGAAAGTTTCTGTTCTTTAAAACTTAGAAAACTAGATTATCTTGCTTTAATTACACTGGTCAACAAAATTAAATGTATTATACTCATTATGAATGCAAACCAACTTTTTTAGACTAATTTTTCATGATGATTTCAAAATTTCACTCCATTTGTATGCAGCACGTATCAGTTTTTCAGTAGATACATGCAAATATTTACATATTTGTATATATGAAATCATTAACGTAATAAATAAGGACATATTATTTTTAGAAAGTAAATGAGTTTATTGAGTTAAAAATCATCACTATCATTCTACAAAGAGTGAATACACAAAAAATGGGTCAGACAAAACAGACAAAGTTAGAACAACAGAGTTAGAAACATTGTGATTTGGATTTCCTGCGGTGTTCCTGATCTGGTTGATCATGGTAAATTGTCCAGCAGTAGTCAGCCAGCATACTGTCATTCCAGAAGCCTTGGTGCCATTTCTCCATAGCACTAATGTCCTGATGAAATCTTTCACCGTGATCATCAGACACTGCTCCAACGTTATCTGCGAAGAAATCCAATGAGAGTCCAAGAAGTGAACTTTAAGTGACATGCGACAACCCATTGCTGAGTAACATTTCAGAAGATTCTTGATGCCATCCTTGTAGTCCATTGCCTTCTTGTTGCCCAAGAAATTCTCACAGATCCAATTGAAAGCATTCCAGGCAGGCAGTTCCAGTTCATCCAGTGTTGTCTTGAAGTTGACATCTTTGAGTACTTCTCTAATTTGGGGTCCGACAAAGATACCCTCTTTCAACTTCGCCTGTGTGATTTTGGGAAACTTTTCTACAATATACTCAAACCCTCTGGCATTTCTCTTCCGTAGTGTCTTTACAAACTGTTTCATCAGTCCAAGCTTTATGTGCAAAGGAGGCAATAGGACATTACATGGATCTACAAGAGGTGTATTCTTGACGCTAGACAGTCCTGGCTGGTATGATGTTCTTGTCTGCCAGTTTGATTCCGAATAATGTCTGTCAGTTGCCCGACTATCCCATAGACACAAGAAGCAACAGTATTTTCTGAAACCTGACTGCATTCCCATTAACATTCCAATGACTTTTAAATCTCCACATATTTTCCATGAGTATCTTTCATAGGCAATGGCATGAAGTAAAAGTTCCATATTCTCATGGTCTTTCGGCTCCCTCCATATCATTGGAATGGCAAAAGGCATGGACTTCTTCCTCTTATTGAACCAGTCATGTAAGCCATTTGAGCAAGCTGAGCAGATAAAATGTGGTGCCCATAACTTGTCCTGATCTCCAAGAGGACAGTCAAAGTATAGCTTATAAATCATCTTGATCTCTGGTGTTATTGTAAGTTTTTGAGCTTTCACAATAAATTGTCCACAGACATAACAAAACACATCAGGAGGATTTCTACACCGTCTTGACATTGTTAACCCTGTAAAACAAGTAAGGAAATAGATACAAACGGTTATATTGAATTTGAGATGATGAAGTATTTCATCAGACCAATTATGACTGGACAATTTGAGATGTTGAAATAACTATTTCATCAGACAAAACTTGATTGGTTAATTTAAGATGATGAAATATTGCATCTGAACTATGCAGCAATGAATAATGTAGTTTATTTTAAAGGTGTGTTTCCATAATGTAAATGAAATACATGCATACACATCATTAATTGGAATTTCTATATAATGCATGAGCTAAAACCAAAAAACTTTCTCATCTTGAAAACTGTAGGTGATGTCAAAAAACTAATTGTATATTTGAAATCAGCATTAAGAACTACACTAAGTACACCTTAACATATGCTTGATGAAAAATACTTGTTGACCAGTGTTATGCTAATTTACTCCCAAAGTAAAAACGAATTCCTTTCTTTTTAATAACATTAATTTCGAGGTAAATTCAGTTAATTTAGACTTTCAAAACTTCAAATGCGTGCGGAGGACGAGATAATGACAGGAAACTTTGTTAGTGTCGTAGCTGTGCACAGAACCGTATCGTTTCGGTTCTGACGACCACTAATTCTCCCGCTTATTCCAAAAGACTGAAACACACACACAACACAATGTTAATTATTACTTATATTTGGTAATTTGAAAACTAAGAGCCAGTCCTAAATAGTGATCTATGTTAGAACCAGTGGTGGGATTCAAATATTTTAACAACCGGTTCTCTCACAAAAAGCATGTCGTCGGTTTGGCGATGTAGGTCCAAAGGTTGGTCTTTGGGCTGCCGCGTTCTACAGTTTAGCAAATCAAATTATTAATTATAATTATTTCCCAAATTAAAAAAAATGTCTAAGCAATGGTTAAAGCATCACTATAATAACATCGAAGAGACTCTACAGTTAATGAACTAAGTAATACGAAGGTATATCTACGTATATACATGTTTGATTGTTTGCGATTTTTGGATTATTATTACTTATACATATTACTGTTGATAAATTTTATGATTTTATGTATTCTTCAGTTTTCTCATTTCATATTCGAAGACTAATGGGGCCATAATTATAGAATATTTCACTTACTAATAAGGGATGTCTTATCTATTTTCTGCAGCAGTAGAAAGTTACCGAAGATATTTCTAAAACCAAGATGAATTATGCGATATGTAGCAAGAATAGTTGGATTGATGCCTTATATTTTGATGGTAAAATAAGTTAAGGGCTATCAACCGGTTCGCGGAACTCATGAAATTCCAAGAACAGGTTCGCACGAATCGGCTGAATCCCACCACTGGTTAGAACCCTGTGGAGCCAGTGTTCCTTTAAGTCAAGTCAATGTCGCTCTCCTCTGGGATAAACCGTCCGTCTAGCAGTTCGCTGAAGCATGACGTAATACAAACATCCCAGTTTTCTTTTATCAGAGTCTCTCTTGATCTACTCCCGCATTCAAATTAGAATCATTTATCTTCCTGTCTGAAACCCGTCTTATTGAAATAGAAAATTGCGTTAATATTATTTTAAAAATCTTATTCACAACACCGCAAAAAGTGCCCCCACCTTTCTTCTTTTTCCATCCGACTACACAAGTCATTAGCCCATATGATAATTTATAACTGCCGTTGATCAAAGTCCCTTTGATATTAATTCCCTGCCTTGGAACTTGAAATGCTTCATTATGAGAAACACAATTTGCAACGTTAATAATGGCTTCTCCCCCATTCCCAATCCCACGTTACCGCCATAGGGATCAGGGTTAGAAATTTAACCTCAACTTGCAATGGACCTAAACCCCGACCCAGGCTGAGTCTTCGCAGATCGCGCTCTTTCTCCCGAGACCGTCATTAGTTACAGCCGACACTGCGATATTCCGGCATCCATTTCTGTGACCATGTTGAGATTCTTCTTTTATGGTTCTAACGACGATTTTGGAGGAGGCTGAAACTTCTTGTTTCTTCTAACCCTGACAATTTTGTTTTAAACTTTTTTTTAGAATATATCCGGGCTTTAGGCGTTTATATGACGAGCGGGAAGACCCTAATAACGTTATAGAAACATTAGAGGTTTGGGCAGAGGAGGCAGAAGACCTCATTCTTGGGCGGGCGGACCGGCGTTCAACGAAACGACACAACGCGCAGGGGGGAAGTCGAAATTAAATCTGAATAAATTACCAAGCGATGGCGCAACTGCCCTTCCGCAGAAACTTCTCGGTACAGGATGAATCACTGGATCACATCTCCTTCCTCGACGATAAACGATGACATAGAAGAATTCGGACAATAGTAATGATGGAGTTGTGATAGTCGCTTTTAAAGTTGTTTTTTAGATTAATGCCAAATGTTTTCAGAAAGCGCCACTGGCAGCGCATCTGCAACAGAGCAGATCTATAACTAATTTTAAAACTACCCATGCAGCAGCAGCGGTGCCGATGCCAACCTGTTAAGTCGCGCACGGCTTTGGTAGGCTCCTCGGTTCACTTTCTTGGAGGCGGTGGGGGTGACCTCCCTTAGTTATAGGTGGTAGGTCTGCGACCGCTGAGAACTGAGAAACAACAAGTGTTTAAGTTTTCAGTTGATTTATTAAAATGAATCGATATTTACATTCTGCATTCAAGATAGGCGCGTACGTAGATAGAGTAGGTCTGAAAGTACTTTTGAAAAAAATGATTTAAGACTAATATCTAACAGTTACCGGATAGAACGGTCACTTCATTGCCCTTCTGATGCCCCCCCCCCCTGTAACTGATGCTGATGCTGAACTTGAGTTTGCTTTCTTTTGATGGTTGTAGGATGGAGAAGAGGGATAGGTAGCTCAACTGGTAGAGGGAGAGAAATCCGTGCCCAACACTGAAATCGAGGTGATCGACACTTAGTCGAGCGGAGCAATGGGTTACAATCGTTCGCCGTGGTGACCCGCCCTAGCCGTGGGCGGGAGTCTGGAGGAAAAGAGTTAACAGACCAAATGCTGGCACTACGTTGGATCACTGCTGAAGAAACATAATGCTATTAAATGTTTGTATTGAACGATCGTGAAGAAACCCCTTACAGTAAAACCAAATCGCACTAGAATTCAGGTTTCCTTAGCGGTTCCGAAGTACCATTTTAATAAAGCGCCAGTGCGAGTTAATAAGCAAACTAATTTTTGTTTGAGTGGCCGCCTATCTTAAATATAACAGGAACCGTTTCCCACCCAAACGTAAGCGTCATTCGGGAATGTAAAAAAGGTTTTCGTGAAAAACAACTGGAACTGTATCGCTTCCAAATATGACCATATTTGCATCTAGCTATTAACCAAATACAGCAGTGCTACTAAACCGGCGATGGGGGAATTAATATAATTGGCCATAACATGAACGTGCTATTTACGAAAGAGCCTAATTAAGAAGAAGCGCGATTATCGTTGTAGGAAGGTGTCAGTGTTTGACCTTGTTTCACGGAATTCTGATAACGATGTAGGCGAACGAAATTAGAGAGAAAATGACTGATGCTGGGATCATCTGAGTGAACCGGAACGGCTGACAGTTATTTAAGCACCAAAATACAATATAGGAAGAAGAAGAAGAAAAAAATATATATATATATTTCTCTTGAAATCTGTTTCCGCATTTGTTTTAGGAATGGGAAGAGGCTACGGTTGGCTTTTAGATTCGGAATTTCCCCGCTATTACGGAGCCGGACAGAGCTCGGTAGATTGGTTTTACTAGGATTTTGGCGGTCGGCGCTCGAACTCGTGTCTCGGGCGGATGTTGAGAAAATACCTAGTTCAAAATGAATAAATAACCGCAGCTGAGTCAGTATGGGCTTTATACAAATCGTGCACTTTAGACTCCTTTCATACTGCTTGTATACTTAACTGTCACGAAAGAGACAACGAGGAAAATGTACTCCGTGTTCCGACATTTTTAAAATCTTTTTTACCTTTAACCCTACTGTGCTGTTTGTATTTTAAAAGAAAAGACCAGGGTTTGTGACCGTCTCTTTTGTGTAAAAGAGAAAGTAAATTTCATTTAAAAGCCGGCGAAAGTGTTTATATTTAACCTTTTTCTTTCTTTAAAAAAACTTGTCAGCCATCTTGTTTACCACCGCTCAAATGACCGCTTTTCTTCCTCTGCCAGACGACACCGTAAGCGAGGAAACGTGACACTTGACACACCGATATTATGATACTATTTACATGTGTAATATATATATATATATATATTTTTTTTTTTTAAAGTTCTCCACTAGCTGTGGTTACGAAATTTTACTTGAACTTTTGAAAACCCTTTACAAACCAGATTCTCCTTAGTTCCTATTTAAGGCGCTGTCTTCTACACGGCTCCGGGACGCGAGAGCAGCCAACGTCCGCCATTACAATACTCTAATACGACACTTGAACGCAATTATAAACACCCAACACTGGGCTCTTTTTTTACCTTCTTATTGTATTTAACTGACCGTAAAAGCTCCACGTGTAGGTTATTAATGTCGTAGGTGTGTTATGATAAATAGCAATGGTTGCGCAGCAACTAAAGAGAGGTAACTGTATTCGTCTCCAGGTGCGAGACTACGAATGATTGAAGTCTCCCCGGTCAGGTTGCTTTTTCTTTTTGTTTTAATCTCCTTTCCACGCGCGAGTACTGGGAGGCGACGGGAGTCTCCATTGAATTACGCCGCGGCAGCCTGACGTTACGTTGAACGTTATCAGTCTGTAAAAAGGCATCGCCCGCTTAGCGCGATAGGAGGGCCCCTCCCCGCATTGAGAGAAACGTCAGATGGTAACGACCCTGACGTGCTGATGTTTCTCTCCTCTCTCCAAGTGCGCGAAGACGTAACCCAGCAAACCGAGTCGATGGAGAGAAACCTTGAACTGTGGCGGAAATATTGGCGTTCGCTAGGTTGATTAACCTTTTTTTGTTGTTGTTGGCATAAATAGAAAGCTGGAAAAAATGAGTGTACAGATAAAGGTCCCCCCTCTCTCTCCCTCTCACCATCTCTCTCTTTCTCTGTCCGTCATGATCGCATTTGGTCCGGTACATGGACACGCGCCGAGCAGATTTGTTTAACAGAGAACAGGGAAACAATGAATCGCACCTGAAAAGTAGGAGTGGAAGGAGAAATTCGCGTTGGTTGACGTCAGCCGAGGCTAGGTATGATAGTCAGCCAGGCGAGTAAGGCTTCGTTGTTCTTGTTTTCTTTTCCTCTAACAACTCCGACCCACCCGCCCGCCCGAGTGACTTCCCTTGTTTCACCTGGCTTCCTGTTTGATAAGTAGAGAACAAATTCGCCAACCGCCCCCGTTTGTGTGTCACCAGTCTGGGGAAAAAGTCGTGCGGTAAACAGTACATCTCATCCTTCCCACGCCTTTCCGACTGGGCATCTCGGGTCGGCGTTAAATGGGGAAAGCCCGCGCCACCATTCACGAATTCCAACTATGCGCCCCGTCGAGGCTAACGGATGGTGGGTGAGAGCGAGATAAAAATAAACGGACGCCCTGCCATTTTTACCTGCCCGACGAGTTAGGGCGCCATGTTAGGAGGTCTGCGGGTTATCGCCTATCGGAAAACAGCGACCTCTTTTGGCGACTTGGTTTCGTTGGTTTGTTCAGAAATCCACGAGGAATACTGCAGGCAAACACCTGCTTGTCCATTTTTGTGCTCGTCAAATATTTAGCAAAGGGGGGAGGGGAATCAAGAACGAAAAACTAAGCTAATTTAGTCAATAGAAGGGTTTTCCTAAAATGCATGTATCGAGAGCGAAGCGTTCAGCACCTATCCGTTAACGAGATTCTCGGGGCCCCTTTCCCACGTCATCAGTACCCTAAACTCGCGGAATTAAAGTATCTCCTGGCATCAAGTTTGAAGTCGCTTATCTGCCTCAATAACTAAGTGATGCCAGTCTGGTACCATATAAATGTACGTTTTTCTCAGACTTTAATCATTTCGGAAGCCTTAGCGCGGAGATGGACACCAGCAGAAATTGTCTGCGACAGTTATATATTTTTTGCTTATTACTGCCCAAAGACGCGGATATTTTGTGCCCCGTGTGCCAGCCATGAATTACTAAACACAAGTTACTGTAATTCGGCAAAGCAGAACTACTGTCTCCTTTTCTTAGGCGGCGGGAGCCATCTTGAGAGTGCAGGCAGGCAGATGTGAAGCCGTCGTCCAGTGCGCTTTAAATTGTTAAAGTAGGGAATTTTGTCGACATGCATTTTTAGTGCCGCTTGAGTTACCGATTAAATTTAGTAAACACGTGCGCAGCACGGCAGGTGCGAAAGGTGCGCGTGCGTTTGTACAGCCGCAGCATTGGTGGATTTTTGTGATTCTTAATTTACCAACGCTTTGAAAAAGAGCCGAGAAACAGCAGCGTTTTCTCTCTCGATTTCGACGAAAAAGAACCGCGTGTCGGTTAACAGGGGCTAATCTGACGTTGAGGGGACAACGATCGCGAGGTGTCCTAGGTCAGCCTTAAGTGGACCGTGAAGTGAGGAGTGTTGCCACCCAGGGCTACGCTGGCTGTCCAACCCGACTGCCAGGAGCCAATCACTTACACGAGTCGGGTGTGTAGCGCCAGTTCTGGGTCCCAGATTTTTTCCGGATGACAGTTTTCTGTTGCGCAGTGGGCGACAGGAGTTTCTACCGCTGCAGAACTGGACGATACGGCTCTGCCTGCGTCCGTCACGCTGTCCGATAAGCGCTGGTGGAGTACGGGTACGGAAAAACCTGACGACGACGACGATATGGGGGAACCAGGTGAGCTCGTCCATAGGTTCTTCTTCGTGCAGGCTCATGGTGGGGATACTTCATTCTGCAAGACAACGCGTATACAATACCGTCAGCACCAGTGTGCTGCCCCGGGGCTTCTCATTCCCCAGAACCGAATGTGTATGTGATGAGCTTCGTCGCCTCAGACGTCGGGAGCCCTCCAGGTAAAGTAGAGGAGGACCTTCCAACCGTTGTAGACGTCGGACTGCGCGCCCCACCTCTCAAAACCATAACCTACGTCGTCGGGTGGCTGTGGCCGGCCGTACGATGATGAATATAGCGATGGTTTCTTATCGAGTCATGGCCGCATGTGTAAAGATATAGAGAATGAATGATGAAAGCGATAAGTTTACTGTGATCCTAGGCATCGGAGTTGCATGAAAAGTATATTAAAAATCATCAGCTTTCAATAAACAGTAACAGTAAACCGCAATTTATCGAATATGTATAGTTTTGATTTAGACGTTTATTTTGTAATTTCCGGGGGGTTTTTATAGAAAATTTAAAACTTCAATTAATAAACAAAACAGCGTTTGGTTTCACCTGCCCTTGACTTCCCTGGTCGGCTTAAAGGGCAAATCGGAGCAGCCATTCCGGATGTTATTGCGATCTTGCCGCTGCCTTGATAACACAGGGATATTCTAAAGTTAAGGGAAAATTCTAAAATAAGCTATTCTAGAACAGTGAATATTTTAGGTTTACACCATTCATAATTAGACAAGTCTCTCCCCAATTCTTTGAATTATCCTTTTCTAGAAACGAATCCGAACGCACACATACAAAAAGCACATAGATGAGTAGAAGCCGAAAATGATGAGTTGTACTGTCGAAAGATTCTGGCGATACAAATTGTTTGTTTTTCTCAAAAAATTATTTATAAAATGCATAGAAAGTTTCAATGTAATCAATGATCACGATTTTACATTTCGCCAAGGTCCCAGCTCGGATAAGGTATGAAAGGATTCGTTTGGTTTTCAATAAGTTTGCGTATAAATTATGAAGAAATGTGAGCAGACATTGTCAGAAGGCCCAGTTACGAAGGGACAAATTGCCAGAAGACCCAGTTACGAAGGGACAAAATTGTCAGAAGGCCCAGTTACGAAGGGACAAAATTGTCAGAAGACCCAGTTACGAAGGGACAAAATTGTCAGAAGGCCCAGTTACGAAGGGACAAAATTGCGATCGAACAATTTGCGAACAAACAGATATTGAAATATCGTTATATGCCATATAAACGTCATTTACAAAATTATAACAACAAAGAAAGATGAACTCAGAAATGATTGTAAAACAGCTGACAATCAATAGTCTTACAGGTTATGTCAAACAGCACATAAAAATCCATAGCCTGCCAGTTGCCTCCTTCCACCGAGTTCTGAGGTCTGGTATCAACAATAACGGATGGTTTTCTTCGCGCTCCTGCACCATGTGGTAGTGTACATCAGACGTCTGAGCGATTCTTGTCGACTACGGCCATATACCGGAAGAGCGACTGCCGGGAGCGAACGTCACTGAATCTACGAAGCCGTCTTTTTATCGCCTTATTCGTTTTGATGCAGATTTTCTCCCACGCGATCACAACCTTTCTCAAACTGAATCCTAGTTTAACGGATGTACACCATTTATTTAATCTGGGTGCCTTTTGCGTGGCCTTTGTCACCAGAGCCCTTCGAAACTGAACACGATGTCCGAAACAGTATACGATGGCATGTCGCTAAAACAAATTTCACATCGACTCAGTCCGCTCACAATCACCCTCAGACGCTTTAATGTACGAAATATCATATAAAGTTTTTTTTGGTTTTTTTTTTCACTTAATACGGCATAGATTTAGATCCAAGCTATCGTCACGAAGTTCAAAATCTATAAGTGAAAGATTAATACTGCATAGATTTAGATCGAAGCTATCGTCACGAAGTTCAAAATCTATAAGTGAAAGATTAAGACATACACGACTAGTACATTTTATTCTCCTTAAATAAGAGTTCCGCGAGCCGACTAGAAAGGGAAAGAGCAACATCATATATCATAAAGAAAAGAATTCAACAACAAATAAAGCAGGGAAAATGAGGCTACACCAAAGATTCTTCACTGAAAATTCGTAATATGACCTTTGCCATCAGAATCTTTTTTGCTTCAGAGTTCGTATACTGATTGTTAAAAATTCCATAATACTGTACTTCGTATAAAAATCCTAGTTGCTTGTCGTTCACAATGTTTAACAATGTATGGGTTCCTTTCCATGTTTGCGTTCTTTCTAAGAGGAAAATCTCCGTCTATTTGAACTCTCGCTATGTGACGCGTTTCCTCTGACTACTTGACCGTTACCTGGGCACTCGGGGCCTTATCACGGAAGCGTAAGAGAAACTAAAAGCGGAGCGGATGTCTGTTGACACGTGCCGCGCGTATAGACCGACCTGTTTGTCTCAGCTTTCATCGCTCAAGAGATTGGTAACAGCGTCCATAGCAGGGTTAATTAATTTCTTAATTTTTTAACCTTTCGTGACATCTAACTGCGGAATGTAACAAGACCTGATAAGAACCACTGTCATGACTGAAGGCGTGAATCTGAGATTTACTTTTCGTGCTCCCACTCCATCCGTTACACAGGGGCTCTCGTCTCCTAGTTCTCACAAAGTTCGAAATATCATCACATCAATCGGGTTTTTTTTTTAAAATATAACAGCATCGTATAATGATTATGTAATACAGGAGTTTCGAGCGACAGCAAACAGAATTTAAAATATATATATATATTTCCGTTTTTCTAGTATCATCTTATCTAGTGAACTCGCAAGTGCATATATCAAAACAAACTATCGCCTCTTTAAGTCATCGTAGAACTCGGAGGTCGACAAACCCTCCGAGCTTGTACCCAACGGCCCTCTCTGACGGAAGTTGACAATCACAAGGCCACATAATTTCAAATAATGCGTTGCTGAATTTTGGGGCTTTTTACTTACCCATGCATTTTCATTTATTTGTACGCAAATTCAGTACTTTTTATTGCTTACTGTCTTAGATGTCAACTGGCCATCAGAGGGAGGAGACTCGTGTGAAATTGCCAGTATAATGGCATATGAATAACCATGTATTTTTTTCAGTTTTTATAACTTCCTTGCTGTCACAGTTTGCCTCACCTGAGCACTAGTTCAGTCCTTGACAAGTTTCCGATGACTTTGATGCTTAATTATTCTACCGTCGCTTTCATGTATTGTTCCATCACAGAGTCTAATTTGATTTTTGAACACGGGTAAAAACAATAGGATTTCAATGGACCCCTCTCTTAAAGGCTGTAGATCCACTCGTGCGGTGAGTGTTTAGTCAGGTTTCTGCGCACTTTTCCAGGTTTAACCAAAAAAGAATCCGTCTCGCTCAATGCGTAGAGACCAGGGCTCCGTGAGCTCACACGCCGTTCCAAAGGGTTGCCTTCTTGGCCACTCAAGTCTTGATCCTTCTGGAACCAGAACGGTTTGCTGAGTAGTCTCCCCGGTGTGGTCTGGTGCAATCCTGTGCCCATTATGCCAGCTATCTTCTTTAGCCCAGCAACTGGACATGCGGACTCGTTTTACTGTTAGCACCAGGCAGTTATCTTTGAACCTCTCTCTCTCTCCGAATCACTTCATTGCACTTAATAAACCAAACTTTACATAGTTGGAATGGAGACCGTCTACTTTGTGTACATTGGGAAACTCGGGTTCATTTATTTATTTATTTTTTCGAGGGGAATAATACATTTTTTTTGTTGCGGCAATTATTAGCCCGTTTTTTAAAACGCTTTATCTTGATGCAAATGAACACCAACAGTTACACTATTCGCCATGATATTCATTACTAGCTGTTTATCGTCTAGTGCTTTTGCTCGTTGTCTTCCATTATCAAATTTTTCAGAAATAAATCACTTTCTCCGTGGACTGTCATCAACTTTTACTTCCTGAAATACTCAAATTTCGTTGGCAACCATTCTCTGACCAACACCCTTCCCTGTTCCTGTTAAAACAACTACTCTGGCAACGTTTTAATATACATGATAACGGAAAGAAAGGTTTCAAGCAGAGGTTCAGTCAAGAGATAGTCCCTCAACTCTCGAAATAGCAACAAAACAGTTTAACCAACTTCAGAGTGAGTGAACTTTGTGCCTCCTTTTCCTCACCCCGACACCAAATTATAAGGCACGGGGGGTCTTATATCGAACGACTGCATCATTCGGTCTGCTTATCGACTCGCACTAGCAGCCCGGGCGGGTGGGTGTCAGTCAACAAAATTTCGGCAAGTGCAGAAATGTTTAATGAGGCAGATCTATTTCTTTTTTAAAAACGTTTTAGAAATTAGACTTCTGCTAGTGCTGGTAAATATACTTTAAGAGAAAAAAAATGGATCGGTAACAGCAGTACTTTGGTAAAAATGCGTGCGTGCGCAGCCAAATGAGGACAAATACTTCCGACTTAACAAGATTCGGTCCAACAAAGAAATTCCTGATTATCAGTGGAGGCAAAAGGCCAAAGAAAAAACTCATCCAAACGAAACGGTCCCACCCGCTTTTCATGGTTATAATCAACGTGTCTTCATAAACCTTCGTGGAGAGTTGATCAGCGATTTCATTACTTTTTCTTGCTTGAATTATTGGCCAGTATTGAGGAAAACGCCAGACGCATTTAGAAGATGGCTATAATAACCAGTTAACCTGAGTAGGGTTGGGAAGATATCCCGATCACATAACCGTTAGTTCCGTGACAGCATTCCAAAGTGTTATCTTCGCCGAGAAGAATCCCAGCGCATGTCTTGCATATTTATTTAGCTGTGTTTATCATGAGCTTCCAGATTTATTGACAGTACACGAGACAATGTTGACTGTGTATTTTACCTGTGTTTCTTCTTCTTCTTCCCTTACCTGACTGAAGAAAAAGTTTAGATTACTATAAACAAATACCTGAGGGAAGGCCTTTGAACAAATAGAGAAAGAAACTTAATATTCAATAAAGAAATGATAAAAAGTAAGTCCAAAATCTTCAGTTTACATAAATATCATTTTAGGCAACCTTATAACCCAAACATTTAGAATTTTGCAATACAATGAGCAAAGCAAGATAGGGGTATTGTGATATAAAATCCACGAATTTTTACATATAGACCTCATTTTGTGCAATATCTGAACATTGCTTGATGGGTTTAGTGATATCATAGTGATAACGAAGTCACTACATGCACAGTCTAAAGTCATATTACTAGTAGCGTGGAGTTTTGGTCGGGGGAACGAGCAAGTTTTGGAAGATGCTAAATATTTTTCTCTTGAAAGTGGTTTAGGATGAATTTTGCGCGAGCTTCCACAAAGACGAATCGATTACTGTGACTTCTTACAAACAATATAACATCTAATGAGCTCATCCAGGTCGCACTGACCAGCAGTAGCTCCATCAAAGAGAATCGAACCAACTTTAAGTGGAACGTGACATAGCATCTTCAAAACAGTCTCCTTATACTCGTACATTACAGTCGGCCTAATGTTGATTTGGACCAGCAGCAAAGGGAAGGCTGGATTTACTCTCATCGGAGAAGAGAACCTGGCTCCAGTCTGCCAAAGTTGGGTAAAAATAAGCCCTAGCTCATTCCAGTCTAGCCCTACCAACTGCTTGCGTTGTGTTTGTGTGAAATACTGGATCTAGCGTGTAGATTAGCAGAGCGTTACCGATTTTGGTTCTGGTTTGAACGTGCCGAGATTGTGCGGTTACGTCAGGCCAGATACGTGATATAATGGTTATCCAAACGATCAGTACTGCTTATTGGCACCGCCGTTCTTTCGTGAACTGAACACTGAACAGGTCTCTTTGTACCAGTGGGCTGATAACCCAGTGTTACACAAAGCTTAGTCTATTTTTGGTCCGTAGCCTAGCTACAACTAAGTATCGCTGCTCATCCATAAAGCTATGTCGAAGTGCCATACTTTCAGTATTTAGTAATTTCATTATGTGAACATTTACACCCAATCTGACTACTGTTATGCAAATCTATAACCACCTGACAATGGTGTAATTTTTGTGAATATACGCCACCTAGTGACGGATCACACACATGACCGAAGCCCAGAGTGGACGGAGCTGAAGAGTTATACGATACCTTCGATGGTGAAGAAGACCGTAACTAGTCGTAGGAGAGGTATTTCACAAAATAGTCGTATATTGCTTTTTTTCTCAGTGTTCTAATTATAAAAATAATGAATATAAACCTTGATCCCTTTCCTATTCACTCTGTAAGAAGTTATGGCTGACTTTGCCCCAGATGGCCTCGCGTTGATAACATTTGCTAACTTTAAAATGTCCTTTTGTCTGATGTTTAAATGAAAGAGAGAAAAAGTTAGCGGATGTTTCAGAAATTGGAAATGTTTGCGTACTAATGGCGCCCTCTTCTGGCTATAAGTTGCTAGTAATGAAAACTCTGTTCATAGTTGTTTCTGGATTCTATCAATGTAGGATTGTGGTCGCTGATGTAAGTAGTCAATCAACTCTATTCGCGTCACTTTTATGTGGCTATGTAGTATGGTATTAATTAGCGAACCAACGTAAACTCCATAGCCAGGGAATTTTCAACCGCTACAAAAGAAATAAAGTTCACAAAACTAGTTCATCAGTTTGTGTATATTCTTTAACTTCCGGTCACCATCACTGATGAATAATGATGATATAATAATAATAATAATAATAATATAATAATAATAATAATAATAATAATAATCCTTAATCAAAAATCCAATTTTTTCACGATGTGGCTGTTTTACGTTTCGATGATGTTTGATGATGAATGTTTCTTATCAGCGTATTAATGTCTTCATCGAACCAGATTACATTCCATCTAAAAAACAATTTTGTTTAAATTAAAAGGCAGATCTCCGCATTTCCTAACGAATAAAAGCTTCATTAAATAAAAAACACGCGGAAATGGCACCATAGATTTTCAGTCGGGCCAAAACAATGCGGATATCAAGACTTTCCCAGGTAACTGTTTTCTATTCAGGGAAGCCTTAAAATCTCGTCTACTTGTTTTTAAAGCGAACACTGCAGTGATTAATTTCTTCAGTTTGAAGAAAAGAAAGTTCAAGATAAAAAGGCCTAATTAACTGTTGTATATGTGCGTATGTGTATGTGTATGTATGTGTGTGTGTATGCATGTGCGTGTACGTAGTTTTGATCACTGTTCTGTATTTAATTCTCTAAGATCATAGTGACGCCGTTGTAGACGATTTTTAGATTTACACAAAGGGCTAATAATGAAAACAATAGTTGATATTTATGCCAACTTAACATGACATCAAAATGTTTAATAAGTTGGAATTAACAATAAACCATATAAGGTTATCACAATTTTAAGAAATTCCCAGCGTCATTTTACGGAAGAAGTTAGATAAGATGATGATGATTCTGAAAACAAGAACCGAGGGAAATTTTCAATAAACCGCTGAAAATCAGGGTATTAGAAATTGTGCATCGCTCAAAGAGAAGCCCATGGCTGTTACTGCAATGTTCCATCCCATCTCATTACTCGAAATCCCGGATGAGAAGTCAGGAAAATCCTTAACATTCGAGTGTATGCTCAGAAATATTTTTGAATGCTAAACTAGGGCAATAATTACCCTTACACTTATGCGATATTTTCGCTTTTTATTCATTTCCTGATAAATGAGAGAGAGAGAGAGGAAGCAAACAAGCGAGAAAACAGCGAGCCGTGGATGATGAATGATGTAGTTCATATGATCGGTGCACGAAACGAACAATCGACTTGTGAACTTAGGACCAGAGGAAATACGGCCTTAATAAACAACAACGAAAAAGGGGCTAAGCAAAGATTTATAGCAGAAGCTTTTAAGAATTTAAATTGAAAATCATTGCTTGGTATAGTTTAATTTCCAAATTATGCATTTTGTATTTCCTATAAATTTGTATTATTATTTTTTTTAAATTATGGTCTTTATAGTCAAGCGAATAGTGAGAGACGTATTCGACGTGGACAGAGCCTGAAGCCGAAAGCGTTCAAGATAAAATTACGCTCTTGATAGTTACTGACCAGCGACACGTGACCTCGCCTAACTTTAACTAGCCGCAACTGTTGCCGATGACACCAGTCTGAATGATCATTACCGAAGACACCAATGACCTCTTTGTTTGCTATACCCATTCACTTGACCTTTCCCTGTGGTCGCTGGTTATTTTGTGCCTAGGGAATGTGCGCCTCACAAATAATGGTCGCATAGCAAGAGTTGAAGTACGTCACGTAGTACGCTAACGCCATCAGGAGATCATAGATTTTAACGAAATTTGAATAAATTTAGGCTTTCGATACATTTCCAAAATGTACGGAGGCTGTGGCTTCCTCGTTGAGACCTCTATCACAATCGTCCAGTGCTGTGTCGCCTTCGAACGTGCGTCATAGTTGTGCAAAGTTCACTGCATCGTTCGTTCCTGACGTCAACGATTCTTCTTTTTATAGAAGTCTCGAAGTATCCATATGAAAGCATTTATTTGCATTTAGTAATTTCTGATCAGCGAATAAGGGCGTGTTAAAACCGTGAACTTCAATGTTTCTAAAAGATGCTTTTTTTAGATCTAAACGTAACTCCGCATCTATCAACAAACGATGTCTTCCAACCGTTTACAGTTTATACATTTGCCCTAAAATAACTCGCTGCAAACTTGACAAATACCTGGGAAAAACGATCGCTCGAGAAAAGAGAATTTAGACGTGTAAATGGTAGAATATCTAGTCGTTAAAATTATTTTTGTTTTGCTATATATAATAAATTAGAAACAAAACAAACACCCAGATTATTTCCACAACCATTTAAAGAGACCATATTCCAGTTAAAATATTTGTTTAAAGCGTCGACATTTAAAAAATTTTAAAAAATAATAGTTTTAAAAATTTTTTTTTAAATTTTAATTTCTTGGTGTTAGACACTTATTAATGGTTTCGTAGAAAAAGTTTATATAAAAGTCTATAAACCATTCAAGCGAGACCTTTATTATTTTGTCAATACTTCGATTAGATGTGAATGCCGTGTGACGAATCAAGTGAACACTGAAGAAGTGATCGCGTGAGACTGTCAAATGTTTTCTCTGTTAATGTTCGTGAAAAAACCGATACAGCATATGTAGATTTTACTATGACGAACCAGCCACCCTTGCAGCAAAGCGTGGAATTCCATGGTTAGCAAAGAAAAGAGCTCGCGTCCTATACCCAGCTGGAACTTCATTTCAAAGGTTACTTGAGTATCGAGAAAGACCGAAATTGTTATTTTGGTCTTTTCGTTCTTTATTAATTTATTGCTTTATTCAAAATAGGAAAGTAAATTAGTTTTGCCTAAAGCAAACGAGAAATTAGCGCATTATTACCAGCTATTTCGGACACAGGAAGTGTTCATTTAACTGAAAAAAGAAAAAGTTCAAGACAAAAAGCCACGCGATATGTAAACGAGCTAATTCCATTGATTAACGCCATTTAAAACGACACGGTCTGGCGTCTGCCTACGGTACTTCTAGAACGGTTATGTTAACTAACGGTAGATTCTGAAACACACACACACACACACACACACAGAGCAAATGCCCTTAGATGTGTTCCACATCACTATTAAGATGAATTAATAGAAAGACTCGGACAGTTCGGTAGGATACGCACGTCTTTAAACGTTGTTTTCCCTATAGAACACAGCCTCCTTAAGCTGATAAAAGTTCTGGTGTTTTTCAGGATTCAAGTAAGTTTTATCAAGTGTGAAAATATAGCTACTTAGTTGTCTAATCTACCCTACCAGTCTCCATCTGAATGAAGTAGAATCAGTAGTGGATGTTATCTGTGATGAACGGTAGTTTGATGGAACTAAAGTTATCTCCACCTGACACGGTGCAGCAATTAAATTAAGTAGTATTCTTTGGTCGTAGTCTCCACGATAAAATGATATCGGAATTAAAACACTCGATTAGTAACAATGTGGAGACTTTTGAACGTTTACCAAAGTACAGTTTGTTTAATCAGAGGATACATCCTTTCTTGGAAAATCTTCAATAATAGATAATTTCAGTGTATGTATCGACACCGAGAAAAAATACATCTTCATCTGTAATTTCATATTATTAAGAAAAAACAACAACAACAACAACAACAACAAAAAAGCTAACGTGTTCAGTGTAGCTAAGCAACACCACAGCGTCCAATAAGTCTTGGCGATGGCTATTTAAATTGGTTTATTGCAGTCTGCAGTCACTATTGGCAACGACATAAAATAAAATATTTTTCTAATCGTTGAACAACAACAACGCTATTAAATGTACCCATTCAAACACCTAATACACATAAGCTGGATCGCTCCAAATGCGTACACCAACAAGGTTTTCTTATTGTATCTACAGGCTAGGTTTTGTCAGGTCGGCCGGATCCTGCACGACACCCGGCAGCAATAACTACACGCGACTTCCTGCTTGTAGCTCTATCCGACCGGTGAAGAGAATACGATGAGCCCCGAATTTCTATAACAAAACCGAATGACGAAACTGCTTCACACGACCAAAGGATACCTCCAAAACGCTATAAATGGTCACGTGACCGCAACAAGTGTCCGCCTCAGTTTTTCAAAATTAAATATACATACAAATAAACTTTACGTTTTTAGTCT